>CM046875.1:435054175-436281735 GCA_025667525.1 Glebionis coronaria | reverse complement strand
TTATCTTTACAATTCTATTTCATTCTTCAACCCCTTCAATGCTTACCAATACGTCATAACTGGCACCTTGTTGTGATTGTTCCAGTGCTAACTTAAGTACTTGGTCGGCATTCAGCTACGTTCACAATCTTTCTCCATCTTTCCTAAGGACTACTATTTCTAGCTATGGAATGTCCTTGGGAAGATTCCTCCGGTTTTGGAAGAATCATTGGACTTAACCTATCCTACCATCCTTATGACACCACAATCTTCATCGTCATGAAATAAATAGGTTTTGGGTAAGTATATGTCACCATGAAAATCCATTTTGATATGCAAATCCGTTTTGCTCCCCCTTAACATATGCATTGATATTCGAAAACATTTCGCATATGTCGGGATGAGCCAGCACATTAAGTCAAACCATTTGTGATAATATCCCATATTAAATCACATTTTCTCCCCCATATTAAAAATATTAACCCAATCGATGTTTTTAATATCAATTGATTTAATGAAGTTTTAACAAAGGTTTTGGGAAGAAAAATCCAAGTCCGTTTTATCTTCATGATACCAAATGTATGAGATATGATATCGATTTGTAGCATGATCACATATTCACCATATTAAAAAGAATTGACAAGGTTGGACCTGATAGATGAGAACATCATATGATAAGATCAAATGGTTCTTGTCAGCATATGTTGGTCGCCTCGTCACGTCTGAAGTCATCTCTTGACACCACATGTACGATTGGTATTGTTGTCTTGACACCAACTTGTGAACTAGGCACGTCCGGCATCAAAGATTCTGAATGCTTGACAATTGTTCCCCCTCAATTGTTGACCCGTGTTCTATTGAAAGAGCTGTAGTCGTCGGTTGAGTAGTCGCATCGTCGAGTATGTAGATACCAATTGTAGATAGCATGGTTGTAGAGATGATAGCTTCATAAAAACAAGACTTCTCTTGTTTAAACAAATAAATGCACTGAAACGTACATAGATTTGTGTTAGACCAAGTTATAAAGTAAACCTGATCCCTTACAAGGTTTTAAAGTAAACCTTGCCCGAGAAAAGTAAATCATAAGAAATACTTGACTTTAATGTGAAAATCGGGTTGCAGTCTGAAATAGCTACAAGCCATTTAGGCATGTTTTATGAAATATTTACAACTTTTGTACGAACTCTATTTATGGCGCCGTGTCAATGTTAATCAACATTTCTAAGGCCGTAAATATTATCGTACCAAAAGACATGCCTTTAAAAAATAAAGTAAAAATATTTTTGGATTTTTCTATATTTTTCAATTTTTATGGTTTATATATGGATTTATATTTTTGTATTTTTCTTTTGTGGATAAAAATCTAAACAATATATACAAATGATCACCAAGGATACGGAGAATAGTTTACCACCACTATTCTTTCGCTTCATCTGCCAGTTCCTTTAGAGTCTCAGGCGAGAAGGTTCTCATTCCTAGCTTATCGGCCAAAAATTCAATTAGAGCGCGATCTAAAGCTTTCGTGAAAATATCCGCCAATTGATACTCAGATCGGACAAAGTAGAGCTCGATTACTCCATTTTCCACTTTCTCCTTGATGAAGTGGTAGCGAATGTCAATATGCTTCGACCGGGAGAATTGAACATTGTTGCAGCATAAGGCAATTGCACTCTTGTTGTCACAGTACATCGGAATTTTGTTGAAACCTAGACCATAGTCGGTTAATTGCGATCTCATCCAAAGAATTTGAGCACAGCAACCGGACATAGCTATGTATTCTTCTTCCGTACTTGAAATTGCAACGCTTTTCTGCCTTTTCGATGCACAACTGATTAGTCGATCTCCTAGTAGTTGCAAAGTGCCACTCGTGCTACGCCTTGTATCTTGGCAACCCGCGTGATCCGCATCTGCATATGCCATTAGTGAAATCGAAGAGTCCTTCGAATACCAAAGTCCCCGATTAATGGTTCCTTTAAGATATCGAAAGATCCTTTTAACAGTAGCTAAGTGTAACTCAGTAGGCCTAGTTTGATACCTGGCACACATACATATAGCAAACTGAAGATCAGGTCGACTGGCTGTGATATACAGAAAAGTACCGATCATTCCATGATAAAGTGTCGGATCAACGGCAACTCCATGTGGATCTGCATCAAGCTTAGATTTTTCCACCATTGGAGTATCCATAGGGTCGCAAGATTCCATCTTATACTTCTTCAGCGATTCAAGGGCATACTTAGATTGATTGATAAAGATGCCTCTGGGACTCTGAGATATCTGAAGACCTAAGAAGCATGATACCTTGCCCATCATTGACATCTTAAACTTGGAAGACATGAGTGTCCCAAATTCGTCGGATAAAGTTTGGGTCGAGGCTGCAAATATAATATCATCAGCATATATTTGTACCATAATCATATCTTTACCTCGTTTCTGAATGAACAGCGTGGGATCCACCTTGCCTTTTGCGAAGCCTTGCATAATGAGTAATTGTGACAATAGATCATACCATGCGCGAGGAGCTTGCTTCAACCCATAGAGAGCCTTCTTAAGCTTGTACACATGATTAGGATATTTAGGATTCACAAAACCATTCGGCTGTTGAACATAGACCTCTTCCTTGATTTCTCCATTAAGAAATGCCGTCTTCACATCCATCTGATAGACGATCATATTCATGTGGGCTGCATAAGCGAGGAATAGTCTAATAGCTTCGAAACGGGCAACATGTGCAAAGTAATCCATAAAGTCGATACCCAATAATTGCTTGTATCCACGAGCTACTAGACGAGCTTTGTTCTTCAATATTCCGCCTAACTCATCGAGTTTCATCTTGTAAACCCATTTCAAAGTGAGTAACTGCACTTGATCCGGGCATGGGACAAGTTCCCAAACTTCAAGACGTATGAATTCGTTAAGTTCTTCTTGCATAGCTTCTATCCAACAGGATTGAGTAAAAGCTTGTTGCCATGTCTTAGGTTCAACTTCAGTGAGAAAAGCATCAAAGTGACAAAACATTGCATATTCTTGTAGCTGACTTCGTGTGGATACCGGACGATTAGGGTTACCAATAATAGAATCTATAGGATGATCCTTTGTCCACTTGCTGTCATATTCACGAATCCGTGGATTGGAGTAAACCGTAGAAGGAGCTTCCTCTGAGGTGGACGACCCGGCTTGATTAGGGTCGGGAACAGGTACACCAAAGAATGGACGTTCACGCATTTGAGCGAATTCCAAATCGTGATCATCATCATCCTCTTCATCATCAATAGGCATGACATGGGTAGTTGAAACAGGTGTTGGTTGAGAATTACTTGTTGAAGGTATATCTTGACCAATTGTAGGTGCATATGTGTCTGAATGTGCAACGGTTGCTGGAGCGACAACTTCGGTTACCGGAGCTAATCCCTCAGGTTCTATAGAAATAATACTTGGAGGAGTAAAGAATTCATCAAAGAACGGTTGAAACAACGTATCCCATTTAGTCCTAGAAGGTGGTGTAAATGATGATGAAGTAGGGTTGTTTGGGACAAGACCAGAGCTAATGTTACTGGGTCCCATTTCATGAAGTACGGGTTTAGAGCTGCTTTGCTCAGAAGCCATTACTGTCAGCTCATCAAAATCAACATTCATAGTTTCGAGGATCTTGCGAGAGTTACGGTTGTAGATTCGGTATGCCTTCTTTGCGGGTGCGTAACCAATGAAAATACCAATATCAGCCTTTGGTTGAAGTTTTCCCAAATTGTCACCATCATTATTTGGATAGCACAAATAACCAAATACATGAAGATATGATAAATCTGGTACTTTTCCATGGAGAAGCTCAAAAGGTGTTTTACCATGGCGTTTACGAATTAGTGACCGGTTTTGGGTGTACACTGCTGTAGATACTGCTTCTGCCCATAAAAACAATGGAGCCTTTGCGTAAATTAACATCGTTCGAGCAGCTTCCATAAGTGTGCGATTTCGCCTTTCAACGACACCATTTTGTTGTAGAGTGCGTGCAACGGATGTTTCATGAGATATGCCAACTTCTTCATAATAATCACGCAAAATTTGATTCACAAATTCGGTTCCATTATCTGTACGAATGCATCGGACAGTAGTGTTGAGATGCACTTGAATCATCTTAAGAAATCCGATGATGAATTTAGGTACCTCATTTTTGGATTTAAGAAATTTCACCCATGTAAACCGAGAGTAATCATCCACAATAACGAGGATGTACTTTTTTCCACTAAGACTTTCAACACGCATTGGCCCACAAAGATCCATATGCAACAGATAAAGTTTCTCTTGGTTGGTGTCTTTAGTCTTGGGTTTGTATGACTTCTTAGTGTTTTTCCCCATTGTACACGCGGAACACAAATGATCCTTGTGAAATGATAGTTTAGGAAGACCACGAACAAGTTCGTTTTTCACCAAGTGATTAATAGCGTCAAAGTTAAGATGAGATAACCGTCGATGCCATAACCATGACTTAGTCTTCGATGCTTTGGAGAGAAGACATACGGGAGAAGCGGCCATCATGTCTTGTAGAGACAAAGTATACAAATTATTCCCTCGAGTACCTTTCAATAAATCAACCCCTTCCAAATTACGAATGAAGCAGGTATGCTCTAGAAAAGCGACTTCTAGGTTTGCATCACAAAATTGTCCCACAGAAAATAAGTTGTGACCAAGACCTTCCACGTAATACACTCTTGAAAATATAACATTCCCAATATGATATTCACCGTAACCCATTATCTTTGCAATATGATCATTTCTAAATCTAATCGTACCAAGAAACTTGCTGACGAAATTTCTGAGCTGAGAGCGATCTCCGGTCATATGCTTGGAGCAACCAGAGTCCAAATACCAGAGAATAATTTGACCACCTGTTTTCAATAACAACAGTAGACAATGCATTGGAAACTATTGGTTCCGGAGTGTTAGCAGATACATATATAGAATTATCAGAATTACTAACATTTTTTAGACCCTTAGATTTCCTGCGTTTTCTAATGTGAGTTTTATCACTAACAGGTTTTACTGTTCCAACTTTCTTAGGTTTTGGATTATTCGCGGGCACTACAGTGGGAGTAGACCTATTTAAAGGGCACTTGGTTCCTACAGTAGTGTCAGTCTTCCTAGTTAAAGGACACGCTTGTGTTTTGGTAGCCTTGGTACTCCTAGTTAAAGGGCACGCTTTCTTTGATTTAATAGGAGTGATCCTAGTTAAAAGGCACGTATTTCCTACTATAGTGAAAGTTCTACCAGTGGGGCGCCACATCCAACCAACTTGGGTTAACACTTTCCCAGTCGGTTTCCATTCTAATCCATTTTTCCGGGCATACATCTCATTCACATGGTCAATAAGCCAAGAATCATGACGACTAGAAAACATACATTCATTGCAATTCCAACATTTTAAATTAGAATTCACAGTAGGCTTAGAACGCTGCACATCCGTAGAGCCTTTAGGTTTAGCTACATGATTCTTTTTATTCAAAACAGAAATAACATTCCTAGGATGGGCTTCTACTTTCTTCTTCACTTCACTACTAGATGGGGGCAAGATCCTATCATTCTTCTTGTTTCGTTTAAGCTTAGATCTTTGAGCCTTAGTAGTGGTGCTTACTCCTGTAGAAGGCAACACAGGAATATTAGAAGCTTGTTTTGATTCCGCCTTATCTTTAGTGACCAAAGTTTGAGATGGTTTAGTCCTAGGGCCCTTGTTAAGTGGTGTGACGACTATAAGGTTCCTTTTGATTGCACTAGAGGACGATGCTGAGACAGTGGCTGCGTTATCCACAACATTCTTACCTTTTAGAGTACGAAGTGTTTCCTTTAACTCAGCCAAGACCAGATTCTTATCATAAATTTGTTCCCTCAAATCAGATATTTCCACCGACTTTCAATTCAATTGTTCAATCAATGATTGATTCTGTGTAGTGGTATCAACACATGCGGGCTTTACTGAATCGAAAAGTCGTGTATTTTTCTGTTTTAAGTTATCAACTTTGGACAAAATCTTGGAAACTCGATTATCTAGATCCAGTTTAAAATTCTCAGCGGCCTCAAGTACTTTCACACAGTTAAGCTCCTTCGATTTCTCTAATTCTATCGGCAGAGATGTAGCAACTTTGTCACTTGGCTTACGCTGTTTTGATTCTAAATTCAATCGAAAATTATTTTCAAAGTTTTCATCATCAATATTAACACCTTCGAATGACGTTTCAAAGATTTCTTGAATAAATTGTTGCTTGCATTCAAGCGAAATACAATGTGTTTGAATCTCATCAAAACGTTTTGAAAGCGAAGAATATGAATCTTGAAGCTTTAAAAATTCAGCGTCAGATTCGTGACAAGTACTATCTACCACATTATCCACATATTCAACATTATGCACAATAGAATCATTATCAATACTTTATTCACACTGACAAAAACTATATCATGAGACATCACTTGCTTCAGAAGCTGATCATTTTGGCGTGAAACTCGTTCTATTTCAAGTAAACTGTTTTCAAAAGCATCTTCCATTTCATTGAAAACACGTCTAACTTCTTCTATTTCCAAAAACAAATCTTGATCAAGATTACTAAGACAAGCCTTAACATTATCTACAAACGGAACGATTTCATTTCGGAACGCAGCTCTAGTGTGCTCAAAGTTCCATTCACCTTCCGTTATGGCCGAAGCCGACGTACGTTCCAAAATGACCTTGTCAAAATCGGCTAAGTGTTGGTGAACCACATTTAAGTTAACGGACGCCTTGCTTACCGGTGGAATTAACTTTGTTAAATCCGTTTTGACAAGTGTAGGAGACGTACTAGGAAGGTTTTCATTTGACAAACTTTGGGGCACAAGAACTGTCAATTCTGCTAATTCCTTTTGTAAGCGAATGCGTGTCTTTTTCAAAAACTGATCTTTGTTATGTTGATCATAATCAATTGTATGGAATTTTGAAAGCGTTTTAGAATCAGTTTCATCCGCAAGTGATTGTGTCTCCTCAGTACTACGAACAAAAGGTGGTTCTTTCGATTTGCCAATTATGGTCATATCATAAATACCGGGAATATATTCCTGAGCTTGTTTTGCATAACCAAGATTAGGTGGTAAATCTTGAAGACGTTTAAGTTCGAGTTCTTTAAATGATTTAGTTAAAAGATCAACCTTTTATGTGGAAGCGTATTGTTTTAAAAGCTGTTGTTCCTTGAATTTAAGAAGTTTGGTAGCATTAATTTCTGATTCAACCTTTTTAGACTCGAGAGTGTCGAAATCCATTTTAAGTTTCTGAAAATCATTGACAACCGACTCCTTTTCTTTTAATTCATTAGAAAGATTAGCTTTTAATGATTCTATTTCTTTCAAGTGTTCAATCTTCTCAAAACAAAATTGGTCAAATTCAGAACATGTTATTTTCTCTTCTTGAGGGACCATTTCAAAAGCTTTGACCTTTTCTTTATGCAACGCAAGCTCAGCAGTTAGGATGGAATTCGTATCTACGGATTGTCTGAGAGCCATATGCATTTGATCAATAATATGTTTAGGCACCATGACCAAATCATGTTGAGCATAAGATTCCATACCCGTCGTAGCATTTGGTTGAGGTTCACTCAAATGTGTAGGATTGGGTACCACATCATTTGAGTTACTAGTTCCCGAATGCTGTTCGAGGTTGTCATTTTCATGCCCAACTTGATGTTAGTTATCATCAATATTTTTAGATGTGGTTGGTACCTCACTGACGACATCAGAACCGTAGTGAGAGAGATTAGCAACGAGAGCAGCTTGGGCAGAGTGAATGTCATCACAATCCGAATCATATGCGTCAAGATCATCTGCTTGATAAGCTGCATTAGAAGTAGAAACGACTGCAATGCCTTCAGTATCTGCTGCCCCTGGGTCTGCAAGAAATGCTAACTCCTTTGAATCCAAAATCTTCCCCTTAGACTGAGCATCAACCAAATACATCTTCTCACGAAACCATGCATCATCCCTCCTTCTTTTCGACTGAGTGCATTCCCTAGCCATATGACCTTGTCCTCGGCAATTGTAGCAAGTCACAACCCTCTTAGGACCAATAGGACTCCCATTTCCACTAGATTGAGAATTCACAGCTTGATTGTTCCCAGTCCTTGTAGGAGGTCCATATGAATTTTTCCTTCCCTGAATGGGTTGCACCTTCACTTGACCATCTTGAAAAATGGCTTGTTGTCGAGGATTTGATGAGGTGCGGAGCTGATTGTTTGTTGGTGGAAATCCTCTAGTTGCAACAAGTTTTGACAAGTAGGCTGTGAGATGGTTTAGAACATCAGCTGGCGTATCATTTGGAGTAAAGACCGGTGCTTGTATTGGTGGAAGTTCATTAGAGTAGAAAGCTTGTGCTGGTTGTGCTTCTATTGGAAAAAATCATTGCTGAGGAGTATAGCCCATTGGAGAAGTGTTGGCTTGTGATGGTGATGTCTGATATGGTGGTTGTTGTGGAAAAGATTGTTGATGAACACTTTGTTGAAATGCTTGCTGTGGCATCATTGGTGGTTGATAAGATGGTTGTTGTGGTTGCTGAAAGTATGATGGTTGTTGATAAGTATAAGCCATGTTTTGTAGAGAAGCATACATTGCAAGTGGATCATGAACTTGAGGTGTAGACAACCGAGCCTCGATCACATGGCATTCGTGTTGTTGAAGAAAAGCTTGAAGTTGATCCAAATTGGTGTTATGCAAGTCCTTAGCCAATTTAACATCCGTCACGTATTTTTTCCATTCTGAAGGAAGAGTGTTCAAATACTTGGTGTTCAATTGAAAGGTAGGAATTGTCATGCCATAGATATTGAGCTCATTCAACAATAGGGTAAATATCAGATAGTAATCATTGAGAGTCTCCCCTGGAACATAGGCAAACTTATCAAAAGTATCATAAAGCTTACACTCTCGTTCTTGTTTAGTTAACGAGGTGCCTTACATGAGAACACAAATTCTATCCCATAACTCTTTAGCAACTTTATGTTTGCTGACGAGTTTGTAGACATCTGAAGGAAGGGCTTGGAGAATGATGTTTGTAGCATACTTATCACATTTGTCTTGAATCTTCATATCTCCAGTCAATTCACCCGTTGTGCGAGGACGAGTAGTTATACCTTCCGTCACTGTACCATAATCTAATGGTCCATTGAGCACCGATGCCCAAATGAGATGTCCATTCTCCTTGTTCAACATATAAAGTTCCATTCGGGAAGCCCATTCCTCATACATAGTCTTCACCAACATTGGTGGACGATTATCCGTACCCGAGAGGATGGACTTATCCGTAAGAGATGTGTACTCCATTTCAATAAGTTAAGATTTACAAACGTTGATCGATCAATGAAAGAAAGTAAATGTGTTTGTTGTTGTGAGTTGAAGTCGAGAAACAATGTTAAAATCCCCTAAAATATGTCCTCGATAAACCAAAAATTCAAAGTCAAAATTACACACGAAATAACCTTGATCGGAATATCAGTCGGAATAAGCCCTATCGAAATAACCTTGATCGGAATCTCCTAAATCGGAATAAACCCTAATCGGAATGTCAAGGATCGGAATGTCCTTAAATTGGAATGAACCAAATCGGAATGTCCCTATTCGGAATATGCCAAATCGGAATGTCCCTAATCGGAATACCTAATCGGAATACCTAATCGGAATACCTAATCGGAATGCCTAATCGGAATACCTGATCGTAATGTACCCAAAATCGGAATCCCTAAACCCTATTCCGATTACCCTAATCGGAATGTCCTATAAACCCTTTTCCGATTACCTGATCGGAATAATTCCCACTTTTCTCGGACAAAACTCAACCAATTCGTGATTTTAAGCCAAAAAATGATCAAAACACCCAAAAGTTTGTGTTTTAGCCAAAGTAACTATAAAAAATCCCTACCACAACTATGTAGAAGATTTGTATTAAGAAAAAACCATCAAAAACACAAAAAAAATTTGGTTCGTGTAAAAATGGATCAAAATAGGCGTATGAATCAAGAACATAAACACATGAACAATAGAATCATCCCATGGCTCTTGATACCATTTGAGGGATATGTAAATCTTGCTTATGTTTTTAGAGAGAGAAAGAGATAGAGAGATGGTGAGAACACACACACTTAGAGAGAGAAAGTGAAAGAAAAACACTTTTTCACTATGTGTAAAAATGATGAACACACACCCTCTCCATCAAAGGAGATGGTTTATATACCCAAGCCTTGTGATGGGCTTGGGCTTACAATGTTGGGCCGGCCTACACAGGTTGTAGGCTAGGCTTGACTTTGTTTGTTTAATAAAGATATCTAGACTACGAGCTACTACTTAATATATTGTCGGAGTGACCGAATCTTCCTAAATACGTAAAAACGTATTTCCAACAAAGGGTGAACCCCAAAAATCATGACGTCATCAAAAAGTAAGTCCTAAAACTCTTTGACGTGGGAATGATTTACCCTATTTCTGATAGCCCTTGGGTGAGTCCTATTCATTGTGTCCCTAAAAAGGGAGGAATGACCGTTGTGCCAAACGATGACAATGAGTTAATTCCAACTCGACTCGTGACCGGTTGGAGGGTGTATATCGACTATTGTAAGTTGAATGACGCCACTCGTAAAGACCATTTTCCCTTGCCCTTCATGGACCAAATGTTGGAGCGTCTTGCCGGAAACGATTTCTATTGCTTTTTAGATGGTTTTTCCGGTTACATACAAATCCTCATCGATCCTCTCGATCAATAAAAAACTACGTTTATGTGTCCATATGGAACGTTTGCCTATCGTATAATGCCATTCGGACTTTGCAATGCACCGGGAACTTTTCAACGGTGTATAATGGCTATTTTTCATGACATGATCGACAAGATGGAAGTCTTTATGGATGATTTTTCCGTGTTTGTCTGTTCGTTCACTTCATGTTTGTCGAATCTTGAGAGAATGTTGAAACGTTGTGAGGAAACCAACCTTGTGCTCAATTGGGAAAAATGTCATTTTATGGTTAAGAAAGGAATCGTCGTAGGGTACAAGGTCTCGAAAGCGGGGATTGAGGTAGATAAAGCTAAGGTAGACGTCATCGCCAAATTACCTTATCCCAAAATCGTTAAGGGAATTAGGAGTTTCCTAGCCCATGCGGGCTTTTATCGTCGATTCATCAAGGATTTTTCAAAGATTTCTCGACCTATTACACATCTCCTTGAAAAAGATGCTCCTTTTGTCTTTAGCGAAGATTGTGTACGAGCCTTTGAAGTCCTTAAGAGGAAACTTACCGAAGCTCCCATTCTTGTTGCACCTAATTGGAACCTCACCTTTGAACTTATGTGTGATGCAAGTGATTACGCTATTGGGGCTGTTTTGGTGCAACGTCATGAAAAGCACTTATTGCCTATTCACTATCCTAGCAAGACGATGACCGAGGCTCAACTTAAGTATACCACAACGGAGAAGGAATTCCTTGCTGTGGTGTATGCATTTGGGAAATTCCGACCTTACCTAGTCTTGAGTAAATGCATAGTGTATATGGATCACTCGGAAATCAAGTATCTCTTGGCTAAAAAAGATGCAAATCCGAGATTGCTTCGTTGGATGATCCTCCTACAAGAATTTGATGTCACAATCCTTGAAAAAAAGGAGCCGAGAATCTAGCGGCCGATCATCTTTCTCGCTTGGAAGATCCTCACCAAAATGTGTACGAGAACAAGGAAATCACCAAAACATTTCCTCTCGAGACACTTGGTGTAGGGAATTCTAAGGTTTACTCATCCACCCCATGGTTTGCGGACATCGCAAATTACCATGCGGGCAATTTCATCATTAAGGGTATGACGACTCAACAAAAACGAAAATTCTTTCGTGACGTCAAGTTTTACTTTTGGAATGTTGATACAAAAGTTGGATGGACCGAGCTTGACCCAAATTAGGCTTAATTTGGGGTCTTATGGACTCCGACTCTTGCACCAAGTGAAACTTGTTTTAGGGACCCTGCGCACTAAACGTACACCGTTAGGCTTACTGATGAGACTACTTTTATACATAGTCTCATCGTCTAAATCGGGCTTAAAACGCTAAAAATATCATCAAAGTACCCCAAAATATGTCTTTGTTTGTTCATTGTGTATTTTAGGTACGGATACCGTGAAATCAACAAAAGATTACAAGAATCAAGCAAAAACGAACACGGGAAACGAAGCTGCACAAAGAACCGGACCTGAATCATGATTTTCCAAAGAAGTCCTTGAAGTTTAAAGATTGTCAAGTTTCATCCCTCAAGAATTGAAGACTTGTCACTTTTGTCCCTTATAAATCTGAATTATACAAGTATGGTCCATTAAGTTTCAAGATATTACATTTATGGTCCTTGAAGATTGGATAATATGCATGTATGGCCCTTGGAATAGTTTTGCCAAAATTCTTGTGGCCAAATTTGAAGAATTGAAAGTTTGATACAAAGGAATTACAAATAATGAGCTGTTAAAAGTTATTTGACAAGTATTTGCAAAGCAGGGGACTAAAATCGTCAAACAACCATACTCATCCCAGCCAACCCCTACCTTACACGTGTCCCACTACCACAAAATAACCAATCACAAACTCCTTTTGTAAACCTCACCTTCCACTTAACTTTTTAAACTGATTTTTATTAATCAGATAATTTTTTTGTGGAAACAGATTTTTAAAACACAATTATCCCTAAAACCCAATTAAACTTCACCTTCTTAACACCCCTAATCCTAACGAACCCTAATCATAATCTCTCACTAATCAAAGGGTTTTTAACCCATAGTGTCCAGATTGATGATTAAAACCCTTCTCACCAAAACCCCACTCCAATTTCTCCTCCCCGTGACCTCCAAGTGGGTCCCCCATGTTCCATGCTTACCCTCAAAATGGTAAAAGAAGAATCCTTCAGAGAATCAACGATCCTCCTTCAAAACTTGGTCCCAAAGGAGTCGTTCAACGTCCCTGATGCATTCAAACAGCTGACATGTCACTCTCAAGTCACAAGAGACCAATTGACCAAGACTGAAAAATTTGACCAAGGGCTTTTTAGGACTTTCAGGATTAGGGTTTATCATTTTATTTGTATCTAGAATCTTCATTTAATCAATATAAATAGGATGCTTGTACCCTATTTTTCATTGTTCCAGATTTTGTATTTTTAAAATTTATTAATGAAAATTAAAAATTTTACATTGTGCAAATTCTGAGTTCCAAGTTTTCTTTTAATGTTTCAGTAGCTTAAAAATTTACTTTATTTGCAATATTAGTTAAGGTGTTTAAACGGTTTCACTTTACAAAGCATTTTTAGAAATTTGTGTTTTAAAAGTTCTTGAAAAAGGTTTTTCAAAAGTTTGGATTCAATATCATGATGAAGTGAAAGTGGATTCATGATATTGATTTCAGTTTTGAATTAAGTTTTTGTCAAGATTTTGAGGATTTCAAGTTGGTTTTTCAAAACATTGTGGCATCTTGGTATTTTTTGTTTCATCAAAAGTATTAGTCTCATAAGCTCGCTTAATTCATAAGCTTAGCTTATGAGCTTATCATTTTATTACTTTCACCCCTGTTTTCTTTTTTATCTTAGCATGTAACAACTGGTTTGAAGGCATATTGGGTGTGTGTGATCTTTGATATCCACCACTATCATATCTCTACACAAACAGTCTCATAAGCCTATTCCTAAGGTTCAGCTTGTTTGGAGAAGGCATTAGATGGCCTTAGTATAGCTTGGATGTGAGTTGTACAAGGTAATCAGGCTTGAACCCTCAAAACCTTAGCAAAAATCATTGTTTCTTGAGTTATATGTGCCTATTGTGTTCAACCCTGTTATATGCTAGTTTTTAGGTTTGTTTATGCTTGTTAATGCTTGTTTTATATGTTTTAGTAGTTTTTATTCAGTATTGAATTGGTTTGATTACATCTTGTTTGAAAATTTTTTAGAAATATAAGGCGTGTTTGGGTCTGTGATATAAGCTCATATCTTGACACCTTTTTGGCTTAATTCTAGTCTAAACACATTTCATTAGGTCATCATAGGTTATATAAGTACTAGGTTTCAGTTAGTTTGTAGTAAAATAGATCTTGCAGGTTTAATATTTGGTAGAAATAGAATAGAGGAGAATTAGTGGCCTGCATAGGGTATTCTAGACACTTTTGTGTTTTGATTTATTATAACCTGTTAGAAATAGTAAGAATCTAGGGTTGTGAATAGTTTTTTTGTGGTTTGGTGACATTTTAAACAAGTCTTGGTCATCTAAAATTTGTTTGAGTGCACATTGTATCAGCTAGAAGTCCACAGCCCCTTGCAATTTGTATCAGTGACTTTGATTTACTTTTTGTTTGTGATTTGTGTGTATAGCCTGCTTATTTTTGTCCTATTACTGACTCCCCACACTTCCATGAGTGTGGGGGTGCCCCCTTGTTCCAACGAAACCAAGCAAACCAACCAAATCGACCACAAACAGGTCACAAGAGCATCACTAGTTCTCTGAGCTGTCAGAGAACGTTCCTTTGGTTTTTGTTTCTTGGACAACACACCATTTTCTTATTTTTACTACTGTAGCATCATTTGAATTCTAGGCACGTTTTTTGTTTGTTTTCAGCTTAAACCTCGTTAACTTTAAGATTGATTTGTGTTTTTGTCATTAGTTAAGCACCAGTTTTAAGTTTTTACAAAAAAAATATATATTTTCTAAAAAGGACGTGGCCAGGACTCGAACCTGTGCAACTCCTCTTACAACACACCTCACATACCACTGCGTCCTTGGGTCTTTTACTGATATACTTTCATTTCGTTTTCTAACTAAGGTGTGTTTGTTTTTTGCTTAATAAATAAGTTCGAGCTTTATAAGCTCTTTTCCAGCTTATTTATTAAGCCAATTTAGTGTTTTTGATTTTTCCCTTGTTTCTGTTTCAATTTAAGACTTTTTGGTGTAAAAAGATTATTTTTAACATTATTAAATGATTTTTATGATAATTTTTTGTTTTAATTTAAAAAAGTGATTGAAAAATAGTAAACAGTATTTTAAAATTTTTTAAAAATCTTTTTTAGGTTTTTAAAAGTATTTTTGACGTTTACAAAAGAAAAAGTTTTCTATTTGATTTATTTTAATTTTATTTAATTTTTGGTTTTTAATTAGACTTTAAAATTAATATAAAATTATTAAAAAAGTTTTGATAATTTGGTTTTCATTTTTGTCTTAAGTACATTTTTCTTATTTTTGGTAATTTTTTGGTAATTTTTAGAGTACTTTCATTTTTGGTCGAATTTTACTATTTTGCGTTTTTTACGTCGTAGGATAGTTTTTAGCGTAATTCGTCTTATTTTTCCTTCTTTTCTCATCCAAAAAGGACACTAATCCAAACTTTGATTTTATATATTGGCATTAATTCACACACCTCCTTCGAGAACGAACTCGCACTTATTCGATTCGTCGGTTTTCCTAAATCGTCGAGTTTAATACTTGCCCGGACTATACGTTGTTTTCCTAAACACGTGTATTTACACTATCACTTACCTTGGGTTTGTGACCCACGATTAGACTCCAGCGTGAGAGTAAGTAATTGATTTGAGTATATTAGTGTTTAGGGTATTGTGTGTATCGTACCTTTATGGAACCGTGGGGTTCCTTTTATACACGAGAGACTCCAGGCTGGGCTCCCTGTTCTTGCAGCCTAAGGAAGAGATAATCACTCAAAATAGCTTGATCTTCATTATCTAACTAAGGTAAGTGTATATCCCTTTTCCTTAGGCGAATATAACTATAATATAGGTTATATTATGTCTGATCATGTCGCGCTGCGACAAGGACCTGGCTAAGTATTCAGCCACATGTGCGACAACGGCTTACCGGGCCTCCTGGGCTACGCGCTCTTATCACACAAGTACCCAATCTATTCCTGATGGATGCGGGTAGTACCCGTGAGACGGACTATCCAGTCCGACTAGTGACTAAACGTCATCATGTCCCCCTAGTCTAGTGGTCGTAGGTCCGATCCGCGACTCAGACTATAATTGAACCAAAAACAGTCACATAGTCCAAGCATAATCACAGATTTGAAATATTCCCGCCAAGAAGACATACATCCCCCATGTTACCTAACCTCATTGGTACCCAGGAAAAGCGCTTGCCACGTCATAGTTACCCCTTCATCTTCCATCATTAGATCTGGCAAGTGGGGAACACGTGGCACCCATCTGACCATGAACAGTAAAACTAGGAAGCCTATATAAACCCATCACGCCTCCTTTTGACTGCTTACCATCTACAAGGACTTCAAATCACCATTAACGCCTCTATCATTTATCATCATCATCGGATCTTTTATTAAGGTATTCGCGCGACCACTGTTTTGTATACACAACGCCATGGTGAAACAGCTAACCGACATTACGTCAATCTTGACCATAGATCAGCTAGACCAATTTACCTCTGACTTCTACATACCCGACTACCTGCACCCAAAAGTTCCTAACCCGGAACATAATATAAGTCAGTTCCCCGCACGGAAGATAGGGTTGTACACACGTTACTTTGATTACGAAAACCAGCGTATACCTATGTCGCGCTTCCTCCTGAGCGTGCTAATACACTACGAGACCCACGTCTCCCAACTGCATTGCATAGGGCCAACAAAAACTTAAAATTTCGAAATAAACTACCGCACCCTAGACATAGAACCCACGGTAGATCTCTTCCGCGTCTTCTACCAACGGCAATTAGCCAATGGCTGGGTATCCTTCGCTAAGCGAAAGGACAGTATGCAATATTTCGATGGAAAGATAGATCCCTTAAGGAACTGGTTCGACAGATTCTTCTGGATCGACGACGCTGCCTTCCCTTTCCACTTTTATGAGACCCCTAAAATCTGACATGGAACAACTAGGCAATGAGGGGGTAACACGTCATAGTACAAGAAACAATGAATTACAGTTCATACAAAGCTGGCGAAATAAAAAATGTACATTACATCATAAAAGGTCAGAGTTTTTAAACATAGGTCCTAGAGTTTTAGAAGCGGAAAATTATATTATTTCTTCTCGATTTATAACATAAAGTTGCCCAAAAGATAGATTAAACTTCTGACAGTTTTTACTAAAACTAATCTTTTAAAAGCATCACAGAAATATCCAAGCTGCGATAATATCCTACGGGCTCCCATCCAAGCAAAGCTAAGTAATAATACCTGAGATTAAACATGTAAAATCGTCAACACAAAGTTGAGTGAAATTCATAGGTTTAGCAATAAGGATGTGGAACACAAGTATTCATTTGTAACACAAGAAATAGGGGAAAATGGTTAGTACAGTAACCATTATCCGAAACGTTATGATTATTATTGTTGTTTAGTTTCATGAACCGAAGCTTAACTACGTAAGTATTCATCCTAAATACTCAGGTATAAACAAATGTAATGCGTCATGGTTAAACAACCGCATCATTGGGACGGGGATAGTCAATCCCGAAGGATCCACCTACAATATTAGCGCTTCGCAATGCACCAGGACAATTAACGGTTCATGATCGAAGAGACGAAACTCAAGTCTAACGTCTAAAAAGCAATAATAATATCGAAAATCTGAAAATCATACATGTTCTGGATAGCATACAAGGTTTGGATAACATATAATTTTAAATGGTTGTGTTCCACCATGTAAAATCTCACCCCGTGTTTAGAAACCGTGTATAAGTAAAAAGGTGCTATGAACTCACCTTAGCTACGTGGTAAGTTAATCACGGTACTCAGCAACTGAGTAGAAACAATGGTAGTGAGACGATCACCGAAGATATGGATGCCCAGGGAAACACGAAAACCGCAACCTATGAAAATAAGGCGCGCGTTAAGACTCGAACTCAATATCGATATATATACCAAATATAATATGACTCAAACTTTTTCAAAGTATTCATGTTTTCAAAGCCATTGACACGAACCAAATGAATCTATTTATCCAACGTTACTCGTTTAAACACTTGTACACTTGAAGTCGACCCGTCATAAGACGCCAAGTCAACGCAAGTCAAACTATCTTTTTACATCGCTCGGACCAGTAGCTAAGTCATTTATATAATGACTAAGCACTTGAGTAAGTCACCATGACCGATGGTGAATACTCAAACTGACGCAACACAAACAATTGAACTATGTGTCCAAAATAAAAATCAGCAAGTACACCCCGAATGTAAACACCGATCTATCATATCTAGACTTATGCATTTTAGATGAAAATTGGTGTCAAGGTTACTTATAACCTGTATAAGACCCTGCCAAAACTTGAGCTAAATTTTACACTTTAAAACCCATCAGCTCGACACTTTACTCGACACTAAATTTCGGACAGATTTGTGCACTTGTTTTGTAAAACCGTTTGGACCACTTTAAAACCACTAATTCGACAATCCGTCTTTTGAAACCACTAATAGACTCATCAAATTAAGTTTGTAAACTTTGAAAATCAGTAGTATCCATCATCTAACCAAGCCTAATGTCCCCGAGAGTTGACTCAAAATCAGCCACAATTTCGGATTGTGCCGACTTGCGTCTCCCGGTACACGAAAACTAAAACTAGCATAACGTTTGACTCGTAATGACTTAGATACAAGTTATATCTCCATACCCGAGGATGAAAATTGGGGGTTGAAGTTAAAACAAAACATTTTTAACTTTAACCCCTCCTATATCAATAACTTTAAGAAAAGACTTACGATCTTTACCTCAAGCCAGCGGGACACAAACATTAGTTAATGGTACTAAAGTTTCTACCCTACAAGAGGTTAAGATTGTTGTTGATGGCGATTACGTAAGAAGTTGCAAAGAATCTGCTTCCTTCACCGCGTGGTTGAGCGAGAGGGGCGCAGAAAAGAAGTACCTCAAATAGTGGAAATAAAAGAAGATACCAAGAATAAAGAAGTGCGCGCCTTGCAGGGTGTCGTAACAAGGGTCATGCACTCACTATTATTGGTTCAAAGTTTTTACAAATTCTGACTTCTAAAGAGAGGAAATTACATCTCTTAGAGTCTAGTGGGTGATGATATTGTCGAACTAATTGGACCCGAAGAGGAAAGAGGAATGTCCAAAAACACGGGACATTCAACATCTCCTTACGGGGAATACTAGGCATAGCCCTACAAAGTACACCCATTGTGAGTTGGATGTGCCTTCCAGGTTTAGGCAGGGAAGAGACAGGTTAGGGAAATGGAGTATTCCCGGACCAAGTACTCTCTGGCTTGTTGGTGCTAGAGATGACACTAAATCTAGTGTTAACTATATCGGGGTTATCGCTCCCCAATATAATCAAGGTTTCATCTTCCCAAGGTAAGCGAACCAATTTTTGGGCATATGGGATAATTGCGTGGTACTTGCTAGTCTATACATGCTAATGACGACATTATGGCTATCAAGACTTTCTAGGATATGATTCATGTAAAACGGTGACTTGGAAGGTTTTAAGGAACAACCTCGAATGATGGTGTTTAACTATCATAACTTTTCCGTCGACTATTCCACCGCATAATAGGAGTCTAGAACTATCGGAGGGATTTCCATTACCTTACTAAATTTAGCAATTGTAGTGCTTTGGTCTACACATGTATCAGACAAGATAGATGCATATCATTGGTTTAGTAAGAACGTACCAGGTACGATGTTGGATCCTGGATTTGCCGGGGCATTGCCAGCAATGTACACTTACGAAGGAGTTCCCTTGTTGTCCTTCTTCTGGTTGGCCCACTTGGGACCATCAGGTCTCACATGCCCAGGGGTTCCACACTCGTAATATACCACAGCTTTCTTCGGTCCGCTACTACTCCCACCAGTGGGGTTTGGGTTTCCCTGCTGCCCACATCCACGCTCACGTGCATTGGACTTTCCCTTGTTGCTGTTCCCGGGATCGGTATTGGGTCGACCTGGGGTAGCAACATTGGTTTGACAATTGCGAGCAAAATGGACTTGTTGGCCATACTTGTAGCATCCTTGGCATTGTCCTCCAGCAACATGGTAGTAGTTGCACTTTGAACACTTAGGCTTGGTCCCTGAGTAGTTCTTGGTGCGGGTTATGGAAGTAGTGTCATCCGCTTGCCCAACGTTTTGCTTTTTGGAAGGCTGTTGGTGCTGGCTACGAGAGTTTTAATCGGATTTCCTCTTGTTGTCTGTTTGCCTCTCGGACAGATTGCGGGCTCGCTTGTTGATCAACTCAGTCACAAATTCCATATCACCTTAAACAGTGGTGGGTTGTGAAGCTAGCACACTGTCATGAATGTTGTTAAGGAGTCCGCTGACATACTTTTCAATCTTGTCACTCCTTAGAGGAAACATTCTGGTGCACATCATGCTTAACTCTTGAAATCTTTGGTTGTACCAAAGGATATCATTGTTCTTACACTTGAGATCCCACAGCTCGACTTCCAACTTCTTCATTTCTCCTCTAGGACAATACTTATCAGTCATTCTTTCCTTGAGGTTGGCCCAAGTGAGAGTATAAGCAGCGTCATGTCCAAGGATAGCGACCACAGAATTCCACCAGGTAAGGGCACTCTCGAGTAGGGTGCACGTAGCAAACTTAACTCTGTTCTCGTCAGCACAACCACTGATGCGGAAGACTGTCTCTAGTCTTTCAAACCACTGCATCAATTCAACAACTCCTTCTTTTCCACGGTAGTATGAGGGTTTACATTTTAAGAAGTCGGGTAAGAGCAACCCCTGTTGGTGTTGTTTCTGCGTGCATCGAAGTTTGGATCATTGTTTGCATTTGGATCAGCTCCTCTGGCAGCCAGGGCTGCTGTGATGCCTTCACTTATCATTTCCCGCAGTTGTGCGGCAGTGACATTTCGAGTAGCTTCTGGGGATTCAGCATTGTCGGCATTGGAACTGGTTGCGTTATTGGGATTTGACCTCGTAATCACCATTTGTCTATAATCATATACAAAATAAGATTTTTAGTTCAAGCGTTAGTACAGTTTTTATATTATTTGCACGAGAAAACTTATGCACTGATTTCATAGCAAATTTGGATAACCTGTCAAGATCTCATAAAATAATACATTGCACAACAGATATTATAAAGAAAGTGATTACATGTTATTTCCATGAGAAATTTAACAGTCATCTTAGCATAACACAATCTAAGTCATAGGCCGGTTGGGCCTAATCCAAAGTAATGATACACACAGTCTTTAAAAACATCATATCCCAAAGTTACATGTCCCAAAAGAAAAGAGAAGATAAAGTACGGGATTACATCACCAAAAGCTAAAAAAGAGATAAAAGTACAAAGGCCCTATGTCATGATAGCCGGGATGCAACCCGTAAGCTTATCATGACGTACAAGAAGTCTAGTACGTCTATACTAATCCTGCCTGGATGGTCCACTAAATGATGTCGGGGCTGACGGTGCGGATGGAGCTGGTGGGGTTGCAGAATTTCTCTTGGTGTTCCACAAAGTCCGAACTGTCGTTCGGGTCTCCTTGAGCGTACGGAGTGCAGACAGTAGCTGATTCCGGAGTCTATCGACGACCCCTCGGAGATAAGCCATCTCCCTAGTAACCTCATTGTGCCGAACAGTGGCGAGATCAAAGAAAATGGATAATGATTTCTCCTGAGCGGCAAGAGCAGCATGGGTCTGATGTTGCAGACCCTCCATGACCTGAATGCGCTGGTGGAGGCGGTAGTTTTCCTCCAATAACCACTTCAGTGCCTCGTCCGTCCTCGCCTGAATGCCCTTAGCGGTCTGGGAGTCTCCCCTCATGGAGCGAAAAAGAGTGTCAATACGATCATAGATGACATCATGGCTTTGTTGATTGACTGCCAACTGGCTGCGGAGGTCGGATATTTCTCGCTCATGGCGTGCAGCCAGTGCAGAGATCTAAGCCTGGACGGAATCGCCACGTCCTTCCTCGGAGCCTTCCCCGATCTCATAAGTGGAGACAGGTGCGGGCCCGGAGAAATAGCCCGATGATAAGGATGGAGGCATGGAAGATGGTATGCTAGGGGGTACCCGGTCCTCCTCCGTAGAAGTTGGGGTCGGTGTTGTTGGGTCCACTAGATGTGGATCTTGCAGCCTGTTAGGACGGTGAACTACTTCTGTAATCACAAGTCTATTCACAGAGAGACGTTATATAAATCACACAATATAAGTGCGGAATACAAATACTATGAACAAGAAGAACAGAATAACTATAACGACTTGATCCTTTACTAAGGATTTCTAATATTAATATGAACTAGAATAATGTTTGATGAAGGTGTATAGAACCCTTCTACCTAAGGTTCCTTTTATACTACAAGGAAACCCTAATACATCATTAAACCAAAACGTGTAAAACTGATATGCATATCCTTTCCTAACATATTTCATGCATATCCTAACAGAATAATCTTTAAATAATAAAGTTTGACATTCTATAAGACCAGGAGCACGTCTTGCTCCTACTACTACTAGGACCAGGAGGAACTACATACCTCCTAATCTACCTATTACAAATTACTATTCCAATGGTCCTAACAATCCTCCCCTAAACTTGAATTTGACTTGTTGAGTTCAAGTTTCCTGGTAAATCGTGCAACATATCTTGAGGATTGGAACAGCAAAAGAAACAGCAGCATCATGACCATCATCATAAAGAACATAAGAACTGCTGCAACAAAGAACACCTAGAAGCTTCTTGAAAGCTTGAAACAAATCTGCATCCTATTGAACCTCCACAGCAACATGAGCAGATTTTATGAGCCTTTACCAAGTAGCTGCTCGCTCTTGGGCTAGCCAGTCTTTATAGTGGAATAAGCATCACCCTGGGAGACCATAACCCAACCCAACTCTTAGAACGTGAATCAATGGTGAGTGGGGATACCCTGATGATTTTAGGCAAAGCATCACAGCCGTCAACGGATTTAATATGTCTTTACCAGAAGTCGTACCCTTCTGGACTCGCCAACTCTTAGCAATGAAGCATCGGTGAGCTGAAAACCCAATAGCTTTGAGCAAGCTATTATAGCTATCAACGGATTTGATAAAATATTTACCAAGAGCCGTACCCCCTTGGATTTGCCACTTTTCAGTCTAGGACCGTGGCAAGTGAAAACCATCCAGTTTTGGGTAACCTGGCAACCCTTAACGGATTTTACTATCACACTAGAGCCGTACCTCATGGTGAATTAACTCTTTCTTTTCTATGAGACATGGTGAGTTGAGCACCATTTGTTGTGTGGACCAGGGCCAACACCAGATGTAACTCCAAACCAGCACAAGTGTGAAACAGTCAAATGGAAACCAATTTATGATGGAAAAGTATAAGCAGATATTATATTATGTACAAGTGTGAAATTCATCATGTGTTTAAAGTATAAACAGATATTATATAAAAAGTTTTTTTTAATATTTTTTTTAACTAATGGTAAGTCACCAGTCACTGTACAGATTGGTGAAAAGAATGTCAGTGTAAACACAAAAACAGAAAAACATACCCATCACATACCAGACGCTGCAACCTTGTCAGCTTGCAACTGGGCTTGAATCCCTTCCACCAACGTAGTAGCCATGGAAGTCTCATGCCCTGAAGGGGCATTGGATATCTGCAAATGACATGCCAGCATGGCCTCCATAGTAGCAATCGTCAAAGGATATTCCATATCCGTAAGCATGAACACTATGGCACCAGACTCCAACACCAAGATATGAACCCCATATCCAGAATAAAGCTTCCATCTCTTGATTACCCAGCGTGGCTGGTCTTTCCAGACACCAGAATGTGGAGCATCAGGAGGAGAGTCAAGCATCATCTTCAAGTTACCCCACATTGTCAGCCCAGACCAGTTGGCCACCTCACTAGGAGAGGTAGGAATACCAGCATCCACAAACCCATACAACGACATAAGATCCCGACAATCCGCCCAAGTCAAAACACCTTGCAAACCCGAGACATACCGAACATAACCATCACTGATGGAAATCCTATGGGTGAATGTACCAGCAAAACTCGTGGATGGCTTAACCGTCCAAGCAGCAATATAACCCGTACCCATTGGCAACTCTATGTCACTGTCCTAAGCTGCATTAATAAGGTTTTCAGGAGCACGCTTCTCAAAAGGAGCAGACGTACCACGTCTAGCCTTCTTCTTTCGAATGGAACAACGAGTTGCAGGAACAACAGAAGACGATTCAACCTTTACCTTCCCAGCAGCAGGAGTATCAGCATGAGTAGAATCAAAACCTTGACCAACCAAAGGATCAAAGGCGACTGTACCAGTAGAAGGGGTAGGGTGTGGCTCAGTCACTGGTGGTGAGAATTGCTCCATCGTAGGAGTAGCAGGGGTGGTAGTACTAGAATTAGTGGTGGTGGTAGGACCCGAAGATGAAGTAGGATGAACAACCAAAGGTGTGGGTGTAGGACCAACAGTAGAAGTATCAGCAACAGATGATATACCAGTAGAAACAGGAGGAACACCAAATGAAGAACCATGAGGAACAGTAGGTTGATAAGCGGAAACCACTCATGGAGGAGGGCGATAGATGAAGCGCTCAGGAACCGATGTGTTTTGACGCTTTATCATCCTTTGGTACAGATCCTTAAGCTCGTCAAAAGACAATCCCCTAACCCAATCCCAAGTCCAACCAACAGTAAAGTAAGCAGCCGACTGATATTTGACATACCGCTGCATTAACTTCCTCTCCCGGTTCTTGACAAATGTCTGCTTCGACGCTTTTCACGGAGTTGAGCAGCAAGAGACAATTGTTTTTTGCGCATTAATGCCATTGCCCGTGGGATACAATTTTGTTCATTCACATCAGCACCTAAAAGATCAGTAAACTGTGAGTAATCAGATGTAAGAATATTAAGCACCCGCATCGAATCATGATCATCCCAATGCATGGCATCATGCTGCAACTGTTCACGCCTCTGCTATTGAAGAGCTTCTTCCTCAGCCCTAGAAGCTTGATCAATCTCCGCCTGCAATCGCTGTGCAGCCTCCTCCCCCAACCGGTCTTCCTCAAGTTGTCTGCGAGTACGCTTCCTGGGAGATAAGGGTGCATCAGTCATAGGGGCTTTCCCCTTAGGATCATGAGACGGCCCAGCAGTTAGACCAGCAGTAGTACCAGCAGAAGAACCAGCAATATCCTCCACTGGTCTAGGACTAGCAGCAGTAGTAGGGATGCTTGATGGACTAGGAGGAATAGGCAAATCAGCATACGGCTTATCAACAAATACAGCCTTCGCCAACAAAGTCAACCCATACTCCGCAAGATCCTCAAAATCTTCATTAGAATCAGAATGAACAACGTGCTTCTTTCGCCTCCTCTGCTGCGTCTCCAAAGACTTAATCATGTCCGCCATCGGAAGGACAAATTCCCTGGTAAGCTTGCAATGCTGATTCAGATTTGTCTCCAAAGAAATAATCCTTGCATAGTACATGTGCATGAGATCAAGCAAAGAAGTAAGTGTAGCAGGTTCCTCTGCTTCCCCACCAAGAGGACTTGGATCAGGGAAAGCTTCATTGGAACCAGAAGCAATAAAGGGGTCAGCATTATGAGCACGAGAACTAGACGACTTCTCAGTAGAATGTGGTGCTGGACTAGAAGGGGAGTATCCATAGATGGGGACTTATGTGGCAGAGAAGAGGGGGCAGGCTTGGAAGTGGATGGCATTTCAACCACAACTTCCTTAGCTGGCTCTTCCACCACCACATGAGGCTCACCACTAGCAGGATGCTCCTCCTCCATAGGATCATCTTCTAATGGAAGTTCCTCCTCGGCTTCATCAGCCAGAGGAATAACATTAGGAGGACCTTGGGCAAGGCCCAGCATAACATCAGTAAGAGGCCTTCAAGCTCCCTTAAACCCAAGTGCCATATTGGAATAAACTTTAGAACTAAGCTTGGATGTCTCACACTCCTCCCTATCACGAGGTATGCACATAAGAATCTGTTGCAAGAACCTAGGGTACATTAAAAACTTCTTCCTAGATCCAGTACTACTAAGATTGCAAACCATCCCATCAAACAAGTAGCAAGAAAAATTAAACACACGACCCTGTGCTATGTAGATCAAACCAGTAGCCAAAGGAATGGGAAATGCATCCCAACTCCCAGACTTTGGGCTTAAGCAATGAATCAAAAAGTGCACTAGAAGCTTCCATTGGGGGGGGGGGGGGGTAAACCTATTCTTTTGGAAGTTAAACTTCCCCCCATGATTATAACCAAGATCAGCCATCCCATCCAATACCTCAGAATTAGGGATGGAAACAACACCACCTACATCCTGAAGATGAAGAGCACTCTTAATAGAAGCTTCAGACACCACATATGAACGTCCATCTATGGTAGCATGGAGTTCAAGTGGGCGTCCCAAAACATCCACAAGGTGGGCAGTGGCCCAAAACTGGCGAATGACACTATCATAAATAGTCGGGCAAATAGTAAAAGCATACCTGAGGTTAGAAGCCTCAAAAAATTCGATGATGTCTGTGAACTCGTCATGTTTAGGACCATCTCCCAGATAAGCCACCTTATTGTGATCGGATTTGTATAGCAGAGCAGCCATGGATGATGATTGGAAGTGATGGAAGGTGATTGATTAGAGATTGAGAGAGAAGGAGCATGTGTGTGTGTTATGGTTGTGATGAATGAGTCAAGGGGGGTATTTGACCATAAATTATGGTCTTGTAACTGTTCATTGACCCCTAATAATGTGGGTTGCTTTTTCAAATTAGGTAGTTAATGCAAAAGTAACCACTTGCCCTTTTAACTTTATTTGCAAACCCTAGTTACCAAAGTTAAATAATAGGATATATACCAGAAGTAACTTGCGTTGACTAAAAGTCAAAACGTATAAGGGTCAATACTAGAAGCACCATGAGGTCAATGAAAGTAAACGAAATGAACAGTGACCCAAACCAAGACTAGAAGCCAACCACCAATGGCACGGAAAGATTTATATCCACTAGAAGCTGAAGACTACCACTAGAAGTGACCAAAATCCTCCACTAGAAGTAGCACACACCGCAAATACCCATAAAACTAGTTTTTAGAAACTACCAATATGTTAGTCTGTGAAAGTAAATATGTACACTAAGCCTCCCCTTAGGCTTAGCCTCCCCTCAATCCTAGGTCTCAAGGATTGACCATTCCAGTGTGAACCACCAAGTGGTTGAACCGAGGACAATCAAAAGCTTTAGTCAATAAATCAGCAACATTATCATCTGTATGAACCTTAAAAACCTGTATCAACTTCTTCTCATTGGCATCCGTGATAAAATGGTGCCTAATTTCAATAAGTTTTGTACGTTGATGAAAAACAGGATTCTTCACAATGCAGATAGTGCTTTGATTGTCAATGAAAATTTTAGTGTTCATAAAGTTGAACCCATATTCAATCATCTGATTTTGTATCCACAAGACTTGTCCACAACAACTAGCAGCAGCTACGTATTCAGCTTCTGTTGAAGAAGTAGCTACTATCGTCTGTTTCTTACATTGCCATGAGATAAGTCTTCGACCCAAAAACTGACAACCACCAGTAGTAGACTTTCTGTCATTATTAGCACCTGCATAATCACTATCACTATCGGCTTCAAGAACAAAAGGTGATTCTATAGGATACCACAAGCCTAGCTTGGGTTGAGCCTTGATGTACTTGAAAATTTTCTTGACTGCATTCAAGTTAGAAACAGTTGGAGCCACCTGATGTCTGGAACAAGCACTTACGGCAAACATAATATCCGGACGTGATGCAGTCAAATACATGAGGGAGCCAATCATTGACTGGTACATGTGAACATTTACCGGAGGATCTGGCTCATTCTTGAGTTTGACTTTAGTTACTTCATAAGGTGTTGCTGCTGGTCTAAGAGGATCCATATCAAACTTCTGAAGGATCTCATGAACATATTTATCTTGACTTATGAAGATTCCATCCGACTGTTGCTTGACTTGAAGACCAAGAAAAAATGTAAGCTCTCCCATAGCACTCATCTGAAATTCGCCCTTCATCAGTTGTTCAAACTCATCACACCATTCCTTCTTGGTAGAAACAAAGATAATATTGTCCACATAAACTTGAACTATGATAATGTCCTTGGTATTCCTCTTAAGAAATGGTGTTTTGTCAATCGTGCCTCTTCCATAGCCATGTTTCAACAAGAAAGTGGAAAGATGCTCATACCAAGCTCTAGGAGCCTGATGAAGTCCATAGAGAGCTTTGACTACCTTGTAAACTTTCTTTGGATGAAGTGGATCCACAAAGCCCTTAGGTTGAGTGAAATAAACTTCCTCATCAATCTTTCCATAGAGAAATGCACTCTTGACATCCATCTAAAAAACCATAAAGCCCACATAAGAAGAAAAAGCCAAAAACAAACGAATGGTCTCAATCCTAGCAACAGGAGCAAAAACTTCAGTATAGTCAATTCCCTCAAGTTGTGTGGGTCCTTGTGCAACCAACCTTGCCTTATTTCTCACCACAATACCCCTTGCATCTTTCTTGTTTTTGAGGATCCATTTGGTACCAATTGTTGTCTTTCCATCTGGCAAGTCAACTAGGATCCAAACATTCTAAAACAAGAACTGCTGCATCTCCTCCTGCATTGCCTCCACCCAACTTTGATCCTCAAGAGCATGAGAGACGGATCTAGGTTCCACCTGTGAAAGAAAACAAGCAAACAAACAGTGTTGAAAGTCCGTATGATTATTACGCTTTTGGTCCTCAATATAGCTCACAAGAGCATGATGATCCGACGTTGCTTTCTTATGCATTCTGCGAGTCTTGACAGTAGAACCAGGATCTCCAATGATTTAAGTAGTAGGATGGTCTTTGTGTGACTGCAGAACTTGATTAGAAGCTACATCCACTTCTGGTGCCAAGTTATTAAGATCCCCAACAAAGTCATTATCATATGAAGCAGAGTCGAAAATGTCGTCTATTGGTTGCTTATGAATATCAATCAGCTTAGTAGAAGACTTCTTTTGATAGTTTCCCAGGTCAGAAGGACCAGAGAATCTAGTAGAGGAAGTGGGATCACTAGCCGGACTACCAATAGGTGTTAAACTAGCACTAGGAGTAACATTTGGAGTACTAGGAGTAGCTTTGTCAGCAGATGTACTCAAAGGAAACTCAAAACCACCTTGAGCAGCTGTTGTAGTAGCATCTTGTTGTTGCTTGAGCAATGTGTCAAGAGCTCCTTGTGAGTCCAAAATGTCTGATGGAGTAGCATCACCAAGGGTATTATTGGCATTAGGAGAGACTGTGGTGGAATAGGATGGAACAACAAAAATATCATCCTCTTCATCTGAGTCTAAAAAGCTAGAATGAGTACCTGCACTAGAAGTTGCAAACACTTGTGGACCTGCATCATGGTTAGTTTTGAAACAAAAATACCCCAATAAATCGCTAAGATAATCAAGATCAAAATACCATTCAGGACCCTTGCCTTGTATGTTTGACTTCTCCTCAAAATACCTGAGATTAATAATTTCAATTACTCGCTTGGATTGGAGATTGTAGACACGATAAGCCCGAGAGTGAGCTGGATATCCCACTATGTAGCCTTCATCTGCCTTGCCATAAAATTTCCCCAAATAGTCACTAGTATTCAAAATGGTGACAGGACACCCAAATGGCTTCAAATGAGCAATGCTAGGAACTTTAGCTGTGAGTAGCTCATAGGGATTCTTCTTGTGTGGATTGGTAATAGAAACTCTATTCAAGACATAACTTGCAGTATTGACAGCTTCTGTCTAAAACATGGTTGGAAGCTTGGAATCGGCAAGCATTTTTCTCGCAGCTTTGATTAGAGTCATGTTATTCCTTTCTGCAACACCATTCTGCTGAGGAGTTCTTGCTGCACTATAATCTCGTTTGATACCTTTAGATTTACAAAGTGCTATGAGGTCTGCATTTTTGAATTCTATTCCATTATCACATCAGATTCCTTTAACCTTCTTGGACAACTGATTCTCAATTAGTGTAAGAAAGTCCTTGAGAATTGAGTAGGTCTCACTATTGGCAGCCATGAAGAAAACCCACGTGAACCTGTTGTACCCATCAGTTACCACAAGACAGTATTGTTTGTGGTCAATGCTCCTAATGGAGGTAGGACCAAATAAATCCATGTGTAGTAGCTGCAATGGTTCAGTTATAAGGCTGAGAGCAGTAATGGCTTTGAAGGATGCTTTATGTTTTTTACCTTTGCTGCATGCAAGGCAATTTATGTCATTTCTGAACGTTTTGGGAGGTAAACCAGAGACCAAGTTCATATTTGCTAATTTGTGAATGGTCTTGAAGTTCACATGTCCCATCCTTCTATGCCATTTAGTGGCTTCATCTTCTGAGGCTTTAGCAACCAAACATGCTAGTTGACCGGTAGGATTGACTTCATTCATCTTGATACTATAGAGGTTGTGTCTTCTAGGGATTCTTAGTTGAACTTGTGAGTCATCCGGAAGTTTAAAGTCTTTAGATAACACTAGTGCATCAGTATCCGTAAAGAGAACAAACTGCTTCTTATCACAAATTTGAGAGACAGAGATCAAGTTGAAGTGTTGAAGTGGTTCCACAAAGTAGACCTGCTCAAAGGTAAGATTAGGCGTCTGAATCGTTCCTTTGCCGGTGATCCTTCCCTCACCACCTCCAAAGTAGACCTTTTCGCCTTGAAATGGTACAAAGTTAGATAGAAGACTTTTATTTCCTGTCATGCTCCTAGAGCATCCACTATCAACAATCCCAATAATAGGATCTTGGTATGGAGTACCCTACAACAACAAGAAAAGATATATGCAAAAGTTAGTGTCTTAAGGGGACCCAAACCTTCTCAGGTTTGAGCCTGCCTTCTGGATCTTTAGTAGATAGCCAAGAAGATGGATGAGATCCACTGTTGTTCTTAGGTTTCCTATTCATCATATGGATGTTATTGTTTGACCAAGAACAATCTGCTGAGGGCTTAACAGCAGCACCCAAATTTCCTAACCCAAAATACATTTGGCCTGAATTAAATGCATAATTCTGATTAAAGTTCTGAAAGTAGTTGCTGGTTGGTCTATTAGGGATTAAACCATTGTTTTTCCAATGATCAGAAGCTAAAGGAGAGGTCCTTCTAGAAGAAGAAAAAGATTGGGCACAAGAGTTAAGTCTTCTAGAAGAATAAGGAGCAACTCCTGGTGGACTAGGAGCAGGATATGCTTGATACACAGAAAGATGTTGATCATAAAAGTCACAATCTTTAATCAAATGAAATGTACTGCCACAAACAAAACACCTTTTATTCAAATGACCTTGTCTCATACTGCTAACTTTATTACACATAATTCTAGGAGAAACATTATTCCTAGGACTCAATGTACCAGAACTAGACACAGTTGAAGTAGAAGCGACTCTCTCTTCACTCTTCCTAGCACTAGTAGCAGCATGGTCATTTGTTTTGGAGCTTGTAGGTCTCGACTCTTCACTTGAACCACATGATGCAGAGTCACTATCTTTGTCACTGAAAGTACAAGAGACAAAGTCATTAGTATTAGTAGAACTTTTTGGGGACTCATGCATCTGTGATCCATCCAACTCATTATGCCTAGAAGTGGGCATAAAAGTTCCTGTAAGAGGTGGAGGGACAGCATGTATTGCTACAGCTGGTTGAAACCTATTGTAACAAGGTTTTCCCTCTTCCTCCTTGTCAGGATCAAAGACACTTGAAAAAGATAGATCAAACACATCTTCTGAATCAATATATTTATCAAATCCTAACCCTCTTTTAGTCCTACCAGACATGCTACTATCAATTAACTTTGAAAGATTCTTTGGTGCATTTTGACATTTTTCAAATCTTAACAGTGTAGCATCCAATTTTTCCTTCATGTCCTACTTTTCCTTGATACTTTCATCTTTTACCTTTTCAGTGTATTTAAGCATATTTGTTGTGTTTTCTAAATAAATATTCAGAATTCTTATTTTATCTTCATATTCACGTTGTGTGTCTTGAAGCCACCTCTTTTGTTGTTCCAATGTTTTTAAAGAATTCTTATAGGCTTGAACCTCTAAAAAATACTTATCATTTTGTTCATTTAAGTCATTATATTGAGACAACAATTCTGAATATTTATCATGACAACCAAGAGGACAATGTTGTACCTGAGGTGAGATGCCCATAAGAGCAAACTCTTCTGCTTCCTCGGCATCAGTCAGATTCCTAGCAATCATTGCAAACACGTCAGTAGAAGGTTCGGCTGTTTCCAGGGCAGCATTCTGATGATCACTCCAGTTGACCATAGAGTCAACAGACACCAAAGCCTTCTTGTCATCCTTCACCTCCTGAATCTTGAAAGCTGAATACCTGCTCTTCTCCTGGTCATGCTTGATAGAGCATTCCCTAGCAAAGTGACCTTGCTGCTGGCAGTTATAGCATCTAACCTTGCTTCTGTCAAACCTTGCTGGCTCTCTTGGGTTGTAGTTAAACTTTTGACCGGCTCTCTTCTCAAACTTGTGAACCCTAAGAGTGAGCATGGCCATCTGCCATTTGAGATCCATTTCATCGAGGTCATGTTTATCAACCTATTTGAAGTCATCAAAATCAAGTTGCTCTTGAGGATCAACATTAGCAACAAAAGAGTGAAGAACAGCTTCTACCATGCTACCAGACTTGCCTTTCGGTTCAGGTGTAGAAGTATGCTGAGAGGTATGCTGAGAAGACACAGTATAGCTTGGGCTACTAGCATAAGACATGGGACTAGATCCCATGGAACTCACAAAGGCAGAGTAAGTAGGAGTAGGAAAAGAATCACTTGAGTATCCCCTCACATGAGGCTCAAAGGTTTTGAGCTTATGAAACAAATCATCAAAATTAAGATTGTCAAGCCCACCTTTTGCTTTGAGAGAGATTACCACCTGATTCCATGAGTAGGGTAAGGCTCTAAGAAACCTTGCATTGATATCTCCATTGTCTGGTTTCGATCGGAGTTGATTCAACTGGCTTAGTATCTTTTGGAACCTGTCATACCCTTGATGGATACCTTTAGTTTTTGAGATCTTGAAGTCTGTGAATTCATCTCTCAGCATGGATCTTCACATTTTATTTGACTCCTCATTCCCACCAAACCTTGCTTTTATTCCATTCCAGATTTCCCTAGCATCGTCCAGATGATAAAAGTCACCCATGTGATCATCAGGAAGAGACTGAAGCAAAATAGTTTTTGCTTTGATCTCCTTCTAAACATATGTGATTTCTTCATGAGTTTTAGGGTCAAGAATAATAATACTACCATTCTTGTCTCTTCCAGTAGACTTCTTTCTGTTTCCATTCAGAATAATCTTCCAAAGATCTTGATCAGTGTTGGTGATCCAGCATTCCATCTTCATTGCCCAGTTATCATACTCATCTTTTTTTCCAGAAGAGGAAACTTACCATTTGTGTTGGAAATTGTAGCAATTATCTGCTAAGGTTGATGTGTTTTAGGGGTGCTATCTTCTCTTGTTTGAGTAGAACTTAAGGCAGACATAATTAAACAAAGATTTTAGAAATAAGAAAAATTGATTCTTCTTGTACACAGACTCTCTCAGGCTCTGATACCACTTGTTGGGTCCACTAGATGTGGATCTTGCAGCCTGTTAGGGACGGTGAACGACTTCTGTAATCACAAGTCTATTCACAGAGAGACTCTATATAAATCACACAGTATATGTGCGGAATACAAATACTATGAACAAGAAGAACATAATAACTATAACGACTTGATCCTTTACTAAGGATTTCTAATATTAATATGAACTAGAATAATGTTTGATGAAGGTGTATAGAACCCTTCTGCCCAAGGTTCCTTTTATACTACAAGGAAACCCTAATACATCATTAAACCAAAACGTGTAAAACTGATATGCATATCCTTTCCTAACATATCCCATGCATATCCTAACAGAATAATCTTTAAATAATAAAGTTTGACTTTCTATAAGACCAGGAGAACGTCTTGCTCCTACTACTACTAGGACCAGGAAGAACTATATACCTCCTAGTCTACCTATTACAGATCGCTATTCCAAAGGTCCTAGAAGGTGTGGTTGATGCTGAGATAGAAAAACGGTCTTGTGGAAGTACACCTTCAATGGCTGGGTCATCCTCTGAATCCGAGGCTGACAACCATCCACACTGCGTCGATCGTGGGGATGAACAAACAACTTGAGTAGGAGCTACTCTAGGTAGAACAGTCGTGGATGCAGTAGGCGGGGTCATGATGCTTTGAAATAGTATTATTTTAAGTTTGAAGTGAGATAAGCTTACAAACAAAGAACAATATTATTTTAGATTACATGCTATATGAAAATATATCCCTTTTAAACAATTATTATAATGTTTTAAGGTTACAAATACTAATACTTATATATATATATATATATATATATATATATATATATATTTATATATATATATATATACATATATATATATATATATATATATATATATATATATATATATATATATATATATATATATATATATATATATATATATATATATATATATATATATATATATATATATATATATATATATATATATATATATATATATATATATATATATATATATATATATATATATATATATATATATATATATATATATATATATATATATATATATATATATATATATATATATGTATGTATTATTATTTAAGTAGTACAGTTATCATTATGTAAGTGCAAAGTTTTGTTTAATATTACCCATATTCTCATTTCAGTATTTTACTATGTAGTGTAAAATTTTCAAGTTTAGCACGTCTAACATTTTTCATAGCAATAACTCACTAAGCAGTATTAATAATAAAGTTTAGTAAACATATATATACAATTAGTTCACATAGCATAAAATGCCCTAAGATCTATATGCTTAAACTAATACGATCCCAAAGAAAATCCCAAAAAAGATTTTTATAAGTTATAGTCCATTTTTAAATAAAAGAAAAATAATTTTATTTTATTTATTTATTTATTTATCTTTTTGTATTTTATTTAAAAATTTATCTGGTTCTCTATAACTACTGCTCTGATACCATTCTCTGTGACACCCCGGGTAGGGTCAAAATATGTGGAAATATCCACGGTGGTGTCACTAGGGTGGATCGATAACATATAGTCCATAGAGCATAAGATAAAGAGTTATTTAAATCAGTTTACATGTTTGATAGCAAATAAAATAAAATTGTTTTAAGCATGACAGAAGGTGATTGTTTATGATTCCTAAATAGAGCCCCTGACGAGTCGTATGATGCAGATTTCTAAGATGCTGGAGACCATGCACACACCACGTACTAACTTCACATTTCTGTGCAAAACATACTAACATGGGTCAACATAAAGTTGGTGAATTTACAGATTTTAACAATTAATTAGTTTGGACATACATTAAGCATAGAAGTGACAATGCACAAAGCATTCTCATTAAAATTTAGATAACATTTGTTTATTATTAGAAACTGAAGCTTAACCTCCGTAGTCCTAAACAGATGAGGACGTAGTGTCTTACAAAAAGACACCCATTCCAGTTCCAACATGGTATACGTCTGTTGTCCCGGCCAAGACACAGTGAGCATGACTCACCCAGACGGGGATGGTCAATCCCTAATAGATCTATTTATAACATTCTAGCGATTTACAACAATTTAACAGTTCAGTAATAAACAATCATAGTCAAGTTTATACAATCCAGTTGTGTCCATTATGTTTTTGCATATTTTCTTTCCCAATAGGGAAGTTTTATCAAAAGTTTATATGGGGCTGTAAACTCACCTGGGAGTAGGCAATTGTTTTTTAGTACGAATATCCAATTAAAGTTCACGCCAAAGTTATGCCTAATCAGATAGTACAGTCTTAATAGATAGTACAAAGAACATATATGTATGCTTATAAAGATTTTATTGAGTTCATTTATACTACAATAATTATCTAAATAACCGTAGTTCAAGTAGTATAAATATTCATTTCTTAGTAACCATAAAATGTTTAACTATTAATATCAGTTAGCATATATGTATTTATAATAATCATATAACTTATAATTAAGTTTCTTAGTTAAGTATACATAAAATGTTCTACTTAAAATATTAGTTTACGTTTTCCGTTCAAGTATTATAATCACTCATTTACTACTAGGTTTCATTATTATGTAAACACCACAATCCTACTTAATATTAGTTAACGTTCGTAGTTCACGTATTATCATCATTCATTTAAACTTTAATATTAAGTTTCATATTTTAAGTAGACGTAAGATGTTCTACTTAAATTTTTAACATTCAATTTCTCCAACGTTCATATATATTTTATTTTCTAAAAGTATATAAGTTTATGTATGATTAATACATAATCATAATTGTTTAAAAAATTATCTCCTAAAGTAAATATAAATATAAAAAGATTTTTTATTTAACTTTAAAGTTTCCATAAATTATTTTAATATTTATAAAATAATTTAAACTTAAAGAATTTATACCTTAACTCTTATGGTCTAAGTATTTTAATTATGTTTTATTATAATTAAAGTAGATTTTAAGGTTAGGGCTTGGTAATGTTTCGGAATATGGCAAAACTAGTCCCTCTATATTTTTAAACAAGTATAATTTTCGGATTTTACATATTTAGTACCTAGGGCTTGTTAAAGTTTCGGCTTATGGCAGATTTAGTCCCCCTAATTATATCTAGGTCTTGTAACTTTACTAAAATTACAAAAATAGCCCCTAGGGCTTCTTTAAGTTTCGGCAAATTACTAAAATAGTCCTTAGGATTTTAAAATGATAAAATAACTTTTAGAAACTTCCCAAAATGGTCCCTAGGTTTTAATTTGCCACGGATAATATCAACCCTAAACTTTTGGATATTTACATTTTCAGTCCTTGTGTTTACTAGTTTATCAAAACAAGTTTCATAAGTTACGATTTTAGTCCTTAAGTTTTATAAATTGTCATTTTCATCCAAAAAGTTTTTATAAGTTATATTTTATTATAAAAACTTTTATTTTAACATTCAAACTTTATATGGGCTCATTAAATGGGCTAAACATCTAATGGGCTATTTTAGTGGGCTTAATTATATTTCAAGTCCACTAATTTATTTAAATGGGCCTTTAAATCATTTATTGGGCTTAATACATTTTTAAGCCCCTTTAATTAGTTAAATGGGCCTAAGTGTAATCTTAAGTCCATTTAAGTTATTAAAATTTATCAAATGGGCTTATTGGGTCCATTAAGTTTTAGATTAACATTTCATGGACTTAATTAGTCCATTAACATTACTTTATATTTTATGTATGTTTTTACTTAGGATATTTTTATAAGCTTATTATGAGCTTATTAATATTTAGTTTTAAATCTAAATAGATGAATAAAACTTAAAATTCGTTTTATGTGTTATACCAAATTAGATCTAGGTGTGTTATAAGGTTACAAGTAGGTCATAAGCCCTAGTAGGAGCTTATATCTCACGGCTAACATTAGTTATAGCATATTAAGATAAATAAATTCTCATTTTAAGGTTGCATGTAGTTTATAAGTGTTACAAAATTAGATCTAACTATGTAAACATCAAGACAATAAGTCACAAGTCCAAAATAAGATTTAAACTATGTCTAGAACAAAAAATTAAACGTAGGTCCATGTACACTCATATATAGCTCACGACTATACTTTTAGATCTTGGTATTTCCAAGATGAACACTTTAGCTAGTTTTTAAGTCTTGTAAATATTTACAAAAACACATCATGATTATCTAGCTTTCATGCATGTTCCCAAGGCTATTATTATTCCAAGAAAACAAGGTATAGCCCATGGCTATATTGTTTTCTCCCAATATTCCCATAAGATCTACTAGCTTATTTCATGTGTATCATGTTAAGTTAACAATTATCACTAGATCTAGGTTTAAATAAGCATGCATTTACATCTAACCCATTTTAGGTCTTGTATAACCCACGGCCATATTTATACACATAAGTTGTTTTTGTGATTTTTAATATTCCATTTAACATGTTACATTTCATATTCCATTATACAAAACTTAGAAAACCATTCATATAGTCACCACTTAATTTAGCCGTGACCTTTAAGGTCATGGTTTTCATGATATTTAAGTTGCACAAGTTCATTTCATGAGATCTATGGTTATTGGGTAACCAAAGTCCCATAAACAAGATTTGCAACTCATGAAATGTTTGGATTTATAAAAGGTTTCATATGGTTTTTAAATAAATTTTAATACATAACACATAAGTCATAAGTTTCTTATTAAAAGATTTTAAATCATAAACATGATTTGCATAAATATGTCGTGACCTATAAGGGTCATAGCTTTATTAAATCTTGATTTTTAACATGTTGCTTACTTGTGTTTATAGGTGTATGATGATGCATGCATGAAGAAATGAAAGATTATGATGTGTACACCTCTCTTGCCTAAAAGTACCACAAATGATCTAGATGAACAAGGAGATTTGAGATCTACTCAAGATGATGAAGAAAACCCTAAAACAAACCAAGTCGTGGCCTTGATGACTTAGCTAGGGCTTGTTTATAGTGATTTAAAGAGAATGATACTACTAATGATTTGTAGTAAAGATAAGACAAGTATCTTGGTGGAATTAATACTTGGTTTTGGATGTATATGGCTTTAAGCCGTATGATTTGAGAGAGAAGAGGGTGAGAGAACAAGATTGGATTGCATGTGTGTAAGAATGTATGTGTTTCGGCTTAAAGAGGATAGAGGGAAGGGAATGCAAAAGGCATGATTCCCTAGGTAAGAAAACTTGTGCCAAGTGTTGGCTTTTGTGTTTCCCATGCATCCCTTCTCCTTCTACATGTCTTTGGTGCCGTGTATGGCTATCCAAAAGAGAGGGTGGGCTTGTGTGGGCTTGTGTTGGGCTTAACACAAAGAGTACATGATCTTGGGCTAGTCCAAGAAGGTTTAGGAATGCCTATAATATGCATACATATATATACGGCTATATTACACATGGTGTAGCATAATTTCCAATCTTTGTTAAGTGTTGTTTAATCAATGTGGGTTATGTATTTTTACTACTTCTTTTAGGTACATAGTTTCCATAGTCAAACTTATTATAACAAGTATGTATGTAAAAGTATATGTGCACATTGGACAAGTTCACATATGACTTACAGAAATATAATACATGAATTTGTGTTCCAAGATTTAATGGGTGAAATTTCATTACATAAAATCATGGTAAAATCATGGATTTTACAGTACTCCTCCATCATGCGTGCCTTTGTAGCAACGACTTCCCCTCTCTCCTCTTGGGGCGTCTTTCTTTTTTGCTTATTGGGAGGGGGCTGAGTTGACTTTCGTTCGATGCCTTTTTCCCTCGCGGTGAGTAGGGGAGTTGAGAACAGTCCTCCTATTCTTATAATTGGGGGATTGTTCACATCCCGAGTGTTTGCCTCACTGGCAGATCTTGGGGTAGCATTTACTGATGTGATACGGCCATCTACCATCTACGGCCTTCATTCTTACCGCTTTTCATCATTAGTTAGAGCTTAGTGTGGATCCCATGGATCGTGCCAACTTGTTGATACAAAAGTTGGATGGACCAAGCTTGACCCAAATTAGGCTTAATTTGGGGTTTTGGACTCCGGCTCTTGCACCAAGTGAAACTTGTTTTGGGGACCCTACGCACTAAATAGACACCGTTAGGCTCACCGTGGGTTTGTGACCCATATTTAGACTCCAGCGTGAGAGTAAGTAATCAATTTGAGTATATTAGTGTTTAGGGTATTGTGTGTATCATACCTTTGTAGAACCGTGGGGTTCCTTTTATACTCGAGAGAGTCCAGGTTGGGCTCCCTGTTCTTGCGGCCTAAGGAAGAGATAATCACTCAAAATAGCTTGATCTTCATTATCTAACTAAGGTAAGTTGTGACACCCTGGGTAGGGTAAAAATATGCGAAATATATCCACGGAATGTCACAAGGGTGGATCGATAACATATAGTCCATAGAGCATAAGATAAAGTGTTAGTCAAATCATATTACATGTTTATTTAAACAAATAAATAAAACTTTGTCTTAAATATGGTGAAGAGTGTTTGATTGAGTTTCCCAATTAGAACCCCAGACGAGTCCTACAATGCAGATTACTAAGATGTTGGAGACCATACACACACCACGTACTAACTTCATATTCCTGTGCAAAACATACTAACGGGGTCAACATAAAGTTGGTGAATTTACAGATTTTAACAAAAAATTAGTTTGGACATATAATAATCATAGAAGTAATAATGCACAAAGCATTCTTACTAAAATGTAAGTAACATTTGTTTATTATTAGAAACTAAAGCTTGACCCCATAGTCCTCAACGGATGAGGACGTCGTGTCTTACAGAAAGACACCCATTCTAGTTCCAACATGGTATACGTCTGTTGTCCCGGCCAAGGCACAGTGAGCATGACTCACCCAGACGGGGATGGTCAATCCCCTAATAGATCTATTTATAACATTCGGGCGATTTGCAACAATTTAACAGTTTCAACAATAATCAGTCATAATCCAGTTTATACAATTCAGTTATGTCCAATATATGTTTGCATATTTTCTTTCCCAAAAGGGATAGTTTTATCAAAGTTTATATGGGGCTTTAAACTCACCTGGGAGTAGGCAATTGCTTGTTTAACACGGATATCCAATTAAAGCTCACACCAAAGTTATTCCTAATCAGATAGTACAGTCTTAATAGATAGTACAAAGAACATATATGTATGCTTATGCGGATTTTATTCAGTTCATTCATACTATGGTATTTATCTAAATAACCGTAGTTCAAGTAGCATCAATATTCATTTCTAGGTAAGCATAAAATGTTTAACTATTAATATCAGTTAGCATACATGTATTAACTTATATTAAGTTTCTTTGTTAAGTAGACATAAAATGTTCTACTTAAATATTAACATTCAATTTATCCAATCGTTCATATAAATTTTATTTTCTAAAAGTATATGAGTTTATGTATGAGTAACACATATTCATAATTGTTTATACAATTATTTCCTAAAGTAAAAAAAATATAATATTTTATTTTACTATAAAGTTTTCATAAATTATTTTAATATTTATAAAATAATCTAAACTTAAGAGTTTATACCCTAATTCTTTGGTTCTAAGTATTTTAATTATGTGTTATTATAATTAACATAGATTTTAGGGTTAGGGATTGGTAATGTTTCGGGATATGGCAAAACTAGTCCCTCTATATTTTAAACAAGTGTAACTTTCGGATTTTACATAATTAGTACCTAGGGTTTGTTAAAGTTTCGGCTTATGGTAGATTTGGTCCCCCTAGTTTTATCTAAGTTTTGTAACTTCACCAAAATTACAAAAACACCCCTTAGGGCTTCTTTAAGTTTTGGTAAATTACAAAAATAGTCCTTAGGGTTTTAAAATGACAACATATCTTTTAGAAACTTCCCAAAATGGTCCCTAGGGTTTAGTTTGCCACAGATAGTAATTATTAAACCCTAGACTTTTGAGTATTTACAATTTCAGTCCTTGTGCTTACTAGTTTATCAAAACAAGTTTTCTAAGTTACGGATTTTGTCCTTAAGTTTTATAAATTGTCATTTTCATCCAAAAAGTTTTTATAAGTTATATTTCTATTATAAAAACTTTTATTTAACATTCAAAATAGTATATGAGCTCATTAAATGGGCTAAACATCTAATGGGCTATTTTAGTGGGCTTAAGTATATTTTTAAGTCATTTAATTTGTTAAATGGGCCTAAGTGTAATCTTAAGTCCGTTAAGTTACTAGGATTTTTAAAATGCGCTTATTGGGTCCATTAAGTTTTGAATTAACATTTTATGGGCTTAAATAGTCCATTAACACTACTTTACATTTTTATGTAAGTTTTAACTTAGGATGTTCTTATAAGCTTGCCTTTAGTTTATTCATATTTAGTTTTGAATCTAAAATAGAAGAATAAAACTTATACTTTGTTTTATGTGATGTACCAATTTAGATCTAGGTTTGTTACATGGTTTTATACAAGTCATAAGTTCTAACCATGAGCTTAAGACCCACGGCTATGATTACCATAGTTCATTAAGGTGTGTCAAGTCTTGTTTTAAGATTGCATGCACTTTCAAGTGTTTCAATATTAAGATCTAACTATGTATATAATAAGAAAACAAGTCAAAGTCCATGTACACCATATATAACTTACGGTTAGTCATTTAAATCTTGGTATTTCCAAGATATGGTTTTTAGCTAGTTTCATAATTACCACTTAACCACAAATCTAGGTTCCACATATACATGCATGCACACTAAAAGATCATCTAAGCATACATATAACATTTTTGTGATTTTCAATAATCCATTTAACATGTAATGATACGTATTCCATCATTTAAACTTAGCACATAAATCACGTATTCATTAATCATATATGTCGTGACCTTCTAGGTCATGGTTTTCATGGTTCTAGAGTTACACATGTTTATTTTATGAGATCTATGATTATTTGTTAACCAAAGTCCCATAAAGTAAGATTTGTAACCCTTGCTACATTAAGTTTATAAAATATTTTCATATGATTTTAAATCAAGTTTAAACATATAGTACTAATCATAGATTTCTTATTAAAAGATTTTTAACTATGTTCAATCGTACACAAAAATAGGTCGTGACCTTCTAGGTCATGGTTATTACCAAATCTTGATTTTTAATAAGTTATATACATGTGTTTATAGATGGATGATGATGCATGCAAGTGAAAATGAAGACACATGAGGAGTATACCTTTCTTGCCTAAATGTTACTAAGGGAGATCTATGTGAACAAAGAGGTTAGAGATCTATTCAAGATGCTGAAGGAGACTCTAAATATCAACCAAGCCGTGACCTTTTAGTTTCGGCTAGGGCTTTGGTATAATACTTCCAAAGATGATGATTATGCTACCAATTGATTTGTGATTACTATGAGGCAAAGATCTAGTATATCTAGTGAACAAACTTGGATTTTTGGTGGCTTATAGCCGAATTGTTTGAGAGAAAAAGGGAAGAGAGAGTGAGATCTAGTTGAGAGGGAATGTGAAGAGTATGTGTGTGTGTTTTCGGCTAAAAGGGGAGAGAGAATGCAAGTTTGGGTGTGAACACCTTGGTAAGAACAATAGTGCCAAGTGTTGACACTTGTGTTCCCAAGGCATGACACTTGTGTTCCCAAGGCATCTCTTCACCTTCCACCTAAGGGGGTGCGTGTCATTCTTAGCCAAAAAGGGGAGATGGGCTCAAGTTGTGGGCTTGTGTTGGGCTAGCACACAAGGTAGAGGACTTTGGGCTAGTCTAAAGTGTGTATATATGTTTATAATGTACACATACATTTATATATATGTAGTACTACCTCATACAACATTTTCCAATAATTTGTTTAAGTGTTGGGCATATATAGTTGTTGTAACTTTCAATATTTGTAATCCTAGTCTTATGTACCAAGTTTAGTTATGCATCATATTTCCATAGAAAAGTAGTTGTAAAAGTATTAGTACATAGTGATCAAATTTACACACAACTTATAGATGTACAACACATGAGTGATTATTCTAGGATTTATGGGTGAATCTTATTACATGAAATCATGGTAAAATCATGGATTTTATAGCACCACCCCGTTATTTTATCTTTGTCCTCAAAGCTACTAAAAACATATTTATCTTTTAAGTGAAAAGATGAGGGTATTTGGCTTTGAAGATGTCTTCTCGTTCCCAGGTGTACTCGGGGCCTCTCTTCGAGTCCCATCGTACTTTGATTAACGGGATCCAGCTACGTTTCCACTTCTTGGTTGTTCTCTTCATGATTTCCACTAGTGTCTCGGTGTATTGGAGTTGGTCATCGATATGGACCCCCTCTAAAGGCATAACCAAAGGTTCCTCTGCGTAGCACTTTTTTAGGTTTGACACATGGAAGGTGGGGTGTATCCGACTTAACTGTGGCGGCAATTCTAAACGGTAAGCCACTTCCCCAATCTTGGCTATCACTTTGAAAGGGCCCACATATCGTGGATTCAAATTTCCCCGCTTTCCAAATCGTATAACTCCCTTCCATGGTGATACTTTGAGCATGACGTGATCTCCTACTTTGAACTACACGGGTCTGCGTTTCTGATCCGCGTAGCTCTTTTGTCGATCACGTGCAGCTTCTAGTCTCTGCTTTATAATGATGATTCGATCTGTAGTCTCCTGAATCAACTCAGGCCCAGTGAGTTGGAACTCACCTACCTCTGCCCAACATATAGGAGAGCGACATTTCCTTCCGTAAAGGGCTTCGAAAGGGGCGGCCTTGATACTGGCGTGGTAGCTATTGTTATAGGAGAACTCAACCAAAGGTATATGCTCGACACAACTATTTCCAAAATCAATCACACATGCTATTAGCATGTCTTATAGAGTTTGGATGGTTCGCTCACTCTGACCATCCGTTTGGGGATGATAGGCGGTGCTCATATCCAGTTGGGTACCCAGGGCTCGTTGGAGAGCCCTCCAGAAGTTGGAGGTGAATCTACTGTCCGGTCACAGATTATTGAGACTGGTACCCCATGTTTGGTTACAATTTGCTTAAGGTAGGTCCTTGCCAACTTGGATAAGGAGTCGGATTCCTTAATGGGTATGAAATGAGCAGACTTGGTGAGTCGGTTGACTATCACCCAAATGGCATCATATCCACGATGACTTTGGGAGTTTGGTCACAAAATCCATGGTGATATTTTGCCACTTCCATTTAGGTATCTCAGGCTGTACCAGTAGACCGGATGGCCTTTCGTGTTCTGTTTTGATACATGCGCATGTCAGACATTTTTGAACATAAGTGGCGATGTCAGCCTTCATGTTTGGCCACCAATACAATTTCCTCATATCTTGATACATCTTTTCCGATCCCGGATGTATTGCGTATTTAGATTTATGTGACTCGTGCATGATTATGTCCCTCAAATTCCCATAACGGGGTAACCAACTCCTCCCGTGTAAGCATAATGTTCCGTCTGCTCTTGGTTACAGTTTCTCTTTAGAGAGATCGGTTCGAAGCATTCCCCCAATGACTTCTTTCCAGAGGTTTTTGGGTTTCTGTTCTTGGGTTTGTGCTTCAAGGATTTGCTTGGGCAGGTCCAAATTGATGGTCATGGTTAAGGCTCGAACCCTCATGGGTGGGTCTTTATCTTTACGGCTTAGTGCATCAGCAACTATGTTTGCTTTACCTGGATGGTATTTGAATTCACAATCGTAATCGCTTAACAGTTCGATCCAACGGCGCTGCCTCATATTAAGCTCTTTTTGATCTAATATATGTTGCAGACTCTTGTGGTCGGTGTACACTGTACATTTTGTTCCGTAAAGATAATGCCTCCAAATTTTTAAGGCAAAGACAACCGCTCCAAGTTCTAAGTCGTGGGTAGTGTGGTTTTTCTCATGCTTATTTAATTGCCTAGAAGCATAGGCAATCACTTTCTTTCTTTGCATCAATACTGCTCCCAATCCTTTATATGAGGCGTCACAATATACCTCAAAGTCATCATTGCCCTCGGGTAAGGATAAGTGAGGCGCACTACACAACTTCTATTTTATCAATTGGAAAGCTGATTACTCCTTTTCTCCCTAATTAAATTTTACTCCTTTCTGAGTGAGTTTTGTCATTGGTTTGGCTATTTTGGAGAAGTCTTCGATGAATCGGCGATAGTATCCGGCGAGGCCTAGGAATTGGCGGATCTCCGTTGGTGATTTGGGAGATGCCCAACTCTTAACGGATTCAACCTTTGCAAGATCTACGTGAATACCATCACTGTCAACGAAGTGTCCTAGGAAATGGACTCTGGGTATCCAGAACTCGCATTTGGAAAATTTTGCATATAGCTGCTCTTCCTTGAGTATTTTTAGTACTTGGGCCAGATGCTCAGCATGGTCTTGCTTGTTCTTGGAGTAAACAAGTATGTCGTCGATGAAGACTATTATGAATTTATCCAAATAGGGTTTACACACTCGGTTCATGAGATCCATGAATATTACCGGTGTGTTTGTTAACCCAAGAGGCATAACTCTAAATTCGAAATGACCATAACGAGTTCTGAAAGCTGTCTTAGGGATATCTTCTTCCCGGACTCTCAGTTGATGGTATCCAGACCTCAGATCAATCTTAGAATAAATACTTGATCCCTGGAGTTGATCAAATAAGTCGTCGATACGAGGTAATGGATAGCGATTCTTTATCGTTAGTTTGTTCAATTCTCGATAATCGATGCACATAGGAAAAGAACCGTCTTTCTTCTTGACAAACAGAACAGGGGCTCCCCATGGAGAAGAGCTAGGTCTAATGAATCCTTTTTCTGGTAGTTCCTGGAGTTTTTTGGCTAGTTCCTTCAATTCTGATGGTGCTAGCCGGTAGGGAGCCTTAGCTACAGGTGCAGCCCCAAGAATCAAATCGATTTGGAATTCTATCTGTCGCACTGGGGGCATACCCGGTAGTTCCTCAGGAAATACCTCGGGAAAATCTCGGACAATTGGCACGTCCTCGATTCTGGTCTCCTCAGGTTTGTCTTCTTCCTCAATTTTGGAGATGTGTGCTAGGAAGATAGGGCATCCTCTGGTCAAGTACCTTTGTGCTTTGGTGCAAGAAATGACACTAAGTCTATTGTTAATTATATCAGGGTTACCATCCCCTCGTATAATCAAGGTTTCATCTCCCCAAGGTATACGGACCAGTTTTTGATCACATAAGATGACTGCATGGTACTTCGACAGCCAATCCATGCCAATGATGACATCAAAGCTACCAAGACTTACTGGGATCAAATCGATGTTGAACGGGTGGTTGGAGAGGTTTAAAGTACAACCTCGAATAATGGTGTCAACCGTCACAATTTTTCCGTCAGCTAGTTCTACTGTATAGTAGGAGTCTAAGACTGATGGAGTAATTTCCAATACTCTACTAAATTTTGTTGAGATAAAGCTTCTATCTGCCCCGGTGTCAAAAGGGACAGATGCATATCGTTGGTTTAGTAGAAATGTACCGGTGACGATGTTGGAATTTAGATTGACTTGGGCATTGCCAGTCATGTATACTTGTGATGGGGTTCCTTTGTTGTCCTCCTTCCAGTTGGCCAACTTGGGACAATCAAGTCTTACATGTCCAGAGGTCCCACATTCGTAACTTACTACCACTTTCTTTGGCCCGTGATGACTTTCACTTGCGGGGTCTTGGTTCCCCTTACATTGTTTTCCAGCATCATGATGGTAGTCGCATTTTAAACACTTAGGTTTGGATCCTAAGTATTTCTTGTTGCGGGTTGTGGGAGTAGTATCATCAGTTTGCTCAATGTTTTGTCTTTTGGAAGATTTCCGGTGCTGGCTACGAGTAGTTCTACTCGACTTTCGCTTGTTGTCCTTTTGTCTTTCGGACAGGTTGTGAGCTCGCTTGTTGATTAGTTATGTCGTGAATTCCATTGCATCTTCAACGGTAGTGGGTTGTGAAGCTAGCACACTATCATGAATGTTGTCAGGAAGTCCGCCGACATACTTCTCAATCTTGTCACTCCTTAGAGGAAATATTCTGGTGCACATCAAGCTTAACTCTTGAAATCTTTGGTTGTACCAAAGGATATCATTGTTCTCACACTTGAGATCCCACAACTCGACTTCCAACTTCTTCATTTCTCCTCTAGGACAATACTTTTCAGTCATTCTTTCCTTGAGGTTGACCCAAGTGAGAGTATAGGAAGTGTCTTATCCAAGGTGGCGACCACAGAGTTCCACCAAGTAAGGGTGCTCTCAAGCAGAGTGCTTGTTTTAAACTTAACTCTGTTCTCGTCAGCACAACCGCTGATGTGGAAAACTGTCTCTAGTCTTTCAAACCATTGCATCAATTCAACAACTCCTTCTTTTCCTCGATAGTATGAGGGTTTGCATTTCAAGAAGTCGAGGTAAGAACAAACCCTGTTGAAGTTGTTTCTGTGCATGTTGTGGTTTGGTTCACTGCTCATATTAAATTCTCTGGCTGCCATAGCTGCCGTAATGCCTTCACCAATCATCTCTCTGAGTTGAGGAGCAGTAACATTATGAGTAGCTTCAGAAGCCTCGGTGTTAGCGGTGTTGGGAGTGATTGCATTATTGAGGTTTGATCGCGTAATCACCATTTGTCTATAATCATACACAAAATGAGACTATTAGTTCAAACGTTAGTGCAGTTTTTTTATATTATTTGCAAGAGATGATTTCATGCGTAAAATTCATAACAAATTTGGATAAACTGTTAGGATTTCATGATATAATACTTTGCACAAAAGATAAAACATAAGAGAATGATTGCATGCAAATTTCCATAAGGAATTAAACATTCATCTAGCATATCAAATCCGTGGCAGAGACTTTGCTAGCCTTGTCCTGGATAGTGGTACACATAGTCTTAAGTACATCAAATCCCAAAAATACATGCTTAGAAAAGAGAGGTACAACACAAAAATGCATCAACAAAAGCTTGAAAAGAAATAAAAGTACGAAAATCTCATATTATGATACCCGGGATACAACCCGTAAGGTTGTGATGATGTATAAGAAATCCGGTGCATCTATACTAGTCCTGCCCAGATGATCCACTAGGTATGGCTGGTGCTGATGGTGCTGATGAAGCTGGTGGAGCTACAAATGCTCTTCGTGAACCCTGTAATGCCCGGATCATCGCTCGAGTCTCCTTGAGCACATGGAATGCTGTCAGCAAATGGTTCTGGGGTCTATTGGTGGCTCCTCGGAGATGAGTCATCTCTACAGTAATCCCATCATGTCGGACGGTGGCAATATCACAAAAGATAGACAACAATTGCTCCTGAGCAGATAGGGCCGTATGGGTCTGATGCTGAGGACCCTCCATGACCTGAATACGTTGGTGAAGATGACGGTTCTCCTCTATGAGCCACTTCAATGCTTTATCAGTCTTGGCCTGGACACTCTTAGTGTCCTAGGCTTCTCTTCTCATGGTGCGGGAGAAAGTGTCAATACGATCATGGATGATGGTGTGGCCTTGTCGGCCAGCTATCACTAGGCTACGAAGGTCTGATATCTCCTTCTCCTGGCGTGTAGCTAGAGTAGCTATCTGAGCCTGAACGGGATCGACATGTCTCGCTCTAGAGCCTTCCCTGGTTTCATAAGTAGAGACGGGTATGGACCCGAAGAAATAGCCCGATGATAAGAATGGAGGCACAGAAGGTGCTAGGCTAGGAAGAACCTGGTCCTCCTCCATAGAGGTCGGGGCCAATATAGCTGATGCGGAGGTAGGAAATGGGTCCTCTGGGAGTACAGCCTCGATAGTTGGGTCATCCTCTAAATCCGAAGCTGACAACCATCCATACTGCGCCGATCATGGAGATTAACAAACAACTGGGGTAGGAGCTGCTACGGGTAGAAGAGTCGAGGATGCAGTAGGTGGAGTCATGATGCTCTGAAATAGTATTATTTTAAGTTTGAAGTGAGTATAAGCTTACAAACAAAGAAAAATATTATATTAGATTACATGCTTTTTGAAATATATCCCTTTTAAACAATCATTATAATGTTTTAAGGTTATAAATATCAATACTTATATATACATATATGTATATTTATTTAAGCAGTCCATTTATTAATTTGTAAGCGTGAAGTTCAGTCAAATTTTACCCATATTCTCATTTCAGTATTTTACTATGTAGTGTAAAATTTTCAAGTTCAGCACGTCTAATCATAAAGCAATACCTCACCAAACAGTATTAATAATCAAGTTTAGTAAACATACACATATATACACAATTAGTTCACATAGCATAAAATGCCCTAAGATCTATATATTCTTAACTAATACGGTCCCAAAATAAAATCCCAAAAAGATTTTTATAACTTATAGTCCAGGTATAAATAAAAGAAAAATTATTTTAATCTTTATTTTAGTTAAAAATTTATATGGTTCTCTATAATTAATGCTCTGATACAATTCTCTGTGACACCCCGGGTAGGGTCAAAATATACGGAATATATCCACGCAGATGTCACAAGGGTGGATCGATAGCATATAGTACATAGAGCATAAGATAAAGAGTTAGTCAAATCATATTACATGTTTATTTAAACAAATAAATTAAACTTTGTCATAAACATGGTGAAGAGTGTTTGTTTGAGTTTCCCAATTATAACCCCGGACGAGTCCTACAATGCAGATTACTAAGATGCTGGAGACCATGCACACACCACGTACTAACTTCATATTCCTGTGCAAAACATATCAACGGGGTCAACATAAAGTTGGTGAATTTATAGATTTTAACAATTAATTAGTTTGGACATATAATAATCATAGAAGTAATAATGCACAAAGCATTCTTACTAAAATGTAAGTAACATTTGTTTATTATTAGAAACTGAAGCTTAACCCCATAGTCCTCAACAGATGAGGACGTATTGTCTTACAGAAAGACACCCATTCCAGTTCCAACATGGTATACGTCTGTTGTCCCGGCCAAGGCACAGTGAGCATGACTCACCCAGACGGGGATGGTCAATCCCTAATAGATCTATTTATAACATTGGGCGATTTACAACAATTTAACAGTTTCAACAATAATCAATCATAATCCAGTTTATACAATTCAGTTATGTCCAATATATGTTTGAATATTATCTTTCTCAAAACGGAAAGTTTTATCAAAGTTTATATGGGGCTGTAAACTCACCTGGGAGTAGGCAATTGCTTGTTTAACACGGATATCAATTAAAGCTCACACCAAAGTTATGCCTAATCAGATAGTACAGTCTTAATAGATAGTACAAAGAACATATATGTATTCTTATACGGATTTTATTCAGTTCATTCATACTATGGTATTTATCTAAATAACCGTAGTTCAAGTAGCATCAATATTCATTTCTAGGTAAGTATAAAATGTTTAACTATTAATATCAGTTAGCATACATGTATTAACTTATATTAAGTTTCCTAGTTAAGTAGACATAAAATGTTCTACTTAAATATTAACATTCAATTTATCCAATCGTTCATATAAATTTTATTTTCTAAAAGTATATGAGTTTATGTATGAGTAACACATATTCATAATTGTTTATACCATTATTTCCAAAAGTAAAAAAAAAATATAATATTTTATTTTACTTTAAAGTTTTCAGAAATTATTTTAATATTTATAAAATAATCTAAACTTAAGAGTTTATACCCTAATTCTTTGGTTCTAAGTATTTTAATTATGTGTTATTATAATTAAAATAGATGTTAGGGTTAGGGCTTGGTAATGTTTCGGCATATGGCAAAACTAGTCCCTCTATATTTTAAACAAGTGTAACTTTCGGATTTTACATAATTAGTACCTAGGGTTTGTTAAAGTTTCAGCTTATGGCAAATTTGGTCCCCCTAGTTTTATCTAAGTTTTGTAACTTTACCAACATTACAAAAACAGCCCTTAGGGCTTCTTTAAGTTTCGGTAAATTACAAAAATAGTCCTTAGGGTTTTAAAATGACAACATATCTTTTAGAAACTTCCCAAAATGGTCCCTAGGGTTTAGTTTGCCACGGATAGTAATTATTAAACCCTAGACTTTTGAGTATTTATATTTTCAGTCCTTGTGCTTACTAGTTTATCAAAACAAGTTTTGTAAGTTACGGTTTTTGTCCTTAAGTTTTATAAATTGTCATTTTCATCCAAAAAGTTTTTATAAGTTATATTTCTATTATAAAAACTTTTATTTAACATTCAAAATAGTATATGAGCTCATTAAATGGGCTAAACATCTAATGGGATATTTTAGTGGGCTTAACTATATTTTTAAGTCCTTTAATTAGTTAAATGGGCCTAAGTGTAATCTTAAGTCCATTAAGTTACTAGGATTTATAAAATGGGCTTATTGGGTCCATTAAGTTTTGGATTAACATTTTATGGGCTTAAATAGTCCATTAACACTACTTTAAATTTTTATGTAAGTCTTAACTTAGGATGTTCTTATAAGCTTTCCAATAGTTTATTCATATTTAGTTTTGAGTCTAAAATAGAAGAATAAAAATTATACTTTGTTTTATGTGATGTACCAATTTAGATGTAGGTTTAATACATGGTTTTATACAAGTTATAAGTTCTAACCATGAGCTTAAGACCTACGGCTATGATTACCATAGTTCATTAAGGTGTGTCAAGTCTTGTTTTAAGATTGCATGCACTTTCAAGTGTTTCAATATTAAGATCTAACTATGTATATAATAAGAAAAGAAGTCAAAGTCCATGTTCACCATATATAACTTACGGTTAGTCATTTAAATCTCGGTGCCCTTCCAACCTTTGTTCCATGGTTGTTTGTGATATGTGGTTTTTAGATGATCATGATCTTCACGATTGGAGCCTCTCGTGTTCATTTTATGGGAGCATTCGATCGTTTGCTTAGAAGAATTTCTCGATATCCACATGATATATCCTTATATGTTCTAACCTTAGGTTTCTAGCACACTTCATAAACGGCAATTGATTTAATGGTTCCACCCTTTCAATGCTAGATTAAGCATTCGACTTCGTCTCTAGTATGGGGGTATCCTACCCTTAGACTCGAAACATTGAAGACAATGTTTAACTTTAGTATAGGGGGGGTGAATAGATACTTGCGTTGCCAAACCTTTACACTTTCCAAAATTTATCTTTTTGTTTATCATTTTGTTGCAAAATAAGACTAAAAATGGCCAAATTTGAAATTTTTTCTCATGTTTTATAAGTGTTTGAAGACACGAATGTAAATTTCACGATGGCGAGAATAAGAGTAATTTTTGACTCGATAGTGCGTGTTGAGCACTTAGCTTCGATTCCTTGACTTTTTTTATAGGCAAAGTCTCTTAAATGAGGACGAGAAATTATAGAGTTAATTATAAGTTACTATGCTAAACGTAGAGTATTCGTATTCTTTCAAAAACTCATGTGTTCTCGTTGTTTGCTTATTCTCCCTTCGCTTGTATATATATTTTGCTTAATAAGTATTGGCTTAGCGGTTTAGTCTTGATTGTTGGTTTCTAGTCTTTTCTAGTAGCTTCCATGTAATTAAATTGGGAAGACATTAAGGTATCGCCAGCGTCACGGTTTTGAAGTATTGGCAACCCGAATAATCGAAAGCTTCACCCAATAATAAGATTTCAAGTGCTCACCTAAATCAAGCAAACAATTTGAAGCCCACAAGGACAAAAAATCTATGTGAAACTGAAAGTGAATCAAGCCTTAATCTTTGATGCTTTAAAGATCCAAAATTCGCTTTAGCGTGAGGATATACGTCTTTGGCCATAATAAACACCTCATGGTTAAATAAAAGGCAAGGCAAGACCAAATTCATAATAAAAGCCTCATGGAGAAGTTGAATAAAAGATGGATGTAAACCTATGATAATAAGGCCCATCCGGTAGGGGGCGTATAAAAGTATTGGTAATAAGTCTCATGTTCAAAACCGTTATAAAACCGTGTTTATCGATCCTTCTTGTTGACTTAATTTTTTGACATCTTTGTCTATTAGGGGGGTTATTAATTCGATGGTCTTGGTTACACCGTTATGACTCTATTTTTTACCTAAATCTCTATCATCGCATAAGTAAAAAATGTATCCTCGTGAACATTCAAGACAAAAATAAAATATAAGAGATACACCTTAGGAATAAGGGAGTCTATGTACGTGATTAGGACATATGAGTAGTTTTAGCATTACTAACTTATAATGGAAATGATCTCGTTGCACGCTTGGCATGGAATTGGGTGAAAATCGAGGACGATGAAATTATTTCTAACGAAGCATTCACGTGTTCTTATTCTATGAACTAAACGTACCATATTGCGATGAAAATCCTACATTATGTATAAAACACAAGTAGTAGTAATAGTAGTAGTGTAGCAAGTTTTTCATTCAATAAAAGTGCATAAAAACGAATTTTAGAGGTGCTACGATACTTTATTTTAGCATTGCGTGAGGGAACGACAATGGTCTAGTATGGGGGAGTGATGAGACTGCTTTTATACATAGTCTCATCGTCCAAAACGGGCTTAAAATGCTTATAATATCATAAATGTGCCAAATATATGCTTGTGTTTGTTCAATGTGTATTTTAGGTACGGATATTGAGAAATTGGCAAAAGATCATAAGAAACAAGCAAAAACGAACACGGGAAACGAAGCCGCACAAAGAACCGGGCCCTAGAGTTGATTTTCTAAGAATAGTCCTTGAAGAATTGAAGATTGTACAAGAAGGGTCCTCCATTATTGAATAATTAAAGCTTTAAACCCTTGTATATTCATAATTACAAGTTTGGTCCTTAAAGTTTGTCAATATTAAAAAAAGGACCCTTAACTTTGAAGAATTGGCAAGAATGGTCCCTCAATTATGAAGAATTGTCAATATTAGTCCTCCACAAAGTCAACAATACAAGTCAAGACCTTGAAGATTGAAGACATTACAAGTTTGGTCCTTAAAATATCATCAAATGGCAAAACAAGTCCTTGAAATCCCTTTGCAAAACTTTTTGGGGCAAAAGTCTAAAAAACAAAACTTGTTTATAAAAGGAAATCTGATTTTGGCTTATTAAAACTGAAATGAAAGGAGAAAGAAAGACAAGGGGGTGAATCTGCCAAGACATAAAAGAAACCTATACCAGTGCCATGTTGACACGTGCCCCACTACACACTCTCATCCAATCACAAGCCACCAAACCTCCACATCACTATCCACTCAGCCGTTTATAACTAACTAATATTAAATAGTTATTTAAACACGCTAAACACTTTTTTCAAATACTAATCCGGATCAAACCCACCACTATTTACCTCAAGAACATAATTACGGATTTCTTAACCCTTGTGAATTAGACCCTAATACCTTTCAGATTTATGATTAACCTAACACTAATCATAACCCAACTCACAAATACTTGCCACCTTACCCTAAGAGTTCACATGATACGTCCCCTGCTACAAAGTTGAGAAGAAGACAAGAATTGCCAAGAGATTAAACGGGCACAACACATGCTTCACTCCTAAGCTACTTGGACACCTTAGGATCACAAGGCAACAAAAGAAAGTCACATGTTCCAACTCCACCTCACAATTCAGTCAAGCGATTTTCAAACTGCAAGGGCATTCTTGGAAGTTCACCACTGGGGTTTCATGTTTTTTATTCAGTAATTTAGTCTTCGTGTATCCTATATAAAGGCCCTAGTTTGCAACATTAGTTCTTGTTCTTGGATTCCTAGGTCAAAAATCTATAAAGCCTTGTTTTCTAAGTGAATGAAAAAAGTGTTTGATTTTGTGACGAATTCCAAGTTCCAATCTTTATATCTTCTTTTTATTGTTATATGTTTGTGATTTTGAAGTTTTAAAGTTTGGTTTTAAGGATTGTGCAAGTGTCTGCAAAAGTTTTCAAAAATATGATTATTTTTCTAAGTCTTAGGTCAAACACTTGAACTCTTGGATTATAAGTGATCATAACACTCTGATAAGGAGATTATCAAGGTGCAGTGAGCTTGTGGTTTGGGAGGATTCAAGGAGTGGGGAACAAGCTTGAATTAAACCAGTTTCATTTTTCATTTTTTATATAATATGTTTGCTACTCACCTTGTCGTTCTTAGCAGCTATTGGAAGCTTGTGCCTTGTTAAGCTAGGCACATAAGCTCTAAAAATCGTGAGTTTGGATGTACATTCATATATATTTGCTTTGTTAAATCTTGGATTAAAAACTGAAAGGGGTGTTTGGGTCTACTGCTTTAAGGTTCCCAATTGATTTTGAGTTAGGATTTAAGGTTGTTAAGTGTTGGTATCTTTTTATTAAGTGATTGTGTGCTGATATATGCAAGTTTTGTGCCTTGAAACACCTGAGATTGTGTTATAACTTACTTGTTTTTGCCTAATTTTACTTGAAATTTTAGGAACATCTAGAGTGTATGCATGTTTAGGGTTGTGTAATCTGATTAATTGATTTGAGGGTTTAAAGTTCAAAGATTAGCCAAGTATATCAGCAAAAGGAATTGTGGTTGTTCATTTGTTCATCAGTAAGTATCATAAGCTCTAATCTTGGTCTAATATGTGATTCATTACATGAAACAAGTTTAATATTTCTTATTTATGTTTATTATAGCTTATGTATGCTTTTGGTTCAGTTTGGTTGGCTTATTCTTTCTTAAACTGCTTATTTGTTCAAAACTGCTTAATGTTCATGTCTTTGCTAGATCTAGTAACTGTTTGATTAAACTTTACTAATTGGATTATTGGAATTGTGATTTCTTGCTTGTTTGTGACTCCCTACAACTCACTGGTTGTAGGGGTGCCCTTATTGTCCATAATCATCAAGTAAATCTCTCTAAAAAGGAAAGTCAAATAGTCAATACAGTGGGAACTCTTTCCCACTAATAGTGTATTTTGTCATTCAGCTTATCAATAAGCTATAATAGCTTATTTAGACTTGCAACAACTTTTTTTTGTAATCAATCTTCATCTTTTGACCCATTTGACTAAACGGGAGCTTTTGAGGCTTTGACTTTTAGGTTTGACTAGAAAACCAACTTAGTTGACTTTCTCATAAGTGCTTATTTGCTTTTTCTAGCTTATTCAGTGTGCTTTTTAGAAATCTTTTTGATTATTAAGCTTGGTTAAGTGATTTAAAACATTTTGCAAAAAGAATCAGCTCTTGAAACAGCCTAGAACTCGAAAACGACTATTTTGTCGTTTTGTGTAAAGAGCTTTTGCTTATTTCATGCTTATTTCTTGGGCTTATTCAAAAATTCTTTTTGCAAACAGCTTTATAAGGTCAAGAGAAGGATATGTGTCAAATTTCAGCTTATGACATTAGCTTATGTCTTAATGGGCCAAAAAGCCCATTAAGAATAAGCTGAATTTCATTAAGCTGTGATAAGCTCACTTTTAGCTTTTGGTCTTTTGGAGTTTTGTGTTTAAAATTGAATTTTAACCTAGACTGGAAGTTTTGGGATTATTTGGACAACATTTTCTTATTGGGCCTTAAATAAGCCCATTTAGTGGACTCTTTGGACTTTTAGCCCATTTGGAGGCCCATTAGGGGTATTTTGTAATTTCAAGTTCATTTTCTGTTTATTTAAGTTAAATTAAACTAGTTTGCAAGTTTTTTGAATTTTTTATAATTTTTAGATTTTTATTAATATTTTATTATTCTTATTATTAAAAATTATTTTTTAAGATTTTTGCAACTTTTTCATTTTTCCTAGGTTAAATATATTAAGTTAGGATTTCTAAAAAATTTAGATTAATTTTCTTGTCAATTAATTAATTTTAGAATTATTTTAATATTTTAATAGTTTTTAATCATTTTTAATTAGTTTTTGTTAATTTTAAATTTTTCAAAAAGAGTTTTTAGTTAAGTTAAGTTATTTTAGAGGTTTACAAAGTGAAAAGTCTCATTTTGGGCTTTTTATTAATTAAATTTATTTTTTGGGCTTTAATTAGCATTAAAAAATTATTATTTAATTAAATAAAAGGTTTGAGTAATTTTTGATTTTTTATAAACTCTAATTACATTTTTTAGGAGTTATTTCAATTTTCTAGGAATTTTTAGGGTAATTATTATATTTTGTCACGTTTTACGGTTTTACGTTTACGATTTCGCCTTAGTGTAAGTTTTTTTCGTAACTGTCATCCTTTTCTCTTTTCTTTCTTCATAATCATAATTTCAAATATTTAATCATCTCTTAATACAACACACTAGCCTCCTTGAGAACGATCCCACACAAAAGGGTCATAAGTGCTTACGTTTTCCTAAACGTTCACTTAGTACTTACCGCTTTAACCTCGTTTTCCTAAACGAGTGTGAATTTACAACCATCAAGTACTCGAGGAGTGGAGTAGGAAAGAGGAGTGAGCTTCGTTGCAAAACCACTATAAATCCTTGGTGTTTGGTTTGATCTTTCCTTCCCTTATCTCTTTACATTCATTATTCTTTATACTTGTGATTATTAGTTTAGTTGCACTATACATTCATTATTCTTTATACTTGTGATTACTAGTTTAGTTGCACTATACCTTGTTCATATTGTGTATAAGAGGGTTTCATATATATACTCAAGCTTAAGTTTTTGAAAAATGAATTTTTAAAACCAACCTTTAACAAGTAAATTTAAGAAACTATTCACCCCCCCCCCCTTCTAGTTTCTATATAATTTACACATTTTATTCAAGTGAAAGAAAAACATCGAAATGGTGTTGGAAATAAATTTAATTGAATCTCATGGTACACCTCTTAGATTCATGCCCATAAGTTTGACTTTTAACATAATTCCTGTAAGAGAAAGTTATTTTCTCGAAACCAATAGTCGAGATAGCAATATAAGCACAACATTCACACATTTGGTCATACATGTACAAGTCATAAATTTGAAAGAAAAGGGTTCATTCATCTTGCCCCAAATTAAAATTATAGTTATTAAGCATTTGAACATTGGTTAAGAAAAATGAATTACATTTTATAAAAGTAAAAAAGAAAAGTAAAAATTTCAAACAACAGACCCACAGACCCTCTCTAGGTGACGTACCCCTGTTGGGAGGGGTTCGACGGGGTCCTGGTCTGTCTGTAGACAGAAAGTAGGAAATGGGAAAATGGGATCGCGGGAGTTTGTAGAATTAATGCTACTGAGAAGGGGATGTATGAGTGCCTCAATGATATCTAGAACATTATGGAGGGCTACACGTATCTATTGACGGAGATATGTGATTAGTGAATGAGTGTAGCGACAATGTTCGCATTGTGGGGAACTGAGTAGATTGGTGGGATGAAGTCGAGATTCTTGATTTGAGGAGGAAGGTGAGGGTCCATGGAGAGAAATATACAATTGGGTTTCTCGTAGATGCCTACGGACTATGTCATGAAAGGCTTGTTGTCGATTGAATTTTCGCTGTTATTGAGTGGTAGGAGGTGGTAAAACACTAGTTGGAGAAGAGTGAGATGGTGAATGGTGGAAGGAAGGTTCTTCAATCCATAAGGAGTCATCCAAGTCCATAAAAGATAGAATTGGAGGTGTAGTGGTGAAAGAGATGTTGAGAATATGAATTGTTTGTGGTGGTGGTGCGGAGAAAGGTAGTGGATTGCTTGGTTTAAAAATGCGCATCATTGCGCAAATTGCACGCATCAATGCGTTGCATTTAGAATTTCGCATTAGGGTGGCTAATGCATTGCTATCCCAGATTGCGTTCGCATTAAACCGCAAGTTACCGCATTTTTGTAATGCTAGCAGCGGTAGAAATTTTCGCAATCTAGTACTTAACTTAGTTTTGTCAAATTTTAAAGATATAAAAGATACCGAGATATTTTAAATGGATCGCTAAATATAAGACTTGTTAAAAAACATCTAAAAAAAACACAATAACGAATATATAGTATCTTGCATTTTGCTAAGTGTTTTTTGTCAAGCTTTACTTTCGACTTATTTGTATTACAAAGGGATTATAGGCCTAATTTCAATATGCTAGTAACTTATTTTGTGATTTTCCTAGACTTAGTTCGTACTTGATAGACCGTACTATTTCCAAATAAAAGTTTCAGTTTATTTTATATTAAACGCATCACGTCCAAATTGCGCTCGCAATCGCATCATGCATTACGCAATGGCTTTTGGGACCTTTAGCGCAATGGATCGCAAAACGCATTTTTAAACCAAGGTGGATTGTATGGAGGTGGCATTGGAGGAAGGGTTGACTCACTTGTAGCATTTGCTATAGTAGGTTGTGAGTTAATTGGTGATGTTGGTGGTGTGTCGAAGATTGCTATAGATGGTGTAAGTGATGAGGTTTGGATGTTGTGAGGAGAGGTATTAGATGAAGGTGAAGTAGTGATAGGTGAAGTAGGATATGGGGAGTGTGGTGATCTTGATTTTCTTAGGATATCTCCCAATTCTTGAGAGATTGCTTGGTGTATGGGTGATTCATGAGGGTTTTGAGAGGAGGATGGTGGAGTTGAGGGTTTAGGAAAAGTGAAACACGAAGGATGAACACTTATGCGTGACGTTCTCTATAGAGGTTTGCTAGCGAAGGAAGAAGAACCTTTAGTCATGATTAGTTTTTTAATATTTTTCGGAAGAAAATGTATGAGTGAGTGAGGAGTTTGAGAAATATAATGTTCATTTAAATAGTAGTGAGAAAGAAGATTTGAATTGAATGATGGTTGAATATGATTGGAAGAACAAGAGAGCAAGAGTTAATGTGTGTGAAGAATCAGTTGTGAAGGTAGAAAGTTGGAAGAGAGATAGTTTTTAGAAGTGGGTAATTAAATGGAGGTATTGATGGTGTTTAACTTTTGAAACTGCAGACCCACGGAACCGGTCGGCCCTTTGGCAAGGGGTCCGACGGGGTCCGAGTAAAAAGATCAAATTTTTTTAGCTTTTGAGGGAACTAGACGGAACCTGTCAGCCCCTTGTTCAAGGGGTCCGTATCTGTCTGAGACCAGCATTTTTTAAAGGAGACAAATTAGAAGTTTATTACCCAAACCATAATGCTTTTTAGATTGGAAATAACGAGGGGAAATGTTTCACATGTGTTAACTATAATTTGACTTGTAGAGGGTAATGGAATGTACCCTTTGCTATCCAAGTTATGGTCTTCCAGGCATGAGCGATGAGACACAAGTCATATAAAAAGTTGATAATCCTTGCGTCAATTATCAATATCTTTTAGAGCAAAGAGAAAGAATGGAAACAAGCACAAGTGTTAAGTATTGATGTTCGTCTCGCAAGTCTTCAATTTATATTATAAGGTTTAGACAAAACAATGGACCATAATACAAAAACGGGCAAGTATACCCTTTCGTTCGTAATATAGCTTGTAGTGGTAAGCCATGATCGTTCGCTGAGACTTAGTTTCATTTTGGTAATCATTATAATAATTGAAGAAAGAAATGATTAAAATAACAATACTAACAAGAATGACTAATATGGGATAGTTCGTATAAGTTCGTGATGATGATAATAATGATCTAGATATGTTTATATATGTAAAGAGTGATAATCTTTTTTTGTCAAAACGGCGTTCGCACAATTTACTTTAGCGTGATTCAAGACTTATGTTTATTTAAGCGACTAAGCTTAAAACAAGTTGCCAACGAGTTCAATATTATCAAAGTTTCTAAGCGGATCTCTCCAACCAAAGATTCAAAACCATAGACAAGTCTTTACAAACTTATTATAACAATTTGTGTTTCTCAACGCCAAATTATCCTAACAAACCAACTCTAGATAAAATATGGTTTATAGAACTAGGTGGTAAAATGGTTCTACAACATTAGCTTGAAATCAAATACAAAGGATCATATCATAGCATTATCACTAATCATAGACACATACCCATATAGTCACAAGTAGCTTAGCCTAACATAGTGATCAAAGTTACAAATGGAAAAGGGTATGAGAACATCATACTTAATTGATTAAAGGAATGAGTACACAAGTGTCACGATTGTATCGTTTCTCCAAGAATCAAAGATTGGAATACTCTCGTTACAAGTATTTCCCAAAAGTGGATAATACTGAAAATTTACTAAGAAAACTAAAATACTCGAGCTATGGAGTATTGAAGAGAAGAGGTGTGTGTAAAATGAGTAGAAGTGGCCTCCATTTATAGTGCTGGCTGAGGGAAAATGCGCCGCACTAATATGAGCAAAATCTCATATCTATAAGTCAACAAATCACCCTAAAACACATAGCAAATACCTAACTTTTATGCGATAAAGCAGTATTATGTGGTATGTTTTGTGTTTGTGCTTAAATAGGTAACAACAATACAAATTTCAAGCAAACAAGTGAAATTAAGCTCATTTATGATGAAAAGACAAGAGAAGGATCAAAGATGAGAAGCCATTTGAAGAAAAAGGACCTATCTTGAAAATTTAAAAAAGTTGAGGTACTTAAGTGCAATTTTGGAAAAAAAAAGTCAAGATCAAAGTCAAACCTGGTCAACTCTCAAGTCAACCAAGTCAAAGGATTCAAATGATCAAGAATGCAAGTCAAAGGACTTAATTTGCCAAAGAAATGAAGAAAAGAGCTTAAATAATAATTCTGCTAAAGAAGAGGGACTGAAATTGAAAAAACTATACCAACTTTGGTCTTCATCTAGTTTAAGTCACAAGTACCAATGGGAAGGCAAGAAAAAGGATACTCGGATCACCAAGTTAGCGCCGGCTGGCCATAAACTCAGCTTCGCATTTATTAGAGGATCCGAACAGTATATCCCACTTTCTCATTTTTAGCCAATCAGATGCAGCCACTCAATAATCCTTTTATCTAAAAGTAGATATCAATCCGTGTGATCAAATGAAGACCAATCAAAGGACGCCACGTGTCACCTTCAAAGTTAAACGTGCCCAGATTCGATTATGAGAAGGAAGGCGTTTCAGAATTTGAACTTAACATGAAACTTACTCGGAATCAAGCAAGGAAGCTACTCAGACTATCTAATTACACTGAAATTAACCAGATCAAAATCCCCCAATTTGTGATGAACATGAGAATTTACAATTCACCAAATCATAACACTTGGCAGATTTCTATTGGTCACAACACGTCATCTGCCTCAACAAACTCTCATCTTTTCTCTGTAAATAGCAATTAGATCCCTCATTTGTAATGTGTTTTGTACCCTTTAGGAAAAGGATGACAAATGGTGGAAGTATTAAGTGTCGGTTTAGGAAAACCGAGCACCAATGACCAAGCAAGTTCGTTTCCCAAGGAGGCAAGTGCGTTGTGTTAAGAATTTGATTAATGATGTTTTTGATTATTAATGAGAAGAAAAGAAGAGAAAATGACGAAGACGAAAAAAAATAGAAAAATAAGGCAAAAACACTACTACAAAGTTACGACGTAGAACGTAAAAAGTGCAAAATTTAAAATTTTAATCTAAAAATTCCTAAAAATTACTAAAAATCCACAAATAATATTCTAAGAGTTTACAAAAAATCCAAACTTGCCAAAACCTTTTAATTAATTTAATAATGACTTTTTAATGCTAATTAAAGCCCTAAAAATCACTTTTAAATATTAAAAAGCCCTAAACAAGATTTTATAGTTTGTAAACCTCAAAAATGACCTAATTAAACTAAAAACTATTTTTAAAAATTTTAAAACCAAATTAAACTATTTTTAAACTCCTAAAAACTATTAAAATCTATTAAATCTTAAATTAATTCTAAAAATTAATTGAAAAGCCTAAAAATTATTCTACAAAAGGGAAAAGTCCTAATTAATGATATAGAACCTAGGAAAAATGAAAAAGAAATAAAAATAAAACTTTGACTTTTTATGATTAAAATAATATTAAAATATTCAAAAAAATAAAAAGTTCTTAAATAAATTCTAAAAAATTCTCAAAAATCCTAAATATTCTAACTAGAAAGAAAATGTAAAGTAAAGCTCCTAAAACCTTTTAGTTAATTTTATATTAATTTTCAAAGTCTAATAAAAAACCTAAAATCAAATTAAATTAAAAATTAAAGTTTTTGAAAACTTTTTTATATGTAAACCTCAAAAATGCAAATTAAAACCTAAAAACTATTTTTTTGTATTTTTTTACTACTGTTTAATATTTTTTATAGACTTTCTAAATTTAAAACTAAAAATAATCCTAGAAATTAATTAAATAATTGGAAAAATAAAATTTTTGAACAGAAAAATCCTACAGCCTATAAATATCCTAGGAAAATTGAAATAAGCCCAAAAAACTTACTAAATAAGCTGGAAAATAAACAATAAGCCACGGCTTATTTAACAAACACAAACTCAATCACACCTTAAATAACTTTTGAAACCAATACTCTCAGTCAAAGTCCCTAGGGCGCAGATGGTTAGCACGTTGGTTGTTGAGAGGAGTGGCGCAGGTTCGAGTCCTGGCCACGTCCTTTTTGGAGTTTATTTTTTTTTTCTTTAAATTTTAAAAACTTGATTCCAGTAACTTATCAACACACAAAATCACAAAAACAAACTAAATTAGTCAAGATCAAGCCTGGGAAATGAGCAAATCGTGCCCAGGTCTTGTGCACTTTCTGATGAACAAGTGACAACCAAGAGGACTTGGTTGTTTGCTTTGTTTGTGGTGATTACTTGGAACAAAGGGCACCCCTTCACTCTTTCTGTGTGAAGGGAGTCAAACAAAACACAAAAACTCCAAAACTTAGCACAATGCTACAAATTCAAGCACACAAAAGCTCATGCAAGTTGCTGATACAAAGGCTTAGGTCTGGTGGTTCTTAGAGCTTTTTACTTGCACAAAATTCAACTTCAAGAGCCCAAATTTGGCATACACAATCACCAACTAACACTCAAGCAATAACAATAACTTAATCAGCCTAACACTTAACAGAAATCAAAGATCTAGGCTCAAGTTTCATGAAAAATAAGCATAAAAGTGGACATGCAGATTATGGCTACTAGTTTCACTTAATATCACTCAAACTTGCTTTGAAACTTTCCAAACTTACTTACCAATTAACTTGTAACCTATCACAGCCTGTTTCAACTACTCTAACACCTTTTTAAATCATAAATCAAGATTTTTACCCTGCTTAAACCTGTTTCCAAACACCCTTTTAAATTTCTGAAAACGTTTTTAACACATCAACTCACTTCAATAAGCCATCAAACTGATTAAATTACCTCTAATCATGCATAATATCCTATAATTACTCAAATCAATCCATAAAAACTCACTTAATCATGCAAATTCACCAAAAGCAACACTTTCTGAAAATTTAAAAAGGGAAGAGAGTTTTTACCTAAGAACCTTACATCCAAGGCTCTTTGTGGTTGCAAAACCACCTCCCATACACTGGGGTGTATGCTGAACCTTTAACAGCAACACTCAAACAATCAAACCTGCAAAATCAAACAAGAACACAAGAACATGTACTTTTCTGATTTTCTGAAAATCCACCCTTAAAATCCAATCACCTTAAAAAACTAAACAGGTTTTAAACTAATTCAAACTCACAAATCAAAACTCCTTTTCCACTTTCACTTCAAAGGTTTTTGCTTTCTGAATTTTGAATCAAATTTAAAACTTTTGAAAATTTTTGAAAATACTCAAAACACACAAGTGTTAAACAAATAAGATGGAACTCAGTTATAGCAATCCAAACACACAAACTTTTTATAAATAATTAAAAGGAATTACAATTTATATCAAAAACACCAAACTTTAATTTTATAAAAAAGGAATTACAAAGGAATTGCTAAAAACTGGAACAAGGGGTATGAACAGGTTTCATCCTCCTTTTATACACTTAGTAGAACATACTAGAATGCTTAAAACCCTAGTTCTGAAATGCCTAAAAGGCCCTTGAGTCTTTGACTGATTTTTGGGTCAAAAATGTGCCCATGTGATGATCCAGCTGGTGTTGGTGACATTTGAATGAATCTTGGACGCCTATTTGATCTTGGGGACCAAGGGGAGTATCTGGATGGTTGGTTTGGTCGGGCATTGGGTTTGGGTGAGTGAGACGTGAGCAGGGGAGGGGTCCACCTTCACATGGGGTTGTCCAGGGTCACGGTTTGGGTGTGGGATGTGATGAGGGTGTGTTAAATTTGTTATCTGGAAGGTTTGAACAAAAAACCCTTTGGTTTGAACTTAATTGGACCTGGTGATAATTAGGGTTTAAGTGGGATTAGAATGGGGTTTAATCTATTTTGGGTAAAAGGATTTTTAAATAAAGTGTTTGGGAGGGAAATTAAATGGGGTAAGTGGGGTTGACTTCTTTGACCACGTTTTATTAAATAAAACTGGGTTGGGTAATGGGTAATGGACTGGGTAGGGTAGGTTTGTGGGTGGGTGGTGGGTAAATGGGTGGGTAGGGCTGAGGTGTCACGTTGTGGTTGGTTGGGTTTGATTGGGTAAATGGCAGATTTGGTCCCCAAGTTTTCAACTTTCTTCTACTTTGTAATAAAACCCCAACAGCGCCTAGTTATGCCTTATCAACTTTTGACAACTTGTCAAAAACGGCACAAACTCTTCCAAAAACTTTTCCAAGGGGTATTTAATGTATATTCATGATTCCCAAGGGCTGAACTTGTAATATCTTCAAACATAAAAGATCATACTTGTACATTTGATATTTTGAGGGTCAAATGTGACAAGTTCTTCAAAGATGAGGGACTAATCTTGACAATCTTCAATTCTTCAAGGGTCATTTTGCAAAATTCCAAACTTGGGCCCGGTTCATTGTGCGACTTCGTTTCCCGTGTTCGTTTTTGATTGATTCTTGTGTTCTTTTGCCAATTCCTCAATATCCGTACCTAAAAATACACAAGTAACAAACACGAGCATATATTTGGTCTATTTTATGATATTTTATGCAATTTAAGGCCGTTTTGGACGATGAGACCATGTATAAAAGCAGTCTCATCACTCCCCCATACTAAACCATTGCCGTGCCCTCACGCAATGCTAGAATAAAGTATCAAAGCACCTCCAAAATTTAATTTTATTCACTTTATTGAAAGATAAACTAGCTACACACTATGATTACTACTACTTGTGTTTTAGACATAATGTATGATTTTCATCGCAAAATGGGACGTTTAGGTTCATAGAATAAGAACACGTAAATGCTTCGTTAGAAATAATTTCGTCGTCCTCGATTTTCACCTTAATTCCATGCTAAGCGTGCAACGAGATCATTGTCATTATAAGTTAGTAATGCTAACACTACTCATATGCCCTAATCACGTACTTATTCTCCCATTATTCCTAAGTTGTATCTCTTATATTTTATTATGTCTTAATGATCACGAGGATACATCATTGACTTATACGATAATAGAGATTTAGGTCTAAAAATAGAGTCCTAACGGTGTAACTAAGACCATCAAATCAATAACCCCTCCTAATAGACAACGATGTTAAAAAATTAAGTTGACAAGAAGAATTGATAAACACGGTTTTATAACGGTTTTGAACATGAGACTTATTACCAAGACTTTTATACGCCCCCTAACGGAAGGACCTTATTATCTTTGGTTTACCTCCATCTTTTATTCAACTTCGCCATGAAGCTTTTATTATGACTTCGGTCTTGCCTTGCCTTTTATTATCCGCCTCATCGGTGGTTTTATTAGCCAAAGACGTATATCCTCACGCTAAAGCGAATTTTGGATCTTTAAAGCTTCGAAGATTAAGGCTTGATTCACTTTCAATTTTGCATAGATTTTAGGCCTTGTGGGGCTTCAAATTGTTTGCTTGATTTAGGTGAGCACTTGAAATCTTTATTATTGGGTGAAGCTTTCGATTATTAGGGTGCCAATACTTCAAAACCGTGACGCTGGCGATACCTTAATGTCTTCCCAATTTAATTACACGGAAGCTACTAGAAAAGACTAGAAACCCAACAATCAAAACTAAACCGCTAAGTCAATATTTATTAAGCAAAAAGTATTTACATGCGAAGGGAGAATAAGCAAACAACGAGAACACATGAGTTTTTGAAAGAATACGAGTACTCTACGTTTAGCATAGTAACTTATAATTAACTCTATCATTTCTCGTCCTCATTTAAGAGACTTAGCCTAATGTGTAGTTAAGGAATCAAAGCTAAGTGCTCAACACGCACGGTCGAGTCAAAAATTACTCTTATTCTCGCCATCGGAAAATCTACATTCGTGTCTTCAAACACTTATGAAACATGAGAAAAAATTTTAAAATTTGGCCATTTTTAGCCTTATTTTGCAACAAAACGATAACAAAAGGATAAACTTTAGAAAGCGTGAAGGTTTGGCAAGGCAAGTATCTATTCACCCCCCATACTAAAGTTAAACATTGTCCTCAATGTTTCGAGTCTAGGGGTGCAAACACCCCCATACTAGAGACGTAGTCGAATGCCTAATCTAGCATGGAAAGGGTGTAACCAATAAGTAATAGCCGTTTATGAAGTGTGCTATAAACCTAAGGTTAGAACATAAAAGGATATATCATATGTGGATATTGGGAAAGGCCTCCAAAGCAAACGATCAAGTGCTCCCATGAAACGAACACGAGAGGCTCCAATCGTGAAGATGATGATCTAAAAGACACAATGCACAAACAACCACGGAACAAAGGTAGGAAGGGCACAAATCCCCTCACGTTAAACTACATTAGAAAGCAATAATATATACATGGATAAGCATGGGTCTCCCCCACGAGGCACCTTGTTTTTGATAACCGAGTCAAAAGCTCGACTCGAATCCCCATAAATGTGATCATTTAGGGATAATCATGGTATGGTCAATTTTTGGTGGGGCTTACATGATAAACAAGGCCCAAAAGTACGTGGAGTACTTTAAAAATCCGATAAATGTATACCGGGGTCAAAGATAGCGTCCTCGTTTTCGGATGAAAGACGAGTCAACACAACTCCAACACAAATCCCAATGGGATAGAAGAAAATAGGAGAGAAGAAATAGAAGGGTGGGACAATGGGTAAGTCAAAACATTGAGCTACTCGAGGTAGACTCGCACCAATCAAATGAAAAGATTTTCCATTTATTGCATCGGTGGAAGACCGAGATTTCCCTATAAAAGCAATTCCAGGATCAAATATCTCGTCCTCGGTGGAGAAAGGGGAGGGAACATATGGGGCTTCCCCCACACTTGGTCCACACAAAGCATCGTCAAAAGGAGAAGACGAGCTTGTAGTACTCAAGACACGCGGTGATGACGGAGTTAGATTTGTAGAAAAATCTTTTAAATTAAATTCAAAATCTTTTCCTTTTTCATCTTTAAAACTCTCCTTGTGAAAACCCGATTTGATTATGTCAAAAATATTTGGTGTATCTAAAACAATGTTAGTTACACTAAAAATTCTCACATTTTGAAAACGTTTTGGTTTAGGTGGTGGCAAGTTTTCAAATCTTTTGTCAACAAAGAAAACCTCCCCATCGGGATCAACGTATTCATCATCCGAAGAATCACTCGAGATTGGAATCATAGGCTTAACACTCTTAACCTCCATCGGTGGAGGGGACGGAACTTCATTTTTATCAACTCCTAAAACTCTATTTGAAATCTTTTGACAAATGTTTTTGATAGGATTGACATTGTACAAAGATGTGATAGAATAAACATAAGAAAGAGTGGAGTTTTGGGTTGCATTAATGACGAGTTCTTCCTCATTGAAACGAAGAGTGATTTTTCTTGCATGCACATCGATAAGTGCTCTCGAGGTATCCAAAAAATATCGACCTAAAATTAACGGAACTTTAGGATCGATGGGAATATCAACAACAATGAAGTCCACGGGATAATAGAATTTCCCAACTTTCACGAAGACGTCCTCGGAAACTACACAAGCTAGAATCGTAGAATGATCGGCCATCTCGATTGACATTCTTGAAGGAGTGAGATTTGGAAGATTGAGCGATTTAAAAATCTCAAGAGGCATCAAATTAATACTAGCACCAAGATCGGCCAAGGCGTAGCATTCTTCCATGTCTTGGATAGCACATGGGATTAAAAACTTTCCAGGATCACCGACTTTTTGAGGTATGCGGCTTAGAAAAACCGATGAACAACTAGACGATTTTTGCAATTTCTCTTTGTTATTCAACATACTTTTGAAGTTCACGGCAAATCGAGGCATCATGACTAAGGCGTCGGCAAAACTTATATTAAAATGCAAGTCACGAAACATTTTCATAAAAAGTTCAAATTGGTAATTATTTCGTTCTTGTGCCTTTTCCTTGTCTCGTCTTGATGGGTAGGGTAAAGGTGGTGTGGGTTGGGGCAAATTAGGCATAGGCATCGGCCTTGGAATCTCGGGTTCCATGATTGGTATTGGTTCAACCGTAGGTGTGGTTTGAGCGGTACTCCGTGGGCTTGTAATGTGCTCCTTTTCAATCATGACCTCGGGTTCTTTCTCTTTTTCCTTCTCCATAGAAGTACTTGGGCGAGAAATAGGTTATTTGAAAGTTTTACCACTACGAGTGGTAATAACCTTCAATTCTCCTTTCGGGTTCACGATGGTATCACTAGGAAGACCACCCGAAGAAGAGGGCTTACACATGATAGCTTCAAACATCTTAGCCATACGGTCTTCAAACTTAGATTGCCTAGCATCCGCTTTTAATAACTCTTGCTTAATCTCATGTTGTCCTTGCTCCATTTTTTGTTGATTTTGTTGGAGTCGTGTGACATTTCCTTCCATTTTATTAGCATGAGTTTTAAGTTCATTAACAAGTTCGTTTTTAAGCTCGTTTTTCAACTCGGATCTTAAGCTAACCATTTCACGTTGCATGTTGTCAAACTTAGCATCATTAGCTTTAGCATAACTCAAAAACTCTCCTTGAAGATTTTTGGTGTGATCGTTTTGAAAACCTTGGGCATTAGTTTGAAAATCACGGTTTTGGTTTTGGTTTGAAATTTGCCCATTTCCACTTTGGTAATTACCTTTGTTATAATTTCTTTGATTTCCTTGGTAATTTCCACCTTGATTGTTGTTGCGATAATTATTAGCATTTTGATTGGGTGGAGCTTGATTTGAACGTGAACCTTGACCGATTTGGTTATAAGTTCCCGTGGCTACAAAAGCATTCGAAGTGTTACCATCCGCGGTAATGCACTCGGAAAGATCATGAGCCCCCCACACGACAAACAACTTTTAGAAACCGCTTTAACCGAAGCGGTGTTGGAAGCTTCTTGAGCCTTCCAATGGGACATAAGGTTAGCAAATCTATCGAAAAATCGGTTTTCTTCATTTGCTTCATCGTGTAATGCATTGATACTTTGAGACGATGATGAGCCCCTTTTGGCAACACTCGGTGTGTGACGAGGGCTATAAACCTTAGACCTATTCTCGATTATGACCAAAGCTTCTTCAACCGTTTTACACAAAAAATTACCACTAATACTTCGCTTTTGGCTAGGTATAAAATATTATCGTAGTAGTTCCGAATCTTTTCGAATTGAAAACCGGTCTTAGGTGCGACTCAATCGACTTTTGGTGAATCAAGAAAATGGTTTGGTTTGTTTGTTCTAAACTACTAGCAAGTAATTAAAGTGTCGTTGAGTAATTTAAAGCCTTGACAAAATTAAACTTAAATTTTACTTATGGAAATTCTTAAAACTTGAAGCTTGTAAAACTTGGAAACTTGAAAACTTAACCAATTGTAATAAAACAATTAATGTCCATCGGAATATACCAAACTTTCAACCATCGGAATAATAAACAAGGATCCATCGGAATGCATGATTTTCCTACCTATCGGAATGTTGTGAATGCATCTGTCGCAATGTATTTCCATCGGAATGATGCTGTAGAAAAATGGGCAGCACTTCGTCTTAACCAAGACCTTAAGACCCGTCGGAATACGCGATCGCAATGTGCGATCGCAACCCAGATCGGAATAAGGGGGTTAACCAACTGATCGCAAAGTAAAACCCTAATGGGTGATTGCGATCGAAAACCAAAACTATCGGAAAGTGGAGTAACCGTCGGAATGTGTGTCAAAACCCTAAGATTGCGATGGAAGGTAACAAATTCCGAAATTGGTGGAAAAGTAAATCTCAATAAGCAAATGCAATAAGCTAATCTCACCGGGTCTTAATCAAAAAAGAAAAACTTAAATTTGAAAACTATTCAAGATATGAAATCAAAAACTTTATAAAAGATACTTTTAAAATAACTAACACCTTTATAAAATCCGAAAATCAATAAGCTAAGATTCGAATAAGCCAATAAGCATTATGAGCTTATGACCTAGACGTGTAAAAGCTTGTGTATAAACCAAAAGATCAAACCTTTAAACACGAAATCATAAAATCATACGAGTGAAGTATGATATTCGGATCAAAGGTGAAATAAATCAAGAAATGAAGAATGAGAATAAGGATCAAAAGCTTAAACTAGAACTTTGATTAATGAAATAAGCAATACAAAAAGTGTTTAATCTTGAAAGATTAAAAGAAAAAGATGAACTAGTGAGAGAAAGTTTAAGACTTTCTCTCTCTAAAAACTAGAAAGAAACTAAAGAAAATAAAAACTAGCTAACCCCCTCCTAATGTGATTAGGAGGGTATTTATAGGGAAGTGGGAGGCATGTGTGGTGCTTTCTTCTTTCTTTTTCTTCTCGACTCGATTTTAATTCTTCGTCTTTGTAGTCTCGGGATTTGAACTTGTCTTTTAATTTTCTTCTTCTATTAGACTTAAGTTCTTCGACTTCATTAAACTTCCGTCTTTAGACTTGTTCTTCGATAAATCTCCAGAATAGGTCTTGGACATCCGTTCTTTAAGCACTCTTGATCTTTTGACTTCGTCTTTTCCCGTTTTTTCGATAAAAGCCCGTGAAAGCCCGTGTTTTCTTCCTTTTTCATATTTTGGTCCTAAAACACAATAAAAACACAAACCACGCATAATTCCGACTTTTACGACATAAATCACACGTTTAGGTCTTGTTATTATTGGAAATAAGTGGTACAAGGATAAGTGTTTTCACACTTATTAAATCCCCTACACTTGACCATTGCAATGCCCTCATGCAATGCATTAATTTTAAGCACGGTTTACATTTCCCATCATAAATAACCCATCTTGGCCTTTATTAGATACTAAACATAAAAGATAGAAATAAATAAAGAAATTAAAAACTTACATTGGGTTTTGGCGGCCATGAACGTTTATCATCCTCAAGTTTCACGTTCCCCATACCAAGCTTAGAAACGAGATCATTGTTATTATAAGTTAGCAAACTATTACGAACTCATGTGGGCCAATTACTCACTTAGACTCCCTTATTCCTAGGTGTATCTCTTGTATTTTATTTTTGTCTTGAATGATCACAAGGATGCATTGTTTGACTTATTTCGATAGTTATTTAGTCCGAAAATAAGGTGAACGATTTAATCAATAGTTAGCTAAAGGACCAAATCTTTTAAAACTGCTTCTCGGGATATCAGAAAGTTCATATCTTGGCATAACTTGGTTCGCGATTTGAGACCTTTCTCGGGCCGATATTTGGCAGCGACTTCATACTTCGAATCTTCGAGAGACGTTCTTGAAATTATGGTCTTCTCTTCATAATAGGAATTTCTACACTTGAAGTTTTTGAGAGATTCTTCATCTTTGGACCACGACTTCTTCATTTTTCTCCAATCTTTATTTTGGACTTTGATATACAACGATCCGCCTCCTTTTAGGACTTGGATCTATTTATCCTCATACCTTGTTAGGGTCTTTTCGGATAGACTTCTCCATGACTTTTGGGGAGTTCTTGCTTTTCGTCGTGTGTCTCGATCCTTCATATTGATTTTCGATAAATGATTCTTCACATCACTTTTGGATCTTTAGCAACAAAATGTAGCCCTCATGCCTTGTTAGGGCCTTTTCGGACTCGCCAATCTTCGCGCCCCGCTTCATAAGTTATGCCTTGGCTATGAACTCTCGTCATTACCGAGCAACTTTTAAACGATCTGGGGCTAGAAGCTAAGTAACTTTTCAAATCGTACAACCTTACTTATTAGCAGATTAATTTATTAACAAGCGGAGGGAGAATAGGCTCATAATTAACTCACATAAATTCACGAAAGAATACCGAACTTATAATTGACTCTATCATCTCTCGTTCTCCACAGTTTAAAATCTCAAGTAATGAGACTCGTGGATGCTTAGCCTATTAAATCAAAGTTTCGGGTTTTCGAGTCGCCTATAGGATCTTGCAAATTCTTAGACTTTTTCAAGTTTAGAAATCGCATTTTAAAGTTCCCTTGATAAACGACTCTCTAGGATCAATTATAGGAACTTGCGAAAAGTTCTTGTTCTTAACCCGCGAGAGTTGAGACTTTCGCGTTTTATAGCTCCCTATATAAAAGCCTAGCAAAACTTGACTTAAACATGTTAAGGATACTAGCTAGAGTAAACTTAGGCAAGTAAACTCAGGTTGAGTCAAAAGGTTCACGACTAAAAAATCTAAAACCACTTATTTGAAAATTTATTCTAGTAAAGGAAACATAACAAAGGCAAATACAACTATACCACTAGGCCAAAATAGATTAAAAATTTTGAAAAGTGTCGAAAAATCAAATTTTCCGGTTAAAATGAGGGCAAATTCATGGAAAAGACCACTAACTTCGATAGAAGTCCCCCCTACACTTGAGATAAACATTGTCCTCAATGTTTAAGCATGTGGGAGTAAACTTCCCGACACTTAGGACATTGTGCACTTTGTTTAAATCTTGCTAAGGAAAAGACGACTAAAGTGAATTCAATGTGAACATATAGAATATGAAATATTGAATCACAAGAGTTTAAAATATGAAATATAGAACCGGGAAGATGGAAAACATGGTATCACGGTTTGTCAAAAGTCATCAAGATGCTCCCTGAAGCTTTAATCCCTGCACATCACAAGAAACAAGACAACAAACATATGCGGGGCTCCCCCTACACTTATTGTAAAAGCAGTAAAAGATAGAACACGGGTTGCCTCCCGAGAAGCGCTTGTTTTTGATCACCGAGTCATGAGCCTGACTCGACCCAATTTTAGTTCATGGGGAACGTGGTGAGGGATGGAATCATCTCCTGAGAGATGTCCTCACCAAAGTACAGCTTCAAACGCTGGCCATTCACCTTGAAATTGGGCCCATTTGGCTGAGAAAGCTCAATGGTCCCATACGGAAAGACTTTGGCGACGGTGAATGGACCAGACCAGCGGCTCTTCAACTTGCCAGAGAAGATCTTCAACCGAGAATTAAAGAGTAGAACGTGATCTCCAACGTGGAACTCTCGGTTCTTGATTTTAGCATCGTGGATCATCTTCGTCTTCTCCTTGTAGATCAGCGAGTTCTCATAAGCTTCATTCCTCAATTCATTTAGCTCGTTGAGTTGAACCTTGCGATGATCACCGGCTTTAATGATGTCGAAGTTCGCCCACTTCAAGGCCCAGTGCGCCTTATGTTCCAGCTCGATGGGTAGGTGGCAAGCTTTCCCGTACACAAGACGATAGGGTGTACAACCGATCGGGGTCTTGTAAGCAGTACGAAAAGCCCACAGAGCATCATCTAACTTATCGGCCCACGCGGCACGATGCTCTCCCACAGTACGCTCCAAAATTCTCTTCAAGCCACGATTGGAAATTTCGGCTTGCCCATTGGTTTGGGGATGATAGGCGGTGGAAAGACGGTGATTGACACCATACTTTGCCATGACTCTTGCAAATTGATCGTTGCAAAAATGAGTCCCGCGGTCACTGATAATAGCACGAGGAACGCCAAATCGAGCGAAAAGCTGCTTCAAAAAGTTCACAACCACCCTCGCGTCATTTGTAGGAAGAGCCTTAGCTTCAACCCATTTAGAGACGTAGTCGACGGCGACGAGGATGTACTTGTTCCCTTTGGATGATGGAAATGGCCCCATAAAGTCGATGCCCCATACATCAAAGATTTCACATTCCTGTATGAAATTTTGAGGCATCTCATCCTTATGTGTGATCTTGCCCTGACGTTGGCAAGCATCACAATGCTTAACCATTTCGTGAGCGTCACGATAAATGGTGGGCCAGTAGAATCCAGAATCAAACACTTTCTTAGCGGTGTAGTTGGGACCAAAGTGACCACCGGTGGGTCCTTTGTGGCAAGCTTGGAGGATGTCAAAAGCTGCCGGTCCGTCAACACATCGACGAATAATCAGATCAGCACACTGTTTGAATAGATAAGGGTCATCCCAAAAGTAAGTCTTAACATCGTTCAAGAACTTCTTCCTTTGTTGGGATGTTAACCCTTGGATGAGAATACCACCCGCTAGGTAGTTTGCAATGTCTGCAAACCACGGGGTGCCATCAAGATTGAGATTTATAGACATTAGAGTCTCCAGGGGGAAAGAGTCATTGATCTCTTTGTTCGGATGATCCCCCTGATATGGATCCTCAAGTCGACTCAAATGATCCGCGGCCAGGTTTTCGGCTCCCTTCTTGTCACGAATTTCAATGTTGAATTCTTGAAGGAGCAAAACCCAGCGAAGAAGTCTTGGCTTAGAATCGTTCTTAGTCATCAAGTACTTCTACGCAGAATGGTCCGTGTAAACGATGGTGGTGGATAGAACAAGATAGGGGCGAAATTTCTCAAAAGCATAGACAACAGCTAAAAGCTCTTTCTCGGTTGTCGTATAATGCAATTGAGCCCCCGTCATTGTTTTGCTAGCATAGTGGATTGGTTGGAAATGTTTATTCACACGTTGGCCCAAAACCGCACCAATAGCAAAGTCGCTAGCATCGCACATCAATTCAAAAGGCAGCTCCCAATTAGGGGTAACCAAGACCGGTGCCTTAGTTAGCTTATCCTTGAGAAGATTGAAGGCTTCGAGACACTCTTTAGAAAAGATAAAAGGAGTATCTTTTTCTAAGAGGTGGGTCATCGGGCGAGCGATTTTAGAGAAATCCTGAATGAATCTACGATAGAAGCCCGCATGACCCAGAAAACTTCTCACACCCTTCACGGTTGAAGGTGGAGGTAATTTGGCTATGACATCAACTTTAGCACGGTCAACTTCAAGACCGGCTTTAGAGATTTTGTGTCCTAGCACAATGCCTTCTTTTACCATAAAATGGCACTTTTCCCAATTTAGAACAAGGCGAGTGTCTTCGCACCGCTTAAGCATACGTTCCAAATTGGCAAGGCAAGCAGAGAAGGAATCCCCGAAGACCGAGAAATCATCCATGAAGACTTCCATGGTTTGCTCAACCATGTCATGGAAGATAGCCAACATGCACCTTTGGAAAGTCCTGGGGGCATTGCATAAGCCAAAAGGCATTCGTTTATAAGCAAATGTGCCGTAGGGACAAGTGAATGTTGTTTTTTCTTGATCTTGGGGATCGATGGGTATTTGAAAATAACCCGAGAAACCATCCAGAAAGCAGTAATATTCATTACCAGCTAGACGTTCAAGCATTTGGTCCATGAAAGGTAGAGGGAAATGATCCTTTCTCGTGGCATCATTGAGTTTGCGGTAGTCTATACAAACTCTCCACCCAGTAACGAGACGGGTAGAAATCAACTCGTTGTTTGCATTAGGCACAACGGTGATACCACCTTTCTTAGGCACACAATGGACTGGACTAACCCACGGTGAATCCGAAATAGGGTAAATCATACCCGCATCAAGAAGTTTGATAACCTCTTTTTTGATGACTTCATGGATTTTAGGATTCACCCTTCTTTGGCTTTGAATTGTGGGCTTAAAGTCGTCCTCCATGAGAATTTTATGTGTGCAAAAGTGAGGATCAATTCCACGGATGTCCGAGATTTTCCAAGCGATAGCTCGTTTATGCTTCTTCAACACAGCGACAAGTCGGGCTTTTTCGTCTTCTTTCAGATCCTTAGCGATGATGACCGGTAGCTTCTTGTTGTCTTCCAGAAAAACGTACTCAAGATGAGGGGGTAGGTCCTTAAGCTCAAGAGTAGGAGGATTCTCAATAGATGGTGAACCTAACGATGGATCATCATTAGTCACCTCTTTAGGAGCAGGAGGAGAGAATGGGTCCTCATTGAGAAGTCTCTCAATAGTACTAATGTCTTCATCCCAATTGGTGGACAAATTATCATACTTAATATCGAGAGGACCCAAGCTAGCTTCGAAGTCATCCAAGTCACTTTCTCCGAAGGGAGTCAATGCTGGAGCAATTGAGGCAACGGTCTCAACATTGGGTGGAGAAGAAGGAATACTTTTGCAAGCATCATGAAAATGTTCTTCACAAGCCTCATCGAGAACATCAATAGCATTAACACTCTCATATGAATAAGGTTGCTTAGAAATCTTACCCATGTTGAAGACAATTTGATCGTCACCAACTCTCATAATTATTTCGCCTGCGGCTACATCAATAAGAGTGCGACCGGTCCTCAGAAAGGGACGTCCAACGATTAGTGGAACACGGGGATCCATCTCGTAGTCAACGACAACAAAATCCGCCGGGAAGGTGAATTTATCAACGCCAACAAAGACATCTTCGGCTATCCCCACTGGATACGCAACCGTACGGTTAGCTAATTCCAAAGTCATTTTGGTGGGGACTAGCTCGGGGAGAGATAATTGCTTCCAAACACTTAAAGGCATTAAGTTTATACTGGCACCTAGATCGGCTAGGGCCATGCAATTCTCTACTCCCGGGAAGTTGCAAGGAATCAAGAAGCGACCCGGATCACCAAGTTTGGTGGGCAATTTCCTTAAGAGCACGGCAGAGCAATTCTCATTAAGGTGGGTCTGAGCAATGTCAAGAAGCTTTTCTTTATCACTTAAAAGATCTTTAAACATCTTAGCGTATTTGGGCATATGAGCGAGAGCCTCGGCAAAGGAGATGTTAAAATTCAATTGTTTGAACATTTTAAGGAAGTTCGAAACCTGAATATCATCCTTGCTCTTTTGCTTCTCTTTCCTCAACCTTGAAGGATAAGGTATATTGGATGAAGAAGAAGGCTTTAAGGGAGTAGGATCACTCACAACCACGGGTGGTGGGGAAATGGGGATAGAAGGTGAAGGAGGTGGGGAAAGTTGCTCTTTTTCCTTGTTCACAATCACCGGTGGAGGTGTAGGAAGCTCTGGTTCCATATAACCTTTTCCACTACGAGTGGTGATTGCTTTCATCTCCCCTCTTGGATTCGAAACGGTATTACTCGGAAGAGTACCCGAAGAAGAGGATTGATTACTTTGGATGAGTGAACCAATCATATCACGAAGGTGAAGAGCTTGATTGTTGAAAGAGTTTTGCATGTTGGCATTAATATCATTGCTGTGTTTGGCCATATCATTCCTTAGCTCGGCTCTAATATCACTCCCTTGTTTCACCATGTCATTCTTCAAGTTGACAAATTGGCTCTGAAGATTCGTCACCATCTCACGATTAGTCTTCATGAACGTCTCGACGTCTTGACTTACGGCCATCGGTTGATTGAGAGGTGGAGCTTGAGAATTTCCTTGAGTTGGGTATGGGTTTCTTTGGGATTGATATTGATTTTGAGCACGAGGTTGGGATTGGTTGTTTCGGTTGTAGCTTTGTTGTTGGTTTTGGTTTGCAGGAGGGAAACCGGGAGGAGCAAGATAATTGTTGGAACGATAACTTAGCAAGTTACGGTCTCCTTGAGGGCGAGCTTGATAGCCTCCCGTGGAATAAGTACCATACGCTGCGTTAACGTCTTCAGAATAATTTCCGTGAGTAGAAGGACACTCATTGTAGGAATGAGGACCACCACATGTGTCACAAGAAAGAGCAACGGCTTTAGCTTGTTGAGTTTGGTTAGAGGTCAAAATTTGGAGACTTTTGTTGATATCAAGAAGAGCACGTTCCAAAACAGACGAGTTGGTGGTGGAAGAAGTAGATGAAACATTGACTCTCTGATTAGATCTTGAGGATGCGGAAGAATCCCAATTGTTGTGGTGAGTGGTCATGTTTTCAATCAACTCTCGACACTCCTCCGGTCTCCTTTTCATAAAAGTACCACCGGCGGCGGCATTGATCGTGTCACGATCACGAAAAGTGAGACCATTGTAGAAGGTGTCAATGAGAGTGACGGGGAGCATATTGTGATTAGGACAGCGGTCGATCAAATCATTGTAACGTTCCCAAGCATCGAAAAGCGATTCATCATTCTCTTGCATAAATCCACTGATTTGGTTACGAAGGCTAGTGACCATGGATGGGGGAAAGTAGCGCGACAGAAAACGTTGAGTCATGTCGTTCCATGTATGAATAGAATTCTTAGGAAGACGGTCAAACCATTTTTCGGCATGGTGAGAAAGTGAGTGTGGAAAAAGTTGAAGGCGAAGGTCATCCATAGAAACACCGGGGCACTTCATGCTTTGGGTAATGGTAATGAATTTGTCGAGGTGTTTGTTGGCATCATCATCCGGAATTCCACGAAACGGGTTCGTTTGCACTTGTTGTATCATGTGATGCTTCAACGAAAACTCCTGAGCCGTGACGTGCATTGGCGCAATCGGGCCTCCGCGTCCATTCATGGTGGGTTGACACAATTCCTCCATGGTTCGTAAATCAGGTAGAAGGACATTGTTGTTGTTGTTATTGTTGTGGTTGTTATTCAAATTATTTTGAGGTGGGTGATTATTGTTGTTGTTAACACCAGCCATATCTAAATCTTCACGATTCTCGGGCTCAGAATAGTTTGTAGATCTAGTACGCATGCACCTGCAGAAGAAAAATATACAGAAAGAGAATATCTATATAATATTTTTGATTGTTATAGGTTTTTTTTTTTTTTTTTTTTTTTTTTTAATGTTTTTGTATTTTTGAAAAGTTTTATAATTTTTATGGATTTTTGAAAATTTTTGAAGCGAGGAAAATAACGTTCAAAGAACGGATCCCAAAATTCAATGCGTCTCTCACTAGAAACCGTTTATCTTAACGAAAAGAGCCGGCAGCGGCGCCATTTAATACTTCGCTTTTGGCTAGGTATAAAATATTATCGTAGTAGTTCCGAATCTTTTCGAATTGAAAACCGGTCTTAGGTGCGACTCAATCGACTTTTGGTGAATCAAGAGAATGGTTTGGTTTGTTTGTTCTAAACTACTAGCAAGTAATTAAAGTGTCGTTGAGTAATTTAAAGCCTTGACAAAATTAAACTTAAATTTTACTTATGGAAATTCTTAAAACTTGAAGCTTGTAAAACTTGGAAACTTGAAAACTTAACCAATTGTAATAAAACAATTAATGTCCATCGGAATATACCAAACTTTCAACCATCGGAATAATAAACAAGGATCCATCGGAATGCATGATTTTCCTACCTATCGGAATGTTGTGAATGCATCTGTCGCAATGTATTTCCATCGGAATGATGCTGTAGAAAAATGGGCAGCACTTCGTCTTAACCAAGACCTTAAGACCCGTCGGAATACGCGATCGCAATGTGCGATCGCAACCCAGATCGGAATAAGGGGGTTAACCAACTGATCGCAAAGTAAAACCCTAATGGGTGATTGCGATCGAAAACCAAAACTATCGGAAAGTGGAGTAACCGTCGGAATGTGTGTCAAAACCCTAAGATTGCGATGGAAGGTAACAAATTCCGAAATTGGTGGAAAAGTAAATCTCAATAAGCAAATGCAATAAGCTAATCTCACCGGGTCTTAATCAAAAAAGAAAAACTTAAATTTGAAAACTATTCAAGATATGAAATCAAAAACTTTATAAAAGATACTTTTAAAATAACTAACACCTTTATAAAATCCGAAAATCAATAAGCTAAGATTCGAATAAGCCAATAAGCATTATGAGCTTATGACCTAGACGTGTAAAAGCTTGTGTATAAACCAAAAGATCAAACCTTTAAACACGAAATCATAAAATCATACGAGTGAAGTATGATATTCGGATCAAAGGTGAAATAAATCAAGAAATGAAGAATGAGAATAAGGATCAAAAGCTTAAACTAGAACTTTGATTAATGAAATAAGCAATACAAAAAGTGTTTAATCTTGAAAGATTAAAAGAAAAAGATGAACTAGTGAGAGAAAGTTTAAGACTTTCTCTCTCTAAAAACTAGAAAGAAACTAAAGAAAATAAAAACTAGCTAACCCCCTCCTAATGTGATTAGGAGGGTATTTATAGGGAAGTGGGAGGCATGTGTGGTGCTTTCTTCTTTCTTTTTCTTCTCGACTCGATTTTAATTCTTCGTCTTTGTAGTCTCGGGATTTGAACTTGTCTTTTAATTTTCTTCTTCTATTAGACTTAAGTTCTTCGACTTCATTAAACTTCCGTCTTTAGACTTGTTCTTCGATAAATCTCCAGAATAGGTCTTGGACATCCGTTCTTTAAGCACTCTTGATCTTTTGACTTCGTCTTTTCCCGTTTTTTCGATAAAAGCCCGTGAAAGCCCGTGTTTTCTTCCTTTTTCATATTTTGGTCCTAAAACACAATAAAAACACAAACCACGCATAATTCCGACTTTTACGACATAAATCACACGTTTAGGTCTTGTTATTATTGGAAATAAGTGGTACAAGGATAAGTGTTTTCACACTTATTAACCACCCGCGTCGGCGTTTAAATAATCTCTTTCATGATCGTTAAGTCCATTGTAAAACGTGTCGATTTGGTGTAAATCGGAAAAACCATGATGAGGACATTCGTGTAACATCTCCTTAAACCTATTCCAAGCCGTAGAATAACTTTCATTTGATTCTTGTGAAAATTTAGAAATCTCATTTTTCAAATGCGTAGTCTTAGAGGGCGGAAAAAATTGGTTCACAAACTTCGAAACGAGATCCTTCCACGTCAATATAGAATTGGGTGGCTCTTTCTCTAACCAAATTTTAGCGGACCCCGCTAAGGAATACGGAAAAAGCATCATCTTAATCGAGTCATTCGAGACATCCTTGAATTTGCACGTGGCGGTAAGACGATTAAATTGGCGGATATGGTTGTGGGGATTGTCCTTCTCATCACCACGGAATTTGTTGTTTTGGATCATCGACAACAAACCCGTTTTCACCTCAAAATTCTCCGCAAGGATTGCGGGAATCACAATAGCTTCTCCATAACCCTCGGTGGGTGCTTGAAGTAACTCCATCATAGTTCGATTCGCCATGGTCGGTTCTTCTCGTACAATGGGTTCGTCAATAGGAGACTCCTCACTAGAATGAGTTGGAGTGGGAGTTTTGTTTTTGCGTTTACGTGCACGTTTTGCTTGATTACGAGTGAGCATAAACGTCACGTACAACGTGGAGACGAGCAAAGAAGATTTTTTTGGTATTTTGTGTTTTTTCAATTTTTTTGTGGTTTTTGATTGTATTAACCTTTTTTGGAAATTGGTGAATATATTAAGTAGACAATGAGTCCACAAATCTCCTCACTTAATCAAATCTCTTGATTAAAAAGGCCTCAAGGAATGAAAACGAACACGTGGAGTGAACGCCTTCGATGACTTTAGAACGATGGTGGAACACCAAATCGTTCAAGAGGGTTTAATCAAATGAAACCAAGAAAATATATATGATATGTAGTAATACTTTGGGCGGCAAAACCCTCGATTCACTCTCAAAATCAAATACGCACAAGCAAGCGGAGGAAACGAGGCGGCGCGAAGCACTTAAGAGCCTTTTTCCTTTAGGTTGTGAAATACAACCGCCTTATACCCACCTTATAGTTTGTATTATCAAGATTAAGCTTCACGAAAGTATTTATCTATTTTTGCCTTTTTCTTTGGTTTGAGATTCGAATACAATGATCGAGTGATGAAATCCCGAATCAAGGTTGTGATTGCTCACGTATTTGGAGTACTTGTGTATTTATTGTTCTACGTATACAATATAGTAATAATATTCACACAAAAACCGAAAAACGATAATACGTATTAATAGAGTGCTATTAATACAAATACTATTGTGGCTAATATGAAAAACAACAATGGTTCAATCAAAACACAACACGCCTCCCCGGCAGCGGCGCCAAAATTGATTGTAGTGATTTTGTACCCTTTAGGAAAAGGATGACAAATGGTGGAAGTATTAAGTGTCGGTTTAGGAAAACCGAGCACCAATGACCAAGCAAGTTCGTTTCCCAAGGAGGCAAGTGCGTTGTGTTAAGAATTTGATTAATGATGTTTTTGATTATTAATGAGAAGAAAAGAAGAGAAAATGACGAAGACGAAAAAAAATAGAAAAATAAGGCAAAAACACTACTAGAAAGTTACGACGTAGAACGTAAAAAGTGCAAAATTTAAAATTTTAATCTAAAAATTCCTAAAAATTACTAAAAATCCACAAATAATATTCTAAGAGTTTACAAAAAATACAAACTTGCCAAAACCTTTTAATTAATTTAATAATGACTTTTTAATGCTAATTAAAGCCCTAAAAATCACTTTTAAATATTAAAAAGCCCTAAACAAGATTTTATAGTTTGTAAACCTCAAAAATGACCTAATTAAACTAAAAACTATTTTTAAAAATTTTAAAACCAAATTAAACTATTTTTAAACTCCTAAAAACTATTAAAATCTATTAAATCTTAAATTAATTCTAAAAGTTAATTGAAAAGCCTAAAAATTATTCTACAAAAGGGAAAAGTCCTAATTAATGATATAGAACCTAGGAAAAATGAAAAAGAAATAAAAATAAAACTTTGACTTTTTATGATTAAAATAATATTAAAATATTCAAAAAAATAAAAAGTTCTTAAATAAATTCTAAAAATTCTCAAAAATCCTAAATATTCTAACAAGAAAGAAAATGTAAAGTAAAGCTCCTAAAACCTTTTAGTTAATTTTATATTAATTTTCAAAGTCTAATAAAAAACCTAAAATCAAATTAAATTAAAAATTAAAGTTTTTGAAAACTTTTTTATATGTAAACCTCAAAAATGCAAATTAAAACCTAAAAACTATTTTTTTGTATTTTTTTACTACTGTTTAATATTTTTTATAGACTTTCTAAATTTAAAACTAAAAATAATCCTAGAAATTAATTAAATAATTGGAAAAATAAAATTTTTGAACAGAAAAATCCTACAACCTATAAATATCCTAGTAAAATTGAAATAAGCCCAAAAAACTTACTAAATAAGCTGGAAAATAAACAATAAGCCACGGCTTATTTAACAAACACAAACTCAATCACACCTTAAATAACTTTTGAAACCAATACTCTCAGTCAATGTCCCTAGGGCGCAGATGGTTAGCACGTTGGTTGTTGAGAGGAGTGGCGCAGGTTCGAGTCCTGGCCACGTCCTTTTTGGAGTTTATTTTTTTTTCTTTAAATTTTAAAAACTTGATTCCAGTAACTTATCAACACACAAAATCACAAAAACAAACTAAATTAGTCAAGATCAAGCCTGGGAAATGAGCAAAACGTGCCCAGGTCTTGTGCACTTTCTGATGAACAAGTGACAACCAAGAGGACTTGGTTGTTTGCTTTGTTTGTGGTGATTACTTGGAACAAAGGGCACCCCTTCACTCTTTCTGAGTGAAGGGAGTCAAACAAAACACAAAAACTCCAAAACTTAGCACAATGCTACAAATTCAAGCACACAAAAGCTCATGCAAGTTGCTGATACAAAGGCTTAGGTCTGGTGGTTCTTAGAGCTTTTTACTTGCACAAAATTCAACTTCAAGAGCCCAAATTTAGCATACACAATCACCAACTAACACTCAAGCAATAACAATAACTTAATCAGCCTAACACTTAACAGAAATCAAAGATCTAGGCTCAAGTTTCATGAAAAATAAGCATAAAAGTGGACATGCAGATTATGGCTACTAGTTTCACTTAATATCACTAAAACTTGCTTTGAAACTTTCCAAACTTACTTACCAATTAACTTGTAACCTATCACAGCCTGTTTCAACTACTCTAACACCTTTTTAAATCATAAATCAAGATTTTTACCCTGCTTAAACCTGTTTCCAAACACCCTTTTAAATTTCTGAAAACGTTTTTAACACATCAACTCACTTCAATAAGCCATCAAACTGATTAAATTACCTCTAATCATGCATAATATCCTATAATTACTCAAATCAATCCATAAAAACTCACTTAATCATGCAAATTCACCAAAAGCAACACTTTCTGAAAATTTAAAAAGGGAAGAGAGTTTTTACCTAAGAACCTTACATCCAAGGCTCTTTGTGGTTGCAAAACCACCTCCCATACACTGGGGTGTATGCTGAACCTTTAACAGCAACACTCAAACAATCAAACCTGCAAAATCAAACAAGAACACAAGAACATGTACTTTTCTGATTTTCTGAAAATCCAACCTTGAAATCCAATCACCTTAAAAAACTAAACAGGTTTTAAACTAATTCAAACTCACAAATCAAAACTCCTTTTCCACTTTCACTTCAAAGGTTTTTGCTTTCTGAATTTTGAATCAAATTTAAAACTTTTGAAAATTTTTGAAAATACTCAAAACACACAAGTGTTAAACAAATAAGATGGAACTCAGTTATAGCAATCCAAACACACAAACTTTTTATAAATAATTAAAAGGAATTACAATTTATATCAAAAACACCAAACTTTAATTTTATAAAAAAGGAATTACAAAGCAATTGCTAAAAACTGGAACAAGGGGTATGAACAGGTTTCATCCTCCTTTTATACACTTAGTAGAACATACTAGAATGCTTAAAACCCTAGTTCTGAAATGCCTAAAAGGCCCTTGAGTCTTTGACTGATTTTTGGGTCAAAAACATGCCCATGTGATGATCCAGCTGGTGTTGGTGACATTTGAATGAATCTTGGACGCCTATTTGATCTTGGGGACCAAGGGGAGTATCTGGATGGTTGGTTTGGTCGGGCATTGGGTTTGGGTGAGTGAGACGTGAGCAGGGGAGGGGTCCACCTTCACATGGGGTTGTCCAGGGTCACGGTTTGGGTGTGGGATGTGATGAGGGTGTGTTAAATTTGTTATCTGGAAGGTTTGAACAAAAAACCCTTTGGTTTGAACTTAATTGGACCTGGTGATAATTAGGGTTTAAGTGGGATTAGAATGGGGTTTAATCTATTTTAGGTAAAAGGATTTTTAAATAAAGTGTTTGGGAGGGAAATTAAATGGGGTAAGTGGGGTTGACTTCTTTGACCACGTTTTATTAAATAAAACTGGGTTGGGTAATGGGTAATGGACTGGGTAGGGTTGGTTTGTGGGTGGGTGGTGGGTAAATGGGTGGGTAGGGCTGAGGTGTCACGTTGTGGTTGGTTGGGTTTGATTGGGTAAATGGCAGATTTGGTCCCCAAGTTTTCAACTTTCTTCTACTTTGTAATAAAACCCCAACAGCGCCTAGTTATGCCTTATCAACTTTTGACAACTTGTCAAAAACGGCACAAACTCTTCCAAAAACTTTTCCAAGGGGTATTTAATGTATATTCATGATTCCCAAGGGCTGAACTTGTAATATCTTCAAACATAAAGGATCATACTTGTACATTTGATATTTTGAGGGTCAAATGTGACAAGTTCTTCAAAGATGAGGGACTAATCTTGACAATCTTCAATTCTTCAAGGGTCATTTTACAAAATTCCAAACTTGGGCCCGGTTCATTGTGCGACTTTGTTTCCCGTGTTCGTTTTTGATTGATTCTTGTGTTCTTTTGCCAATTCCTCAATATCCGTACCTAAAAATACACAAGTAACAAACACAAGCATATATTTGGTCTATTTTATGATATTTTATGCAATTTAAGGCCGTTTTGGACGATGAGACCATGTATAAAAGCAGTCTCATCACCTAGACTGTGAAAAACACACACTTCATTTTCTTTCTCTCAGTTTAGTTCCTTCCTTTCAGTTACAACACCTCTTAAGTGTTTGACACACACTTAAGAGATTTGAAGGTCTACGTTATCATTGGCCTATTCTATGTAATGGATTTGATGGATTAAGATGGTTGATTGATTGATAAATAAAGAAGAAGATGAAGGAATGAGATGAGGGATTAGAGAGAGAAAGGAGAGAAAAGGGGAAAATAGAGAGAGAAAGTTAAGATGGAAATGATTAATGTGTAAATGACAATCAACAACCCCTCCTAACATGCTAGGAGGGGATATATATAGCCCACCCTACATGTGGGCTATATGGACTATACATAAAGAAAATGGATCACGAGCCCATTACATAATTATCGTTGGAGCGACCGATCCTTCATAAATACGTAAAACGTATTTCCAACAATCTCCCCCTAAGGGAGGTCGCTCCAAGAAACAAAGTTCTAAATAGTCTATAACTCGTGATCTATGCTAACTAAGATGTGACCGAGACTTTATTGGGAAAAACGTATTTCCAACAATCTCCCCCTAAGGGAGGTCACATCTTTTTACAAAATCTTAAACCTAGCATCTATGCTTGAGTCTTCGATCTTGTTCTTGTGAATATGCTTGATGTGATCTTTGACTTTAGTCTTGAGCATGTTTCCTTGCCTTGACCTTGTGCATTCTTCACTTGTGATATTTGCCTCTTCGTGACTTCATGTTCCACATACTTATACTTTTAAATTCTTGAAAGCTTCAGAGTTTGATACAGCGGAAGACTTGACCTTCAGGCTTTCTTGAATTTGTTGAAGTACTAATTGTATGTAGTATAAGCATGTGGTAACGACTTCTTCTGGATAATACACCGCAATGCCACTTTCTTGTTACGCTGCATAAGACAGTTAGCAACAAACAATATACACGGATGAAATGGCCTTGAACATTTCATTCTAATTCGGTAGCATTTTACCTCCGGTCGGTGAAGACCGTTGGACGATATTAAATATCGTACTTGTGGCAGGTAGTTTCAATAAAGAACCTCCTTGACAAGATTTCGCGGGTAAACCCGTTCTCTTTACTCGACCGTCCAAAGCAGACTGCGAACGTAAAGAGTGAATCATTTGGATAATATTATCCGCATGATTTGAAGCCGTCAATTCATGTTCCTAGAACAAGTGAAGTTCAATTAAGAACCGCACCGTCGTTGCTTTCCAGTTGTCACTAGCTTGATTCATATAGAATCTTGCAAGTTACCTACCAAGTGCTGTTTGATGTTAACACTAGAAGGATTTCCATTCGTCACTGTAAATACTTAATAGTATTACTCTGAATGTTCTGGCAAGATCACTAAGATATTGCGTAGAGGCCTGGAACGTGTTTAAATTCATTTAAGAATTAAACCACTGTTGCTTTCCAGTTATCACAAGTTTGATTCATAAAGAATCGCACAAGTCACCTACCATGAGCTTTTTGATATTCGCTCAAGAAGGATTTCCATCTTCATTGTAAATACTTTCGTCTTACTCGGATGTTCAGTCAAGATCATGAAGATTTTGCGTAGGACTCTTAAGATCTTTCTTACTTTTCACAGTGTGTGAAGAAGCAAGGAAATATGAAAGCGTGTCCTAATGAGATATTTGATGATCTCAAATGGCTCTAGACTCGATCCTGCATTTTGGATTTTTAGTGATCGGAGGCTGGAGAGGAGTGCCACCTTTTCAATACCAGTCTATTCGGAGTGAATAAACCAATAGATAACGTGTTGATCTCCGTGTGATTAAAACAAATACCTTTTGAGAGATATTTGAGTTAGCTGGGAAGGGTTGTGCATTGCATCACTGGGTCCATGATGTCTTTCTTCAATATCGAGAATCATTAGCAAAAATGACCTCAATAGCATATGTATTGACCCGGTTTCTGCCTAAAGTTGTAAGGAGGGCTTCTTTCTTTACACCCTTTATCTTTACATTTCTTTTTCATTCTTCAACCCCTTCAATGCTTACCAATACGTCATCACTAGCACCTTGTTTTGATTGTTCCAGTGCTAATTTAAGTACTTGGTCGGCATTCAGCTACGTTCACAATCTTTCTCCATCTTTCCTAAGGACTACTATTTCTAGCTATAGAATGTCCTTGGGAAGATTCCTCCGGTTCTAGAGAAATCATTGGACTTTAACCTATCCTACCATCCTTATGTCACCACAATCTTTACCGTCGTGAATAGAGATGTTTTGGGTAAGTGTATGTCACCATGAAATCCATTTTGAAGTGCAAATCCATTTTGCTCCCCCTTAACATATGCCACGATATCCGAAAACATTTTGCACATGTCGGGATGAGCTATCACGTTAAGTCAAACCATTTATGATTGATCATATCCCATATTAAATAACATTTTCTCCCCCATATTAAAAATATTAACCCAATCGATGTTTTTAAAATCAATTGATTTAATAGCATTTTAAGAAAATTTGGGAAGAAGAATGCAAATCCAATTATCTTCATAGATTACACAAGCTCCCCCTCAAATTAATGAGGGTGTGCTGAAACGTAAATTAAATACCTTTTAAACACAAGTGTAAGGTATTTATTACGTGCAAAGATCATATATGATAATGAATTCACAAGATTAACAATTTACGAGGTAGGACCTGAATGATGGAGAACATCATATGAAAGATTCACATGGTTCTTGTTCACGAATGTTGGTCACCTCGTCACGTCCCCGGGAAAATTAATTCCCGTTGTTGAGTCAAAGCTTTCCGGTGAAATGCTTGACTTGATTATGAAAAGCGGGTTGCTATCTGAAATAATAGCAAACCATTTTGAGCATGTTTTAAAATCATTTGAACTTCTGCTCGAACTTTATTTACAACCCCGTGTCATTATTGAATGACATTTCTAGGTTCGTAAATATTATCGATTCCAAAAGACATGCTCGTTTTATCAAAACATTTTTGAACACACAATTTTGAAAGATTTAGAAAAACCTTTTGAGAAATTCTCGAAAAATTGTGTTCAAAGTTTTGAAAACCAATTACTTGAGCTTTAAGATGTTAAATATCTTATGAAACGAGCTCAAGTCTGAGAAGTTGTAAACTTCCCGTTTGTTAAGGATAAGTTTATCATCGGCGATAAACTTTCCTTTTATCTGAAGAACGTGTCCTAAGCTGACATTTACTTAGAAGTCGTTTTCATGAGCTTGAAAACTTTGACTGTTTTAACGGAAAGCTCATGACCGAGAAAGGTTAATTTCTCGTTATGAAGAAAAGTTCTCTTATTTAAAAGATACACTTTCCTTTCTGAGCTTAAAACTTCGAATGTTTTAATACAAGCTCATGACCGATAAAGGTGAATTTCTCGTTAAGAGGATAAGTTATCATAAAAGATAATCTTTCCTTTATTTTAAGTTCGAGTTACAGTCTGACATTTAACTGTAAGTCATTGTGCATGAGCTTAAAAACCTCGAATGTTTTTAATTTTAGCTCATGCACGAGAAAACCTAATTTCTCGTTGTTAGGATAAGTTTATCATCGGCGATAAACTTTCCTTTCTTTGATGAACGGGTTACCATCTGATATTTAATGATAAACCATATACACGAGCTTAAAACCTTTGAATGGTTTTAGGGTAAGCTCGTGTCCAAGAAAAATTAATTTCTTGTTAAGAGGGTAAGTTATCGTTGCGTAGATAAACTTCCCTGTCTCTGAAGTCCGGGTCGTCGTCTGTCATTTAACGAGGAGCCATAGTGCATGAGCTTAAAAACTTGGAATGTTTTTGATATAAGCTCATGCCCGAGAAAAATGAACTTCTCGTTTTTAGGATAAGTCATCATCGGGATGAACTTTCCTTTCTTTGGAGATCGAGTTACAGTCTGTTATGTGACTGTAAGTCCTGTGTAAGCTTTAACCATGAATCCCCTGAGATGCTAATTTCTCTGATATCTGCTTCTTCAGCAACCAAACTCTGAGAGTGTCCTTAGTTGAACGGTATACAACGATTGGACCGCTTCGTTCTTTTGGAACATCAACTTTGGTACCTGCATTCTCATTAGGAGTTTGTATACTTTTGCATGGATTAGTGATATCTATTTTAGAAGCACGTAGGGGTTCACGGTTTTCTGTTCTTGTGTCAGAGGTGGCCTGAAGGGATGATTCACTTGTCTTAGTTGGCAAACGTTTCCTTTTATAGAAAATCTTAAGTTCAGGCTTAAGTGATGTATCATCCTTTGTAATTTCCTCCCTAGTCGTCTTCGTAGAATCAGAGACTATCCTAGTTAAAGGGCATTCGTTTCCTACAAGAGTGAAAGTTCTACCAGTTGGGCACCACATTTTGCCAACGGGTTTGATTTTTGCAACCCACTGGGATTTAAGTCTAGCACGGGAGTTCACCTCATTAAGCAATTTTTTGATACAGGAGTCATGATTTGCCGTAAAGACACATTTTCTACATGTTTTACAAGTAGCATATTTAATGTCTGAGTAATTCCTAGATGATTGATCGACGCTCCTAGGAGATGACATGCTACGGTTAGCAGTGTTGGGTAATCTAGAAGGCATATGACTAGGATTGACATTTCTATCTCTTACATGTGTCTTTTGCATAACTTCCCTTAGACTAGATTTATGGCCAACGTCATTTGAACTAGTTCTAGACGTGGTCTTGGTATTTTTAGGGAAACTAGAGGCAATCATATGATTTGGTCTTGCTAAAGCTGGAGTGATCACATAGGGCCTAGTTGTTGGAGTGTCTGGTCTAGAAAGATGAACCAAATCAACTTGGGAGGCAAACCGCGGTCTCGAGGATTGTGGTCGCTCGGATCTAAATGCAGTAGGTTGTCTGACAATCGGTTGTCTGACGAACTGATTTGTAGGCGGTTTCCCCAAGATTGATGGTTTTTCAAGCTTAGTGTCCACACTAGATCCTCTATTTTTCCTTAACTCGTTTTTCAACGCAGCAATAGCAAACACCTTTTCCTGTACTTGAGCCTTTAATGTTTCATTTTCTTTGAGCATGTTATCTTGGAATGCCAACTTAGATTCAAGCAGTTGAATTTGTTTCAAAAAATTATCCTTTTCAGCTTTAGAATCTAGAACAGTTTGATCCAATTTTCTTTCAAGAACAACGTTTGACTTTTCAAGTTTTTCAAAGTATGTTTCAAATTTGTCCATTTTCTTAGAAAATTCAAGTTTGGCATCCTCAAGATCTTTTGATTGTTGAGCTACAGTCGTTTCGAGCTCTCTAATCTTGGAATCAGAAGCAGTCAGTGAAGCAGTTATAATACAATTATCATGATGTTTAGCATTCTGAACAATCTCTCCCCCATTATGACTTACATCGGATGAATCAGAAGTGGTATTGCTATCACTCTTTTCCATCCCATGTTTGTCATAATTAGGTTTAGAATGCTCAATATGCGGCATATCATCAGCATATACATCATAAACAACATTACATTGTACCATGTTTGCCGGCTCTTCGTCATAAACGGGTACGGTGTCAGCAAAAGAGATCTCGTGAACAGTTCCTGACGTGCCACTGGTATCATGTTGTCCTCCTGATTCCGTGCTCTTGGCATTGATAGGCTCCAAGTTTTCAACCGTATGACCATTCTCCTCTTGCATCTGCGGCATTGATTCTTGCACTCCATTATCATACGTTTGCTGAAGTAGTGATTGTTGATAAATCGAAGACGAAACCGATGTCATGAGTTTCAATATTGTATCACGGAAAGCTCGAAGCTCGGTATGTGTATCTCGAAGAAATGATTGGCAAATCACAGAACTTTCAGGCTTAATGATATTGAATTGGAGGAAAGGCGTGAGTTGTGTCACAAGATCCTTATAGGCAAGTGCCGATGCAGAGTGATTAAAGTTTCCATGGTTGAGTTGCTCGGCGAGTTGGGTTAAAGTGGTAAAAATTGAGTCGATGAATATATGACGATCTTGTCCAAAGATTGTCATAAATTCACTCCCTCCTTGAAGCCGTGAAAGATTAACTAGATGATACTGAAGCATTCGAAATGAAGTTATACCACTTTCCCTAGCGTTGGCTTGCACTTGATGCGATTCTCCCTCTTGAAATGTTGAATTCAAAGACTCCATTTAATTATGATGAAAAATGAGCGTGATTGTAGTTATTTTCGGAATTTACCAAGTCGTGAAGGAACTTCGAAGGATCCGTAAATAACTTTTAAAAATCAACGATGGATGATGTGAATCTTTTCTCGGTTCAAAAAAAAATGTTGTCGGCTCAATCGATGATAAAATAAACCGGTGATCAAAGCGAAGTCGGCTCACTTCAAAAATAAAACCCGTCAACAAATAAAACCAAGCTACGATAAATATAATAATCGGACCATCAAATATTTTACCACTTTATTTTTTTTTTCGGAATAACCGCCTCAATACGATGAGCCAAAAATTTACTAGACTAAAATACAAAAATGACAAATATTAATTGACAAACATACTAAATTAACTAAATTAAAAAGTTAACTTAAAATTAGAAAATAAAAATAAAAGTAAAAGAAATAAAACAAATAAAAAAATCGGATATATTTTTGAAAGAGTCAATATCTGATTAAAATAAATTTGCCAAAAAAACGGATATATTTTATAGTATCCCAAAAACGTGTCCCAAAATTATCCGCCCTTGTTTTCTCCGTCTAACAAAAACACGTGGGCCAATCAAAATGTTCCACCGCCCATCCCACTTTGTTATAACCGCCCAAACTCACACTCACAATCTAATTAATCTCTCTCTCCTAAACTCACACTCACAAACCAGCGACTTCTTTGCCCTTTCAACTCTCTCTCTCTCTTCCAATCAATCCCAGAAACACACAGATAAATCCACCTGTTTTCTTGTAAACTCAGTTAAAAGAAACAACTCCTAACAAACTACAGATCCATCACTTCATATCCGAATGATTCAATTCGATCTCTCTTGTAATCGAATCATTTACTGTAAAGCTCTATCCCAACCGTCGTCTTTCTTACTCACAAACACAGAAAAACTTTATCTTTCTCACAAACGCAGATCTTAATATACTTAATCGGCTACAAGATCTTCACATGAAGGTCACGGGTAGGTGTCTCCTTTTAATTTAAGTTTTAGTCTCTCTCATCTGTAGTGTCTTTCTGTTGTGTAATTATTTGAGTTCGAGAGTTTCGAGGTGTGAGATTGAGGGGGGTGTTTGGTGTCGGTTTGTCGAGAGTGTGAGGGTTTTCGAGGGTTGTTTTGTTGTGATGTCGAGAGGTCAGAGGGAGTCGAGAGGTGTGAGAGAGGGATTCAAGTGAGAGGTGAGACGAGAGGTGTGAGAGAGGTTTGTTTGGGGGTTGATGGTCAAGGGGGATGAGTCAGTTTTTGGTTTGTTGAGTCGAGTCTAAAAGGTCTTGTTTGTGTTTGGGTGAGGCTCAGACGAAGGGATTTGGGTTGGCGAGGATGTGAGAGGTGTGTTTGTCTGGTTCGAGGGAGAGAGCGAGGGGTGTCCGAGAGATGAGAGTCGAGAGGTGATTTTGTTTTGATGTCGAGTGAAAGTTTTCGAGGGTGTGAGAGTGAGTCAGTCGAGGGTCGTAAACGAGGGTGTTTGTGTGAGTGTTGAGTGAGTGGATTTGAGTGTTGTGTCGAAAATTTGTCCGTTATGTTTGAAATGGTTGCTTCATTCGGAAGAGTTCCGAATCGGAAGAGTTCCGAATCGGAACTTTTTCAAAAATTGATTCGGAAGTTTTTCAAAAATTGATTCGGAAGTTTTTCAAAAATTGATTCGGAAGTTTTTCAAAAAATTGATTCGGAAGTTTTTCAAAAATTGATTCGGAAGTTTTCCAAAAATTGATTCGGAAGTTTTTCAAAAATTGATTCGGAAGTTTTTCAAAAATTGATTCGGAAGTTTTCCAAAAATTGATTCGGAAGTTTTTCAAAAATTTATTCGGAAGTTTTTCAAAAATTGATTCGGAAGTTTTTTATTTGATTCAGAACTTTTGGGTTTGTTAGTGTTCGGTTCTGAACTTTTCGATTCAGAACTTTTCAGTTCGCCCGGAACTGGACAAAAACTGACTGACTGACTGACTGAAACTCGAGACCCAAAAACCTTGATAACGATGGACTGAAGGACTGGTATTGGACAAAAACTCGAAACCCAATAGATAAAAAAATAAAGAAAAATACTGATTATAAAAAAATAAAGACAACTATAAAAACTGCTTATAAAATGAAAAAAAAAACTGATTAAAAACTGATATAACGATATAACTGATAATTGATAGACTAAAATCAATAAATAAAAAAAATTAAAGTGGTAAAATTGATTAAAAAATAAAAAAAACAAAATTAAAAGTTCAATTTAAGAGATTCAAACAAAAAAAGCAAACAAAATAGAAAGGATTTAATAAAAAAAATACAAAATTAAAAAGAGAAAAACACAAACTTTTATAAAAACACCAACTTTTTAAGATTTGATAATGAAATTTTTGATTTTTATATAAAAATTTGTGATTTTTTTTTATCTAAAAAGTAAGTAAATTTGAAGATTTGATATGATTTAACACATAAAAACACAAACTTTTTATAAAAAATACAAACTTTTTAATATTTAAGCATGATTAAATCAAAACCCACCAAAATCAAAAAGAAAATAAAAGCTAGAATAAACCACTCAAACCTTGGCTCTTGATACCAATTGAAGGTCTACGTTATCATTGGCCTATTCTATGTAATGGATTTGATGGATTAAGATGGTTGATTGATTGATAAATAAAGAAGAAGATGAAGGAATGAGATGAGGGATTAGAGAGAGAAATGAGAGAAAAGGGGAAAATAGAGAGAGAAAGTTAAGATGGAAATGATTAATGTGTAAATGACAATCAACAACCCCTCCTAACATGCTAGGAGGGGATATATATAGCCCACCCTACATGTGGGCTATATGGACTATACATAAAGTAAATGGATCACGAGCCCATTACATAATTATCGTTGGAGCGACCGATCCTTCATAAATACGTAAAACGTATTTCCAACAAGATTGTTAGTTAGACCTTTAACTTTTGTAATAGTTTTTCCCTCCAAATAATAAAATCAAAAAAAATCAGTTCACTTCACTCTTATTCTACTTCCTTCATTATTGCAATCTTGTTGATTCTGTGTGTTGCCATTGATCTTCCATTATCAATGGAAGCTTGATAATTTTTTTGAAGACTTGTAGCTGTTCAGTTCCAGTTGAAGTACATTTGCAGTCTATTTTCATACATATGCAGAGTTGAAGTAGGGGTATAGGTTGATGCTAAATTTGATGATGATGATGGTTAATTCTGGTTGAGTTTTGGTGTTTAAGTGTTTTCTAGAGAGCTCAGCGCTCCTCTACTCCATCAGAGGAGGCCTTGTTCTAAAAGGTTTCAAAGCTCCTATTTTTGTTTCTCTCAAGTGTTCTACATGCTTCATTCCTAGTTTAGATATTATGTGCTGAACTGATAGAATGTTTAGCATGTTTGTAGTATGATTGTGATAGTTTGATTGATTACTTGTTGATTTGTAGCCTGTTAATTAGTTTACTTGATTTCAGATAGAATTTTCATCAGTCAAAAGTCATTAGTTTCATTTTGTGATATAAACTGTTTACCTTCTTGTTTTCAGTCTAAACACACTTCATTTGGTCATTCAAATAAGTTTCAATAAAAGTCTTAACCTGTCTTAGATTTGAAATCAAATTCTCTTTGAAAAAGTCTTATACAAATTTCTTAAGTAGTGTTTGGTTTTGATGATTTTTGGTGATTAGAGTTTGTTAAATTTGTTGAATTGAGTTCATTTACATTTGGTTATATAGTGTAATCATGGTGGTTCAATTTAGTGGTCAAACAAGTTTTCAAAAAGGCAATTGGTAGCAAAAAGGTTTGATTCAAGATTTTTTAACAAGTTCAGTAGAAAAGTTGCTTACTTTGATTCCTTGCGATACCTTCATTACTGGATGAAATTAGCTCAAAACTGTTTCCAAGTGTAGTTTAACATCTGAAGTTTTAGTGTCTATAAGGAAACTATACGGTATCCACTTTTCAAAGAGAAATCAGCTTATTAGTTAGCTTATAAGCAAATGCTAGTTTCTGTGATAAAGTCGTTACTGTTTTCCTATAACTCCATTTCCACTTCAAAAACTTGTCAATTTTCTTTCACCAATCAGGTTGCCAATATGTCTTGAGTGGATTTTACAAAAATCAGCCTTTTGGAATTTTGGTCAACGTTGGTTAAATAAGCTCACTTTTGCTTAATTCTTGATTATGGCTTATTCAGTGAATTATTTTCAATTTTAAAAGACATTCCTAGCTTGTTGTTAGTTGATTAATCAGTTTCATCAATAAAATCAAGTTGTGGAAGTCTGGATTTCAAGTTAGCTTATTCTTGGCTTATTGATATAAGCTAGTTTGGGTTTTACAAGCTTATAAGAAATTTCCTTTTACAAGCCTAGTTAATTTTCCATTTTAAGCAGTTTAAAACAAACTAGAGCAAATTTGGTTGAGAAATAATCTCTATCCAGCTTATTGTATTTACCTAGCCCGTTTTTAACAAAACTTTCCACTTAATTGCACAATGGTCCTTGTTCTTTGCTAGTGTGTGTAATCAGGGTTAATCTTGCAAGTTTTTAGGGTTTGCTAGAAATTAGTCCTTAAACTTTCAGTTTGTTACATTTTCAGTTTGTTAAGTTTGTTAGTAGTTGGTTACATTTTACATATTTGGTCCTTGTAGTTTCTGAATTTTACATTTCAGTCCTTAAACTTTCAATTAGTTTACATTTCAAGTAATTTTACTTTTATTGCATTTAAAATTTGTACTTTGTGAATGGTAATTGGTATTTGCACTGTGTTTTACGGATACGTAGACTATTATTTTCCTCTTTTTACGTGTTGATTGAATTAGACATAGAATTCCAAATATCCTTAACAACCAAGAACGATTAAAAGCTCGACATTTTTAGGACTTTCAATTTGTCAAGAATCAAGAATAAACAAACTCATAAATACTCAATTTCAAATGGCGCCGCTGTCGGTTCATGACATTACGAGAGACTATTGATTGACGGTTTCGATTGGATTTTGGGATCCGTTCACCTCGTGAATGTTATTTTTACGTATCATAAATAAAAAACATAAAAAAATCAAAAATATAAAAATATAAAAAATAAAAAAATAACAAAATCAATTCTTTTCCTTAAGAATTGAACCAAAAAAATAAAAAATTCAAAAAGCAATCTTTTTCCTAAGAGATTGCAACCAAAAATATATATTATTGGATTTCATCGGTTTTTCGTACATATAGTATTAGGGCTGAGCAAATGAACCCGAAAACCGAACCGAACCGATAAACCGAACCGAACCGAGCCAAGCCGAACCGAACCGATCAAATTCGGTTCGGTTTTCGGTTTTGTATATTTGTGTCGGTTTTTCTCGGTTCGGTTCGGTTTCGGGTTAAAAACATGAAAAATACGCCTACGACACATATTCGGTTCGGTTTTACTCGGTTCGGTTCGGTTTCGGTTCGGTTTCGGTTTTTCTTAATATAATTCGGTTCGGTTTTCGGTCGGAGATTTTTTCAAAATCGGTTTTCGGTTCGGTTTTATTCGGTTCGGTTCGGTTTTGAACCGATGCTCAACCCTATATAGTATTTTCTTAAAAACACAATAAATACAAAAATATTTTTGATATATTATTATATGTAGATATGTATACGTATACGAACACTCAATACACATACTTCCATAAGTATTGCTTTTGCAATACACCGTGTTCGGGAGCGTTCCGGTCCTTGACACGTGTATCGATCAAATTTAATTAAGCAAGAATAGATAAATACTTCCAATAGGAAAGAATTTGAAGAATACAAACTACGAAGTGAATAGAAAGGCGATGTGCTATAAAATGCCGTCTAAGGGTTAATAGGTACTTAAGTGCTTCGCGCCACCTAACCCTCCTTCAGTAGTGCGTATTCTAAGAAGGAAAGCTTGATTGGGGGTCTTGCACCCAAGTATTACTTACGTATACTATACTTTCTTGTGGATATTACTTATTGAACCTCAGAAAGGATAATCCCTTCTTTTCCAAAGTCGAACGAGAGCTTCTCTCTCACTCCTTGATTTGAGTTTCATGCTCACCCGCGGGCGTGCACAAATACCATTTGGTGTACAACCCCTTCCTCCGAAAAGGAAGAAAAAGAGAAAGAGTAAAAACAACATCGTCCATCAAGCCGATCCCGAGAATCGTGCTTTGATCATCACACAAGAAGCCATGGCTGCCGTTGATAATCGACCTTTGATGGAACACCTTCAATCTAATGTGCAAGGATATGCTGATGCTATTGTTATACCCGAGATACCCGCAAACACCTTTGAGCTTAAGACCGCCATGATTACCTTGGTTTCAAACACACCATTTTTTGGTAGACCTAGTGATGATCTATTGATCATATAAAGAAGTTTCTACCTCTTTGCAATACCATTAAGTACAATGGAGTTCCCCATGATGCCATTAAGTTACTCCTAGTTCCATTTTCATTAGAGGGCAATGCTAAGTATTAGCTTGATAAGCAACCAACTAAGAGCATTACTACTTGGGATGATTTCACTAAGAAGTTTTTGAACAAGTTCTTTCCCCTATCTAGGACCACGGCTTTGAGAAACCTAATTACTGGATTTCAACAAAAACTAGTGATGCTTGGGAAGAGTATAAGGAGTTATTGAGAAAATGCCCCAATCATGGATTCAATGAAGTTCACCAAATCAATAAATTCTACAATGGATTAAGACCACATTGTTGGGTCTACTAGATGTAGATCTTGCAGCCTGTCAGGAACGGTGAATGACTTCTGTAATCACAAGTCAATCCACAAAGAGACTCTATACGTAATATGAATGTAGAATAAAAATATAATAAAGAAGAACAGAATAACTATAAAGACTTGATCCTTTCTAAGGATTTCTAATATTGATAATCACTAGAACTACGTTTTGTGAAGGTGTGTATAACCCTTCTGCCTAAGGTTCCTTTTATACTACAAGGAAACCCTAATACAGCATTAAACAAAACATGTAAAACTGATATGCATATCCTTTCCTAACATATCTCATGCATATCCTAACAGAATAATAAATAAATAATAAAGTTTGACTTCGACTAGGACCAGGAGCATGACTTGCTCCTACTACTACTAGGACCAGGAGGAACTACATACCTCCTAGTCTACCTATTACATTTAACTATTACAATGGTCCTAACAATCCTCCCCTAAACTTGAATTTGACCTGTTGAGTTCATGTTTCCTGGAAAACGTACAAATAAATCCCGAGGATTGAATCAGCAAAACGAAAAGCAGCATCAGGAAGATAAGAATCAGAAAAACCGTCGCAACATGAAACACTAGAAGCTTCTCCAAAGCTTGGAACAAATCAGCATCGTGTTGAATCTTTTCAGCAACATGAGCAGATTTGATGAGCCTTTACCAAGTAGCTGCTCGCTCTTGGGCTAGCCAGTCTTTCTGGTGGAATAAGCATCACCCTGGGAGACTAGAACCCAGCCCAACTCTTCAAACGTGAATCAATGGTGAGTGGGAGTACCCTGATGATTTTAGGCAAACCATCACAGCCGTCAACGGATTTGATATGTCTTTACCAGAAGCCGTACCCCTCTGGACTCGCCAACTCTCAGCAATAAAGCAACGGTGAGTTGAAAACCCTATAGCTTTAAGCAAGCTATTACAACTATCAACGGATTTGATAAGATCTTTACCAAGAGCCGTACCCCCTTGGATTAGCCACTTTTCAGTCTAGGACCATGCAAGTGAAAACCATCCAGTTTTGGGTAACCTGACAACCATCAACGGATTTGAGAATCGCACCAGGAGCCGTACCCTCAAGGTGAATCAACTCTTTCTTGTCGATGAGACATGATGAGTTGAGGACCATTTGTTGTGAGGACCAAGTCCAACACCAAGTGAAACCAGTAACTAGCACAAGCACAAGTCAATAACCAGAACCCATAGTGTGAAGCAGCAAATGGTATCATATCCACAAGTATAAAATCCAAGACATGTTAAAAGTATAAGTAGATATTATATAAAAAGTATTTTTTTTTAACTACAAAGAATGAAATTCACCAATCACTTTACATATTGGTGAAAAGAATGATAATAAGAACAAATGAACAAAAAATACAAAACAGAAACACTTACAACCCAACCAAATCACAAACCAGAAGTAACCTTCTTATCTGCTATCAAACGCGCCTGAATACCTTCCACCAATGCCGTGGCCATAGAGGACTCATTCCCTGAAGGAGCATTTGAAATTTGCATGTGACTAGCCAACATCGCCTCCATCGAAGAAATCGTCAAAGGATAATCCACATCTGTCAGCATAAAAACCATATGGCCAGATTCCAATTCCAACATATGCACACCACATCCCGCATACAATTTCCATTGCTGAATCACCCATTGCATTTGATCCTTCCATATACCCGAAACAGGAGCATGAGGAGGTGTATCCAGCATCAGCTTAAGATCAGCCCATATACGCAGACCAGGCCATGAAGACACAGCCATGGGATCCAAAGGCATGCCAGAATCCACAAATCCATATAAAGCCATAAGATCCATACGATCAGCCCAAGACAACACACCCTGCAAACCCGAAGCCAAACGCACAGACCCATCACTCAGAGTAATTCTATAGGATACCACACCAGGAAGAGTTGTGGAACGCTCAACCGTCCAACCAATAATATTTCCATTTCCCAAAGGCAAATCAGAATCACTGTCAGAAGCGGCATCAATCAAATACTCAGAATCACGCTTCTCATAAGGGACTGTCTTGCCACGTCGAACACGTCGAGCTTGTTTCTGGCGAAGCGAACGTCTAGGTGTGGGATCACTAGGTGTGGGTTCAACCTTTACCTTTACCTCAGCAGCAGCAGTGGGAGCAGGAGAAGTAGACTCATTAGGTTGCCCACCCAAGGGATCAATAGGAGCTGCACTAGAAGTAGGAATTGGTTGAGTTCCAGGAACCGGTGGTGATGAAGATGGCACATCAGGTGTAGCAGTTGTAGTTGTTGTGGTAGCAAAGGTGGTGGTGGTAGCATGTGTGGTGGTGGTAGCAGGACCAGCAGAAGAACCCAAAGGAGCAACCAAAGGAGAAGTAGAGGTACCAACTGAAGTAGCAACAAAAACCGATGGACTAGCAGCAGAACCAGGAGTAGGAGCAGATGAAGGACCAGTAGTAACAGCAGGCGAAGAAGAGGTCACCACACGAGGATGGTAGATAAATCGTTCCGGAATTGGTTGACTCTGACGCTTAACCATACGCTCACAAAGTGCCTTGAGCTCATCAAAAGATAAAGCCCGAACCCTGTCCCACGTCCAAGGAGCATTCAAATGAGCAGCTGACTGATACTTCACATAACGCTGCATCTGCTTGCGCTCTTCAGTTCTTGATAAAGGTCTGTTCTTTCTCTTCTCACGAAGCTGTGCAGCAAGGGCCAACTGTTGCTTGCGCATCAATACCATGGCTCTCGGAATACAGTTGTGCTCATAAACATCGTCACCCAAAAGATCTGTAAACTGAGCATAATCCCTGGTGAGAATAGTCAACACCTGCATCCAATCACTATCACTCCAATGCATTGCATCGTGCTGAACTTGTTCACGCCTCCGCTGTCGAAGCTCCTCTTCTGCAGCCCTATCAGCTTCATCAATCGCGGCTTGAATCCGTTGAGCAGCCTCCTCACCAAGCCTATCCTCTTCAAGCTGTCGGCGGGTACGTTTGCAAGATGGTGATGGAGCATCAGTCATTGGGGCCTTGCCCTTCGAATCATGGGAGGGACCAGCATTGGAACCAGCAGCAGGACCAGAATCACCATCCATAGGAGTGGGAATAGCAGCAGGAGAAGGAACACTGGAGGATGTCGGAGAAACCGGCAAATCATCATACACTTTATCAGCAAAGGCAGCCTTTGCCAATAATGTCAAACCATCCTCAACACGCTCCGTACCCTCCTCATCAGAATCTGAATGGATCACATGCTTCTTTCGGCGTCTTTGCAGAGTTTCCAAAGCTTTGATGCGATCAGCCATAGGAAGAACAAACTCCCTAGTAAGTTTCTGGTGTTGGTTCAAATCAGCTTCCAATGAAACCATCCGCTCATGATACCTGCGCATAAGATCAAGTAACGACATAAGTGTAGTAGGCTCCTCCGCCTGCCCACCAAGAGAACTCGGGTCAGGGAAGGCGTCATTGGAGCCCGAAGCAACAGATGGGTCAACATGTGGAGTACTAGCACCAAAAGGTTTATCAGCAGAGTGTGGAGCAGGACTAGGAGGTGGAGTCTCCACAAATGGAGACTTGTGTGGTGTTGAAGAAGGACCAGCCTTGGAGGGGGATGGTTTTTCAACCACCACCTCCTCAACCAGCTCCTCCTCAACCACATGAGAAGCACCACCAGTAGGAGCCTCCTCCTCCATAGGGTCATCCTCAATCACAACAAACTCAGGAGCCTCCTCCTCCTCACCCATAGGACCCTGAGCTAGTCCCAACATGGCCTCAGTCAGGGGCCTCCACTCCCCGGTAAACCCATGGACCATATTGTAATACACTTTTGTAGTAAGCTTAGACGGCACATGTTCAGTCCTATCACGAGGAATGCAAACCAGTATTTGTTGTAAAAACCTAGGATACATAAGAAACTTCTTTCTAGAACCAGCATTAGATAGATTACTAACCATCCCCTCAAATAGATAATGAGAAAAGTTAAATACCCTACCCTGGGCTAAGCAAATAAGACCAGTAGCCAAAGGAGTAGGGAAAGCATCCCAACTCCCAGACTTGGGACTCATACAATGAATTAGAAAATGCACCAGAAGCTTCCATTAGGGGGAAAACCTATTTTTCTGGAAGTTAAACTTCCCCCCATGATTGTATCCTATAGCAGTCATCCCTTCTAATACCTCCGAATTGGGGATGGACTCAACACCACCCTCATCTTGAAGATGAAGGGAAGATCGAATAGAAGCCTCAGTCACCACGTATGAACGTCCATCTATGGAAGCATGGAGTTCACGTGGATGACCAACCACATCCACAAGTCGAGCAGACGCCCAAAATTGACGAATAACACTATCATAAATAGTGGGACATACAGTAAACGCAAACCTTAGGTTGGAAGCTTCAATGAAATCTAGAATGTCAGCAAAATGATCACGATGTGGACCATCACCTAAATAAGCAAATCGATTGTGAGCAGGTTGGTAAACTAGAGCAGCCATGGATCTTGAGTAATTGATGGAAGAAGGATTTTGGTTAGGGTTGAGAGAGTAGGATCGGTTTTGTGTGTGTGATGAATGGAATGATGGAGTCAAGGGGGTTAAGTTGACCATTAATAAGGAAAATAGTAACTGTTCATTGACCCCTATTAATGGGGGGTTGCCCTTTCAAATTAGACATAATTGCATAGTAACCACTTGCCCCTTTTAACATTATTCCCAACTCCCAATTTACCATAGTTAATTAAAAATATAGATACCAGGATTGGGAGCGTTGACCAAAAGTCAAAGCACACAATGGTCAGACCAGAAGCAAAATGTGGTCAACAAAGGGCAAAAGGAATGAACAGTTTCCCAGACCAGTACCAGAAGCCAATCACCACTTGACAAAGAAGGATTTTGAACCACCAAAAGCCAACCAATTATGACTAGAAGCTGACCAATGAGGACCAGAAGCCAGTCATGTACGACCATATTCACCAGAAGTGAGCAAAATCCTCCACCAGAAGTAACACACACCACCAGAACCAATATAATATGTTGTTAAAATCTATCAAAACGTTAGTCTGTCCTAAGACTATATACACAAAGCCTCCCCTTAGGCTTAGCCTCCCCTCAATCCTAGACCTCAAGGATTGACCATCCCAATGTGAACCACCAAGTGGTTAAACCGAGGACCATCAAATGCTTTAGTCAGAAAATCAGCAACATTATCATCCGTATGAACTTTAAGAACCTGTATCAGCTTCTTCTCATTGGCATACTATATAAAATGATGCCGAATTTCAATATGCTTCGTCCGCTGATGAAAAACAGGATTCTTCACAATGTAGATAGTGCTTTGATCATCAATAAAAATTTTGGTGTTCATAAAATTGAAACCATAATCCAACATCTGATTTTGGATCCACAAAACCTGTCCACAACAACTAGCAGCAGCAACGTATTCAGCTTCTGTTGAAGAAGTAACGACGATTGTCTGTTTCTTGCATTGCCATGAAATAAGTCGACGACCCAAAAATTGACAACCACCAGTAGTAGAATTCCTGTCATTATTAGCACCTGCATAGTCACTATCACTATAGGCTTCTAGAACAAAAGGTGATTCTCTAGGATACCATAGGCCCAGTTTAGGTTGAGCCTTGATATACTTGAAAATCTTCTTCACTTCTTTTAAGTTCGAAACCGTTGGAGTCACCTGGTGTCGAGAACAAGCACTTACTGCAAACATGATATCCGGACGTGATGCAGTCAAATACATGAGTGAGCCAATCATAGACCTGTACATGTGAACATTAACCGGGGGGTCTGGCTCATTCTTTAGTTTTACTTTAGCAACTTCATAAGGAGTTGCTGCTGGTCTAAGAGGATCCATGTCAAACTTCTGAAGAATCTCATGAACATATTTATCTTGACTGATGAAAATTTCGTCCGATTGTTGCTTGACTTGAAGACCAAGGAAGAATGAAAGCTCTCCCATCGCACGCATCTGAAATTCGCCTTTCATCAAGTGTTCAAACTCATCACACCATTCCTTCCTAGTAGAACCAAAGATAATGTCGTCCACATAAACCTGAACAAGTATAATGTCCTTGGTATTTCTCCTAAGAAATAGTGTTTTGTCAATAGTACCCCTTCTATAGCCATTCTTTAACAAGAAAGTTGAAAGACGCTCATACCAAGCTCTAGGAGCCTGATGTAAGCCATAAAGAGCCTTGACCACCTTGTAAACTTTCTTGGGATGAAGTGGATCTACAAAGCCCTTAGGTTGAGTGACATACACCTCCTCAGCAATTTTGCCATAGAGAAATGCACTCTTGACATCCATTTGAAACACCGTAAAGCCTACATAAGAAGCAAAAGCCAAAAACAGACGAATGGCCTCTATCCTTGCAACCGGAGCAAAAACTTCAGTGTAGTCAATGCCCTCAATTTGAGTGTGTCCTTGTGCGACAAGCCTTGCTTTATTCCTTACCACAATACCCCGTGTATCCTTATTGTTCTTGAGAATCCATTTGGTATTGATTGCTGTCTTTCCATCTGCTAAGTCAACCAGAACCCAAACATTCTGAAACAAGAATTGCTGCATCTCCTCCTGCATAGCCTCCACCCAACTTTGATCCTCAAGAGCATGAGAAACTGACCTAGGTTCCACCTGTGAAAGAAAACAAGCAAACAAACAGTGTTGAAAGTCCGTATGATTATTACGCTTTTGATCTTCAATATAGCTCACAAGAGCATGATGATCAGACGAGGCCTTCTGCTGCATTCTGCGTGTCTTGACAGTAGAACCAGGATCTCCAATGATTTGAGTGGTAGGATGATCTTTGTGTGATTGCAAGACTGGATTGAAAGAGACCTCCACTTCTGGTGCCAAGTTATTGAGATCACCAACAAAGTCAGCATCATATGAAGCAGTGTTGAAAATCCCATCTACAGGTTGTTTATGAATATCATCCAGCTTGGTAGAAGACTTCTTTTGATGTTTCCCCAAATCAAAAGGACTGGAGAAACGAGTATTGGAAGCAGACTCACTAGCCGGAGTACCAGTAGGTGATAAGCTAGCACTAGGAGCAGAAGCTGGAGTACCAGGAGCAGCTTTGTCAGTAGGCTCATCCAAGGGAAACTCAAAACCACCTTGAGCAGCTGCTGTAGTAGCTTCTTGTTGTTGTTTGAGTAGAGTGTCAAGAGCTACTTGGGAATCCGGTACATCCAATGGAGTTGCATCACTAGGTGGAGTAGGAGAGACTGTGGTGGAGTAGGATGGAACCACAAAAATGTCATCATCATCATCTGAATCAGAAAGATTAGAAGGAACACTTGTACTAGAAGTTGCAAACACTTGTGGACCTGCATCATGGTTAGTTTTGAAACGAAAATATCCTAACGAATCACTAAGATAATCAAGATCAAAATACCATTCAGGACCCTTGCCTTGGATGTTTGACTTCTCTTCAAAATACCTGAGATTAATAGTTTCAATGATCCGCTTGGCTTGGAGATTGTAGACACGATAAGCCCGAGAGTGAGCTGAATATCCCACAATGTATCCTTCATCTGCCTTGCCATCAAACTTCCCCAAATAGTCACTAGTATTCAGAATGGTGACTGGACACCCAAAAGGCTTCAAATGAGCAATATTTGGAACTTTGCCCGTTAGAAGCTCATAAGGAGTCTTCTTGTGAGGATTGGTAATAGAAACCCTATTTAAAACGTAACTGGCAGTATTAATAGCTTCTGTCCAGAACATGGTTGGAAGCTTGGAATCGGCAAGCATAGTTCTTGCTGCTTCTATTAGTGTCCTGTTCTTTCTTTCTGCCACGCCATTCTGTTGAGGAGTCCTTGCTGCACTATAATCTCTTTTGATGCCCTTAGCATTACAAAGTGCTATGAGGTCTTTATTTTTGAACTCGGTTCCATTGTCGCAACGAATACCTTTAACCTTCTTGGTCAACTGGTTCTCAATAAGGGTAAGAAAATCTCTAAGGATTGAGTAGGTCTCACTCTTGGCAGCCATGAAGAACACCCACGAAAACCTGCTATATCCATCAGTTACCACCAGACAGAATTGTTTATGGTCAATGCTCCTAATGGAAGTAGGACCAAATAAATCCATGTGTAGTAGCTGCAATGGTTCAGTAACAAGACTAAGAGCAGTAATGGCTTTGAAGGATGCTTTGTGCTGTTTGCCTTTGCTGCAAGCAATACAATTTAAATCATTTCTAAACGACTTGGGAGGTAAACCAGAGACCAAATTCAGATTCGCAAGTTTGTGAATAGTCTTGAAGTTTACATGCCCCATCCTTATATGCCATTGAGTGGCTTCATCTTCGGAGGCTTTAGCAACTAGACATGCTAGCTGACCAGTAGGATTGACTTCATTCAGCTTGATGCTATAGAGATTGTGTCTTCTAGGGATTCTGAGGAGAACTTGTGAGTCATCCGGAAGCTGAAAGTCTTTGGAGAGCACAAGTGCATCAGAATCGGTGAAGAGAACAAACTGCTTCTTGTCACAAATCTGAGAGACAGAGATCAAGTTGAAATGCTGAAGTGCTTCCACATAGTAGACCTGCTCAGAATTTAGATTTGGTGTCTTAATTGTTCCTTTGCCAGTGATCCTGCCTTCACCCCTACCAAAATAGACCTTGCCTCCATGAAATGGTACAAAGTTAGAGAGAAGACTTTTATTTCCTGTCATGCTCCTGGAGCAACCACTATCAACAATGCCTAGACTAGGATCTTGGTATGGAGTAACCTACAACAACAAGTTAATAAAAATGCAAAAGTTAGTGTCTTAAGGGGACCCAAACCTTTTCAGGTTTGAGCCTGCCTTGTGGATCTTTAGAAGAGTGCCAAGAAGATTGATGAGATCCACCGTTGTTCCTTGGTTGCCTATGCATCATATAGGTATTATTATTTGACCAAGAACAACCTGCTGAGGGCTTAACAGCAGTTCCCAAACTTCCCAAACCAAAATACGTGTGGTCCAAATTATGTGAAAAAACTGGATTAAAATTTTGAAAATAATTACTAGTGGATGGTAATCCAATGTTTCTCCAATGATTAGAAACTAAAGGAGAGGACCTTCTAGAAGAAGAAAACGATTGAGCACTAGGATTGAGTCTTCTAGAAGTATATGGGGCAGCTCCTGGTGGACCAGGAGCAGGAAAAGCATGATTAACAGAAACATGTGTGTCATAAAAATCACAATCTTTAATTAAATGAAATGCACTTCCACAAACAAAACATGTTTTAAAAGACCTTTTATTAGAATGAGATTGTTTCATACTGCCTACTTTATTACACACAATTCTAGGAGAAACATTCTTCCTAGGACTCAATAAACTAGGACCAGACACACTTGACATAACAGCAACTCTTTCTTCACACTTCATAGCACCAGTAGCAGCATGATCATTCGACTTGGAACTTGTAGGTCTTGACTCTTCACTTGAACCACGAGATGCAGAGTCACTGGCTTTGTCACTGAAAGTACACGAGACAAAGTCATTAGAATTAGTAGAACTTTTTGGGGACTCATGCATCTGTGATCCATCCAAGTCATTATGCCATGAAGTGGGCATAAAAGTTCCAGTAAGAGGAGGAGGGACAGCATGCATTTCTGCTGCTGGTTTAAACCTATTGTAACTAGGTTTTCCCTCGTCCTCTTTGTCGGCATCAAAGACACTTGAGAAAGATAAATCAAAAACATCTTCTGAATCAATATATTTTTCAAATCCTAAGCCTCTATTAGTTCTACCATACATGCTACTATCAATTAATTTTGAAAGATTTTTAGGTGCCTTTTTCCATTTGTCAAATCTCAACATTGTAGCATCTAATTTTTCTTGCATCTCCTCTTTTTCTTTGATACTGGCATCTCTTACTTTTTCTGTATATTTAAGCATATTTGTTGTGTTTTCTAAATCGATGCTTAGTATCCGGATTTTATCCTCATACTCACGTTGAGTATCTTGTAGCCACCTCTTTTATTGTTCCAATGTGTTTAAGGAAGCCTTATAGGCTTGAACCTCTAAAAAATACTTATCATTTTGATCATTCACTTCATTAAATTGGGACAACAATTCTGAGTATTTATCATGACAACCAAGAGGTCAATGTTGTACCTGAGGTGAGATGCCCATAAGAGCAAACTCGTCTGCTTCTTCTGCATCAGAGAGATTCCCAGCAATCATTGCAAACACGTCAGTCGAGGACTCAGCTGATTCCAGAGTAGAAGCCTGATGATCATTCCAGTTGACCATAGAGTCAACAGATACCAATGCCTTCTTGTCATCTTTTATCTCCTGAACCTTAAAAGCTGAGTACCTGCTCTTCTCCTGGTCATTCTTGCTAGGGCTTTCCCTTGCAAAGTGACCTTGTTGATGGCAGTTATAGCATCGAACTTTGCTTCTGTCGAATCTTGCTGGCTCCCGAGGGTTGTAATTAAATTTCCGTCCTGCTTTCTTCTCAAACTTGTGAACCTTAAGAGTGAGCATGGCCATCTACCATTTAAGATCCATTTCATCCAGGTCAAGTTTATCGACCTGTTTGAAGTCATCAAAAGCAAGTTGTTGTTGAGCATCAACATCAGCCACAAAAGAATAGAGAACAGCTTCTACCATACTACCAGACTTGGCAGTAGGATCAGGAGCAGAAGTATGCTGAAAAGTATGCTGAGAGGAGACAGTATTACTTGGGCTACTAGCATATGACATGGGACTAGATGCCATAGAACTCACAAAGGCAGAATTAGCAAGAGTGGGAAAAGAGTCACTCGAAAATCCTCTCACATGAGGTTCGAAAGTTCTGAGCTTATGAAACAGATCATCAAAGTTGAGATAGTCAAGCCCACCTTTGGCTTTGAGAGAGATCACCACCTGATTCCATGAGTAGGGTAAGGCTTTAAGAAACCTTGCATTAATATCACCATCATCGGGCTTTGACCGAAGTTGATTCAATTGGCTCAATATCTTCTGGAACCTATCATACCCTTGATGTAAACCTTCAGTTTCTAAGATTTTGAATTCTGTTAATTCATCTCTCAGCATGGATCTTCGCATTTTCTTTGACTCCTCATTCCCACCAAACCTTGCTTTTATGCCATTCCAGATCTCTCTGGCATCATCCAAATGGTAGAAGTCACACATGTGATCTTCAGGAAGAGATTGAAGCAAAATCGTTTTTGCTTTGACCTCCTTCTGAATAGCTATGATTTCTTCATGAGATTTAAGGTCAAGAAGAGTAATATTACCATTCTTGTCTCTTCCAGTAAGCTTCCTACTATTCCCATTCAGAATGATCTTCCAAAGATCTTGATCAGTATTGGTGATCCACCATTCCATCTTCATTGCCCAGTTATCATATTCACCCTTTTTCAGAAGAGGGAATTTACCATTTGTGTTTGAAACCGTAGCAACGATCTGCTGAGGTTGCACAATTTTAGGAGTGCTATCTTCTCCTGTTTGAGTAGAAGTTGAGGCAGACATGATAGAGCAAAATTGTCAGAAAGTGAGAAAACTTGATTCTTCTTGTATAGAGACCCTCCCAGGCTCTGATACCACTTGTTGGGTCTACTAGATGTAGATCTTGCAGCCTGTCAGGAACGGTGAATGACTTCTGTAATCACAAGTCAATCCACAGAGAGACTCTATACACAATATGAATGTAGAATACAAATATAATAAAGAAGAACAGAATAACTATAAAGACTTGATCCTTTCTAAGGATTTATAATATTGATAATCACTAGAACTACGTTTTGTGAAGGTGTGTATAACCCTTCTGCCTAAGGTTCCTTTTATACTACAAGGAAACCCTAATACAGCATTAAACAAAACGTGTAAAACTGATATGCATATCCTTTCCTAACATATCTCATGCATATCCTAACAGAATAATAAATTAATAATAAAGTTTGACTTCGACTAGGACCAGGAGCACGACTTGCTCCTACTACTACTAGGACCAGGAGGAACTACATACCTCCTAGTCTACCTATTACATTTAACTATTACAATGGTCCTAACACACATCATCAAGATTCCCTCAACTCCTTCGCGGGTGGGAATATTTTTTCCAAATCCATTCAAGAGGCATGAGACATTATTGAGACTAAATCCATGGTGAAAACTAACACACAATTTGATGAGAGAGTCCATGTTATTCAAGAGGGTGTTTCCAAAACATTTGAGGGTCAACTCCTTTCACAAATGCCAGAATGGACTCAAGCCCAAAAGGAAAATCAAGCACTTCTGCAAAACACCCAAAAGATGCAACAAACCATGATGCAAGACATTATGAAAGTTTCCTTGGGCAAAAATTCCACCAACGATGTGAATGCCATTTCTATTTCATGTGAGACTTGTGGAGGTCCTCAATCTTACTTACAATGTGACAAGGTTCAAGGTTATCAAGTTGAGTGTTATGCTTATCAAGAAGAACATAGAGAGCACTTCAAAGCTAACATCAATCAAAACAATCTCTCTTACAAGTCAAATAACTACCTTGCTCCACCCGGCTTTCTACCCCATCCACCCACCCATACTCAACCCAATCCTCCTCAATTGTTACAAAGAAATCAAGGGCCTAGGCCAAACTACGAAGGGAACAACTATAGAGCACCCAACAAATTTCACAATCAAGGAAATAACTTTCATACACCCAATCAACGATTTAACCAACCACCTCCACCTCAATATCCCAACCAAGGTTTTTATCAAGGAAATGTGCAACCTAATCCCATGGATTTGATTCTTCAAAAGCTTACTTCTTATGAAAGACAAATGAAAGAGGCTCAAGAGGAAAACAACAAGAAATTTTCTCTTCTACACAACCAAATTATGCATAATCAAAGGCCACAAGGGGCTCTACCTTCAAACACAGAAACAAACCTAAGGACTAATGTCAATGCTATCACAACAAGAAGTGGAAAAACAACTAATGATCTTTCACCTCCTACACCTCCTATGGTTAAGCCTACTATGGTTCCCCCTTGTGATAAGCCTTCTACATCTTCTTCACCACCTTCAAGCTCTACCACTTCAACACCTACACCTTCTCAACCTATACGCACTTCTCCTTTAACTTCCACACCTCCAATGAAGAATCCAACAAAGAGAAACCTTCCACAACAACAACTACTCAACCTACACCAAAACCTAGCCTTCCTTACCCATCAAAATTGAGAAAGGAGAAATTGAAAAACAAGGATGATATACAAGTCTCAAACTTTTTGAGGATGTTCAAGCAACTTAACATAAATATCTCCTTTACGGAAGCTCTTGCATATATGCCAAAGTTTGCTAAAATGTTCGAAGGTCTCCTCTCCAACAAGAAAAAATTGGTGGATTGCCAAACACATCACTTAATGAGAATTGCTCCGCCGTTTTGCTTAAAACCTTACCTACAAAACATGGAGATCCGAGGCGATTTTTGATCCCTTGTAATTTTCCCAGGGTGGAAAATTGCATGGCACTAGCGGATCTAAGGGCAAGCATTAATCTCATGCCTTTATCGGTTTGGCAAAAACTCTCTCTTCCCAAGCTCACTCCTACTAGGATGACCCTTAAGTTAGCCAATCGTACCATAGCTTATCCGATAGGTATTGCGGTGGATGTGTTTGTGGGTGTGGATAAGTTTACCTTTCTGGGGACTTTGTAGTTGTTGATTATGATATGGAGCCGAGAGTTCCTTTAATTGTTGGTAGACCATTTTTGAGGACAGGTCATACTCTTATATACGTGGCGGAGGGAGAACTAATTATGAGAGTTGAGGATGAGAAAGTAGTGTTTAAGCTAGGAAAAGTGACTAAGAAGTCTCAAGCTTGTGAAATAATTAACATAGTGGATGTACTTGATGAGGTGTGTGATGATCATTTCCATGAAGCTTGTAAGAATGATAGTGAAGACATGCCTCATGTAGAGACCGTTGCCTCAATTTCACCCTCCTTAACACCTTTTGGAGAGAGTGATTTCCTCTTGGAGGAATTTGAGTCCAAATTCCTTGGTAATGATGATTCTCCCAATAATTGGGAAGAAGACATTCTCACTATCCAAAAGTTGCTCAATGAGGATCCCATTCCTTCACCTATCACACAAGAAGTTACCATAGATGATCCATCCATAGTGAAACCTTCCATAGAGAGTCCACCTACCCTTGAACTTAAGGATCTTCCATCACACCTTGAATATGCTTTCTTAGAGGGAAAAGACCAATTACCCGTGATCATTGCTAAAGACTTGAAAGATGGTGAGAAGGAAAAACTCATAGAGGTCCTTAAGAAACATAAGAAAGCTATAGCATGGAAAATATCCGACATAAGGAGAATTGATCCAAATTTTTGTACACACAAAATCGTTATGGAGGATGATTACAAACCCTCCATTCAAAGCCAAATAAGGGTTAACCCTAAAATCCATGTGTTCATTAAGAAGGAAGTTATCAAACTCCTTGATGCGGGCATGATTTACCCCATTTCCGACTCTCCATGGGTTAGCCCGGTACATTGTGTTCCTAAGAAGGGTGGAATCACCGTAGTGCCTAATGAGAACAATGAGCTTATTCTTACTAGACTTGTCACGGGTTGGAGAGTTTCTATTGATTATAGGAAGCTCAATGATGCTACTAGGAAAGATCATTTCCCATTGCCTTTTATGGACCAAATGCTTGAACGCGTAGCAGGAAATGAATACTATTTCTTTCTAGATGGTTTCTCGGGTTATTTTCAAATACCCATTGACCCTAAGGATCAAGAAAAGTCCACATTCACTTGTCAACTATGGTACATTTGCTTACAAGAGAATGCCTTTTGGCTTGTGCAATGCACCGGGGACATTCTAAAGGTGTATGATGGCAATCTTTCATGACATGATTGAGCACGCTATGGAAGTTTTCATGGATGATTTCTCGGTCTTTGGAGATTCATTCACTTCTTGTCTCTCCCATTTAGAACGTATTCTTAAGAGGTGTGAAGAAACACGTCTTGTTCTTAATTGGGAGAAGTGCCATTTCATGGTCAAAGAGGGGATAGTCTTGGGACATAAGATATCTAATAAGGGTTTAGAAGTGGGTCGTGCTAAAATAGATGTTATTGCTAAGCTTCCCCCACCTACCTCGGTGAAAGGAGTAAGAAGTTTTTGGGTCATGAGGGATTCTATAGACGTTTCATAAAAGATTTCTCTAAGATTGCAAAACCAATGACCCACCTCTTGGAAAAAGAGGCTCCTTTCATTTTCACCCAAGAGTGTTTAGACTCTTTTGAGATACTTAAGGAAAAATTGACTAAGGGTCCCGTTTTAGTTTCTCCAAATTGGGATTTGCCTTTTGAGCTTATGTGTGACGCTAGTGATTATGCCGTGGGGGCCGTGTTAGGACAAAGAGTAAATAAGCATTTTCAACCTATACACTATGCAAGTAAAACCATGACGGGCGCTCAACTTCATTATACCACCACGGAAAAAGAGTTGCTTGCTATAGTTTATGCCTTTGAGAAATTTAGACCCTATCTTGTGCTCTCTAAAACCATAGTGTATACGGAACATTCCGCTCTCAAGTACCTCATGACAAAGAAAGATGCTAAGCCTAGACTTTTGAGATGGGTTTTATTGATACAAGAGTTTTCCATTGAGATTCTTGATAAGAAAGGAGCCGAGAATTTAGCGGCAGATCACTTGAGTAGACTTGAGCATCCTTTTCAAGGTGATTCACCTCATAAGGAAATTAATGAATCCTTTCCATTAGAGGAGCTCATGTCTATCTCTTCACAAGAGGATGCCACCCCTTGGTTTGCGGATATTACAAACTATGTTGTGGGGGATGTGCTAATAACAAAAAAAGAAATTTTTTAAGGAAGTAAAATACTACTTTTGGGATGACCCTTACCTCTTTAGGCAATGTGCGGACCAAATCATTAGATGGTGTGTAGATGGGCCCGAGGCATTTAAGATCTTAGAAGCTTGTCATAAGGGACCTACGGGTGGACATTTTGGGCCCAACTACACCGCCAAGAAAGTCTTTGATTCGGGTTACTATTGGCCTTCCATATACAAAGATGCCCAAGAGATGGTGAAATTTTGTGATGTATGTCAAAGACAAGGAAAAATTACTCAACGAGATGAGATGCCACAAAACTTCATACAAGAATGTGAGATTTTTGATGTGTGGGGAATAGATTTCATGGGACCTTTTCCATCATCTAAGGGAAATAAGTACATACTCGTAGCCGTGTACTATTTGTCAAAGTGGGTTGAGGCCAAAGCCTTGCCTACTAATGATGCTCGAGTTGTAGTGAAATTTTTGAAGCAATTATTTTCTAGATTTGGTGTACCTCGGGCCATCATAAGTGACCGTGGTACTCATTTTTGTAATGATCAATTTAAAGGAGTCATGAAGAAGTATGGTGCTAACCATAGACTTTATTCCGCGTATCACCCTCAAACCAATGGTAAAACCGAGGTCACAAATCGTGGTTTAAATAGAATTTTGGAAAGAACGGTGGGAGAGCATCGAGCTTCTTGGTCTGATAAGCCTGATGATACTTTGTAGGCTTTTAGGACGGCTTTTAAGACACCAATTGGTTGTACTCCATATAGGTTTGTCTATGGAAAAGAATGCCACCTCCCATTCGAGTTAGAGCATAAGGCTTCATGGGCTCTCAAGTGGGAAAACTTTGATTTGAACCAAGCTGATTCACATAGAAAGGACCAACTCAATAAAATGGATGAATTGAGAGCCAATGATTATGAGAACTCATTGGTTTACAAGGAAAAGACTAAGAAATTTCATGATGCTAAGATCAAGAACCGTGAGTTCAAAGTTGGAGAGTCGGTTCTCCTCTTTAACTCAAGGTTGAAACTCTTTGCGGGAAAGCTTAAGTCGAGATGGTCTGGTCCATTCACTGTTGCTCAAGTATTTCCATATGGAACTATTGAGTTGTCACAACCCGATGGTCCAAATTTCAAAGTGAATGGTCACCATGTTAAGCACTATTTTGGGGAGGAAATTTCTGTGGAAATGGTCCAAGAGATCCCCATTTTCCCCATGAATTAATTCATTGGGGAAGAGTAGAGCTAGAGACTTCATAAATCAAGCTTGAATAACTAGGTTTAGAGTTTTTAGACTTAGAGTGTGGTAGGATAGCAATAAGGATATAGAGTTGAGGAGAAGTGTAGGGGGAGACCTTCCTTTTGTCTTCATATTGTTTGTAGGGTTGCTCTCTCATCACGTGCATTGGAGCTTATGGAGGAGGCCCTTGTATCCGGTTCACTTTGTTACTATTGTGATTTTTCATAGACACATTGTGCTTAAAAAATGAATTCACTATAGTTGATATTTCCTTAATTTGGGTTAAACAAAGTCTATTCATTGTCATAAGTGTAGGGGAGTTTATACTCCCATGCTCCTAAACATTAAGGACAATGTTTAGCTTAAGTGTAGGGGGTCTTCTATTGAAGTGACCTTAGCTAGACTTTGTCATTGACCATCATGATAACTTGAAAATTAAATTTTTCAAACATTTTTCAATTTTTGATCTACTTTGGCCACCAAAAATATGCATTCATAATTTTTGCATCAATCATTTTTCATTTGCATAACACATTTGCATTGTATATATTCTTCTTTTATTTTTCATCAAAAAGATATAAAAAGGAAAATAATATAATAAAGGATATGGTTTAACAAATGTAGACTTCTTTGACATATTAGGCCCGCCATGAATACTTTGACTCAACCCGAGTTTACTTATCTAAGCTTACTCTAGCTAGTATCCTTAACCATGTAGTCCTTCATTGGTCTATTAGGCTAAGCATCCACTACTATCATTATTTGTGTAACACCCCATTTTGATAAATGGAATGACACGCGTGATTATGGCGTGTCATCAAAGCATACAAGGATAAATGTCTAAACATTACATAACCATAAAAGGAAATACCGGAATCAAACATCGGTAGTCTAAAAGTAACGCTCATCACATACAAACATAAGTACTGTAAATGAAAGGACTAAAAAATGTCCATGGAAAGAGTAACAAAGTATAGATAAATGCGTAAAGTAAAGAAAGGCTAGAAAGATTCCAGTCCATATGCACGTACGCTTAAAGTCTACGAGCGTCCCTGAGTACCTGCCGTTTTGGGAACATGAAAAGGAAAACGGCTGAGCAATACGCTCAGTGCACGGATGTACAAATAAAGCATGAATAATATAAGCATATAAGCATGAAACAGCGGAAGAAACTATGTCATGAGTAACCCCGTTAAGTCTTAGTAAAACTGGTTTTATAGTTTGAAAAGCCTTATGTTTATCTTGTAAAAACTGTTTAACATATTCTACCATTAGCCAATATAGGTCATGAAATATCAACGTGCATGAATACTTGGAGGGGTGACCTCGTCATGCAAATTAGAAGGGCTGCCTCTAATTTAATATACGGGTTTTGGGTAGGAGGGATCAGCGCCTTGTGAAGGATGCAAGGCACACACCACATTCACACTGAGTAATCTGCTGAAAACATGTATCTAGGATGCACCCATATGCCCCATATGATAAATAAAATAATATGGCCAAAAGTTGAAGGGACGCCACGAGCAATCACTCCGCCGTGGGGAAGTCATAACACCAGTGCATCTAGTGTTATGGTTATGGTACCTCCATAACTAGGTGAAACTGGTCATGCATGTATATGGCTTTAGGTATTCTAATTAAACATAAGCAATCAAAACATATAAAACATATACTACGGGAAAACAGTTGGCTGCATACGGGGAATCCTAATAAGGAAAGAATGTCCATACTGAAAGGATAGAGAATCCATACCTTATGTCTAGTGAACGAAGAAGACGAACGGAAGAAGGTCCTACTTCGGTATCACTAATGCTACATAAATACATACGTGTATAAGTATCTACTGAATACGTAACTGGTTTTATATCATGTCTTAGCTTGTTTTATATATTCATGTCATGTTTTACTGTTTTAAGCTTTATATTGTGTTTACCGTATATTCTGTCTATTCTGATTAAGTATTACTTGTATTTCATGTATTATTATACTTGTTGTGTAATGATAAGTAACTTTCTAAAAATAGCAGGTTTCCTAAAATAGAATGTTTCCAAAAATAGAAAGTTACTAAATATAGGAAGTTTCCAAAAATAGAATTACTGCTTAAAATAGATAAGTTTCTAAAAATAGAAAGTTTCCATAAATAGATTAGCTGCCTTAAATAAATAAGTTTCTAAAAATAGAAAGTTTCCATAAATAGATATAAGCTAGTTAAATAAGCTAATTATATAAGCTTAAGTATTTTTTGATTATTATTCTAAGTCATGTGATTATATAGTATAGTTTATTAATTATTACATGTTAATTAATTAAACTATAGGTTAAAGTATTTAATTAAATATAACATGATTTAATTTAAATAAAGGTAAAATACTTAGGTTAAAACATGTATTATTAACTATTAATAATATAACCTAAGTCATGTAAATTAATTAATTATAGTCATGGTTTTTAATAATTAATTAATTATAAAGTCTAATTAATAGTAAATACTTAGGTTAAAATTCATGAATTACTAATTAAATTTATAACCTAAGTCATGTAAATTAAATTAATCATGTCATGCTTTTATTTAATTTAATTTAGGTCTAGAAAAACATAACTAGTAAAAATCATAAACGAAAAATAATTCATGAACCAGACCCGTGACTAAAAACCATAAACCGGACCCGTAACCATCACCATACCTCGACCAAGGTCGGGGTTCCCCTTGTTTTTGCTGTTGCCGTGGGACCACCACCACCATATGGTCTCGGTGGTGTGTAATAAGCCAAGCTGAGACCCCCTAAGGGCTCGGTTAGGCGTCGGCTAAACCACAAACACCCCTAAAACCCTTGATTTGATTTACCCCATGATTATTAACATGTTTAAATATTTGTTTTTAATTAGTTTATTAAAAACATCATGATTTTATGTGATCACCAAAATCAAAACATAAAAAGAAAAGGGTTAAAAGTTATACCAAACACGTGGATCAAATAAGGATGAACACACACGAATCCTTGCAAAATTTACAAGATCAAAATCAACCCGAACACCCCTTTTGGTGTTATGAATCCGGCGGCCAAGGGAGCAAAGAAAGAAGAATTAGGGTTTTTGTTATTTTCTTAATTTGTGATAAATGACACAAGTTTTTACCTTAACCCCCTAGTTAGTTAATTTTGCGTAGGCCGAGCCCATGTTTTCTTTGTATGCCGCAGGTAGGGGCCCCACTTGGGGTAACCCGTACTTTTTCCCATATCTAAATATAATAGTGTGTTCTCGTGTTTTATCGTGTTCATAAATTATGTGTTCTAATTAGTTCATGATCGTGACTTAGTTATTCTTGTTCGTAATAAATATATATACGTAAATAATATTAGCTCGTGATTAATTTACGTTCATGATTTCATGATCGCATGTTCGTGATTATAACTATTATTGGAAATAATTATCGTGTGTTCATACGTAATAAGTACTTATCGTGTTCTAACACGTACGTAATACTTGTAATTCTTATTCATGAAACGTAAACGTGCTATAACAGGAAGGTTCTAATCATGTACGTACGATCTAAAGGGTACTATTCATGGTAAAAGCATTCGGGTTTTACATCTCTTCCCCCCTAAAAAGAATAATTTGTCCCCGAATTATAGATAAAGTAAACTGGAAAAGAAGAACATACCCGAATTCAAAATATGAAACGAGGGTAAGAAGCCCGGATAGAGTCCTCTGTTTCCCAAGTGGCTTCCCGCTCGGTATGATCCCTCCAAAGATTTTGACGAATGGAATCGTCTTCCTTCAAATGACTCGTTCTTGTCTATCAAGAACTCCTTCGGGTTCTTCTATGAAAGTGAGATCTTCACGTATCTGTTCCAGTGGATACTGAACCATGTGAAGGGGATGATATTGGTACCCTCTGAGTAAGGACACATGAAACACATTGTGTACGTGCGAAAGCTGCGGGGCTAACGCTAAACGGTAAGATACTTCACCGACTCGTTCAATGATATCAAACGGTCCGATGAATCGAGGACTGAGCTTCCTTTTAATTCCAAAACGTCTAACACCACGTGCCGGCGAAACCTTAAGGAAAACGTGATCTCCTACGTTAAAATGTATGACCCTAGGATGCTTATCTACGTAGATCTTCTGACGTGACCGTGCTTCTTGAAGTTTCTGCTTAGCTACTGCGACCCTCTCATTAGTCATATCTATGATCTCTGGTCCTTCAAGTGTTCGCTCACCAACCTGATCCCAGCAGATTGGGGCGCGACACTTCCTGCCATACAACATCTCGAAAGGAGCACACTTGATACTTGCGTGCCAACTGTTGTTGTACGTAAACTCCACCAAACAGATATAATCGTCCCAATCACCCGTCAATTCCAACGCACATGACCTCAACATGTCTTCTAATGTCTTTATCGTTTGCTCCGCCTGCCCGTCTGTTTGAGGATGAAAAGTCGTGCTAAGCTTAAGTTATGTACCCCAAGCTTTCTGCAGACTCTTCCAAAATCGCGAAGTGAATCGAGGATCTCTGTCTGAGATGATGCTGGATGGAGCACCGTGAAGTCTCATGATATCCCTTCTATACGTATCGGCGAGTTTACTAACCGAATCCTCCTTGCGGATCGGTAAGAAATGAGCTGATTTGGTAAGTCGATCTACGATAACCCAAATTGCATCGTGCTTCCTCTTGGTTGGCGGAAGACCGGTAACAAAATCCATGGTGATTTTGTTCCACTTCCACTATAGAATATCTAACGGTTGAAGGAGACCGCCAGATCGCTGATGCTCGATCTTAACCTGCTGGCAGGTAAGACATTTGGAGACGTAAGTGGCAACATCCTGTTTCATACCACTCCACCAAAAGTACTGTTTGATGTCATGGTACATCTTGGTCGAACCAGGATGTATAGAGAATGGGGAGCTATGAGCTTCAACTAACAAGGCTTCCCGGAGTTCTTGATCATCAGGAACACAAAGTCTCGTGCCCTGCCATACGATACCATGTGCATCTACTCTGAATTATGTCTGCTTCTCCAAATTCTGAATTATCGCCCAGATTTCTCCATCTTCTTTCTGAGCTTCCTTGATCTTATAGAGTAACTCGGGTTCTACTCTAAGATTAGTCCAGTAATCGTGTTTTCCATGTATCATGATCTCTATGTCTAGTCGCTCCAAGTCTCTTACGATTTCCTCCTCAGTCTTAATGCCGTTGATCATTCTGGACTTTCTGCTAAGTGCATCTGCTACTACATTCGCCTTGCCGGGATGATACTGCAGATTAATTTCATAATCCTTCAACAGCTCTAACCATCTCCTCTGTCTCATGTTCAATTCACGCTGAGTGAAGATATACTTCAAGCTCTTGTGGTCCGTGAAATTATCACATGATTCTCCATATAAGTAGTGCCTCCATATCTTCAATGCAAACATGACTGCAGCAAGTTCCAACTCATGCGTAGGGTAATTTTACTCATAAGGCTTAAGCTGTCGTGAAGCGTACGCGATCACTTTCCCATGTTGCATGAGAACACAGCCAAGTCCCTTCCCCGATGCATCACTGTAGATTTGAAATCCACCCATACCAGATGGGAGAGTAAGAATAGGTGCAGATACTAACTTTTGCTTCAGGTCTTCAAAGCTCTTCTCTCTTTCTTCAGTCCAGACAAATTTCTCCCCTTTCCGCATCAGTTTGGTGAATGGTAATGCTAAGCGGGAAAAGTTCTCCACAAACCTACAGTAATAGCCAACTAAGGCTAAGAAACTACGGACTTCAGTCGCTGATGTCAGCCTCAGCCACTTAGTAATAGCCTCAACCTTCGCTGGATCCATAATGATTCCTTCTGCTGATACAATGTGACCTAAGAATGCCACCTTGTCTAACCAGAACTCACACTTGGAGAATTTAGCATACAGCTGCTTCTGGCGAAGAATCTGTAGTACTATACGAAGATGGTCTTCGTGTTCCTCCTTGGACTTTGAGAAAATCAGGATGTCATCGATGAAGACAATGACGAACATGTCCAGAAATTCATGGAAGATTCTGTTCATCAAATCCATGAACACTGCTAGAGCATTGGTCAGGCCAAATGGCATGACTACAAGTTCGTAGTGGCCATAGCGTGTACGGAAAGCAGTTCTGGCGATGTCCTGTTCCTTAACCCATAGCTGATGATAGCCTGACCTAAGATCAATCTTGGAGAAGTGTTTGGCCCCTTAGAGTTGGTCAAACAAATCGTCTATACGTGGGAGTGGATACCTATTCCTGATAGTAATCTTGTTGAGCTCGCGATAGTCTATGCAAAGACGCATGCTGTCGTCCTTCTTCTTAACAAATAGGACCGGTGCGCCCCATGGAGATGTGCTCGGTCGAATGAAACCTCGTTCTAGAAGTTCTTGCAGTTGATCCTTCAGCTCCATTAACTCTATGAGAGCCATGCGATAAGGAGCCTTGGAAATCGGCTCAGCTCCTGGGATGAGCTCGATATTAAATTCCACTTCATGTGCAGGTGGTATGCCCGGAATTTCTTCTGGAAATACATCTTGGAATTCTGACACTATCGGCTGATCCTGAATTGATGGGGATTCAGCATCCATGTCATGAACTGTAACACCCCATTTTGGAAATGGAAATATCACAGTAATTATGGCATGTCATCAAAGCATACAAGGTAAAATGTCTAAACATTACTTGACCATATAAAGGAAAATACCGGAATCAAACATCGGTAGTCCAAAAGTAAAGCTCATCACACACAAACATAGTATAGTAAAGGAAAAGGACTAAACAATGTCCAAAGCATAAGTATCATAAAGAAAGGAAATGCATAATGTAAAGAAGGCTAGACAGCTTCCAGTCCATATGCACGTACTCTTAGTATCTACGAGCGTCCCTGAGTACCTGCCGTTTTGAGAACATAGAAAAGGAAAAAGGCTGAGCAATACGCTCAATGCACGGATGTACAATAAAGCATGAATAGGATAAGCATATAACATAATAACAGCGGAAGAAACTAAGTCCCGAGTAACCTGGTTAAGTCTTAATAAAACTGGTTTTATAGTTTGAAAGTCTTATGTTTATCTTATAAAAACAGTTTGTCATATTTTACCATTAGCCAATATAGGTCATGAATATCCATCGTGCATGAATAATTGGAGGGGTGACCTCATCATGCAAATTAGAGGGGCTACCTCTAATTTAATATATTGGTTTATGGGTAGGAGGGATCAGCTCCTTGTGAAGGATGCAAGGCACACACCACATTCACCATGTAATCCTGAATAAAACGTGTAACTAGGATGCACCCATACGCCCCACATGATAAATATAAATAAATGGCCAAAAGCTGAAGGGACGCCACGAGCAATCACTCTGCCGTGGTGAAGTCATAACATCAGTGCCTCTAATGTTATGGTTATGGTACCTCCATAACTAGGTGAAACTGGTCATGCATGTATATGGCTATAGGTAATCATATTTAAACATAAGAAATCAAACTCATACTTATACTACGGGAAAACAGTTGGCTGCATACGGGGAATCCTAATAAGGAAAGAATGTCCATACTGAAAGGACGGGAATCCGTACCTTATGTCCAGTGAACGAGAATGATGAACTGCGAGAATCCTACTTCCGAAACACTAGTGCTACATAAATACGTACATGAAATAAGTATCTTCTTACTAAATACATAGCTGGTTTTACGTCATGTCTTAGCTTATTTTATATGTTCTTACTATGTTTTACTGTTCAATGCCTTAAACTGTGTTAAATCTTATATTCTGCTTAATCTGATTAAGTATTTCTGGTATTTCATGTGTTATTATACTTACTATGTAATAATAAGTAACTTTCCAAAAATAGCAGGTTTCCTAAAATAGAAAGTTTCCAAAAATAGAAAGTTTCCAAAAATAGAAAGTTTCCAAAAACAGAAGTTACCAAAAATAGAAAGTTTCCAAAAATAGAAAGTTTCTAAAAATAGAAAGTTTCCAAAAATAGAAAGTTTCCAAAAATAGATTTACTACTTAAAATAGATAAGTTTCTAAAAATAGAAAATTTCCATAAATAGATTAGCTGCCTTAATTAAATAAGTTTCCATAAATAGATTAGTTGCCTTAATTAAATAAGTTTCTAAAAATAAATGGTTTCCATAAATAAATTAGCTGCCTTATTTAATTAAGTTTCTAAAAATAGAAAGTTTCCATAATTAGAAATAAGCTGGTTAAATAAGCTAAGTAAATACGCCTAAGTGATTTCATGATTATTTCCTAAGTCATATGATATATTGTATAGTTAAATAATTATTTCATGTAATTTAATTAAACTATAGGTTATAATATTTAATTAAATTATAACATGTTTTAATTAAATATATTAAATACTTAGGTTAAAATATGTATTATTAAATATTAATAATATAACCTAAGTCATGTTAATTAATTAATTATATCCATGGTTTTTAAATAATTAATTAATTATAAGTCTTAATAATATAAATACTTAGGTTAAAATAATTTCATGATTATTAATAATTAATTAACCTAAGTCATGTTATTAAATTAATCTCATCTTTTATTAATTTAATTTTAACCTAAGTTTATAACATAAACAAAACTAACATAACCATGATCCGGATCTAAGCTTAAAAACATGAACCGGATATGAATCGACACCGTACCCCGAACCAAATCGGGGTACCCCTTGCTGTCGTGGGACCCACACGCACCAACCAAGACCAAAATGGTCTTGGTGGTGTCGGCTAAGCAAACTGAAACCCCTTTGGGGTCGGTTGCAGCCTGCGGCCCAAAACAAAACACCCCTTAATCGACCCTCTGATTTAATTAATGATCAAAACATGTTAGATCTATGTTTAATTAATGTGTTTTTATAAAAAAACATCACGTGTTCATAATTAATAAAAATATTAATTAAAAAGAAAAGGTTTAAAAAGGTTTTACCGTATTCGTGGATCAAGGGAATGAAGAACAAACACGAACAAACAATAAATCAACAAGATCCAAGATCAAGGAATCACCTTGTTTGGTGATTTGTAGGTGGCGGCACAAAGAGGAGGAGAAAAGGGAGGGTTTAGGTTTTTCTTGAATCTTCTGTAAAGTAATTTTTGAGTAGTAAAAATTACTTAACCCCCCTTTTAGAAAAATTGGTAATGGGCTTGGCCCATTACCCTTGTTTTAGCCGCGGGTAGGGACCTCCCGTGGGGTTCCCGTACCTCCTTTCGTGTCTCGTTATTTAGTACTCGTTTATGTTTAATTATGTTCGTGTTTTAAATGTTCTCGTTACGTAAATACCATACTCTAATATATTTAAATACGCTCGTATTAAATATATATACGTAATTAATAATAGCTCGTGTTTTAATTACGCTCGTGATTTCGTGATCGCATGTTCGTGATTAATTATTGCTAAATAATTATTACGTGATCGTGCATATAAAATTCTTATCGTGTTCTAACACGTACGTAATACGTAAACTCCTAATACGTAATCGTAATCATGCTATATTAGGAATGTTTTTAACTAGTACGTACGATCCTAAGGGTACTATGCATGGTAAAAGCATGCGGGTTTTACAACTCTTCCCCCTAAAAAGAATAATTCGTCCCCGAATTATAGATAAAGTAAACTGGAAAAGAGGAACATACCCGAATTCAAAATATGAAATGAGGGTAAGAAGCCCGGATAGACTCCTCCGTTTCCTAAGTGGCTTCCCGCTCGGTATGATCCCTCCATAGAATTTTGACGAATGGAATCGTCTTCTTTCTCATGACTCGTTCTTGCCTGTCAAGAACTCGTTCGGGTTCTTCTATAAAAGTGAGATCTTCACGTATCTGTTCCAGTGGATACTGAACCATGTGAAGGGGATGATATTGATACCCTCTGAGTAAGGACACATGAAACACATTGTGCACATGCGAAAGCTGCGGAGGTAACGCTAATCGGTAAGATACTTCACCGACTCGTTCAACGATATCAAACGGTCCGATGAAACGAGGACTGAGCTTCCCTTTAATCTCGAAGCGTCTAACACCACGTGCCAGCGAAACCTTAAGGAAGACGTGATCTCCTACATTAAAGTGTAAATCCCTACGATGCTTGTCGGCGTAACTCTTTTGACGTGACTGTGCCTCCTGAATTTTCTGCCTAGCTACTGCGATCTTCTCGTTTGTCATCTCTATGATTTCTGGTCCTTCGAGTGTTCGCTCGCCAACCTGATCCCAGTAGATTGGGGCGCGACACTTTCTGTCGTACAACATCTCAAATGGAGCACACTTGATGCTTGCGTGCCAGCTGTTGTTGTACGCAAACTCCACCAAACAGATGTATTCGTCCCAATCACCCGTCCATTCCAGCGCACATGACCTCAACATATCCTCCAATGTCTGAATGGTTCGCTCCGACTGTCCGTCCGTTTGAGGATGAAAAGCCGTGCTAAGCTTAAGTTGTGTACCCCAAGCTTTCTGCAGACTTTTCCAAAAGCGCGAAGTGAATCGAGGATCTCTGTCTGAGACGATGCTGGATGGTGCACCGTGTAGTCTCATGATCTCTCGTCTGTACGTATCTGCGAGTTTCCTTACCGGATCTTCCTTGCGGATCGGTTAGAAATGAGCTGATTTGGTAAGTCGATCAACGATAACCCAAATTGCATCGTGCTTCCTTTTGGTAGGCGAAAGACCGGTAACAAAATCCATGGTGATTTTGTCCCACTTCCACTCTGGAATATCTAACGGTTGAAGGAGACCGCCAGATCGCTGATGCTCGATCTTAACCTGCTGGCAGGTAAGACATTTGGAGACGTAAGTGGCCACATCCTGTTTCATACCACTCCACCAAAAGTACTGCTTGATGTCATGGTACATTTTAGTTGAACCAGGATGTATCGAGAATGGGGAGCTATGAGCTTTTGCTAGCAAAGCTTCTCGGAGTTCTTGGTCGTCAGGAACACAAAGCCTAGTGCCCTGCCATACGATACCATCTGCATCTACTCTGAATTCTGTCTGCTTCTCCAAATTCTGTATTATCTCCCAGATTTCTCCGTCATCCTTCTGGGCTTCCTTGATCTTAGATAGTAACTCGGGTTCTACTCTAAGATTAGCCCAGTAACCGTGCTGTCCACGTACCATGATCTTGATGTCTAGTCGCTCCAAGTCTCTTATGATTTCCTCATCGATTCTAATGCTGTTGATCATTCCGGACTTCCTGCTAAGGGCATCTGCTACTACATTTGCCTTTCCGGGATGGTACTGTAGATTAATGTCATAATCCTTCAACAGCTCTAACCATCTCCTCTGCCTCATGTTTAATTCATGATGAGTGAAGATATACTTCAGGCTCTTGTGGTCCATGAAAATGTCACATGATTCTCCATATAAGCAGTGTCTCCATATCTTCAATGCAAATACGACTGCAACAAGTTCCAGATCGTGCGTAGGGTAATTCTCTTAATAAGGCTTAAGCTGCCGTGAAGCATACGCGATCACTTTCCCATGTTGCATGAGAACACAGCCAAGTCCCTTCCCGATGCATCGCTGTAGATTTGAAATCCACCCGTACCAGATGGTAGAGTAAGAATAGGTGCAGATACTAGCTTCGGCTTCAGGTCTTCAAAGCTCTTCTCTCGATCTTCAGTCCAGACGAATTTCTCCCCTTTCCGCATCAGTTTGGTCAATGGTAGTGCTAGTCGGGAAAAGTTATCCACGAACCTACGGTAATAGCCAGCTAAGCCTAAGAAACTGCGGACTTCCGTCGCTGATGTCGGCCTCGGCCACTTAGTAATGGCCTCAACCTTCGCTGGATCCATAGTGATTCCTTCTGCTGATACAATGTGACCTAAGAATGCCACCTTGTCTAACCAGAACTCAAACTTGGAGAATTTAGCATAAAGCTGCTTTTGGCGAAGAATCTGTAGTACTGTACGAAGATGGTCTTCGTGTTCCTCCTTGGACTTAGAGAAAATCAGGATGTCATCGATGAAAACAATGACGAACTTGTCCAGAAATTCATGGAAGATTCTGTTCATCAGATCCATGAACACTGCTGGAGCATTTGTCAGGCCAAATGGCATAACTACAAACTCGTAGTGGCCATAACGAGTACGAAAGGCAGTCTTAGCAATATCCTGCTCCTTGACTCGTAACTGGTGATAGCCTGACCTAAGATCGATCTTGGGGAAGTGTTTGGCCCCTTGGAGTTGGTCAAACAGATCGTCAATGCGTGGCAGTGGATACCTATTCCGAATAGTAATCTTGTTGAGCTCGCGATAGTCTATGCAAAGACGCATACTGCCGTCCTTCTTCTTAACAAACAAGACGGGTGCGCCCCATGGAGATGCGCTCGGTCGAATGAAACCTCGTTCAAGAAGTTCTTGCAGTTGATCCTTTAGCTCCTTCAGCTCTATGGGAGCCATGCGATAAGGAGCCTTGGAGATTGGTTCAGCTCCTGGAACCAGTTCGATACTGAATTCCACTTCTCGTGCAGGTGGTATGCCCGGAAGTTCTGCTGGAAACACATCTTGGAATTCCGACACTATTGGTTGATCCTGAATCGATGGAGATTCAGCATCCATGTTGTGAACCGTAGCTAGATAACCCTCGCATCCATGTGACAGTAGTGCACGCGCTTACAGGGTGGATATGACTTGTACAGACCATCCGGGTATGAACCCATTATGAATGTACTCTGGTGCATTGACATCACCGAAGATAACTCGATATGAATGGCAGTCTATGGTAGCATGATACTTGGATAGCCAATCCATGCACAAAATCATGTCGAAGTCATTCATGTCCAGCGGAAGTGCGTCGACAGGTCGAACCTTATCATCAAATTTTAAGGGAAGACTCTTGTATACATGGGTGATTAATACAGAGTCCCTCAAAGGCGTGGAAATAGTAAGCCTATTTTCTAGTGGCAAGGGAGGCATCCTAATGTTCTTAGCATAAGTAGTAGAAATAACCGAGTAAGTAGCACCCGTATCGAAAAGAACACATGCAGCGCGACCATACATATACAAGATTCCAGTGATGGTACCTGTAGACTTGTTGGACAGGTCTCGAGATGTCGTGTAGACACGCCCGACAGTAGGAGGCGGCTTGGTATCAGCATGTCCCGATGTACCCTCCATCTCGCCCTTACGGCAATCCTTCATAATATGGTCAGGAAGACCACACTTGAAGCACGCAACAGTATTACGGCGACATGGTCCTGGGTGCCTACGGTGGCAAGTAGAGCAAAGAGGATGAGTGTATCCTCCAGCAGGTGCTCTGGCTGGCTGAGGACCTGGTAAAACATTTTACATAAGACATGGAAATTGGGTACAAAAAACAAAGCGGATAATCGTAAGATTGAATACCAGTGATAGCTGGACGGCTAGGCTACGAACCTCTCTGGTTCTGGTCCCTACCGTTTCCATGGTTCTTGGTAGAAGTTTGCTTAAAGTGTCAGAATATGAGTCATAACATAAAACATAAGGAATTTCGTAAGTATTAGGACCTTCTTTTGCTGGATTACCCGGCGTTGTTACGGTAATTGTCATTACCGCCACGCCTATCCGTAGCAGAACGGTCGTTAGTCTGACCGTTTCCCTTGGGCTGATGAGGCTGCTGCTGAGTAGCCGGCTGAGACCGGTCCCCAGTTTTCTGCCTGGAAGATACATTTAAAGAGATGAATAATTGACATATGGAAAGTATACGGATGGGTCACCGCTTGAATACGAAGGTTTACCTCTTGTCGGGTCTTTCAGCTTCCCCGAACTCATCCCTCTCCTGCAGCATCTCCAGTTTTCGTGCTGCATCGGCCACTTGTGCTACAGTATTGAACGTAGCACACACCAGATTGTTTGCGACCGATGTGCGAAGAGCCCATCTGAAGTGATGTGCCTGCTCTTCAGGAGTACATGCTGCCGCACCAAGGAAACCAGCCAAGCGAAGAAAGCGCTGCATAAACTCATTGCTATTCTCCCCAGCTCTCTGACGTATCCCATGGTACACTCTCTTGAGCTTGTCCTGCTCAGCCTTGGGAAAGAACTGCTCCATCACCCTGTCCTTGAATTGAGCCCAAGTCAAACCAGCAACCCACTCCTCACCACCTTCAGATTGCATCAAAGCTAACCACCAGTTGAGTACATCGCCTTCGAACCGATAGCATGCCAACCTCGCCTTGTACGCGGGGTCACAGCCCATAGCGTTGAAAATCTTCTCGATGTGAGCCAACCAGCTTTCAGCATCGCTGGGGCTATCAGTCTTCTCAAAAGCTCGAGGGCGGAGCTTGTTGAATCTCTCCAGCCATACTGCTAATGTCACTGGAGGAGGAGGAGGAGGTGGCTGATTGTGCTGCTGCTAATTGTTGGCAGCTTGAACTTCAACCCGGATGTCATTCCTTAGTTGAGGAAGCAAGGATTGCATGGCAGCCTGAATTGCAGCATTGAGTTGCTCCTGTTCGCGTGTGAGAACCATCTGACAGTATAACATAAAACATATGATTAAATAGTTCAAAACATAAAATATAATATATATACATGAAAAAATTTTATACTAAAAATTTCACGAGAAACATTTTATGCAAGGAAATTTTGTGTATGAATGGATGATGCAGTTTTATGAAAACTTTGTATGCTCGAGAGTGAACGCCTCTGGTCAGTTCACCCAAAACAAAATACATAGCGAGGGGACGCCTATGGGTCGGTCCCAAATCTAAAAGTTTCGATAAAACACATGCGACTAAATAGGGCCAGTCCTGTACCAACCATTACTTAGTCAAAAACCCTGTAACAATGACATATATATGTATGCTTAAAAATGATGAATGCATGAAAAAAACTGTCAGTTCTAGGAAGACCGTAGTGACTACCCACTAATCACAGGTCATATTTGAGAGCCTACAGTTCGAAACCAGGCTCTGATACCATAATTGTAACACCCCATTTTGGAAATGGAAATATCATAGTAATTATGGCGTGTCATCAAAGCATACAAGGTAAAATGTCTAAACATTACTTGACCATATAAAGGAAAATACCGGAATCAAACATCGGTAGTCCAAAAGTAAAGCTCATCACACACAAACATAGTATAGTAAAGGAAAAGGACTAAACAATGTCCAAAGCATAAGTATCATAAAGAAAGGAAATGTATAATGTAAAGAAGGCTAGACAGCTTCCAGTCCATATGCACGTACTCTTAGTGTCTACGAGCGTCCCTGAGTACCTGCCGTTTTGGGAACATAGAAAAGGAAAACAGCTGAGCAATACGCTCAGTGCACGGATGTACAATAAAGCATGAATAGGATAAGCATATAACATAATAACAGCGGAAGAAACTAAGTCACGAGTAACCTGGTTAAGTCTTAATAAAACTGGTTTTATAGTTTGAAAGTCTTATGTTTATTTTATAAAAACTGTTTGTCATATTTTACCATTAGCCAATATAGGTCATGAATATCCACCGTGCATGAATAATTGGAGGGGTGACCTCATCATGCAAATTAGAGGGGCTGCCTCTAATTTAATATACTGGTTTATGGGTAGGAGGGATCAGCTCCTTGTGAAGGATGCAAGGCACACACGACATTCACCATGTAATCCTAAATAAAACGTGTAACTAGGATGCACCCATACGCCCCACATGATAAATATAACTAAATGGCCAAAAGCTGAAGGGACGCCACGAGCAATCACTCCGCCGTGGTGAAGTCATAACATCAGTGCCTCTAATGTTATGGTTATGGTACCTCCATAACTAGGTGAAACTGGTCATGCATGTATATGACTATAGGTAATCATATTTAAACATAAGAAATCAAACTCATACTTATACTACGGGAAAATAGTTGGCTGCATACGGGGAATCCTAATAAGGAAAGAATGTCCATACTGAAAGGACGGGAATCCGTACCTTATGTCCAGTGAACGAGAACGATGAACTGCGAGAATCCTACTTCCGAAACACTAGTGCTACATAAATATGTATATGAAATAAGTATCTGCTTACTAAATACATAGCTGGTTTTACGTCATGTCTTAGCTTATTTTATATGTTCTTACTATGTTTTACTGTTCAATGCCTTAAACTGTGTTAAATCTTATATTCTGCTTAATCTGATTAAGTATTTCTGGTATTTCATGTGTTATTATACTTACTGTGTAATAATAAGTAACTTTCCAAAAATAGCAGGTTTCCTAAAATAGAAAGTTTCCAAAAATAGAAAGTTTCCAAAAATAAAAAGTTTCCAAAAATAGATGTTACCAAAAATAGAAAGTTTCCAAAAATAGAAAGTTTCCAAAAATAGAAAGTTTCTAAAAATAGATTTACTGCTTAAAATAGATAAGTTTCTAAAAATAGAAAGTTTCCATAAATAGATTAGCTGCCTTAATTAAATAAGTTTCCATAAATAGATTAGCTGCCTTAAATAAATAAGTTTCTAAAAATAGTTGGTTTCCATAAATAAATTAGCTGCCTTATTTAATTAAGTTTCTAAAAATAGAAAGTTTCCATAATTAGAAATAAGCTGGTTAAATAAGCTAAGTAAATAAGCCTAAGTGATTTCATGATTATTTTCTAATTCATATGATATATTGTATAGTTAAATAATTATTTCATGTAATTTAATTAAACTATAGGTTATAATATTAAATTAAATTATAACATGTTTTAATTAAATATATTAAATACTAAGGTTAAAATATATATTATTAAATATTAATAATATAACCTAAGTCATGTTAATTAATTAATTATATCCATGGTTTTTAAATAATTAATTAATTATAAGTCTTAATAATATAAATACTTAGGTTAAAATAATTTCATGATTATTAATAATTAATTAACCTAAGTCATGTTATTAAATTAATCTCATCTTTTATTAATTTAATTTTAACCTAAGTTTATAACATAAACAAAACTAACATAACCATGATCCGGATCTAAGCTTAAAAACATGAACCGGACATGAATCGACACCGTACCTCGAACCAAATCGGGGTACCCCTTGCTGCCGTGGGACCCACACATACCAACCAAGACCAAAATGGTCTTGGTGGTATCGGCTAAGCAAACCGAAACCCCTTTGGGGTCGGTTGCAGCCTGCGGCCCAAAACAAAACACCCCTTAATCGACCCTCTGATTTAATTAATGATCAAAACATGTTAGATCTATGTTTAATTAATGTGTTTTTATAAAAAACATCACGTGTTCATAATTAATAAAAAGATTAATTAAAAAGAAAAGGTTTAAAAAGGTTTTACCGTATTTGTGGATCAAGGGAATGAAGAACAAACACGAACAAACAATAAATCAACAAGATCCAAGATCAAGGAATTACCTTGTTTGGTGATTTGTAGGTGGCGGCACAAAGAGGAGGAGAAAAGGGAGGGTTTAGGTTTTTCTTGAATCTTCAGTAAAGTAATTTTTGAGTAGTAAAAATTACTTAACCCCCATTTTAGCAAAATTGGTAATGGGCTTGGCCCATTACCCTTGTTTTAGCCGCGGGTAGGGACCCCCCGTGGGGTTCCCGTACCTCCTTTCGTGTCTCGTTATTTAGTACTCGTTTATGTTTAATTATGTTCGTGTTTTAAATGTTCTCGTTACGTAAATACCATACTCTAATATATTTAAATACGCTCGTATTAAATATATATACGTAATTAATAATAGCTTATGTTTTAATTACGCTCGTGATTTCGTGATCGCATGTTCGTGATTAATTATTGCTAAATAATTATTACGTGATCGTGCATATAAAATATTTATCGTGTTCTAACACGTACGTAATACGTAAACTCCTAATACGTAATCGTAATCATGTTATATTATGAAAGTTTTTAACTAGTACGTACGATCCTAAGGGTACTATGCATGGTAAAAGCATGCGGGTTTTACATGAACAGTAGCTAGATAACCCTCGCAGCCATGTGACAGTAGTACACGTGCTTGCAGGGTAGATATGATTTGTACAGACCTGTCGGGTACGAACCCGTTATGAATGTACTCTGGTGCATTAACAACACCGAAGATCACTCGATATGAATGGCAATCTATGGTAGCATGATGCTTGGATAGCCAATCTATGCCCAAAATCATGTCAAAGTCATTCATGTCCAGCGGAAGTGCGTCAACAGGACAAACCTTATCGTCTAACTCTAGGGGAAGACTCTTGTATACATGGGTGATAATTACTGAGTCTCTCAAAGGCGTGGAAATACTGAGTCTATTCTCTAGTGGCATGGGGAGTATCCTAACATTCTTGGCATAAGCAGTAGAAATGACCGAGTGAGTAGCACCCGTATCAAACAGAACACATGCAGCTTGACCATACATATACAAGATTCCAGTAATGGTACATGTAGACTTGTTGGCCTGATCGTGAGATGTCGTGTAGACGCGTCCAGTGGTAGGAGGCAGCTTGGTATTAGCATGTCCCGATGTGCCCTCCATCTCGCCCTTGCGGCAGTCCTTTATGTGGTGGCCAGGAAGACCACACTTGAATCATGCGTCACTGTCACGGCGACATGGCGTTGGGTGCCTACGGTGGCAAGTAGAGCAAAGAGGATGAGTATATCCTCCAGCAAGTGTCCTGACTGGCTGAGAACCTGATAAGACATTATACATTAGACATGATAATAGGGTACAAAGGAAAATGTGGATAATCGTAAGATTGAATACCAGTGATAACTGGACGGCTAGGTTGTGAACCTCTCTGGTTCTGGTCCCTACCGTTTCCATGGTTCCTGTTAGAAGATTTCCTAATGTGTCAGAATTATGAGTTATAACATGAAATCATAAGAAAATACGTATGTATAAGGACCTGCTGCTGTTCGAGTGTCCAGCGTTGTTACGATAATTATCATTACCGCCACGCTGATTCGTAGCAGAACGGTCGTTAGTCTGACCGTTTCCTTTGGGCTGGTTAGGCTACTGCTGAGTAGCCGACTGAGACTGGTCCCCAGTCTTCTGCCTGGAAGATACAATTTAAAGAGATGAAAATATTGACATATATGAAAGAATACGGATTGGTCACCGCTTGAATATGAATGTTTACCTCTTCTCGGGTCTCTCTGCTTCCCCGAACTCATCTCTCTCCTGCAGCATCTCCAGCTTACGTGCTGCATCGGCCACTTGTGCTACCGTGTCCAACGGAGCACCTTCTAAGTTATTGGCAATCATTGGATTAAGGGCCCAACGAAAATGTTGTGACTGCTCTTTAGTTGTTCCCGCAGCTGTTCTCAGGACACCGGAGAATCGAAGGAAATGCTGCATGAAGTCATTGTTGTCTTCCTCAGGTCGCTGCCTAATGGTGTAGTACTCTCTCATGAGCCGATTCCTTCCTTCCGTGATGAAAATTCTAGGCGTGGGAGGATAGTTGTCGTTCTGATGAAGAATGTCTTGTAAATCTGCATTGGCGGCTGCAACCATCTCCCGGATATTGTTTGTGTTTGCCATCTGACAGTATAACATAAAATACATGATTAAACTGATCAAAACATAAAATATATATACATGAAAAAAAAATTATACCAATAAATCATGAGAATAAAGAAAAAAAAAATTTATGTAGGAAAATTTGTACACGAATGCATGATGCAGTTTTATGAAAACTTTTTGTATGATCGGGAGTGAATGCCTATTGTCAGTTCACCCAAAATAAAAGACATGGCGAGGGGACGCCTATGGGTCGGTCCCAAATTTAAAAGTTTCGATAAAACACATGCGACTAAATAGGGCCAGTCATGTACCAACCATTACTTAGTCATAAACCTGCGACAATGACATATATATGTATGCATGAAAATGATGAATGTATGAAAACTGACTGTCAGTTCTAGGAAGACCATAATGACTACCCACTAATCACAGGTCGTGTTTTGAGAGCCTACAGGTCGAAGCCTTGGCTCTGATACCATAATTGTAACACCCCATTTTGTTAAATGGAATGTCACGCGTGATTATGGCGTGTCATCAAAGCATACAAGGTTAAATGTCTAAACATTACATGACCATAAAAGGAAATACGGGAATCAAACATCGGTAGTCCAAAAGTAACGCTCATCATACACAAACATAAGTACTGTAAATGAAAGGACTAAACAATGTTCATGGAAAGAGTATCAACGTATAGATAAATGCATAAAGTAAAGAAAGGCTAGAAAGCTTCCAGTCCATATGCACGTACGCTTAAAGTCTACGAGCGTCCCTGAGTACCTGCCGTTTTGGGAACATGAAAAGGAAAACGGCTAAGCAATACGCTCAGTGCACGGATGTACAAATAAAGCATGAATAATATAAGCATATAAGCATGAAACAGCGGAAGAAACTATGTCATGAGTAACCCGGTTAAGTCTTAGTAAAACTGGTTTTATAGTTTGAAAAGCCTTATGTTTATCTTGTAAAAAATGTTTAACATATTCTACCATTAGCCAATATAGGTCATGAAATATCAACGTGCATGAATACTTGGAGTGGTGACCTCGTCATGCAAATTAGAGGGACTGCCTCTAATTTAATATACTGGTTTTGGGTAGGAGGGAGCAGCTCCTTGTGAAGGATGCAAGGCACACACCACATTCACACTGAGTAATCTGCTGAAAACATGTATCTACGATGCACACCTACGCCCCACATGGAAAATATAATAATATGGCCAAAAGCTAAAGGGACGCCACGAGCAATCACTTCGCCGTGGGGAAGTCATAACACCAGTGCCTCTAGTGTTATGGTTATGGTACCTCCATAACTAGGTGAAACTGGTCATGCATGTATATGGCTTTAGGTATTCTAATTAAACATATGCAATCAAAACATATAAAACATATACTACGGGAAAACAGTTGGCTGCATACGGGGAATCCTAATAAGGAAAGAATGTCCATATTGAAAGGACAGAGAATCTGTACCTTATGTACAGTGAACAATGAAGACGAACGGAAGAAGGTCCTACTTCGGTATCACTAATGCTACATAAATACATACGTGTATAAGTATCTGATTACTGAATACGTAACTGGTTTTATATCATGTCTTAGCTTGTTTTATATGTCCATATCATGTTTTACTGTTTTAAGCTTTATACTGTGTTTACCGTATATTCTGTCTATTCTGATTAAGTATTACTTGTATTTCATGTATTATTATACTTGTTGTGTAATGATAAGTAACTTTCTAAAAATAGAAGGTTTCCTAAAATAGAAAGTTTCCAAAAATAGAAAGTTACCAAAAATAGAAAGTTTCCAAAAATAGAATTACTGCTTAAAATAGATAAGTTTCTAAATATAGAATGTTTCCATAAATAGATTAGCTGTCTTAAATAAATAAGTTTCTAAAAATAGAAAGTTTCCATAAATAGATATAAGCTGGTTAAATAAGCTAATTATATAAGCTTAAGTGTTTTTTGATTATTATTCTAAGTCATGTGATTATATAGTATAGTTTATTCATTATTACATGTTAATTAATTAAACTATAAGTTAAAGTATTTAATTAAATATAACATGACTTTTATTAAATAAATGTAAAATACTTAGGTTAAAACATGTATTATTAACTATTAATAATATAACCTAAGTCATGTAAATTAATTAATTATAGTCATGGTTTTTAATAATTAATTAATTATAAAGTCTAATTAATAGTAAATACTTAGGTTAAAATTCATGAATTACTAATTAAATTTATAACCTAAGTCATGTAAATTAAATTAATCATGTCATGCTTTTTATTAATTTAATTTAAGTCTAAAAAAAACATAACTAGTAAAAACCATAAACCTTGAGAAATAATTCATGAACCGGACCCGTGACTAAAAACCATAAACCGGACCCGTAACCATCACCATACCCCGACCAAGGTCGGGGTTCCCCTTGTTTTTGCTGCTGCCGTGGGACCACCACCATCATACCGAGACCATATGGACTCGGTGGTGTATAATAAGCCAAGCCGAGACCCCCTAAGGGCTCGGTTAGGCGTCTGCTAAACCACAAACACCCCTAAAACCCTATGATTTGATTTACCCCATGATTATTAACATGTTTAAATATTTGTTTTTAATTAGTTTATTAAAAACATCATGATTTTATGTGATCATCAAAATCAAAACATAAAAAGAAAAGGGTTAAAAGTTATACCGAACACGTGGATCAAATAAGGATGAACACACACGAATCCTTGCAAAATTTCCAAGATCAAAATCAACCTGAACACCCCTTTTGGTGTTATGAATCTGGCGGCCAAGGGAGCAAAGAAAGAAGAATTAGGGTTTTTGTTATTTTCTTGATTTGTGATAAATGACACAAGTTTTTACCTTAACCCCCTAGTTGGTTAATTTTGCATGGGCCATGCCCATGTTTTCTTTGTATGTCGCGGGTAGGGGCCCCACTTGGGGTAACCCGTACTTTTTCCCGTGTCTAAATATAATAGTGTGTTCTCGTGTTTTATCGTGTTCATAAATTACGTGTTCTAATTAGTTCACGATCGTGACTTAGTTATTCGTGTTCGTAATAAATATATATACGTAAATAATATTAGCTCGTGATTAATTTACATTCATGATTTCATGATCGCATGTTTGTGATTATAATTATTATTGGAAATAATTATCGTGTGTTCATACGTAATAAATACTTATCGTGTTCTAACACGTACGTAATACTTGTAATTCTTATTCATGAAACGTAAACGTGCTATAAAAGGAAGGTTCTAATCATGTACGTACGATCTAAAGGGTACTATTCATGGTAAAAGCATGCGGGTTTTACAATTTGAGACTTTAAATTGTGAAGAATGGGAGATGATAGAGTTGAAGCAAGTATAAAAGGGCTAGATAAACTTCATGACAATTACTTGTGGCTAAACCCTTCTCTTACTTTGCCTCTATTTTCTTCGCATGTATAAATGTTAATAAATAATCAAGAACGGTTTTAATCGGTTTGTAGACTCTTATGCATTTTTGACTAATCATTCATGGTTGGTATAAGTACGTCTTAAGATTCTAAGTTAGAACGATTTATGTGTACTAGACTTATGTCATGCTTAATACTTTGCGGGTGTTTTTCCTTTTATTCTTTTCAACTTTCTTTGTGAGGAATAAAGAAAAATAAGAGCGGCTTAAAAAAATGAGTGGCTAGAAAAAAAAGAAAAAAATAATTATACAAGACTCCCAAGATGGTCAGTGAAGTGTAAATTATAGAAACTATTGAATTCCAATATTACCTTGACGGGTTGCGGGGATTTGATAGTTGCTCCAATCCAATATTACCTTGACGGGTTGCGGGGTTGAAGATCCGAGGTCTCAAAAAGGCGGCGGATGTAAATTATTGCGTGAGTTTTATTTTTATTTCCTTAGCGAGTGTGTAGCTACTTATTAATGCATGACATAAGGATATTACACATAAGGCGAAGGACTTATTACTTTTGAGTCGGACTTATATTAATTGTGAGTGGTTTTTCGAGTAATGGATGAGAAGATTACTTAGGATTAAAACCGTGCTTCCTTATTTTTGGATTTTGCATTTCTTATACTTCACGCATTAAATAATGAAAAATTTGCTCTCAAACAATTTTCTCAAATAATAACCGGTTCCACATTTAATTGTCATGAATAAGTTGATGCACTTTTTACTTGTGAATGCAATGATCCTATTTTTAAGCTTGGTATGAGGAAAGTGAAACTTGAGAGTGATAAGTGTTCATGGTACCAAAAGCCCTAATCTAAGTCATTGATTTCTTTATGAGTTTTTCCATCAAAACCATTTATGAAAAATCCAAAAATATATAAATAGAATTGTTCTTCTTTGCATTGCATTGTATAAAATCAAAAACATGCATCATATAGTGTAGAGTAGTGTAAATGCATTTCATATTGGCCAAGGTGGGTTAATTATGAGAAAAATGTAAATTTTTGCTTTAAAATATGGCATTGCATGAGTTCATGGCAATGATCAAGTGTAGGAGATTTGATATGAGCAAAATCTCATATCAATTAGTCAACGAATCACCCTAAAACACATAGCAAATACCTAACTTTTATGCTATAAAGCATTATTATGTGGTATGGTTTGTGTTTGTGCTTAAATAGGTAACAAGAATACAAATTTCAAGCAAACAAGTGAAATCAAGTTCATTTATGATGAAAGGACAAGAGAAGGATCAAAGATGACAAGACATTTAAAGATAAAGGACCTATCTTGACAATATTCAAAAGTTGAGGGACTTAAGTGCAATTTTGGAAAAAAAAGTCCAGATCAAAGTCAAACCTGGTCAACTCTCAAGTCAACCAAGTCAAAGAATTCAAATGATCAAGAATGCAAGTCAAGGGACTTAATTCGCCAAAGAAATGAAGAAAAGAGCTTAAATCATAATTTTGCAAAAGAAAAGGGACTGAAATTGACAAAACTATACCAACTTTGGTCTTAGTCCGGTTTAACTCACAAGGACCAATGGGAAGGCAAGAAAAAGGATACACGGATCACCAAGTCAGCGCCAGCTGGCCACAAACTCAACTTCGCATTTATTAGAGGATCCGAACAGTATATCCTACTTTCTCATTTTTAGCCAATCAGATGCAGCCACTCAATAATCCTTTTATCCAAAAGTGGATATCAATCCGTATGATCAAATGAAGACCAATCAAAGGACGACACCTGTCACCTTCAAAGTTAAGCGTGCCCAGATTCGATTATGAGAAGGAAGGCGTTTTAGAATTTGAACTTAACATGAAACTTACTCGGAATCAAGCAAGGAAGCTACTCAGACTATCTAATTATAGTGAAATTAACCAGATCAAATTCCCCCAATTTGTGATGAACACGAGAATTTGCAATTGACCAAAATCATGACACTTGGGAGATTTCTATTGGTCACAACACGTCATCTACCTCAAGAAACTCTCATCTTTTCTCTATAAATAGCAATTAGATCCCTCATTTGTAATGTGTAGCCTAGAGTGTGAAAAACACACACTTCATTTTCTTTCTCTCAATTTAGTTCCTTCCTTTCAGTTACAACAACTCTTAAGTGTTTGACACACACTTAAGAGATTGTTAGTTAGACAGTTAACTCTTGTAACAGTTTTTCACTCCAAATAATAAAATAAAAAAAAATCAGTTCACTTCACTCTTATTCTACTTCCTTCATTACTACAATCTTGTTGATTCTGTGTGTTGCCATTGATCTTCCATTATCAATGGAAGCTTGATAACGTTTTTAAAGACTTGTAGCTGTTCAGTTCTAGTTGAAGTACATTTGCAGTCTATTTTCATACATATGAAGAGTTGAAGCAGGGGTATAGGTTGATGTTGAATTTGATTATGATGATGGTTAATTCTGGTTGAGTTTTTGTGTTTAAGTGTTTTCTAGAGAGCTCAGCGCTCCTCTACTCCATCAGAGGAGGCCTTGTGCTAAAAGGTTTCAAAGCTCCTATTTTTGTTCCTCTCAAGTGTTCGGCATGCTACATTCCTAGTTTAGATATTATGTGCTGAACTAATAAAGTGTTTAGCCTGTTTGTAGTATGATTATGATAGTTTGATTGATTACTTATTGTTAGTTTACTTGATTTCACTTAGAATTTTCATTATTCAAAAGTCATTTGTTTCATTTTGTGATATAAACTGTTTACCTGTTTGTTTTCAGTCCAAACACTACATTTGGTCATTCAAATAAGCTTCAATAAAAGTCTTAACCTGTTTTAGATTTGAAATCAAATTCTCTTTGAAAAAGTATTATACAGATTTCTTAAGTAGTGTTTGGTTTTGATGATTTTTGGTGATTGGAGTTTGTTAAATTTATTGAATTGAGTTCTTTTACATTTGGTTATTTAGTGTAATCATTGTGGTTCAATTTTGTGGTCAAAATAGTTTTCAAAAAGGCAATTGGTAGCAAAAAGGTTTGGGTCAAGAGTTTTTAACAAGTTCAGTAGAAAATTTGCTTACTTTGATTCCTTGCCATACCTTCATTACTAGATGAAATTAGCTCAAACCTGTTTCCAAGTGTACTTTAACATCTAAAGTTTTAGTGTCTATAAGGAAATTATAGAGTATCCACTTTTCAAAGAGAAGTCAGCTTATTAGTTAGCTTATAAGCAAATGCTAGTTTATGTGATAAAGTCATTACTGTTTTCCTATATCTCCATTTCCACTTCAAAAACTTGTCAATTTTCTTTCACCAATCAGGTTGCCAATATGTCTTGAGTGGATTTTACAAAAATCAGCTTTTTGGAATTTTGGTCAACGTTGGTTAAATAAGCTTACTTTTGCTTAATTCTTGATTCTGGCTTATTCAGTGAATCATTTTCAACTTTAAAAGACATTCCTAGCTTCTTGTTAGTTGATTAATCAGTTGCATCAATAAAATCAAGTTGTGGAAGTCTGGATTTCAAGTAAGCTTATTCTTGGCTTATTGATATAAGCTAGTTTGAGTTTTACAAGCTTATAAGAAATTTCCTTTTACAAGCCTAGTTAATTTTCCATTTTAAGTAGTTTAAAACAAACTAGAGCAAATTTGGTTGAGAAATAATCTCTATCTAGCTTATTGTATTTACCTAGCCCGTTCTTAACAAAACTTTCCACTTAATTGCACAATGGTCCTTGTTCTTTGCTAGTGTGTGTAATCAGGGTTAATCTTGCAAGTTTTCAGGGTTTGCTAGAACTTAGTCCTTAAACTTTCAGTTTGTTACATTTTCAGTTTGTAAGTTTGTTAAGTTTGTTAGTTGTTGGTTACATTTTACATATTTGGTCCTTGTAGTTTCTGAATTTTACATTTCAGTCCTTAAACTTTCAATTAGTTTACATTTCAAGTAATTTTACTTTTATTGCATTTAAAATTTGTACTTTGTGAATAGTAATTGGTATTTGCACTGTGTTTTACGGATACGTAGCCTATTATTTTCCTCTCTTTACGTGTTGATTGAATTAGACATAGAATTCCAAATATCCTTAACAACTAAGAACAATTAAAAGCTCGATATTTTTAGGCCTTTCAATTTGTCAAGAATCGAGAATAAACGAACTCATAAATACTCAATTTCACGCACTTCTCCGAAAATGAGCCGTACTTTGGAGGTGGGAATGTGCGTCGCACTTCTGACATTGTGCGTCGCACTTTTGTGCTTCCAGAATCTTCTCTCAATACTTTTGTTTATTTGCACATTAAGGACCCTTCTTTGTATATCTTCACTTTGCTTCTTCAAACTTTATACCTGCATGTAAAACGCAATATATTAAGTATCGAAAGCTCCAATTTATAATACAAAGTGGCATTATAATAACGGGTTGAATATGTATATTTAGGTCGTTATCAAATTCCTCCACACTTAGCTATTGCTTGCCCTCAAGCAATCAGAGCGAGAAAAAAAATTTGATTTTTAAAACTTTTAAGTATTGTGAAGTATGATAGGAAAATGATTAAATATTTCTAAGTAGCAAAAGCAAATGAAAATATAATTTCAACACCTCACATGGACGGTGTTTAGAGCTTAAGTTCACATAAATGTCACTCACAAAGGGTAAATTTAAGATAACACTCAAGTAGCTCGGTCATAAAATAGATAGCTACCATAGGTTTGTACATAACAGATAAACATAATCGTTGCGGCGTGAGCACCAGATAAATTTTCAAAGAAGCAAAACTTGATAATAATGAGGTGTGGAACACATTGGATCGTTAGACTCAATGGTTTAACTATTTATCTAGGTTGTTGTGATGAACACAACGGAATAATACAATTAACAAGAACAAGATATTTAACAAAGATGAATATTCCCAAAGGATTTGTATTATATGATTAACACAAATCACTCTAGGTGTGTATACATTGAATCCCACACCTAGAGATCAAAGACACAGTAGGTTACATTGTAGTAGTATGAATGAATAAATAAACCTACGGTCTGGTGTTCCTTTTATAACTTAAGGAACCCAGGGATACATGGAAACTAAATAAAGTATTATTGAATAAATCAAAACAGAAATATTAATAGTTATCATGTTCTGACCATAATCTCCATCTTTTAATATATGAAATGGGAAACTTCACAACAGTGGAAAGTATAACTAGCAGGGGGAACTTTCTTGTATTTTGTCCACCAGCTTGAAGTTTCTTCTAATGTCATATTTGGTCCTTCTTGTTTCCATGGTGATTTGACTCATCAACTTTTGACCCAACAATCTTCCCCTAGTTGATGATGTCAAAACACTTCCCCTTAAGCATACAACACCAAGGATCAACAGGCTGCACATTCTTTGTAAACATCTTTACCTTTTTGACATGATCAATTAGGGGTCTTCTATGTGAACAACCTTGATTTTCAACTACTACTAGCTAATATGATACAGCAAACCCAAGTATTCTACGCCCCAAATTACCCTCCATGAAGTTTTACGCATCTTAAAAAGAATTTGAGAAGTAGAAACTTACATTAGTTGTAGTAATACTAGTGAGCAGTAGCAAAAATCTTCACCTTAATGTCATATGTGAATGACTAACACTTTATCAAATGAGCTTCCCCATTAAAGTGTGCTAATCATTTATGAATCTTGAATTCTGTAGGCTTTATGTAATGATTACATATGAAGAAATCTGATCATAACTTACTTGATGATGAGGTAGAATAACCCGAACTTGTGTTCTATATCTTGCACTAACCACGTGACAAAGAGCAAGAATATATAAAATCCTCATTTTTGCTGAGAAAAGAGACACTGAGCACAATAATGTAAATCCTTCAACTGATAGAAAATATGTACATAGAGTACCATAAGAAAAATCACACATTCCTAGATCTTGTATCACTTTAATACTAAGCATTTAAGCATAAAACCCGTACCCACGAAAATATCCTTCATCTTCAAATAAATGATAAAAAAATTTCTTCATAATCAATAAAAATAAAATGAGCCTTTATAACTTTAAAACCAGTTGTTGTGAATAACCAAACTCAAAACATTGTTGTCCCAAAAATCATATCTAACAGCAGGGGAATTTTTTCAAATCTGGGAACTGATGAAGACAGGGGGATCGTAGCTGGGGGAACTTTTTCCAAAAACAGTGGAAACTTTTTCAAAAGTAGGGGAACTTTTAATGCCACTATTTTTTGTTATTAACTGTGCCAAACCCACATAGTGGGAATGAATTTATAACAGTGGGTGAATTAAAAAATTACCCTACTATCAAAACGTACCATTATTCTGTGCAAACAAATCTACCACAGCTGCTATACCCCACATGAACTATACGATCAACATATTAGCTTTCCATTTACACGAGACGAGATAAATCATAGACCAAGTAGCCTACTGTTCACGTCATCTTCTCAATTGTGTGCATGTCCCACCGTAAATAAATATTCTTTCTTTGCAGTCATTGGCCCACACCGAATAAATTATACTGAATGAATAAACATCATCACGTTCACATTCAATTCACTTTAGCTATAATTCTTTATGTGAACCACCAATCGGACCCACGTTCTTTTTCACAACCAATCATATCAATTTCACACCAATTGAATGACCAATTTCCTTTTGCTACAAAAAACAAATCTCAACTTAGGACCATCCCCACGTGAATAACACTTAACAATATATCTTGATCCCATGTGAACATAAACAATCAAACGATAGTACTAATAAGTGTGAAAACATAACAAATAAAAACGAGACCAAAACGTGTATTTAATGTCGTAAATGTCGGAATTATGTGTGGTTGGTGTTTTTATTGTGTTTTAGGACAAAAAATGAAAAAAGGAAGAAAACACGGGCTTTCACGATCTTTTATCGAAGAAAAAGACAAAAGACGAAGTCAAAAGATCAAATGTGCAAAAAGAACGGAAGTCAAAGGCCTATTCTGAAGATTTATCGAAGAAAAAGACCAAAGAAGGAAGTTTACCGAAGTCGAAGAACCAAGTCTAATAAAAGAAGAAAATTATAAGACGAGTTCATTTCATCTATCGACAAATCCCGAGACTAAGTTGAGACATACGAGTTATTTAAAAAGACGAGAAGACAAGAAGAAAGAGGAAGCAACAACACCAACTCTCCTTCCACTATAAATAGGTCATTAAGCTTTCATTTGTGTAGTTCATTTTTTTAGTTTTTAATTAAGTTAATTAGGAGTAGGTGTTTTACTTTCTCTCTCTAGTTTCTCTCTCAAGTTTTCTTAATCTTTCATCTTTAATCTTGTATTTAGATCTTAATCTTCATCATTAATTCAAGCTTATTAAAATTTTCTCATTCTTCCTTTCTTAATCTTAATCTTGTGGTTGATTTGGTTAATCATGTAGTTTGTTTAATCTTGTTGATTGTTTGATTGATTTACTTATTTGATTGTTCTAATTAACTTGATGTGTTTTATGTTTTAGCTTATTGTGCTTATTTCTTATTTTGTGTTTAGTTTATTTTTAATTAAGTTGATTTGGTAGATTAATCTTTTAAAAGTTGATTTTATTAATTTTGATTATTTGGTGTTTTTAGAGTTTTTAATTTATGGCTTATTTAGTTTTTCTTAGAATTTGTTTAGCTTAAATTTTGGTTAAGTGCTTATTTGGTTTTTGCTTATTTTAATTTTTGGTTCCCTGTTTTTAGATCTACTGTTACTATTATTTTCGTTCCTACTATATTCGGATAAGGTTTTATAATTCCGAAGATAGAAATTATCCGAATATCCCTTGTTTCATTTATCCGAATCTTGTGTTAACAATTTTATCCGAAATAGCTTTTGTCCATTTATCCGAAATATATGATTTATCCGAAAATATAGGCTTATTCCGAATTAATCCTTTTATCCGAATTAGGACCTTATTCCAAAAATTTATTTTATCCGAATATGTAGTTTTATCCGAAAATCAACTTTATTCCGAAAACAGTAGATTATTCCGAAAAAGCTATTTTATCCGAAATTAGTAGTTTATTCCGAAAATCTTGATTTATCTGAAGATTCAATTTTATCTGAATTAGCTCATAATTTCGAAAATATTGTAATATTCCGAAAATAGGTTTTATTCCGAAGAAAGTTTATTTTAACTGTTTTATTTTATTTTATTTTTATCCAAGTTTTAAATTTGTTTAATTTTCTTTCTTTTTAGTTTTAATTTTTAAAGTTGTCATCTTTAGTTAAAAATAGATAATCAACGATTTTTACTTTTACACCAAGAACAACTGAGTCACACTTCAAACCGAGATCTGTTCGATTAGACAAATTCGAAGAAAATTAAAATTCTATATTAAAATGGCGCTGATGCCGGCTCCATTCAAGCCGCTACTATTGAGCCTCCTGTTGTAGATCCTCATGTTGTCAACACCATGGAAAACCGTCCAATGATCGAGCTCTTGCAATCACACGTCGAAGGCAACGATGATGCGATTGTGGTGCCGGCTATTGACGCCAACAACTTCGAGCTCAAAACTAGGTTTATTCAAATGGTTTCCGCAACACCTTTCTTGGGCCGCACTCATGATGATCCTCACGATCACATCAAGAGGTTCGTACATTTATCCAATACTGTAAAATACAATAGGGTTTCACAAAAGGCAATCCGTTTGCTCCTCTTTCCTTTCTCTCTCGAGGGACAAGCCCGAACTTGGCTTGATAAGGAACCACCCCAAAGTATTGCCACATGGACGGACCTAGAGACAAAGTTCATAAATTATTTATTTCCACCCTCACGTACTACCGCTTTGCGGAATGACATCATTAATTTTGAACAAAAGTACGGTGAGACATTTAGTGAATCTTGGAATCGTTTTAAGGAACTTTTGCAAAAGTGTCCACAACATGGTTTTATTAAATTACTTCAAATTAATACTTTTTATAATAGATCAAGTTTGAGTGACCAAGATTCACTAAATAATGCCTCGGGGGGTAATATTCTTGTGAAAACTATGAATGAGGCTTGGTCAATCATTGAGAACAAATCCAAAGTCCAAACCAAGAGTGTTAGGGCTACTATGGCTAGTACTAGTACTAGTGAGACCGACAAGAGAATTAATGCGCTTACTTCAATCATGACAGACCTTGCTTTACATATTAAGAACAATGTGCAAGTGAATGCCCTGAGTGAGACATGTGAGACTTGTGGTGGACCACATTCATACCTAAATTGTGATAAGGTTCATGACCCATCTCAACAATAAGTGTATGCTTATAACACTAATGAGAGGGTGCATTTTAAACCAAATGTAGATGCTAATAATCTTTCTTATAGGTCTACTAATTATTTGACTCCTCTCGGTTTTCAACCTCATGCTATACCCCCTCCTCAATTGACCAATGCCCAATACCCACCAAGGAACCAAGGCCAACAAAGGAGTAATTATCAAGGAAATTCTTCCAACAATCAAAGGAATTTTAATTCAAATCAAGAGAATTTCAATGGTCAAAATCAAGGGAATTTTAGTGGGCCAAACCAAGGGTTTCAAAATAACAACTTTAACCAAGGTTTTCATAACAACAATGGTTTTCAACCACAATTTCAAGACCAAGATTTTCCTAATAAACGGTTTAATAATCAAGGGTATAATCAAATGAACACGCATAATCCTCAAATGGACTTGGTTCTACAAAAATTGACCGAACATGAGCGAAAAATGAAAGCGCTGCAAGAATCGACCAGAGAGATACAAGAATCAACCGATAGGAAATGTATGCAAATGCTCCAAACCCTTCATCCCCAAGGTGCCCTCCCTTCTAACACCGTTACCAATCCTAGGGATAACGTTAATGCCATCACTACTATGAGCGGTAAGACCACCGAAGAACCTTCTTATTCCCGCCCTAACCAAGGACCCGAGATTCCTTCTACTTCTACCCACCGTCTTTCACCTTTTACTTGTGAGATACCACCCTTAATGCCTTAGTCTAAACCTTATGTTCCACCTTTACCTCACTTTTATACCACACCTTCAGTTCCTTAACCGATTCCTTCACCTTCCACTTCTACCCCTCATCCGCCCAAGGATGTGAGTGATCAACCCACTCCAAAGCCTTCATCTCAACCCAATATACCTTATACCCGAAGGTTGAGGAAAGAGAAATTGAAGAATAAGGATGATATTCAAGTTTCGAACTTCCTAAAAATGTTTAAACAATTGAATTTTAATATCACCTTTGCTGAGGCTCTCGTTCACATGCCTAAGTATGCTAAAATGTTTAAGGACCTTTTAAGTGATAATGAAAAATTGCTCGATATTGCCAATACCCAATTGAATGAGAATTGTTACGCGGTTCTTTTGAGAAAATTACCAGTTAAGTTAGGAGATCCTGGTCGATTCCTTATTCCTTGCAATTTTCCGGGTGTTGAGAATTGTATGGCTTTGGTGGATCTCGGTGCGAGTATCAATCTTATACCATTGTCCGTATGGAAGCAATTATCTTTACTCGATCTAGTCCCCACTCGTATGACTATAGAATTAGCTAACCGTTCGGTTGCTTATCCGGTGGGGATAGCTGAGGATGTGTTCGTTCGAGTCGACAAATTTACTTTCCCCGCCGATTTCGTCGTTGTTGACTATGAGATGGATCCTCGTGTTTCCTTAATTGTGAGACGACCCTTCTTGAGGACCGGGCGTACATTGGTTGATGTAGCCGCGGATGAGCTTATCATGAGGGTCGGGGATGATAAATCGTCTTTAACATGGGTAAACTTTCTAAACGTCCTGATGAGCTCGAATCCGTGAATTTCATCGATGTGCTCGACGAAGCATGCGAAGAACATTTGCACGAGGCTAGTAAGCGCGGGACTTCTCCTTTACCTCATGTTGAGAACGTAGCTTCTATTGCTCCATCATTGACTCCATTTGGAGAAAGTGACTTTCTTTTTAAAGAATTTGAAGCAAGTTTAGAGGATGTGGATTTAAAATATGACGATTCTCCCTCCGGTTGGGAAGAAGACATTCGTACCATTGAGAAACTTCTCAATGAGGACCATATTTCTCCACCTACTCCTAAGGAAGTTACAAACGATGATCCTAATTTGACTAAGCCTTCCACCGACAATCCACCAGATTTAGAGCTTAAGGATTTACCGTCTCATTTAGAATACGTTTTCCTAGAAGACAATAAGAAGTTACCCGTCATCATTGCTAAGGACTTAAAAGAGGATGAAAAATCGCGACTTATCGTAGTGCTTAAAAATCATAAGAAAGCAATTGCTTGGAAAATCTCTGACATCCGCGGAATTGATCCTAACTTTTGCACTCATAAAATTCTCATGGAAGATGACTTTAAACCCGTAATCCAAAGTCAAAGAAAGGTAAACCCAAAAATTCATGACGTCATTAAGAAAGAAGTTATCAAACTTCTATATGCTGGAATGATTTACCCTATTTTGGATTCGTCGTGGGTTAGTCCCGTCGATTGTGTGCCTAAGAAAGGCAGAATAACCGTTGTTGCCATTGAAAACAACGAGTTGATTCCTACTCGACTTGTAACGGGTTGGCGAGTTTGCATAGACTATCGTAAGATCAATGATGCCACTCGTAAGGATCATTTTCCTCTTCCTTCCATGGATCAAATGCTCGAGCGTTTAGCGGGTAATGACTACTATTGCTTCTTAGATGGTTTCTACGGATACTCCCAAATTCCTATCGATCCAAAAGACCAAGAGAAAACCACATCACTTGTCCTTATGGAACATTTGCCTATAAAAGAATGCCTTTCAGCTTATGCAATGCTCCTGGGACTTTCCAAAGGTGTATGATGGCTATATTCCATGACATGGTTGAAGAAACTATGGAAATCTTTATGGATGATTTCTCGGTCTATGGTGATTCTTTTTCTTCTTGCCTTGCCAATTTAGAACGTATGCTTAAATGATGTGAAGACACTCGTATCGATCTTAATTGGGAAAAATGCCATTTCATGGTAAAAGAAGGCATCGTCCTCGGTCACACAATTTCAAAAGTCGGTATCGAAGTCGACTGTGCTAAAGTTGACTTCATTGCTAAGTTGCCTCCACCTATCACCGTCAAAGGAGTTAGGAGTTTTTTAGGTCATGCGGGATTTTATCGACGTCTCATTCAAGATTTGTCTAAGATAGCTCGACCAATGACTCATCTCTTAGAAAAGGATTCTCCTTTCATCTTTTCTCAAGATTGTCTCGATTCTTTGGAACTTCTTAAAGGTAAATTAACTAAGGCACCGGTCTTAGTCTCTCCAAATTGGGAGTTACCTTTCGAGCTCATGTGCGATGCTAGTGATTTCGCGGTAGGAGCGGTTTTAGGTCAACGAGTTAACAAACACTTCCAACCTATCCATTATGCTAGCAAGGCAGCGACGGGGGCTCAATTGCATTATACCACTGTTGAAAAAGAGCTTTTAGCCGTAGTGTATGCTTTTGAGAAATTCTGCCCCTATCTTGTGCTTTCCACCACCATCGTTTACATCGACCATTCCGCTTTGAAATACTTGTTGACCAAGCAAGATGCTAAACCGAGACTCCTTTGTTGGGTTTTGCTCCTACAAGAATTTAAAATCGAAATTCGTGATAAAAAGGGAGCGGAAAACCTAGCCGCGGATCATCTTAGTAGACTTAAGGATCCTTATCAAGGGGAACTTCCAAATCAAGATATTAATGAATACTTTCCCCATGAGACCTTAATGTCTATTAATTCTAATCTTGACGATACCCTATGGTTTGCGGACATTAAAAACTATTTAGCGGGCGGTGTTCTTATCAAAGGGTTAACGTCCCAGCAAAAAGAAATAATTCTTTAAGGATATTAAGCACTATTATTGGTATGAGCCTTATCATTTCAAGAAATGTACAGATCTTGTCATTCGTAGGTGTGTTGATGGGCCGACGGCTTTACTAATCCTTGAAGCTTGCCACAAAGGACCCACCGGTAGTCACTTTGGTCCTAACTACACCACTAAGAAAGTTTTCGGTTCCGAATTTATTGGCCCACCATTTATCATGACGCTCATGAAATGGTTAAGTATTGTGATGATCGCCAAAGACAAGGCAAGATCACACATAAAGATGAGATGCCTCAAAATTTCATCTAAGAGTGTGAAATCTTTGATGTATGGGCATCGACTTTATGGGGCCATTTCCATCATCCAAAGGGAACAAGTACATCCGCGTAGCCGTTAACTATGTATCCAAATCGGTTGAAGCAAAGGCTTTACCTAATAACGATGAGAGGGTGGTTGTTAACTTTTTGAAACAATTGTTTGCTAGATTCAGCGTTCCTCGTGCTATCATTAGTGATCGCGGTACTCATTTATGCAATGATCAATTTGCACGAGTCATGGCTAAGTATGGTGTCAATCACCGACATTCCACCGCGTATCATCCACAAACTAATGGTCAAGCCGAGATTTCCAACCGTGTACTTAAGCGAATCTTAGAGCGTACCGTGAGAGAGCATCGTGCCTCTTGGGCCGATACGTTAGATGATACTTTGTGGGCTTTCCGTACCGCTTATAAGACACCTATAGGTTGTACCCCTTATCTCCTTGTGTACGGAAAGGAGTGCCACCTCCCTATTGAGTTAGAGCATAAGGCTTATTGGGCCTTGAAATGGGCTAATTTTGACATAAACAAAGTTGGTGATCTTAGGAAAATCCAACTCAATGAACTTAATGAACTTAGGAATGAGGCTTATGAGAATTCCTTGATCTATAAGGAGAAGACTAATCTCATTCATGAGTCTAGGATTAAGAACCGATAGTTTCACATAGGTGATCAAGTTTTACTCTTTAACTCTCAGTTAAAAATCTTTTCAGGAAAACTTAAGAGCCGTTGGTCCGGTCCATTCACCTTCACCCAAATTTTCCCTTATGGCACCATTGAGTTATCTCAACCAAATGGGCCCAACTTTAAGGTGAATGGCTAACGTGTTAAGTTGTACTTTGGAGAGGACATCTCTCATGAGATGATTCCATCCGTCTCCATGTTTCCCTTGAATTAGTTCTGGGTCGAGTCAGGCTCGTGACTCGGTTAACAAAAACAAGCGCTTCTCGGGAGGCAACCCGATGATCTATCCTTTTTACCCGTTTTTCATAATAAGTGTAGGGGAGTCACGTAGGTGTTTGTTGTCTTGTTTCTTATGATGTGCAGGGATTAAAGCTTTTAAAGATCCACTTTTGATGATATTTGATGACCCGTGATCTCGTGTACCCATCTTCTCGGTTTTATCCTATACTCTTGTGATTCAATATTTTATCGATAAATGTAAATGAGAATCACTTTAGTTGTCTCTTCCTTAGCAAGATTTAAACAACATGCACAATGTCCTAAGTGTAGGGGAGTCTACTCCTACATGCTTAAACATTGAGGACAATGTTTATATCAAGTACAGGGAAGACTTCTATCGAAGTTAAGTGGGATTTTCCATGAATATGTCCTCATTTTAACCGGAAAATTTAGTTTTTCAACATTTTTCAATATTTTTGATCTATTTTGGCCTAGTAGTATTTTTCATTTATTTTCTTTCCTTTTGTCATCGCATAGTATGTATATAATCCAAAAGAGAAAATAATGAATAAATAAAATGGTTTTAACAAGTTTAGATGTCTTTGATATATTAGGCACGTCGTGAATATTTTGACTCAACCCGAATTTACTTATCCAAGTTTATTCTAGCTAGTACCCTTAACCATATGGACATTAATTGGTTTATTAGGCTAAGCATCCACGAGTCTCATTACTTGAGATTTTAAATTGTGGAGAACGAGAGATGATAGAGTTGATAATAAGTTTAAAGGTTAATTCTTCCTTATATAAGTTGTTGTGGCTCTTTCTTCCCACTTGTATATTTGACTGCTTAATAAATGAGGATTTTTTCGGTTTGGATTCGATATTTTAGCTCTTAGCCAAATCTTTTATCTCCTTGTAATTAAAGCATGAACACATTGAGGATGTCAGCGTTGTGGACTTCTGACTAAGGTGGCTCATAACCACTAAGTAGGAGGTATTTAGACCATGGGACCGCGAAATTTGGCCTAATATATATATATATATATATATATATATATATATATATATATATATATATATATATATATATATATATATATATATATATATATATATCATAAATAAAGAAAGAATAAGATTAAAACATGACCTCAAGGAGCCTTACGGTGTGGGGCATGTAGCATGAACCTTGTCATTAGATTCTTAGGGTGTATGGCATGGTAAGTGTTGAATAAAATCTTATAAATAATCAATTCCCTTGTTTATGGTTCAAGGAGCCTTAGGGTGTGGACCATAGATGAGGAGCACTTTTACATCTTAAAGAGCCTAAAGGGTATATGATGTGAATTTGCTAAACTTCACATAAAGTCTACATGACTTTGGAGGAAATAATAATAAGTAGTAATATTGGCCAAATTTCGGATACGGGAATTTATTCCCTAAATCATGTTAAATTATCCTTGATGTGGGCTTACTTGATTGACAACGTTTTTGAGGACGAGATTAGGTTCTGAGTGTGGGGTTTACACCGTTTTGCCTTCATTTTTGGACTAATGATTATTTAATAAGTCAAATGAGCCTACGGGTGAATGACAATATTTAAAATCTAGAGAACTTATGGTAAACAATGATCTTGTTTTTATGCTTGGTATGGGGAACGTGAAACTTGAGGGTGATTAATATTCATGACACCAAAGCCCTAATTTAAGTCTTAGATTTCTTTACAAGTTTCTTCCATCAAACAATTTCAAAGTTAATAAATTAAAGGAAATTGTTATATCTTTTATAAGTTTTATCTTTTCATCATTGTTAAGTTTATTTTATTGTAGTAGTAATAGTATATTATAATAAAGGCCGAGATGGGTTAATTATGATGGAAAATGTTAAACTTTGCTTTGAAATTATGCATTGCATGAGGACATTGCAATGGTCAAGTGTAGGGGATTTAATAAGTGTGAAAATACTTATCCTTTCACCACTTAAAACAAATAAAAACGAGACCAAAACGTGTATTTAATGTCGTAAAAGTCGGAATTATGCGTGGTTTGTGTTTTAATTTTGTTTTAGGACAAACATATGAAAAAAAGAATAAAACACGGGCTTTCACGGGCTTTTATCGAAGAAAAAGACAAAAGACGAAGTCAAAAGATCAAAAGTGCAAAAAGAACGGAAGTCAAAGGCCTATTCTGAAGATTTATCAAAGAAAAACACCAAAGACGAAAGTTTAAATAATTCGAAGAACCAAGTATAATAAAAGAAGAAAATTATAAGACGAGCTCATTTCATCTATCGACAAATCCCGAGACTAAGTCGCGAAAGACGAGTTATTTAAAAAGATAAGAAGACAAGAAGAAAGAGGAAGCAACAACACCAACTCTCCTTCCACTATAAATAGGCCATTAAGCTTTCATTTGTGTAGTTCATTTTTTAAGTTTTTAATTAAGGTAATTAGGAGTAGGTGTTTTACTTTCTCTCTCTAGTTTCTCTTTTAGTTTTTCTTAATCTTTCATCTTTAATCTTGTATTTGGATCTTAATCTTCATCGTTAATTCAAGCTTCTAAAATTTTTCTCATTCTTCCTTTCTTAATCTTAATTTTGTTATTGATTTGGTTAATCATGTAGTTTGTTTAATCTTGTTGATTGTTTGATTGATTTACTTATTTGATTGTTCTAATTGACTTGATGTGTTTTATGTTTTAGCTTATTGTGCTTATTTCTTATTTTGTGTTTAGTTTATTTTTAATTAAGTTGATTTGGTAGATTAATCTTTTAAAAGTTGATTTTATTAATTTTGATTATTTGGTGTTTTTAGAGTTTTTAATTTGTGGCTTATTTAGTTTTTCTTAGAATTTATTTAGCTTAAATTTTGGTTAAGTGCTTATTTGGTTTTTGCTTATTTTGCTTTTTGGTTCCCTGTTTTTAGATCTACTGTTACTGTTATTTTCGTTCCTGCTATATTCGGATAAGGGTTTATAATTCCGAAGATAGAAATTATCCGAATATCCCTTGTTTCATTTATCTGAATCTTGTGTTAACAATTTTATCCGAAATAGCTTTTGTCCATTTATCCAAAAATATAGGCTTATTCCGAAATAATCCTTTTATCCGAATTAGGACCTTATTCCGAAAATTTATTTTATCCGAACATGTAGTTTTATCCGAAAATCAACTTTATTCCGAAAACAGTAGATTATTCCGAAAAAGCTATTTTATCCAAAATTAGTAGTTTATTCCAAAAATCTTGATTTATCCGAAGATTCAGTTTTACCTGAATTAGCTCATAATTCCGAAAATATTGTAATATTCCGAAAATAGGTTTATTCCGAAGAAAGTTTATTTTAACTGTTTTATTTTATTTTATTTTCAATTTTATTTTTATCCAAGTTTTAAATTTGTTTAATTTTCTTTCTTTTTAGTTTAAATTTTTAAAGTTGTCATCTTTAGTTTAGATAATCAACGATTTGTTATTTTTACACCAAGAACAACTGAGTCACACTTCAAACCGAGATCAATTCGATTAGACAAATTCGAAGAAAATTAAAATTCTATATTAAGTACAAAACTTGGTGGGACTACCCACTTGATTCCTTTTGCCTACGTCAGATGCAAACCCAAGAAAAACAGCATCACGTGAACACTTTTTCACTTGTTAATGCAATTGTGGGACCACATATCGAAGGCTAATAACCCATGTGAACCAATATTTTCTTTGCTTCATAAATTAATCAATTACCTTGGTCAAGAGCTGTCGACATCAAGGAATCTCACATTAATGTATATTGTATAAACATAATTAATTACCACCATAACAACTCGTGATTTCTCATTCGTTTTTGAACCGCTGTTGGGACCACCGATCAAAAATATTACTCTATCAATTTTACGTGTTGTTCTAATATATGTTATACATACATAATGTGAAGCCACATTACTTCTGTGTACCATTTGTGTATAACAGCAGCCTCGAACATCTTAGCGAACAACAATTAATTACCGAGGGTTTCGACATAAACCCTAGATCTTCACAGCAACGAACATGAAAAACATCTTGATCTCCTAGTTATCGAGAGACACCCGCTCTGATACGAATTGTGTAATCCATTAGACCGTTGGACTCAATGGTTTAACCATTTATCTAGGTTGTCAATTGTATATGTGATGAACACAACGGAATAATACAATTAACAAGAACAAGATGTTTAACAAAGATGAATATTCCCAAAGGATTTGTATTATATGATTAACACAAATCACTCTAGGTGTGTATACATTAAATCCCACACCTAGAGATCAAAGACATAGTAGGTTACATTGTAGTAGTATGAATGAATGAATAAACATACGGTCTTGTGTTCCGTTTATGACTTAAGGAACCCAGGGATACATGGAACCTAAATAAAGTATTAATGAATAAATCAAAACAGAAATATTCATAGTTATCATGTTCCGACCAAATCTCCATCTTTTAATATATGGAATGGGAAACTTCACAAAAGTGGAAAGTATAACTAGCAGGGGGGACTTTCTTGTATTTTGTCCACCAGCTTGAAGTTTCTTCTAATGTCATATTGGTCCTTCTTGTTTCCATGGTGATTTGACTCCTCAACTTTTGACCCAACATGAGGGTTTAGAACAAAATATTCCTTGTCAAAGTCGTAGAACAACTATACTAGAATTCTTTTTTTTATAAGAGAACATCATATATACTTTTTCGACTTGACAAATGGATAGGCATCTAATCGAGATAATAGCACAGGGGATAATATAGCACATAGGTACGAGTGCAACATATGTTAGCAAGCTAGTGTAGCTTAACTAAATGATAAAATGGTGATTTAGTTTTCCTCTTTTTGAAAATATCTATAAATTAACCTCACTACGGTTTAGTAAATGATGATCAAGCACAAATTCTGAAGCATACTAGATTATCGGCTTTCACACAAAATAGAGAAATATAAGGCTAGGTTTTCTCACATATTTGGTGGATGGTTTTTGTGCTTAGTTATAATGTCAATCAATGAGATTTTTGCTTTTCTAAAACTTTATTTATTTTCAAAACATATATATTTTATTTTATTTTTCAAAAAGATTTTTCATGTGGAGAAATTTATTATTTATTATTATTTTTCCTATTTTTCTCCTCCTCCACACTTACGGTAAACATCGTCCTCGAGGTGATAATTGATAAAAAATTAAAAATAGGAAAAATGCAAAGGGAAACGAGAACTTCTTGGGGCTTAGTAGAAAATTATAGGACTTCAAGAGATGAATCCAGCTTAGAGCTCCAAGTTTGCTATTTTCCTGCATGATATCATAAAACAAAAAAAACATGCAAAGTATATACAAGGACGGTTTTATTTATTTTACAAGTCCTCCTCCACACTTATGGTGAAAAACGGGGGATAAAATACGGACTGCCTTCCGAGAAGCGCTAAGTTTAGAGTCTTCAGCCAGACTCGGCTACTCGGTTTTATTTTAGAAAGAATGGGATTTCTTCTTCATCGAATTCATTACAGTTTTCTTCTTCATGGTAGAGCTTGAGTCTATGTCCATTGACAATAAAAGTGGTATTGTCTCTACCGTAGAGTTCAACATATCCAGATGGACATTGGTGTTTCACTATATAAGGTCCAATCCATCTCGAAGTAATCTTAGGTTGCTTGAATTTATATTTCGAGATAAAGAGAAGTACTTTCTCTCCATGTTTGAATTCTTTTCTTTGTCGCAGTTTAAGATCATGCCACACTTTTGTTCATTCTTTATATAAACGTGAGCTTTCATAAGCTCGATGTTGAAATTCATCTAACTCATGAAGTTGGAATATGCGTTTTTCTCCAGCTGCAATAAGATCAGGGTTGCAGGTCTTAAGTGCCCTTACATCGTTAGTTTGAAAGGCTGAGCTTCGGTCCATTTCGATAGTTTGAAAGGCTTGAGCTTCGGTCCATTTCGATACATAGTCGACGGAGACTAAAATGTATTCACATTTATAATATTTAGGAAATGGTCCCATGAAGTCGATACCCTACACGTCAAAGATTTCGCAGACTTGGATATTATTTAGAGGCATTTCATCTCTTTTTGTAAGATTTCCAGTCCTTTGACATGCTGCTCATAATCATACTAAGGTATGAGCTTCGCGAATAATCGTTGGCCAGTAAAAGCCAGCGTAGAACATTATTTAGCGGTGGTGTTCATTGCATAATGTCCTCCGGTCGGTCCGTAGTGACATTCATCGAGAATTATTCGAGATTCGGATCCGGAAATACAACGACGGATAATTCCATCGGAATAGATTCTAAACAGGTGAGGATCGTCCCAAAAGTATCTTTTGAGGTCAGAAAAGAATCTTTTCTTTTGTTGATGTGTCATTCCCTTTCGTAAAATACCTACAGCCAAATAGTTTGCAAAGTCTGCGAACCATGGTGTATTGTTAGTATTTATTTGCATTATGTGTTCATCTGGAAAATCATCGATTTCATCATCTCTAGAGTCATCATTCACTATGCTAGATAAATGATTGGCAGCAACATTCTCAGCTCCTATTTTATCTTTAATTTCTAAATCAAATTCTTATAAAAACAATATCCATCGTATTAGACGAGGTTTGGCATCGTTCATTTTAAACAAGTATTTTAAGGCTGAGTGGTCGGTCTAGACTATTGTTTTTGACAATACGAGGTATGATTGAAATTTATCAAATGCGTAAACTACAACCATGAGCCCTTTTTCTGTGATCGTATAATTTTGTTGGGTTGCGTTAAGAGTTATACTAGCAAAGTAGATGGGGTGAAATTGTTTTCCATCTTTTTGTCCACGGACGGCTCCAAGAGCGTGTTCACTTGCATCGCACATAAGCACAAATCGAAGATTCAAATTGGGGCTTGCAATAATTGGTGTGCATGTAAGCTTTGCTTTGAGAGTTTCAAATGCTAAAAGGCATTCATCATTAAAATCGAATGCTCTTTATTTTTCTAGAAGTTGAGTTAAAGGTCTTCCGATCTTTGCAAAGTCTTTGATAAATCGTCGGTAAAAATCGGCATGACCTAAAACACTTCTAATGCCTTTCATATTAGTAGGTGGTGGGAGTTTTGAGATTACGTTTATTTATTATTTGTCAACTTCTAAGCCTGCGCCTGACACTTTGTGTCTAAATACAATTCCTTCTTTAACCATAAAGTGACATTTTTCCCAGTTTAACACAAGATTTTCTTCTTTACATCGTGCCAACATTTTATCAAGATTGCTAATACATGTGTCGAAAGAATTTCCAAGGACGGAACGATCGTCCATGAAGACTATAGAAACTAGAAGGGGGGGTTGAATAGTTTCTTATATTTACTTGTTAAAAGATGGTTTTCAAAAAAATCCTTTTTCAAAAACTTAGGCTTGAGGAAATATGTGAAATCTTCTGATGCACAATATGAACAATGATAGTGTAACTAAACTAATACTAACTAATGTATATGCACAAAGAATAAAGAATGTAAATAGTTAAGGGTAAAGAAAGATCAAACCAAACACCAAGGATTTATAGTGGTTCGGCAACGAAGCTCACTCCTTGTTCCTACTCCACTCCTCGAGTAATCCTTACTCGAGAGTTCACTACACATCAAGCTCCTTATGGTGGAGAAAACCGATCTTTTCGTAGAAAATTAAATACAAGGTTTTTAAGCTCGTATGAAAGTTCGTAGAATCCGATCTTTTCGAATTGATTACCGTTAATTAGTGCGACTCAATTGTTCTTAGTGGAAAATTAAATGGTTTGGTTTGATTATCTAATTTTAAACTAAGAGCAAATAATTGAAAATGTCGTTGAGTAAAATGGAAGCTTAAAAAAAATTAAACTATAAATAAAAGTGTGCAATATTTTAAAACTAAAATGTAAATGATTAAAAACTTGAAAACTTGTTTAAAATAAACTAAGTAAAAATGGCGGGAAAATTAAATTTGAAATCTAAGAAAAACAAAAAGAAAGCCTGAATCCGATCGCAATGCGATCACACTCAAACAGTAATCCAGATCGCACTCAATGTGATCGCAACAAAGGAGTTAGATCGTACTCACTAGTACGATGGGTATGGGCTATCGTACTCACCGATCGCAACCACGATCATAACAAGGGGATCGTGGTCAGGATCGTAGCCTGATCGTAACAAAACAGATCACAATCAATGCGATCGCAACTAGAGATCGTGACACACCATCGCACTCCCAGATCGCAATCAATGATCGTGGTGTGGATTTGAAAAATGTAAAGATCGCAGTCAATGCGATCGTAGCACAAGATCGTGGCCAAGTAAAACCCCTCTGAGATGGAAATGGCGTCCAAAAGGAAAATAAGCTTAAACTAATAAGCAGAAATCAATAAGCACTTTCAAACTTCTAGACAAAGATAAATAAGCACAAATTCGAAACCTTTACGAATATTAAACTCGAGACTTAACAAACCTAACATAAAATGACAATACTTTTTTTAAAAAAGCTTAAAAGTAAATAAGCCAAGAATACAAATAAGCCAATAAGCATAAAGAGCTTATAGCTTATACGTATAAGAGCTTATGTAGGAACAAGAAAGATCAACTTTTTAGTCACGAAATGATTAAATCAATCAAACCGTATGAAATGTAATACTCGGATCAAAGAGTAAAGTAAACCAAGAAATTTGGAAAGGGATTAAAGAACTAAAAAGCTTATACTTGCACTTGATTAATGAAATCCAAATACAAAAAGCTTAACTTGAAAGATAAAAATGGAGAAAAGATAAAACTTAGTGAGAGAAAGTTGGGAACTTTCTCTCTCTAAAACTAGAAAGAAAAATGAAACTAAAACTAGCTTAATGACTAACACCCCCCTAATGTGTCATTTAGGAGGGTATATATAGGGAGTGGGGAATGCATGTGTGCTTTCTTCTTTCTTTCTTTTCTTCTCGACTCGATCTAAATTCATTGGTCTTTCTCGATGTCGTCTCGGGATTTGAACTTGTCTTAATAATTTTCTTCTTTAATTTAGACTTGAGTTCTTCGACTTCATTAAACTTCCGACTTTAGACTTTTTCTTCGATAAATCTTCAGAATAGGTCTTGGACATCCGTTCTTTAAGCACTCTTGATCTCTTGACTTCGTCTTTTCTCGTTTTCTTCGATAAAAGCCCGTGAAAGCCCGTGTTTTCTTCCTTTTTCATCTTTTGGTCCTAAAACACAATAAAATCACAAACCACGCATAATTCCGACTTTTACGACATAAATTACACGTTTTGGTCTTGTTATTATTGGAAATAAGTGGTAAAAGGATAAGTGTTTTCACACTTATTAAATCCCCTACACTTGACCATTGCAATGCCCTCATGCAATGCATTAATTTTAAAGCACGGTTTACATTTTCCATCCTAAATAACCCACCTTGGCCTTTATTAAACATTAAACATTAAGGAAAATAAAAAGATAGTAAAAAGTAAGAAAATTAAAGACTTACATTGGGTTTTGGCTGCCATGAACGTTTATCATCCTGAAGTTTCACGTTCCCCATACCAAGCTTAAAAACGAGATCATTGTTATTATATGTTAGCAAACTAACACGAATTCATGTGGGCCAATTATTTACTTAGACTCCCTTATTCCTAGGTGTATCTCTTATATTTTATTTTTGTCTTGAATGATCATGAGGATGCATTGTTTGACTTATTTCGATAGTTATTTAGGCCGAAAATAAAGTGACCGATTTAATCAATAGTTAGCTAAAGGACAAAATCTTTTAAAACTGCTTCTCGGGATCTCATAAAGTTCATATCTTGGCATAACTCGCTTCACGATTTGATACCTTTCTCGGACCAATATTTGGCAGCGACTTCATACTTCAAATCTTTGAGAGACGTTCTTGAAATTATGGTCTTCTCTTCATAATAGGAATTTCTTCACTTGAATTTTTTGAGAGATTCTTCATATTTGGACCACGACTTCTTTATTTTTCTCCAATCTTTATATTGGACTTTGATATACAATGATCCGCCTCCTTTTAGGACTTGGATCTATTTATCCTCATACCTTGTCAGGGCCTTTTTGGATAGACTTCTCCATGATCTTTTGGGGAGTATTTGCTTTTCGTCGTGTGTCTCGATCCTTCATATTGATTTTCGATAAATGATTCTTCACATCACTTTTGGATCTTTAGCAACAAAATGTAGCCCTCATGCCTTGTTAGGGCCTTTTCGGACTCGCCAATCTTCGCATCCCGCTTCAATAAGTTATGCCTTGGCTATGAACTCTAATTAATACCGAGCAACTTTTAAACGATCTTGTGCTAGAAGCTAAGTAACTTTTCAAATCGTACAACCTTATTTATTGCAGATAAATTTATTAGCAAGCGATGGGAGAATAGGCTCATAATTAACTCACATAAATTCATGAAATAATACCAAACTTATAATTTACTCTATCATCTCTCGTCCTCCACAATTTAAAATCTAAAGGAATGAGACTCGTAGATGCTTAGCCAATTAAATCAATGTTTTGGGTTTTCGAGTCATCTATAGGATCTTGCAAACTCTTAGACTTTTTCAAGTTTAGAATTCGCATTTTAAAGTTCCCTTGATAAACGACTCTCTAGGATCAATTATAGGAACTTGCGAAAAATTCTTGTTCTTAACCCGTAAGAGTTAATACTTTCGCGTTTTAAAGTTCCATATATAAAAGCCTAGCAAAACTTGACTTAAACACGTTAAGGATACTAGCTAGAGTAAACTTAGATAAGTAAACTCGGGTTGAGTCAAAATATTCATGACTTTGAAAAATTTAAAACCACTTTATTAAACTTTATTTAAGCAAGGAAAGTAAATAACGATAACAAAGGAGAATACTACTATATTACTAGGCCAAAATAGATTAAAAAATTTGAAAAATGTCGAAAAATCGAATTTTCCGGTTAATTGAGGGCAAATTCATGGAAAAGACCACTTACTTCGATAGAAGTCCCCCTACACTTGATATAAACATTGTCCTCAGTGTTTAAGATATAGTGATTTTAATGAAAACATATAAGATATGAAATTTTGAATCACGATAGTTTAGGATAGAACCAGGAAGATGAGAACACGGGATCACGGTTCGTCAAAAGTCATCGAGGTGCTCTTTGAAGCTTGAATCCCTGTAGAGAATAAGAAACAAGACAACAAACACATACGAGGCTCCCCCTACACTTATTATGAAAACGATAAAGGATAGATCACGGGTTGCCTCCCGAGAAGCGCTTGTTTTTGTTAACCGAGTCACGAGCCTGACTCGACCCAAAACTAGTTCATGGGAAACATGGTGAGGGATGGAATCATCTCATGAGAGATGTCCTCACCAAAGTACAACTTCAAACGCTGGCCATTCACCTTAAAATTGGGCCCATTTGGCTGAGAAAGCTCAATGGTGCTATAGGGAAAGACTTTGGCGACGGTGAATGGACCAGACCAGCGGCTCTTCAACTTGCCAGAGAAGATCTTCAACCGAGAGTTAAAAAGTAAGACTTGATCACCAACGTGGAACTCTCTGTTCTTAATTCTAGCATCGTGGATGATCTTGGTCTTCTCCTTGTAGATCAATGAGTTCTCGTAAGCTTCATTCCTCAGTTCATTGAGCTTGTTGAGTTGAATCTTGCGAAGATTACCGGCTTTGTTGATGTCGAAGTTAGCCCACTTCAAGGCCCAGTATGCCTTATGTTCTAGCTCGATGGGAAGGTGGCATGCTTTCCCGTACACAAGACGATAAGGTGTACAACCAATCGGGGTCTTATATGCGGTACGGAAAGCCCACAAAGCATCATCTAACTTATCGGCCCATGAGGCACGATGCTCTCCCACAGTACGTTCCAGAATTCTCTTTAATCCACGGTTGGAAATCTCGGTTTGACCATTGGTTTGGGGATAATAGGTGGTGGAAAGACGGTGATTGACACCATACTTATCTATGACTCTTGCAAATTGATCATTGCAAAAATGAGTCCCGCGGTCACTGATTATAGCACAAGGAACATCGAATCGAGCAAAAAGTTGCTTCAAAAAGTTCACAACCACCCTCGCATCGTTCGTAGGAAGAGCCTTGGCTTCAACCCATTTAGAAACATAGTCAACGGCTACGAGGATGTACTTATTCCCTTTAGATCATGTAAATGGCCCCATAAAGTCGATACCCCATACATCAAAGATTTCACATTCTTGTATAAAATTTTGAGGCATCTCATCTTTATGTGTGATCTTGCCTTGGCGTTGGCAAGCATCACAATGCTTAACCATATCGTGAGCGTCACGGTAAATGGTGGGCCAATAGAATCCAGAGTCGAATACTTTCTTCGCTGTATAGTTGGGACCAAAGTGACCACCGGTGGGTCCTTTATGGCAAGCATCGAGGATTTGTAAAGATGCCGGTCCATCAACACATCGACGAATGATCAAATCAGCACATTTTTTGAAGAGATAAGGGTCATCCCAGAAGTAAGTCTTAACATCTTTAAAGAACTTCTTCTTTTGTTGGGATGTTAACCCTTTGATGAGAATACCACCCGCTAAGTAGTTTGCAATGTCTGCAAACCACGGGGTGTCATCAAGATTGGAATGAATAGACATTAAGGTCTCAAGGGGAAAAGAGTCATTGATCTCTTGATTCGGATGATCCCCTTGATAAGGATCCTCAAGTCTACTCAGATGATCCGCTGCTAGGTTTTCGGCTCCCTTTTTGTCACGAATTTCGATTTTAAATTCTTGAAGGAGCAAAACCCAACGAAGAAGTCTTGGCTTAGAATCTTGCTTAGTCAACAAGTACTTCAACGCGGAATGATCGGTATACACGATGGTGGTAGAAAGGACAAGATAGGGGCGGAATTTTTCAAAAGCATACACTACAGCTAAAAGCTCTTTTTCGGTAGTGGTATAATGCAATTGAGCCCCTGTCATTGTCTTGCTAGCATAGTGGATTGGTTGGAAGTGTTTGTTCACTCTTTGGCCCAATAACGCTCCAATGGCAAAGTCTCTAGCATCACACATCAATTCAAAAGGTAGCTCCCAATTAGGGGTAACTAAGACCGGTGCCTTAGTTAGCTTATCCTTGAGAAGATTGAAGACTTCAATACACTCTTTGGAAAAGATAAACGGAGTATCTTTTTCCAAGAGGTGGGTCATCGGACGAGCGATTTTAGAGAAATCCTGAATGAAACGACGATAGAAGCCCGCATGACCCAGAAAACTTCTCACACCCTTCACGGTTGAAGGTGGAGGTAATTTGGCTATGACATCCACTTTAGCACGGTCCACTTCAAGACCGGCTTTAGAGATTTTATGTCCCAGCACAATGCCTTCTTTTACCATGAACAGAACAAGGCGAGTGTCTTCACACCGCTTAATCATACGTTCTAAATTGGCAAGGCAAGAAGAGAATGAATCACCATAGACCGAGAAATCATCCATGAAGACTTCCATGGTTTCTTCAACCATGTCATGGAAGATAGCCATCATGCACCTTTGGAATGTCCCTGGAGCATTGCATAAGCCAAAAGGCATTCTTTTATAAGCAAATGTGTCGTAGGTACAAGTGAATGTGGTTTTCTCTTGGTCTTTGGGGTCGATGGGTATTTGAAAGTAACCCGAGAAACCGTCTAAGAAGCAGTAATAATCATTACCCGCTAGACGTTCAAGCATTTGGTCCATGAAAGGAAGGGGAAAATGATCCTTTCTCGTAGCATCATTGAGTTTGCGATAGTCTATACAAACTCTCCACCCTGTAACGAGACGAGTAGGAATCAACTCGTTGTTTTCGTTGGGCACAACGGTGATTCCGCCTTTCTTAGGCACACAATGGACTAGACTAACCCATGGGGAATCCGAGATAGGATAGATCATGCCTGAATCAAGAAGTTTGATAACCTCTTTTTTGATAACGTCATGGATCTTGGGATTCACCCTTCTTTGGCTTTGAATAGTGGGTTTAAAGTCGTCCTCCATGAGAATTTTATGTGTGCAAAAGTGAGGATCAATTCCACGAATATCGGAGATTTTCCAAGCAATCGCTTTCTTATGATTCTTCAGCACGGTGATAAGTCAAGATTTTTCTTCTTCTTTCAGGTCCTTTGCGATGATTACAGGTAACTTCTTGTTGTATTCAAGGAAAACGTACTCGAGATGAGACGGAAGATCGTTAAGCTCTAAATCCGGAGGATTTTCGATGGACGGCGTAGTCAAATTCGGTTCATCGATAGAGATATCCTTAGGAGATGGTGGAGAAATATGGTCCTCACTGAGAAGTTTCTCAATGGTACGAATGTCTTCATCCCAATTAGAGGGAGAATCGTCATATTGCAAGTCCACATCTCCCAAAGTTGCTTCAAATTCTTTCAAGACGAAATCACTTTCTCCAAATGGAGTTAGTGATGGAGCAATAGAGGCAACGGTCTCAACAGTGGGTAGAGAAGAAGAACTACTTTTACAAGCGTCTTTGAAATGTTCTTCACAAGCCTCATCAAGAACGTCAATGAAATTAACGCTCTCATTTTCAGAAGGCTGCTTAGAAAGTTTACCCATGTTGAAGACGATTTTATCGTCACCAACTCTCATGATTAATTCGCCAGCGGCTACATCAGTGAGAGTGTGACCGGTCCTCAAGAATGGACGTCCAACGATTAATGGAACACGGGGGTCCATCTCGTAGTCAACGACAACAAAATCCGCCGGAAAGGTGAATTCGTCGATACCGACGAAGACATCTTCGGCTATCCCCACTGGATAAGCAACCGTACAGTTAGCTAATTCCAAAGTCATTCGTGTGGGGACTAGCTCGGGGAGAGATAAATGCTTCCAAACACTTAATGGCATTAAGTTAATACTAGCACCTAGATCGGCTATGGCCATGCAATTCTCTACTCCCGCGAAGTTGCAAGGAATCAAGAAACGACCCGGATCACCATTTTTGGTTGGTAATTTCCTTAAGAGCACTGCAGAGCAATTCTCATTAAGTTGGGTCTGAGCAATATCGAGAAGTTTCTCCTTATCACTGGGAAGATCTTTAAACATTTCAACATATTTTGGCATGTGAGCGAGAGCCTCAGCAAAGGAGATATTGAAATTCAGTTGTTTAAACATTTTGAGAAAGTTAGAAACCTGAATATCATCCTTGTTCTTCAATTTCTCTTTCCTCAACCTTGAAGGATAAGGTATGTTGGGTTGAGATGAAGGCTTTGGTATGGAATTCTCACTCACATCCTTGGGTGGTGGAGGGGTGGAAGTAGAAGTTGGAGGAATAGAAGATGGAGGATTTGGAGAAGGAGACTCGTTTTCCTTTGTCACAATCACCGGTGTAGGTGTAGGAAGCTCGAGTTCCTTTAAACCTTTTCCACTGCGAGTGGTGATTGCTGTCATCTCCCCTCTTGGATTAGCAACGGTGTTACTCGGAAGAGAACCCGATCCAGAGGCTTGATTACTTGGGAAAAAACTAGCCATCATGTTCCTTAAGTCATTCGTTTGACTTGCCAAAGTGTTTCGCATATCAGCTCGAAGATCATTCCCTTGCTTCACCATATCTGCTTTCATGTTGGCCATTTCCCGCTGAAGATTTTGCACTATCGCATCATTAGTCCTCATGTAGGTTTCAACCTCGTGATGTAATGCAGTGGGTTGGTTGGGAGGAGGAGCATGGTAGGCGGGTGGTTGATAAGCAGGTTGTTGGTAAACTTGGTTGTTTCTTTGAGGTGGATATGGGTTTCTTTGGTTTTGATATGGAGTAGGAGCACGAGGTTGGTTTTGATTATTGCGATTGAGGTTGTTTGGGTTTTGTGGGGGGAAACCGGGTGGTGAAAGAAAGTTGTTTGAGCGATAGCTGAGCAAGTTGGGGTCACCTTGAGGACTTGCTTGATAGCCTCCTGTAGAATAGGTACCGTTGGCGGCATACACATTTTCCAGATTGTCGTGAGTCGAGGGACAATCGGTGTATGAGTGAGATCCCCCGCATATTTCACATAATTGAGTCAAAACACTAGCTTGGGCAGTGATAGCTTTGGTATTGTTGGCGGCTTGGAGAGCAAGTGATTCAACAAGCGAAGTAAGCTTACCAATTCTCTTGTCGCTCTCATTAGTGATAGCACTAGCCACATTGGTCTGAACACTCTTGGTTTGCACTCTAGACTTGTTCTCAATAATATCCCAAGTGGCATTAGCAGACTTAACCAAAAGATTACCCCCCGAGGCACTATTTAGTGAATCTTGGTCATTCATGCTTAAACCATTGTAAAAAGTATTAATTTGATGTACTTTTGTTAAACCATGTTGTGGACACTTTCGTAAAAGTTCCTTAAAACGGTCCCAAGATTCACTAAATGTCTCACCGTACTTTTGTTCAAAAGTAATGATTTCATTCCGCAAAGCGGTAGTACGTGAGGGTGGGAAAAAGTAGTTGATGAATTTGGTCTCTAAATCCGTCAACGTAAGAATACTTTGTGGCGGTTCCTTATCAAGCCAATGCCAGGCTTGTTCCTCTAAGGAGAAAGGAAAAAGTTGCAAGCGAATTACCTCTTGTGAAACCCTATTATACTTAACCGTATTAGTGAGTTGAAGAAACCTTTTAATATGGTCATGAGGATCATCAATTGAACGCCTCAAGAAGGGTTGAGCAGAGACCATTTGAATGAAGCCGGATTTGAGCTCAAAGTTGTTGGCTCCAATCGCGGGTATGACAATAGCATCGTTGTTGCCCTCTACATGTGCTAGCAAAAGTTCTATCATTGGACGATTTTCCGGTAGAGGTTCATCGTTGTTATTATTCATGTTGGGTTGAGGTGGATTATTATTATTGTTGTGTACATCGCCATGTCTAAGTTATCGAGAGTCTCGGGCTCGGGATAAGACGTTGATCGAGTGCGCATACACATGCAAAAGAAATAAAAAAGCAGAAATATTTTTGGTTTATATGTTTTTTTAATTTTTTTGTATTTTTGAAAGTTTTATAATTTTTAGGATTTTTGAAAATTTTAAAGCAAGGAAAATAACTTTCAAAGATAAACGGATCCCAAAATCCAACGTGTCTCTCACTAAAAACCGTTAATCTTAACGAAAAGAGCCGGCAGCGGCGCCATTTAATACAAGGTTTTTAAGCTCGTATGAAAGTTCGTAGAATCCGATCTTTTAGAATTGATTACCGTTAATTAGTGCGACTCAATTGTTCTTGGTGGAAAATTAAATGGTTTGTTTTGATTATCTAATTTTAAACTAAGAGCAAATAATTGAAAACGTCGTTGAGTAAAATGGAAGCTTAAAATAATTAAACTACAAATAAAAGTGTGCAACATTTTAAAATTAAAATGTAAATGATTAAAAACTTGAAAACTTGTTTAAAATAAACTAAGTAAAAATGGCGGGAAAATTAAATTTGAAATCTAAGAAAAACAAAATGAAAGCCTGAATCCGATCGCAATGCGATCGCACTCAAACAGTAATCCAGATCGCACTCAATGCGATCGCAACAAAGGAGTTAGATCGTACTCACTAGTACGATGGGTAGGGGCGATCGTACTCACCGATCGCAACCACGATCGCAACAAGGGGATCGTGGTCAGGATCGTAGCCTGATTGTAACAAAACAGATCGCAATCAATGCGACCGCAACTAGAGATCGTGACACACCATCGCACTCCCAGATCGTAATCAATGATCGTGGTGTGGATTTGAAAAATGTAAAGATCGCATTCAATGCGATCGTAGCACAAGATCGTGGCCAATTAAAACCCCTCTGAGATTGAAATGGCGTCCAAAAGGAAAATAAGCTTAAACTAATAATCAGAAACCAATAAGCACTTTCAAACTTCTAGACAAAGATAAATAAGCACAAATTCGAAACCTTTACAAATATTAAACTCGAGACTTAACAAACCGAACATAAAATGACAATACTTTTTTTTAAAAAGCTTAAAAGTAAATAAGCCAAGAATACAAATAAGCCAATAAGCATAAAGAGCTTATAGCTTATACGTATAAGAGCTTATGTAGGAACAAGAAAGATCAACTTTTTAGTCACGAAATGATTAAATCAATCAAACCGTATGAAATGTAATACTCGGATCAAAGATTAAAGTAAACCAAGAAATTTGGAAAGAGATTAAAGAACTAAAAAGCTTAAACTTGCACTTGTTAAATGAAATCCAAATACAAAAAGCTTAACTTGAAAGATAAAAATGGAGAAAAGATAAAACTTAGTGAGAGAAAGTTGGGAACTTTCTCTCTCTAAAACTAGAAAGAAAAATGAAACTAAAACTAGCTTAATGACTAACACCCCCCCTAATGTGTCATTTAGGAGGGTATATATAGGGAGTGGGGAATGCATGTGTGCTTTCTTCTTTCTTTCTTTTCTTCTCGACTCGATCTAAATTCATTGTCTTTCTCGATATCGTCTCGGGATTTGAACTTGTCTTAATACTTTTCTTCTTTAATTTAGACTTGAGTTCTTCGACTTCATTAAACTTCTGACTTTAGACTTTTTCTTCGATAAATCTTCAGAATAGGTCTTGGACATCCGTTCTTTAAGCACTCTTGATCTCTTGACTTCGTGTTTTCTCGTTTTCTTCGATAAAAGCCCGTGAAAGCCCGTGTTTTCTTCCCTTTTCATCTTTTGGTCCTAAAACACAATAAAAACACAAACCACGCATAATTCCGACTTTTACGACATAAATTACACGTTTTGGTCTTGTTATTATTGGAAATAAGTGGTAAAAGGATACGTGTTTTCACACTTATTACTACTCCACTCCTCGAGTAATCCTTACTCGAGAGTTCACTACACATCAAGCTCCTTATGGTGGAGAAAATCGTACACGTTGCTTAACCAATTTCCGACTCTAAGCTAAAAGTCGAGCCCTAATCATAGCTAGGACCAATCTACACAACTATACTTAGTACATACACCACTTCCAAATAGACACAACTACTTGGATCTTCACAACTATGGCAAAACAACAAATGTATAAGATTTGATCTTGAAAGGATCTTTGGTGGTGGACTCAACACTTCACAAGGATAGTGTTCTTCTCTTTGCACTTGGAGAGGAAGGGAAGGATAGGATAGATTCACTTCTAAACAAGTAGTAATCAATCAAATGATCAAGGATTTGAGTTATTTAAGAAGTATGTTTGAATCTGGAAATTGATGTACAAAAGAGGTGAAGAGAAAATCTGAGAATGGTCCACTATTTATAGGACAAAGGGCCAACGGCTATATCTGCCCGCGGTTCCTTATCTCAGCCGGCGGTACCTTATCGATAAGGAACCGCATAGGCACTAGGGAACCGCCGGAGTAGACTCCGCTCCCTTTTTGTCCTTTAGTGTTGGAGGTCTTATCTGATTATAAAATATCCTCAAAGAATATTCCTATCAAAAAAGAATATGCCATTTACAAATTTTCAAATATTTAATTTAATAAAACAGTTTCTTAAAAAGAAAGTTTAATAATAAAACTTGTCACACTTAATAAAAAGTGAGTTTTAAGAAAAGATTAAATCACTTGATCACTTGATTAAGGTTAGTACTTGTTTATTCATACCTTAAGTGAAAATGGGTAAAATGAAAAATACTTGAACTCAAGAATTTGTTTTTTGTTGTTTTCGTAAATGCTTGTTTTGTACATATTGTCGTAATCAAAACTAAGCGAGACCGAAAAATGCAAGTAACGTTTTAGGCATTATTGCATTAACAATCTCCCCCTTTTTGATTCCGACAATACATAAACTCAATCACACAAAAACAAGATTTTCGAAGACGAGTTTATTCATTTCTCCCCCTTTGTCGAAGCAAAAAGGTTGCACAAGTCGGTGTTGAAGAGACGGACTTTGCAAAGACTCCCCCTTGGTGCTTACTCCCCCTTGCTTGGGGCACCGAGGAATCGAGATATGGTGACAAGCTACATAGAAGGGTTAGTTGAACAAAAGATACAACCAACAAGAGATAGCTATAGGTCACAAAAAATAAAATAAAAAGTGAAGAAAACACAAAGACTAAGATCCAAGTGAAGTCATGTAAATAAAAATCATACAAAGATGTATGAAAAAGGAAACAAGCCAAAAGCATAAATCTAATCCTAGTTACTCTAGAATTCTAAGATTTGCTTGAATTAGGTGTCTTGAGGATAAACAACCAATGCTTATATGAAAGAGAAGGTAGTGGCGGAAGGTGGTGGTGGTGGCTTGGTGGAGATCTCATAATCAAAGTGAAGAGGAGGCTTGATTAAGAGACTCTTGATGTAGCTCAACTCCTCATTGATGTATGCCATAGCAAGATGTTGATATTGACAACAATGACAATATGTCCCATGGTGCATGACATTATCATGAGAAGGAGGAAGAACACTAAAGGGTGGTGGTAGAAGAAAAGATGTTCCACAATCAACATTCTTGGTAGGAGAAATGTGATTAAGAGTGTTCTTGGGTGAATTTGGATTGAAAGTGTTCTTGGGTGAGTTGGGATTGAAAGCAATTGGGGAAAATGGAGGAGAATCAAGGCTTTCATTAGAAGAATAAGACATCACTACTAGAAAATGGGGCTAAAGCAACACTTGTAAAGTGTTGTATTAGGTCTAAAAAATGTTGCATAAATCCTAGTGCAACACTATTTTAGGTGTTGCATGAGGCTCTGTTGCCTTAGGCCTAAAGCAACACTTTTGTCATAATGTGCAACACTTTTGTCAAAATGTTGCTCGTGTTCACAAATGCAACACTTTTATATTGCAACACTTTGATAGTTACATGCAACACTTCTTAATATAAAACACCAACCAATGACAACACTTTTACGCATCACATGCAACACTTTCAATCATCTAACACAACACTTCTTTTTCAACCTTAAGAATATTGGCGCAACACTTTTTCGACTAGAGGCAACACTTTAGCAATTCCGTGTCGCATATTTTTTGTAGAAATTTTCAAAAGCTACGAATACAAGCAATGTTTTAATTATATGTGGACACATAATTGTTTCATCAAAACAACGATATAATATCATCAATAAGATCATATTCCAAGTACAAATTTGTTAAATGTCAAACATATAGTTCACAACATAAACAAAACACCTGCCAACTAAACTACTACTAAGATCTTCTTCATCATGTATTCTCAAAAGACTTCCAATGCAGTTGCATATGTTGATTATCTCCACATGTTATACTAAAACAACTTGGAAAACATATAACCAAAGAATAAAATTAGTTTTCTTTGAACTATGTGACACAAGGTGTTATCAAACACCATATTAAAGCCACTAAACTCATGATATCAATCCCTTAAATGACTTAATGTGGATCCTAAACATAAAGAAAATTTGTGATACATGTATATAACATTCTGGGCATACAGTGTATATGTTATGTAATACGGAAATTACTATTTCTAGTAAGTTCAACCAAAATTCAAGATTATAAATTTGCCTAAAATAATGAAAGTTTCACCTATGATATTGCCTTGTACATATTTCGAGATACAAAATCTGTAACATATTTTCCTGAAAACTCGACCAAGAGTTGAATTCAAGCCCTGCTGTTAGGCAAAAATAGTAAGCATTGAAGATACTCACTAGCTATATGTTAGGCTTATCAAAACCTTTATACCAACTACCTTCACCAAAAAAACTAGTCATTAACCATTCAAAAGAGTGTTTCAATATTTTAAAACATAATCTACATATTTTGGTTCATTTCTAAACTGTCATCTTGCCTTTGGTTAATAACAAGATTCAATATAAAAACACATAGCAGAATAGTCGTCCTTTTCATCCTTCGCGACTTTCGTCAAGAAAGTGCAGACTTGCGAGAAATGGCAGCAGCCATTTGTAGTACGGTTTGATGTTTAAGAGAAAAGATTAAGGAAAGAATGTGGATTCTATGCTTCAATCTAGCTGTTTTAGAGGTTAATGGTCTCTTTAAGCTATTAAAAGTAGCATATTGATGCTTTTGAAACTTTAACTTTCACGATGTTTCTTGTTCTCAGCTTCAAAATCTAGAGCCATCAAGGCCATGGTTACACCAACCGTTTCACACCCAAACGAGAAACAAATCTGAAAAAAGAGAGTTTTCATCACTGGCATGGGAGTGGTTTCAGTTTCTGGAAATAATGTTAACACTTACTATGAAAAACTTTTGGAGGGTCAGAGTGGTATAAGTCATATATATAACTTTCATAACCTTACTTATAAAATGTTACTACTAATCAACCAATATTAATCAGTTTGAAAAAACAAAATAAAAAGGTTACCTATCAGCAAGGGTAGGTAATATTCCCAAACACCCTCGAACGCGTTAAAGGTTATTTTCATATCAAATTGTATGACAGATGGACCGAACAAAGATAGGAGTTCTCGTGGGATCAGGCATGGGAGGCCTAATAACACTTAGCAACGGCGTGGAAGCACTTATTCAGATGGGATTCAAATAAAAACTCACTTTCCTTAATCGATTACCAACATGGTATCAGCATTATAGCGATAGATACAGGCTTGATGGGACCTAACTACTCCATATTAACAGCTTGTGCAACTGCAAACTTCTGTAGTAATGCGGCTGGAATGGAAACCATATTATAAGAGGAGAAGCGCATATTATGATAGCTGATGACACTGAGGCTGCTATGAATCCTACAGGGGTTGGCGGGTTAATAGCTTGTAGGGCATTGTCTCAAAGAAATGACGAGCCACAAAAGGCTTCACGACAATGGGACCAATATCATGATGGGGCTTTGCTATTGGTGAAGGTGTTGGTGTCTTGTTATTGAACTGCTAGACTTTTCATTTAAAAATAAATCAACTCCTAGACCGAACATACTTTTGTGACAACAGGCCGGGTTGGAAAATAAATGGTGGCAGCCAACCGAGATCAAAGTTGGCCGCACACATCAATGAAGTATATGATTCATGTGTGACCAATACAGGATTAATGCATAGCACGCTACAAGTGTTTGAACTAACAGTAGATAAAAAGACACTTTAAAGCGAACTAGTATACTTTAAAATGAAATCTGCTCGTACAATGTACGTGTTCAGAATTTGCACAAGTATGAAAAGTAAATACTAGAACAAAGCGCAAAAGGATGAATTTCGACTTAAGATTAAGCACTTCTAATAAGATCTAAATGTGGAACAAATAACTCCCAAAGTATTTTCTATAACCTTATTTCATCATCAAATAACCATGGAAAATAACCTGTGATTGCAAAAATGTAAAATAAGGACACTGGCCTTAGGAAAAATTATTAACATAACAGTCATAATACATTACTTGACTTGAGAAGTGATACAAGCTACAAAAAGTGCAAAGTTTAAAAAAATGTAGTAGCAAAGAGCTCAACAGTAGCACTAGCTAGCATATGTAAATTGTAGTAACAAAAAAAGTGAAATAGAAGGTATTAAATAGTAAAAATGAGGATGAATTTGATCACTTGACAACAATGATGAGTGATTACCTGAGTAAAATATATAGACGTAATGTCAACTAAGCATTTCAATAAAAAAGTTGTTATAAATTTATTTTATGTTAACCAATTTACATCTCATATCTGTTGAACTAAAATTGTATTAACTAATTTACATCTCATATGCCACTGATGTTAAAACATCTCGTATCCGATTGGTAAAAAATTATCGGGTTATCGGGTTGAACCCGAACCCGATAAAATATGAAAAGATAACCTTAAACCGACCTTATAAGGCTATCGGGTTGGTCGGGTTGACTCGATAGACCCTATAAGCCGAGTTGGACACGAATGAACCCGACCCTATAAGGCTTTATTGGGTTCGGGTCGGGTTCGGATCGGATCGGGTCAACCCTTTTGACACCCCTAGCCACAACTAATGTTGTACCAACTCGGTAAATTCGATAAATCTCTAATCAATTCCGTAGGTACACAAATGATTCTAGAAAAATACAGTTAACATTTCATGATTTTTTTCTATAATTTTAGCAACAATGCGTCCTCATATTCTTACCCTTGTTTTATTATTATGGTTGTTTTCTAATGGTAAATTTGCTCCTCTAATTTCATAGAACACACATACAGTAATATATGTTTTGTACTAAATGTAATTTGTTCCACATTTGCAGGAGCCTTGGGGACTACTATCACTATTGTCAATGACTGTGGCTTCACAGTTTGGCCTGGAATCTCAAGTAGTCCCGATCTCAATGTCACCGGGTTCTAGCTCAAACAGGGTACTAGCCACACTTTCGAAATTCTGGGGGGACTGGACGGGTAGAATCTGGGGTAGGAATGGTTTCACCTTCGATGAGTCTGGTCAGGGGTCGTGTGTCATGGGTGACTGCGGCGGTGAAATGGAGTGCAATGGAAGAAATTACACGCAACCTGTGACGATTGCAGAGCTCACTGTGACCACGGATGATGTGTTTTATGATGTCAGTATCCTAAATGGTTTTAACGTACCAATGACTGATGAGCCTAGTCGTGATGGTAGTTTTGAAATAACATGGTGCATTAACGACTTGAATCAATGATGCCCACCGGAGCTGAAGTGGAAAGGTGGAGGGGGTGTATGAGTTACCAAGGCTCATGCCAACAGTCTAATTATTGGTGGTTGTTCAAATAGGCGTGCCTGAAAGCTATTTTTTATGAATCAAATCTTGGCACATATCAGTGCAGGAATATTGATTACACTGTCAGATTTGGTCTGCGGTCCGACACGTTTTCAACAATCAGACTTGGCCATCAATACACAGGTGGCGGTGACATGCTTTTTTCCAATAACGGAATTTTCAAGATTGGTTATTTTGGTAATATGGGTTCAGATATAGATTCATTTATGCTATTGTCTGTGAGAAACAGTCCTTAAATATGGGCTGCAAACTGGAAGAAGACACCCAACCCTTCAGATGGTGCAGCACTCTCCATTGACCCCAACACTGGAAACTTGATAGTGGCTGAAGGAAGGAAAATTGTGCTGCAAATTACCAATGTTCAAGCTGGTCCAAATCCAAATGTGAGTGCAACTCTGGAAGACAACGGTAATTTCCAGCTGATTAATGAAAGTAACAAGAGGGTTTTATGGGAGAGTTTCAATCACCCGAATAATGTACTTTTACCAGGTATGAAGCTTGGGTATGACCTTAAAACAAGGAAGAACTGGACCTTAACTTCTACCCTGAGTGAAACAGTTTATGATCCAGCAACACACTGGATAGACTATAAAGAAGTTCTAGCTCTATTCGACTGGCATTCGCTTATGAGGATTTTCATCAAACACTTGGTGTACAAATAATATAATGGGTCATTTTAATATATATGTATATCCAAAAAAGAAAATTGTACACATAACTAATGTATAGAAACAATAAAAGATCACAAAGAGCTAAGAACAACATGGAAGAAATTCATACTTCACATTCAGATTCAACTAAAAAATATTTCATCCACAAATGAATTGGTACTCAATTTTTAATTTCTATTATAACATATTTCATGATAGTTAGTGAGAAACAATTACCTGTTATTGCTTGTTACAAATTAGAGGAAGTGGAAGAACATCCGAGCATAGATTAGGAGATAACAATGTACTGTGATAGAGTATCAATTATAATACTAATAGACATGGAATTTTTTATGGAAAAAAGAAAACCACGCTTTAGGAGGGATCTGAAAAAAATTTAGGAGTCTTAAAAGGTTTTGGTCAAAATTTTGGCTTCATCATTCTAAATTTTGAAGATTTTGGGCGGACAATTGAGCGGGTTGGATTTGGAGATTATATTTTTCTTTTTATTTTTTTTAAATGTGCAAAGTACAATTCGTGTATTTTTTCATTACAAAGGATTTTGAATTTTTCATAAATAAATATAGGTTCTTATAATGTTGCAAGTACGGGTGTCAATTTTTTCGATCCGACCCGATCCTATTCGGGTCGGGTTACTCGATTTGAGATTTCAATTCGGGTTAGTCGGGTTAACCCGACTAACCCGAATTCGAAATCGGGTTGGATATCGGGTATAATATTTATGTCTATTTCGGGTTCGGGTCAACTCGATTGACCCGAATAATAATTTTTTTTTATTTTTTTTTTTTTTAAAATTTAAATTTAATATAAATTGTATTAAAAAGGTAAAAAAGAAAAAATTAACTTTACTCGAATTCGAGTTGACCCGAACCCGACCCGACCCGAACAGACCAGACCAGACCCGAACTTGACTAACCCGAGTTAAAATAATGTTTTTAGTTTAACTTTTAACAAATTCACAAAACATTAAAAAAAGTGTTGCATTACTTATAAAATGTGTTGCTTTTTTCTAATAAAACTTGCAACACTTTCAAAAGGCATTAGTTATTAACATGCAACACTTTTCTTCGAAATGTTGCTTTACAATCATTTTTGTTTAAAAGGCAACATCTTTTTAAAGTGTTGCTCTTTAAGTGTTGCATTAGCCTTGTTTTTTTGTAGTGCATTTTAGGATGTGAAGTATGGCAAAATGCTTATGGTTAAATAGGGAAGGCTCAAGGTATTTTTAGGGTGGTCAAAGGGTTGAAACAAAGATTCCCAAAAGTGTTGGAACAAATGTGGAGTTTCAGAAATACCCAAAAAAGGAAGCACTGTACGCGGTTCCATATCACTTCTGGCGGTTCCTTATCGCTAAGGGACCGCGGTTCATATATGGAACCACCTACTGAGGTTGTGTTTTGGTGGTGAAGGAAGATTTTTCAATTCAGCAAATCTTATTTTTCTAGTCTAACTAATCATAGGGATATGCTTAAAAGCAAAGATAGACAAAGAAAACACACACGAACTCACCAAATAGAGATTTGACCAAAATACATGGATTTTAAAATAAAAATCGATGTAGGAGGTGTGTAAGACAAGAACTTAAGTCACGACACAATGATCCTCCATGATTCTATATTGTTCTTGCTATGTTTGAGAAAATCATACATATGAATTATGTAAGCTCGAGATTAATAGCAAGAATCTATGAAAAATGTTTTTAGATTGAATTAACAATGTCAAAACATTTCTCGGCCATTTTCGAAATAGACTTTGAGAATTTTTAAAAGGAGAAGAGAAGATTTTCAAGAAGAGTTTAGGAGACTCAATGACTCAAAGTGATAAAAGACTCAAAAGAAAACAAGAGACTCAATAAGAGGAAAGCAATAAAGGAATATGTTCCATTAAACCTAGACCTAGACGCAAGTAATTAAAAGGTTCCCTCTTAAGTGGCTTAATGAAGATGTCGGCTAAGTTATCCTCGGAGGGTACCTTCTCAATCGAAATGTTCCCCTTTTGAACATTAACCCTAAGGAAATGGTGGCGAATTTCTATGTGCTTGGTTTGCGAATGTTGCACGGGATTCTTGCTAAGGTCTATAGCACCTTTATTGTTGCAGATAATGGGAACATCATCAAGAGAAATCCCGTAATCAACAAGCGTTTGCTTCATCCATAGAGCTTGTTGGCATGCTTTTACGGCACTCACATACTCGGCTTCCGTGGTGGATATCACAAGAGCGGTTTTTTTCTTGGAGAACCAAGAAGTTAAACAACAACCCATGAAGGTCTAAACTCCACTAGTGATTTTCCGGTCCACATAGTCTCCCGCATGATCCAAGTCCGCGTAGACAATGGTTTCTATGCCGGTCCCTTTAGGATGCCATAATCCTAAATGTATAGTGCCCTTAATGTATCAGAAGATACACTTAATCGCTTCAAGGTGAGAGGTTTTGGGAGCCTCTTGGAAGCGAGCACAAAAGGCAAACACTAAACATGATATCCGGTCGACTTTCTGTTAGGTACAACAACCTCTATATTTGGTGTTGTCTACCGACTCACAATCATCATCTACGGTGAGTTTAGTATCCAGGCCATTGGGGTCTTCATTGGTCTAGATTCTTCTAATCTAAATTTCTTTAGCATTTCTTTAGCATACTTAGATTGACTAAAGAAAATACCATCATCCATTTGTTTAATTTGGAGTCCTAAAAAGAAGTTAAGTTCTCCCATCATACTCATTTCAAACTCATCATGCATGATTTTGGCAAAGTCATCACACAATTCTTGATAAGTTGAGCCAAATATAATGTCATCAACATATATTTGCACGACTATGAGGTGAGAACCTTTCTTCTTTGTAAAGAGTGTGTTATCTACCATCCCCATGGTATACTCATGTTTAACAAGAAACGCTTTAAGTCTATCATACCAAGCTTTGGGTGCTTGTCTAAGACCATAAAGTGCCTTCTTAAGCTTGTAAACATGATCCGGTTTCTCAAAATCAATGAAGCCGGGAGGTTGAGCCACATATACCTCCTCATTGATCAAACCGTTAAGAAACACACTCTTTACATACATTTGTTGAAGCTTAAAGTCTAAGGCACAAGCGTAGGCTAAAAGGATTCTAATGGATTCTAATCTTGCTACCGGTGCATATGTCTCGTCATAATCACTCCCTTCTTGTTGATTATAGCCTTGAGCTACAAGTCTAGCCTTGTTACGAGACACAACACCGTTCTCATCTAACTTATTCCTATAGACCCATTTGGTTCCTATAATGGTAGAACTTCTAGGTGGAGGAACACGTTCCCAAACATCATTAGCAACGAATTGATTCAATTCTTCTTGCATCGCAATGACCCAACTCTCATCCGTCAAAGCTTCTTTAACATTCTTCGGTTCAATCAAGGAGACAAAACAAAAGAAGTTGCATTGGTTTTGGACTTGAGATCTTAGGGTCCTTTGATTTAAGTTACCAATGATATTATTGAGAGTATGATCCTTAGACTCCTTAATGTTTACTTCCTTTTCAACAGAAGGTCTTCAACTCTTATTTTTCTAACCTCTTTGGCCTTAACTACTTCTATTTCATCCAAGTCATCATTAACCAATGGTGGTGTCTTGGGTAAAGGAGGGGTTTCATCAAAAGTCACGTTAAGTGATTCTTCAATTACGCCCGAGGTTCTATTGAGGACTATGTAGGCTTTGCTAGTTTGGGAATAACCTAAAAAATACCTTCGTAAGACTTTGGGTCGAACATGGTAAGGTAGTCTTTGGTGTTGAGGATAAAGCACTTGCTTCCAAACACCCTAAAGTATTCCAATGAGGGTTTCTTACCTTTAATAATCTCATAGGGGGTCTTTCCTAGGAAAGGTCGAATAAGAATTCGGTTGAGAATATAAGTCGATGTGTCCACGGCATTGCACCAAAACTTTTGAGGCAAAGATTGCTTATTTAACATCGTCCTACTCATCTCTTGGATGGTCCTATTCTTCCTTTCAACTACCCCATTTGATTGTGGAGTGCGAGGAGCCGAGAAGTTATGGGTAATACCATGAGCTTCACAAAAGGCACCAAATTGCACTTCATTATCAAATTCCCTACCATGATCCGTCCTAATAGAGACAATTGGACATCCTAGTTGATTTTGAATTCTTCGACTAATGATTTAGAAATGATCGAAAGCTTCATTCTTCGATGCCAAAAATCTAGTCCAAGTGAATCTAGAATAGTCGTCAACTATAACTAGGGTATAAAGGTTACCTCCATAACTCCGTATGGCGGATGGTCCAAAGAGATCCATATGTAGGAGCTCTAAGCACCGAGATGTTGAAACCAAATTCTTGGCTTTGTGACTTGAGTGATCTTGCTTTCCAACTTTGCAAGCATCACAAAAGTGACTATCAAACTTCATCTTGGGGAGGTGTCTTACCAACTCCTTAGAGACTAAAGATTGAATTAAACGCATATTAGCGTGACCTAATCTCCTATGCCAAAGAGTAGAACTATCATCTATAGTCACAAGACATATGTTATCTTTTGACTTCTTATTGACCTTCATGACATAAAGCCCATGCTTTCTAACACCTTTTCCAATGACCTTTCCATCTTTTACGATTTCACTGTCATGTTCCGAAAAGATGACCGTTCACTTATTGACACAAATTTGACCTATACTTAAAAGGTTAAACCCTAAATTATCTACGTGCTCAACATTTTCAATGGTCATGGAGTCAAGAGAAACCGTACCTTTTCCAATGATATTACCACGTAGACTACTAGCGAATGTGATGTTACCTCCATCATATGCTTTGTAGTGCGAGAACAAACTTTGATTACCCGTCATGTGTTTAGAACAACCACTATCCTTAATCCACTCGTCGGGTTCCAAATCAATTCCCAAGCATATCTAGGTAACAACACACACGATCAAACATTTGGTCCCCAATATCTCATGGGTCCAAAATTGTTAGTACCAAACATCCCTTGCATTTGGTTAGGATGCATGAATGGAGGAGGGGTTCCCCATGGGGAATAAAATGGAGGAGGATAACAATTCATATAACCATTTTGTTGTTCATTATTTCTCCTAGGTGTATTTTATCTTGGTTTAGAGTTGTTGTCATTCCTTCTAGGTGTTAGAGTTTTACTTCTAGGTCATGAATTGTTTTGACTATCTCTTCTAGGTGTTGTCGTTCTACTTCTAGGCCTAGACTCATTCCGTACTCTTGGTGGAGTAGTGGATGGTCTTGATAAACTTCTATTTCCCATTATAGGTTTACTCAAGGGCTTATAGAACTTATCAACGGCATTGTCGTCATGTATGGGTAATTTGACCTTGTTAACAATAAGATGCTTTGGTTGTTCACTTAAATTTTACTTTTCAGAAAGTTTAGAATTTTCAGCAAAAACTCTTTCTGGCCACAGTTCCTTATCTAGGGCGGCGATTCCATAGTGATAAGGAACCGCCCCATACAATCTGGGACCGCGTACAACAGACGATTTTTCTGAAAATCTGACTTGTTTAGGTTCACTAGTTGATGCTTTATTTGAGTTAAAACCTACACCAAGTCTTTCCTTAGAATGAATTTGTTTGTTTAACATATCATCAAGAGCACTAGTACCTTTCATGAACTTTTCCAATTTAATGGAGGTGCTCTTGAGATTTTCATTCTCTAATCTAAGTTTCTCACAACTTAAGAAACCTAAATCAACTTCTTTATTTTTCTCAAGCTTGGCTACTTTCTCCCTAAGTTCATTGATTTCATTTTCAAGCTTAGTTTTGGTTGATTTTAAGGTTTTGTTCTTTCTATGAATTTAAGGCTAAGTTTGTGTAAATTATCACATTGGCCTTCTAATTCAATATCATCTAAGGTGGAGCTATCATTGCTATAATATTCGGTTTCGGAATGTACCTCTTTAGAAGTATGAGCCATAAGACATTTCTCCTCTTTGGGGTTGTCATCAACATCTTCACCGCTATCGCTCCAAGAACCACTAACAAACATCGTGTGATTCTTATCGCGTGAAGGCTTTGGACACTCACTAATGAAATGATTTTGATCGCTATACGAGGAACTATCATGATCGCTTTGTGCCTTCTTGGATTTGAGTGCAAGAGACTTCCTTTCACTCTTGGTTTTCACCAATTCCGAGTCCTTTAAAATTATCATCTCATTTACCTTCAAGTTGCCTATAAGTTCATCAAGTGATAAAGTTGAGAGATCTTTCGATTCTTAAATCGCCGTGACTTTTGCTCTCCACTTAGGATGTAAGGCCATTAGAAACTTCCTAACATTGTTCTTGCTAGAAAAAAACCTTCATCAAGTGCTTTTAGACTAGTAATAATAGTGTTAAATCTAGCAAAAGCACTATCAATAGTTTCATCTTCTAAGATGACAAATTGTTCATATTGTTGGACAAGAAGATCGATTTTGCTTTCTTTGACTTGGTTATTACCTTGGTGGGTTACTATAAGAGTGTTCCAAATATCTTTAGCGCTTTCACACATAAAAATCCTTTCATACTCTTTCTTAGGTAAAGCTTTATAAATCACCATTTTAGCCTCATTATTTTTCGAAAGTTTCTTTTTAGTATCGTCATTAGCTTTGTCAAAAGTGACCAATTATTTTGTTTTAGAAACTTTATTAAATTGATAAGGTAAAAAACCACCATTGGTAATAACATGCCAAAGATCTAAATCTTTTGATTTCACATAAGTCTCAAATCTATTTTTCAAATAAATAAAACTATCGGTTTCAAAAAGTGGTGGTCTTTGCATAGATTGCCCTTCTAGGTACTTGTTGGAATCCATAGATCGATTCAAGTTTTAAAATACAATATACTTTAAAAATTCTTGAGCAACCTCGCTCTGATACCAATTGTAGAAACTAGAAGGGGGGGGGGTTGAATAGTTTCTTATATTTACTTGTTAAAAGATGGTTTTCAAAAAATCCTTTTGTAAAAACTTAGGCTTGAGGAAATATGTGAAATTTTCTTATGCACAATATGAACAATGATAGTGTAACAAAACTAATACTAACTAATGTATATGCACAAAGAATAAAGAATGTAAAGAGTTAAGGGTAAAGAAAGATCAAACCAAACACCAAGGATGTATAGTGGTTCGGTAACGAAGCTCACTCCTCGTTCCTACTCCACTCCTCGAGTACTCCTTACTCAAGAGTTCACTACACAACAATCTCCTTATGGTGGAGAAAACCGTACACGTTGCTTAACCAATTTCCGACTCTAAGCTAAAAGTCGAGCCCTAATCGTAGCTAGGACCAATCTACACAACTATACTTAGTACATACACAACTTCCAAATAAACACAACTACTTGGATCTTCACAACTATGACACAATAACAAATGTATAAGATTTGATCTTCAAAGGATCTTTGGTGGTGGACTCAACACTTCACAAGGATAGTGTTCTTCTCTTTGCACTTGGAGAGGAAGGGATGGATATGATAGATTCACATCTAAACAAGTAGTAATCAATCAAATGATCAAGGATTTGAGTGATTTAAGAAGTATGTTTGAATATGGAAATTTATGTGTAAAAGAGGTGAAGAGAAAATCTGAGAATGGTCCACTATTTATAGGACAAAGGGCCAACGGCTATATCTGCCTGCGGTTCCTTATCTCAGCCGGCGGTACCTTATCAATAAGGAACCACATAGACACTAGGGAACCGCCGGAGTAGACTCCGCTCCTTTTTTGTCCTTTAGTGGTGGAGGTCTTATCTGATTATAAAATATCCTGAAAGAATATTTCAAATCAAAAAAGAATATGCCATTTACAAATTTTAAAATATTTAATTTAATAAAACATTTTCTTAAAAAGAAAGTTTAATAATAAAACTTGTCACACTTAATAAAAAGTGAGTTTTAAGAAAAGATTAAATCACTTGATCACTTGATTAAGGTTAGCTTGTTTATTCATACCTTAAGTGAAAATGGGTAAAATGAAAAATACTTGAACTCAAGAATTCGTTTTTCGTTGTTTTCGTAAATGCTTGTTTTTACATATTGTAGTAATCAAAACTAAGCGAGACCAAAAAATGCAAGTAACGTTTTTAGGCATTATTGCATTAACAAAGACTTCGACTGATTCTTCAATCATATCGTGGAAGATTGCAATCATACACCTCTGAAAAGTAGCAGGTGCATTGCATAGGCTAAAAGGCATGAGCCTATATGCGTAAGTTCCAAATGGACAAGTAAATGTGGTTTTCTCTTGATCCATAGGGTTGATTGGGATTTGAAAGTATCTGGAAAAACTATCGAGGAAACAAAACTATTCATTCCCTATGAGTCTTTCTAACATATGATCCATAAAGGTCAAAGGTAAATGATCTTTCGCGGTTGCGTCATTTAATTTTTGATAGTCAATACACACTCTCCATCCGGTGATGGTTCGTGTTGGTACTAACTCATTATTTTTGTTAGTTACTACAGTGATACATCCCTTTTTAGGTACACAATGAATAGGAATAACCCAGGGGCTATATACGATTGGGTAGATTATTCTAGAATCGAGGAGTTTAAGGATATCTTTTTAACAACGTCCTTCATGTTAGGACTTAATCTTCATTGTTTTTCAACAATCGGTTTCTTGTTATCTAAAAGTTGGATTTTGTGTTTGTAGAACGATGGACATATGCCAGGAATGTCAGAATTTTTCCATGCAAAATCTTGTTTATGCTTCTTGAGAACTTCATATAGATCAGTTTTGTGTTCTTCCGAAAGTTGGGATGAAATAATTACAGGCAGTAATTTTTCTTTGTGAAGAAACGCATACTCCAAATGTTCAGGAAGAGGCTTAAGCTCAAATCTGTAGGAGCCTCTTCTACAGAATTTGATATGAGCTTAAACTCATATCCTTTTATCAACAAATAACCCTAAAACATGAAGCAAAATACCAATTTATTTGGCAAAAACAGTATTATGTGGTATGTTTGTGTTTGTGTGCACTTGTGTAGGTATAAAGATACATTTTCAAGAAAACAAGGAAAATTCAAGCTCAAATGGATGAAAAAGACAAAAGAGGATCAAAAGTGACAAGACTTTGAAGTATAAGGACCTATCTTGACAAGTTATGAAAGTTGAAGGACTTAAAGTGCAAATAATGAAAAGTCAAGATTCAAGTCAAACTTGGTCAACTCTCAAGTCAACTCAGTCAAAGGACCATTTTGTTCAAGAATGAAGTTCAAAGGACTAGTTTTGCCAAAGAAATGAAGATTAGAGATCAAATCATAAATCTGCCTAAGTATAGGGACTGAAAGTGACAAGTTTACATCAAAATTGGGTTTAATCCGTGTGAAGTGTTAAATGGCCAATGAGAATCAAGTAAATAATATACATGGATCACCACATCAGCCACTAGCGCCGTTTTCCATTAAATGCAAGATCTCAACAGTGAAAGCGCACTTCCTTTTAATCAACCAATGAGAGAGCGCCACTCCATAATCCTTTTATCCAATTTTGGATATTGATCCGTGTGACCAGATGAGAGCCAACCAGGAAATGCCACGTGTCATCTTCAAGAACAAGAAATATTGCCAGGATCGTGATTATGATAGAAGCCATTTCATGGGAAGATTAAAACACCAAACTTGCTTAATTTTGAGAGACGAATTCAACGGTGTAAACCAATTAACAAATCACTCATCCAATCAAAAACACCCAAATCATTGTTCATACCTTCAAAGTGCCAAATGCAGAATTTTCCACGTGGCAAGTTATGACTGGTTCTGACACGTCACCAACTCCAACAAACTCTCCTTTCTTGCCTATAAATAGTTAGATTGTTCTTCATTTTCAGATGTAGCCTAATTTTGTAAAAACACCTAGTTAACTTTTCCTTTCCCTTTTTCCCTCACTTTTCTTCTAACTACTCAAGAGTCTGACAAACTCTTGAGTCAGTTAGTTAGTTGATAGCTTGTAACAAACTTTGTAACTGATTTCCTTCAATAAAATTCAAATTCATTTTTCCCGCCAAATTCTGTTCTTCATATTCCAGTTCAAATCTTGCTGCTGTTTGATAGTATTGTTGCTGTTTGATGTTTGTTATGATCAACCATTGATCATAACTGACATTTGTGAAGTTTGCCAGTTTGTTGATCACAATTCAGCCATTTCCTAGTTCTAATGGAGATTTCAAGCAGTTTGATTGATTCCAGATGATTTGTAGCTGTTTGATGGTTGATACTTGTTGAATACTAGTGATAGGTGGTGGTTATCACTAGGGCAAGAGAGCTCAGCGCTCCTCTTCTTCCCAAAGGATATCTACATTAGGTTCTATAGTTCTTGTTTTTGTTCCTCTAAACAGTCAACTGCCATGCTTTATTTTCCTAGTTTAATTCTGATGGCTGCATGTTTTACTTGATAGTAGTTGATGTTTGATTGATTTTTGTGTGATTGTAGCTTAATCTTGCATACTTGTTTACTGATTTGAGAGTTAATTGTAGTTACTGCATCATTTCAGTCACTTTTTAGCCTAATAGCTTACTTGCTGTCTTAGCCTTGGTAATTGTTTGGTTTCAATTTTAATACCTTTCATTTAGTCTATTGAATCTAGTTTGCTATAGCATTTGAATCAGTATAATTCAGAACTTAATAAGTCTTTGTTAAAGTTTGTTATAAGCAGTTTAAGGAGTGTTTGGGAATAGCTTAAAAGTAGTTTTCAAGTGTTGAGCTTTGGTGTTTTAGAGTTGATTTCCAGTCCTTAGGTGTTAACAAGTGGATTTATATCTTTTACAAGTCAAATAAAAGGTCAATCAGGCAAATGGCTTCAAAATTGTTTGGGTCAGTTTCCATTTAGCTGTGTACTTAAAAACTTGTTACTTTCAATTGCTAATTTCTCATTCATTACTTGATGAAATTTCCTCAAATTTGTTTCCAGTCCTAGCTAATATCATATAGTTTCAGTTTCTAAAAGGAATTTCTACAGTTCTAGGAATTAAGCCAGAAAATAGCTTTTTGGTCAAAGGCTGAGCAAAGCTCATTCTCTGAGATAAGCTTGTTACTGTTTTCTCATATCTTCAAATCCACTTCATAAAAGTCATGATTTTCTTTCACAAAAACGTTTAATTAGTGTTGAATATTGATTTTTGAGAATTTGAGCTTTTTCCAAATTCTGGTCAAACTTGGTCAACATAAGCTCTTTTGAGCTTATTTCAGATTTCTAGCTCATTTCTTGATGAAAATAGTTCTGGTTTGATTTCCCATTCTTGAAATAAGTTGCTTAATTAGTTTCATTACAAAGATCAAGTTGTGACTGTTTGGTTTAAGCTGTAGCTTATTTTGTGCTTATCAATAAGCACTCATTTGCTTATTTCTGACTTTTAGCAAGATTCCTTAGATACACGTAGCTTAAATTGGATTTGAAGTCTTTTGCAAGTTGTTTCATCTGATTTGATTGAGTAATAAGCTCAAACGAGCTTATTCTTTCATTTGTCCCGTTTTTGTTTAAAAGTTTTCAAAAATTGCTTTTTAGTCCTTGCATTTCTATCAGTGTTGAATAGTTGGCTAAACTTCCAAGTAATTAGGGTTTGCATAAGTTTGGTCCCTGGACTTTGAAAGTTGTTAGAATTCAGTTAGTAGTTTGTTAATTTGTTACATTTTGGCAAGTTTGTTATAGTTTGTGCATTTTTGATCCTCATAGTTTTCAGATTTACATTTTTAGTCCCTATAGTTAATAGAATTTACATTACAAGCATTTACATTTCATAGAAATTACAATTTCAGTCCCTTTAGTTTCAAGTTTTGCAATTTTAATTTTTACTTGAATAAAAACGTGGTATTTGCAATTTGTTTTACATATACGTAGGTAATATTTTTCCTTTTGACTAGCATTTGTTGAATTAGCAATAGATTACCAAGCAAGCTTAACAACCAAGAACAATTAAGAACCCGATATTGGTTGGACTTTCTATTGGTTAAGAATCGAGAGAAAACGAACTGCATTATACTACATTTCAAATGGCGCCGCTGCCGGTTCTTTGACTACACGAGAGACTATCGATTGACGGTTTTTATTGGCTTTTGGGATCCGTTCACTTTGTGAACGTTATTTTTACGGATCATAAATCAAAAACAAATAAAAAATAAAAAATATAAAAATATATAAAAACTAAAAAATTAACAAAACAATTCTTTTCCTAAAGAATTGACCAAAAAAAATTAAAAAATCCAAAAAGCAATCTTTTTCCTAAGAGATTGCACCCAAAAATATATATTATTGGATTCTCTCGGTTTTTATGTACATATAGTATTTTCCTTTAAAAAACTCATAAATACAAAAATATTTTCCATATATTATTATAAGTAAATACGTATACGTATAAGAACAATCAATCTACATATCTTCCATAAGTATTGCCGAGGCAATACACCGTGTTGAGGGGCGTTCCGGTCCTTGACACGCGTATCGATCAAACAAAATAAAGCAAGAATAGATAAATACTCTCAATAAGCAACAATTCGAAGAATACGAACATTTAAGTGAATAGAAAGGCGATGTGCTATAAAATGCCATCTAAGGGTCAATAGGTACTTAAGTGCTTCGCGCCACCTAACCCCCCGTTCACTTGGGAGTATTCTAAGAAGGAAGGCTTCATTGAGGGTCTTGCACCCAAAGTAGTAAATACATATATTGTTATTTTCTTGTGGATATTTAATATTGAAACTCGAAGAGGATAATCCATTTCTCTTCAAAGTCACACGAGAGCTTCTCTCTCATTCCTCGTATTGAGTTGCATGCTCACTCGCGGGCGTGCACAAATACCGATTGGTGTACAACCTCTTCCTCCGAAAAGGAAGAAAAAGAGAAAGAGTAAGACCACCACCGTCCACCAAGCCGATCACGAGAATCGTGCTTTGTCACCACCACAAGAAGCCATGGCTATTGATAATCGTACTTTGTATGAACGTATGCAATCCAACATTCATGTATATGCTAGTGCCATTAAGATTCCCGACTTTCCCGCTAACACATTTGAGCTACATACATCTATGATCAATATGGTTGCTTTATCACCTTTCTTGGGAAAACAAAATGAGGATCCCCATGCTCACCTTAAGAGATTCCTTTCACTTTGCAATACCATTAAGCATAATGGGGTTCCACATGAGGTCATTAGATTGATGTTAGTGTCATTTTCCTTAGATGGGAGTGCTAAGCATTGGTTAGACACCCAACCACCCGATAGTATCACCACATGGGACGGTTTTACCACTAAGTTTTTGAACAAGTTCTTTCCTCCATAAAAGACTATGGCTTTGAGGAATTTAATTATGGGCTTTACACAAAAACCTAGTCAATCCTTTAGTGATGCTTGGGAAGAGTATAGTGAGTTGTTGAGGCGATGCCCTAACCATGGATTGGATGATGTAAACCAAATCAATACCTTCTATAATGGCCTTAAACCTCACCACCAAGATTCACTAAATGCTTTCGCGGGAGGGAGTATTCTTCTTAAGACATACCACGAGGCTTTGAACATTATTGAGACTAAGGCAATGGTTCAAACAAACAATCCATTTGAAGAAAGAGTTCATGTTATCCAAAACACTTCTCAAACTCCTTGTGACATCCAACTTCTTAAAGAGATCCTTCAAACAGTCAAACAAGGACAAGAAATGACTAATGACATGGTTCAAAATTTTAAGAGCATGACATTGAACAATTCCTCAAATAATGTGAATGCCATCACCATTTCTTGTGTTACTTGTGGAGGCCCCCACTCTTATGAACAATGTGATAAGGTGCAAGGGTATCAAGGGGAATGCTATGCTTATCAAGAGGAACACCGTGAACACTTCAAGCCTAACATCAATCCAAATAACCTTTCTTACAAATCCCAAAATTACCTTACTCCACCCGGCTTCCCACCCCAACCACCCACCCAAATTCCACAAAATCCTCCTCAAATTTTAGCAAGGAATCAAGGGCAAAGACAACCATACCAAGGAAATAACTACAAGGCACCCAATCAATTTCAACCTCAAGCAAATACCTTTTATCCACCACAACAAGGATTTAATCAACCACTTCCATTTATTCCCAATCAAGCATATGCTCCAATACCAAATCAAGCTTAGCCTCAAAATCAAACTCAAGGATATGGGATGCAAGAGACTCAAGAGTATGTTGACAAGAAAATGCGTGAAATTGAGAAGAGAATGAATGACCAAGTGAAACGTACAATGGAGGAACAAATCAATAGGGTTTTAGTGGCGGTAACTCAAAGACCACAAGGGGCTTTACCTTCCAACACACAAACAAACCCTAGGGCCAATGTCAATGCTATTACAACAAGGAGTGGAACAACAACAAAGGATCCTTCACCTCCTAAACCTACTCTTGTTCAACCCACTTGTGCTCCTACTTGTGACAAGCCTTCTACTTCTACTACACCTCCTCAAAGTGCTCCTATTCACTCAAACACACCTTCTCAACCACCTCATACTTCTCCTTTACCTTCCACACTTCCCAATGAAGAGGCTAACAAAGACAAATCTTCCACCACAACACCTATTCCACCTACACCAAAACCTACTCTTCCATACCCTTCAAGGTTGAAAAAGGACAAGTTAAAGAACAAAGATGACATACAAGTCTCCAATTTCTTAAGGATGTTTAAGCAACTCAATATCAACATATCCTTTGCGGAAGCTCTTGCTTATATGCCAAAGTTTGCTAAGATGTTCAAGGATTTGCTCTCAAACAAAGAAAAATTGGTTGATTTGCCCAACACATCACTTAATGAAAATTGTTCCACGGTGTTACTTAAAACCTTACCAACAAAACTTGGATATCCGGGGCGCTTCTTGATACCTTGTAATTTTCCCGGTGTTGAAAATTGCATGGCTTTGGCGGATTTAGGGGCGAGCATAAATCTCATGCCTTTATCGGTTTGGAAACAACTATCTCTTCCCGAGCTCACTCCCACTAGGATGACTCTTGAACTAGCCAACCGAACCATAGCTCACCCCGTAGGTATAGCGGAAGATGTGTTTGTAGGTGTGGATAAGTTTACCTTTCCGGCCGACTTTGTGGTGGTCGATTATGATATGGATCCTAGAGTGCCTTTGATTGTTGGTAGACCGTTTTTGAGAACGGGTCGTACCTTGATAGATGTGGCGGAAGGAGAATTAATTATGAGAGTAGAGGATGAAAAAGTGGTGTTTAAGTTAGGGAAAGTTTGTGATAGAAAAGAGGTTAAGGAGTCTAGACCTTGTGAGACTATTAACATTGTGGATGTGCTAGATGAAGTGTGTAATGAACACTTTCATGATGCTTGTAAGAATGCTAGTGATGAGATTCCACATGTTGAAACCGTGGCCTCAATTGCTCCCTCTTTAACACCTTTTGGAGAGAGTGATTTCCTCTTGGAGGAATTTGAGTCCAACTTTCTTGGTGATGATGATTCTCCCATTAATTGGGAAGAAGATATTCTTACGATCCAAAAGTTGCTCAATGAGGACCCTATTCCTTCTCCTATTCCACAAGAGATTACCATTGAGGAACCTTCCATAGTAAAACCTTCCATAGAGAGTCCACCTCCCATTGAACTTAAGGAACTCCCATCCCACTTAGAATATGCTTTCTTAGAAGGAAAAGACCAATTACCGGTGATTATTGCTAAAGAGTTGAAAGAGGATGAGAAGGAGCAACTTATTGAAGTTCTTAAGAAACACAAGAAAGCCTTAGCATGGAAAATATCCGACATAAGGGGAATTGATCCACATTTTTGTACTCACAAAATCCTTATGGAGGATGACTATAAACCCGCCATTCAAAACCAAAGGAGAGTTAACCCAAAAATCCATGAGGTTATTAAGAAGGAAGTGATTAAACTCTTAGATGCGGGTATGATTTACCCCATTTCCGACTCTCCATGGGTTAGCCCGGTTCATTGTGTTCCAAAGAAGGGTGGAATCACCGTGGTGCCTAATGAGAACAATGAGCTTATTCCCACGAGACTTGTAACCGGTTGGAGAGTTTGCATTGATTATAGAAAACTCAATTAGGCAACTAGGAAAGACCATTTCCCGCTTCCCTTTATGGATCAAATGCTTGAACGCTTAGCGGGAAATGAGTACTATTGTTTTCTTGATGGCTTTTCGGGTTATTTCCAAATACCCATTGACCCTAAGGATCAAGAAAAGACCACATTCACTTGTCCCTACGGTACATTTGCTTACAAGAGGATGCCTTTTGGCCTATGTAATGCACCGGGGACGTTTCAAAGGTGCATGATGGCGATTTTCCATGACATGATAGAGCAAACCATGGAGGTTTTTATGGATGATTTTTCCGTATTTGGGAACTCCTTTAGCTCATGTCTCACCAATCTTGAGAGAATGCTTAAGCGTTGTGAGGAAACACGTTTGGTGCTTAATTGGGAGAAATGTCACTTTATGGTGAAAGAGGGGATTGTTTTAGGACACAAGATATCCAACAAGGGATTAGAAGTTGATCGAGCTAAAATTGATGTGATTGCTAAGCTTCCCCCACCCACCTCGGTTAAAGGTGTGAGGAGTTTCTTAGGTCATGCGGGATTTTATAGGCGCTTTATACAAGATTTTTCTAAGATAGCTAGACCGATGACTCATCTCTTGGAGAAAGAGGCTCCTTTCATTTTTGATCAAGCTTGTTTAGACTCTTTTGAGACCCTTAAGGAAAAATTAACTAAGGCTCCCGTTTTGGTTTCTCCAAATTGGGAATTACCTTTTGAGCTTATGTGTGACGCTAGTGATTATGCGGTGGGGGCCGTCTTAGGACAAAGAGTTAATAAGCATTTTCAACCTATACACTATGCGAGTAAAACCATGACCGGTGCACAACTTCATTACACTACCACGGAAAAAGAGTTGCTTGCTATAGTATATGCTTTTGAGAAGTTTAGACCATATCTTGTGCTTTCCAAGACCATAGTGTATACGGATCACTCCGCTCTCAAGTATCTTATGACAAAACAAGATGCTAAGCCTAGGCTTTTGAGATGGGTTTTGTTGCTTCAAGAGTTTAAGATAGAGATTCGTGATAAGAAAGGGGCCGAGAATTTAGCGGCGGATCATTTGAGTAGACTTGAGCATCCTTTTCAAGGAGATTTCCCACATCAAGAAATCAATGAATCCTTTCCACTAGAGGAGCTCATGTCTATCTCTTCCCAAGAGGATGCCACACCTTGGTTTGCGGATATAGCAAACTATCTTGTGGGCAATGTGCTTATTGAGGGTTTAACTTACCAACAAAAGAAAAAGTTTCTTAAGGAAGTTAAGTATTACTTTTGGGATGATCCATATCTTTTTAGGCAATGTGCGGACCAAATCATTAGACGGTGTGTAGATGGGCCCGAGGCATTTAAGATCTTAGAAGCATGTCATAAAGGACCTACGGGTGGACATTTTGGGCCTAACTACACCGCCAAAAAAGTCTTTGATTCGGGTTACTATTGGCCTTCCATTTACAAGGATGCTCAAGAGATGGTGAAATTTTGTGATGTTTGTCAAAGACAAGGAAAAATTACACAACGTGATGAGATGCCACAAAATTTTATCCAAGAATGTGAGATATTTGATGTATGGGGAATAGATTTCATGGGACCTTTTCCATCCTCTAAGGGAAACAAGTATATACTTGTGGCGGTGGATTATGTTTCCAAGTGGGTGGAGGCTAAAGCCTTACCTACTAATGATGCTAGAGTGGTTGTAAAGTTCTTGAAACAATTGTTTGCTAGATTTGGTGTACCTCGGGCCATCATAAGTGATCGTGGTACGCACTTTTGTAATGATCAATTCACGAGAGTTATGAAGAAATATGGAGTGAATCATAGACTTTCTACCGCGTATCACCCTCAAACAAATGGTCAAACCGAGGTCACAAATCGTGGTTTAAAGAGAATTTTAGAAAGAACGGTGGGAGAGTATAGAGCTTCTTGGTCGGATAAGCTTGATGATGCTTTGTGGGCGTTTAGGACGGCCTTTAAGACACCAATTGGTTGTACTCCTTATAGGCTTGTCTATGGAAAAGCGTGCCACCTTCCATTTGAGTTAGAACATAAGGCATCTTGGGCTCTCAAGTGGGCTAACTTTGATTTAAACCAAGCCGGTTCACATAGGAAAGATCAAATCAATGAGATGGATGAGTTGAGAGCCAATGCCTATGAGAATTCTTTGCTTTACAAGGAAAAGACTAAGAAATTGCATGATGCTAAGATCAAGAATCGTGAGTTCAAAGTTGGAGAACCGGTTGTCCTCTTTAACTCAAGATTGAAGCTTTTTGCGGGCAAGCTTAAGTCAAGATGGTCCGGTCCATTCACTATTGCTCAAGTGTTTCCATATGGAACTCTTGAGTTGTCCCAACCCGATGGTCCAAATTTTAAAGTGAATGGTCACCGTGTTAAACATTACTTTGGGGAGGACATTTCCGTTGAAATGGTCCAAGAGGTCCCCATTTTCCCCATGAATTAATTCATTAAGGGACGAGTCGAGCTAGAGACTCATTAACTCAAGCATCGTATAACTAGGTTTAGAGTGTGGTAGGTTAGCAATAAAGGCATAGACTTGGAGATAAGTGTAGGGGAGACCTTCTTTTGTCTTTATGCTTGTAGGGTTGCTCACTCATCTCATGCTTTGGAGCTTATGGAGGAGGCCCTTGTATCCGGTTCACTTCGTTACTTTAGTGACTTTTCATTGACATCTTGTGCTTAAACATGATTTCACTAATAGTTGTCCTTTCCTTAACTTGGGTTAAGCAAAGTCTATTCATTGTCATAAGTGTAGGGGAAGTTTTTTACACTTCCATGCTCTTAAACATTGAGGACAATGTTTAGCTTAAGTGTAGGGGGGTCTTCTATCGAAGTGACCTTACCTAGAACTTGTCATTGTCTTGCATGATAACATGGAAAAATGAGTTTTCAACATTTTTCAAATTTTTGATCTACTTTGGCCACCAAAAATATGCATTCATGATTTTTGCATTTATCATTTTTCATTTGCATAATACATTTGCATTGTATATATTTCTTCTCTTAATTTTCATCAAAAATAAATAAAAAGAAAAATATAATAAAAACATGGTTTTAACAAGTTTAGATTTCTTTGACATATTAGGCCCGCCATGGATATTTTGACTCAACCCGAGTTTGCTTATTTTAGCATTCTCTAGCTAGTATCCTTAACCATGTAGTCCTTCATTGGTCTATTAGGCTAAGCTTCCACCAATTTCATTCTTTGAAATTTTAAATTTGTGGAGAATGGGAAATGATAGAGTTGAAGCAAGTGTAAAAGGGCTAGTTAGACTTAATGGCAATTACTTGTGGCTAAACCCTTCTCTTCTTTATCTCTACTTTCTTCGCATGTATATAATTGTTAATAAATAATCAAGTACGGTTTTAATTGGTTTGTAATCTCTTATGCATTTTTGGCTAATCATTTATGGTTGATATGAGTACGTCTTAAGATTCTAAGTTAGCACGTTTTATGTGTACTAGACTTATGTCATGCTCCATATTTAGCGGGTGTTTTTCCTTTTCTTCTTTGCAAATTTCTTGGTGAGGAATAAAGAAAAATAAGAGCGGCTTATGAAAAAAAATGAGTGGCTAGAAAAAAAAAGAAAAAGAAGAAAAAAAATAATGCAAGACTCCCAAGAGGGGCAGTGTGGTGTTAATTATAGTGACTATTGAGTTCCAATATTACCTTGACGGGTTGCGGGGATTCAATAGATTGCTCCAATCCAATATTACCTTGACGGGTTGCGGGGTTGAAGATCCAAAATCTCAAAAAGATGCGGATGTAAATTATTGCGTGAGTTTTATTTTTCTTTCCTTAGCGAGTGTGTAGCTACTTATGAAAGCATGACATGAGGATTTTACACATAAGGCGAATGACTTATTACTCTTAATACGGACTTATATTAATTATGAGCGGTTTTTCAAGTAATGGATGATAAGATTACTTAGGATTAAAACCGTGCTTCCTTATTTTCGGATTTTACACTTCTTATATTTCACACTTGAATAATGACAAATTTTCCCACAAGCAATTTGCTCAAATAATAACCGGTTCCACATTTAATTGTCATGAATAAGTTGATGCACTATTTACTTGTGAATGCAATGATCCCATTTATAAGCTTGGTATGGGGAAAGTGAAACTTGAGGGTGATAAGTATCCATGGTATCCAAGCCCTAATCCAAGTCATTGAATTCTTTATGAGTTATTTCCATCAAAACCATTTCAAGAAAAATCAAAGAGATATAGATAGAATTGTATTTTGATTCATTGCATTATTAAAAGTCAAAATCATGCATCATTTAGTTTAGAGTAGTGTAGATGCATCTCATATGGCCAAGGTGGATTTATTATGAGGGAAATGTAAATTTTTAAGCCTTGAAATATAATATTGCATGAGGACATGGCAATGTTCAAGTGTAGGGGAATTTGATATGAGCTTAAACTCATATCCTTTTATCAACAAATAACCCTAAAACATGAAGCAAAATACCAATTTATTTGGCAAAAACAGTATTATGTGGTATGTTTGTGTTTGTGTGCACTTGTGTAGGTATAAAGATACATTTTCAAGAAAACAAGGAAAATTCAAGCTCAAATGGATGAAAAAGACAAAAGAGGATCAAAAGTGACAAGACTTTGAAGTATAAGGACCTATCTTGACAAGTTATGAAAGTTGAAGGACTTAAAGTGCAAATAATGAAAAGTCAAGATTTAAGTCAAACTTGGTCAACTCTCAAGTCAACTCAGTCAAAGGACCATTTTGTTCAAGAATGAAGTTCAAAGGACTAGTTTTGCCAAAGAAATGAAGATTAGAGATCAAATCATAAATCTGCCTAAGTATAGGGACTGAAAGTGACAAGTTTACATCAAAATTGGGTTTAATCCGTGTGAAGTGTTAAATGGCCAATGAGAATCAAGTAAATAATATACATGGATCACCACATCAGCCACTAGCGCCGTTTTCCATTAAATGCAAGATCTCAACAGTGAAAGCGCACTTCCTTTTAATCAACCAATGAGAGAGCGCCACTCCATAATCCTTTTATCCAATTTTGGATATTGATCCGTGTGACCAGATGAGAGCCAACCAGGAAATGCCACGTGTCATCTTCAAGAACAAGAAATATTGCCAGGATCGTGATTATGATAGAATCCATTTCATGGGAAGATTAAAACACCAAACTTGCTTAATTTTGAGAGACGAATTCAACGGTGTAAACCAATTAACAAATCACTCATCCAATCAAAAACACCCAAATCATTGTTCATACCTTCAAAGTGCCAAATGCAGAATTTTCCACGTGGCAAGTTATGACTGGTTCTGACACGTCACCAACTCCAACAAACTCTCCTTTCTTGCCTATAAATAGTTAGATTGTTCTTCATTTTCAGATGTAGCCTAATTTTGTAAAAACACCTAGTTAACTTTTCCTTTCCCTTTTTCCCTCACTTTTCTTCTAACTACTCAAGAGTCTGACAAACTCTTGAGTCAGTTAGTTAGTTGATAGCTTGTAACAAACTTTGTAACTGATTTCCTTCAATAAAATTCAAATTCATTTTTCCCGCCAAATTCTGTTCTTCATATTCCAGTTCAAATCTTGCTGGTGTTTGATAGTATTGTTGCTGTTTGATGTTTGTTATGATCAACCATTGATCATAACTGACATTTGTGAAGTTTGCCAGTTTGTTGATCACAATTCAACCATTTCCTAGTTCTAATGGAGATTTCAAGCAGTTTGATTGATTCCAGATGATTTGTAGCTGTTTGATGGTTGATACTTGTTGAATACTAGTGATAGGTGGTGGTTATCACTAGGGCAAGAGAGCTCAGCGCTCCTCTTCTTCCCAAAGGATATCTACATTAGGTTCTATAGTTCTTGTTTTTGTTCCTCTAAACAGTCAACTGCCATGCTTTATTTTCCTAGTTTAATTCTGATGGCTGCATGTTTTACTTGATAGTAGTTGATGTTTGATTGATTTTTGTGTGATTGTAGCTTAATCTTGCATACTTTTTTACTGATTTGAGAGTTAATTGTAGTTACTGCATCATTTCAGTCACTTTTTAGCCTAATAGCTTACTTGCTGTCTTAGCCTTGGTAATTGTTTGGTTTCAGTTTTAATACCTTTCATTTAGTCCATTGAATCTAGTTTGCTATAGCATTTGAATCAGTATAATTCAGAACTTAATAAGTCTTTGTTAAAGTTTGTTATAAGCAGTTTAAGGAGTGTTTGGGAATAGCTTAAAAGTAGTTTTCAAGTGTTGAGATTTGGTGTTTTAGAGTTGATTTCCAGTCCTTAGGTGTTAACAAGTGGATTTATATCTTTTACAAGTCAAATAAAAGGTCAATCAGGCAAATGGCTTCAAAATTGTTTGGGTCAGTTTCCATTTAGCTGTGTACTTAAAAACTTGTTACTTTCAATTGCTAATTTCTCATTCATTACTTGATGAAATTTCCTCAAATTTGTTTCCAGTCCTAGCTAATATCATATAGTTTCAGTTTCTAAAAGGAATTTCTACAGTTCTAGGAATTAAGCCAGAAAATAGCTTTTTGGTCAAAGGCTGAGCAAAGCTCATTCTCTGAGATAAGCTTGTTACTGTTTTTCTCATATCTTCAAATCCACTTCATAAAAGTCATGATTTTCTTTCACAAAAACGTTTAATTAGTGTTGAATATTGATTTTTGAGAATTTGAGCTTTTTCCAAATTCTGGTCAAACTTGGTCAACATAAGCTCTTTTGAGCTTATTTCAGATTTCTAGCTCATTTCTTGATGAAAATAGTTCTGGTTTGATTTCCCATTCTTGAAATAAGTTGCTTAATCAGTTTCATTACAAAGATCAAGTTGTGACTGTTTGGTTTAAGCTGTAGCTTATTTTGTGCTTATCAATAAGCACTCATTTGCTTATTTCTGACTTTTAGCAAGATTCCTCAGATACACGTAGCTTAAATTGGATTTGAAGTCTTTTGCAAGTTGTTTCATCTGATTTGATTGAGTAATAAGCTCAAACGAGCTTATTCTTTCATTTGTCCCGTTTTTGTTTAAAAGTTTTCAAAAATTGCTTTTTAGTCCTTGCATTTCTATCAGTGTTGAATAGTTGGCTAAACTTCCAAGTAATTAAGGTTTGCATAAGTTTGGTCCCTGGACTTTGAAAGTTGTTAGAATTCAGTTAGTAGTTTGTTAATTTGTTACATTTTGGCAAGTTTGTTATAGTTTGTGCATTTTTGATCCTCATAGTTTTCAGATTTACATTTTTAGTCCCTATAGTTAATAGAATTTACATTACAAGCATTTACATTTCATAGAAATTACAATTTCAGTCCCTTTAGTTTCAAGTTTTGCAATTTTAATTTTTACTTGAATAAAAACGTGGTATTTGCAATTTGTTTTACATATACGTAGGTAATATTTTTCCTTTTGACTAGCATTTGTTGAATTAGCAATAGATTACCAAGCAAGCTTAACAACCAAGAACAATTAAGAACCCGATATTGGTTGGACTTTCTATTGGTTAAGAATCGAGAGAAAACGAACTGCATTATACTACATTTCAGATTTCTTAACATTGAAATCGGTTTCGAAAGTTATGGTTTCAAATGGTGTTTCTTTCTCTTCTTTAGTTTCTATAGGTTCTTTGGTATTAACAGCTATGAAGGCGTCAAATTCCGTAAAAATTTCTTCTTCGAGGATGGTTCCTTCGATAGAATATAAAATTTTGCTTCCTTCATCAAGAAGAGCGTCGAATTCGGCTTGAACGACTTCGTCAATGACATAAATACTAAAGCAAGTATCGTCATTAGAATACGAGTGTTTCATTTCTTCGTCGATAGAAAAGGAAATTCTATCTTCTCCAACTCCACGGTTGAGTTGTTTTTGTTTTACACGAATCACAGCGTCAACTATATGTAAGAAAGGTCTACCAAGGATAAGTGGTACCTTGCTATCTTCTTCCATCTCTAAGATTACAAAGTCGACAGGAAAAATGTTCCAACTCCAAAGAATTTTGACGAATGGAATCGTCTTCCTTCTCATGACTCGTTCTTGTCTATCAAGAACTCCTTCGGGTTCTTCCATGAAAGTGAGATCTTCATGTATCTGTTCCAGTGGATACTGAACCATGTGAAGGGGATGATATTGGTACCCTCTGAGTAAGGACACATGAAACGCATTGTGTACGTGCGAAAGCTGCAGGGTAACGCTAAACGGTAAGATACTTCACCGACTCGTTCAATGATATCAAACGGTCCGATGAATCGAGGACTGAGCTTCCCTTTAATTCCAAAACGTCTAACACCACGTGCCGGCGAAACCTTAAGGAAAACGTGATCTCCTACGTTAAAATGTATGTCCCTAGGATGCTTATCTGCGTAGCTCTTCTGACGTGACCGTGCTTCTTGAAGTTTCTTCTTAGCTACTGTGACCCTCTCATTAATCATATCTATGATCTCTGGTCCTTCAAGTGTTCGCTCACCAACCTGATCCCAGCAGATTGGGGCGCGACACTTCCTGCCATACAACATCTCGAAAGGAGCACACTTGATACTTGCGTGCCAACTGTTGTTGTACGTAAACTCCACCAAACAGATATAATCGTCCCAATCACCCTTCCATTCCAACGCACATGACCTCAACATGTCTTCTAATGTCTTTATCGTTTGCTCCGCCTGCCCGTCTGTTTGAGGATGAAAAGTCGTGCTAAGCTTAAGTTATGTACCCCAAGCTTTCTGCAGACTCTTCCAAAATCGCGAAGTGAATCGAGGATTTCTATCTGAGACGATGCTGGATGGAGCACCGTGAAGTCTCATGATCTCCCTTCTATACGTATCGGCGAGTTTACTAACCGAATCCTCCTTGCAAATCGGTAAGAAATGAGCTGATTTGGTAAGTCGATCTACGATTACCCAAATTGCATCGTGCTACCTCTTGGTTGGCGGAAGACCGGTAACAAAATCCATGGTGATTTTGTTCCACTTCCACTATGGAATATCTAACGGTTGAAGGAGACCGCCAGATCGCTGATGCTCGATCTTAACCTACTGGCAGGTAAGACATTTGGAGACGTAAGTGGCAACATCCTGTTTCATACCACTCCACCAAAAGTATTGTTTGATGTCATGGTACATCTTGGTCGAACCAGGATGTATAGAGAATGGGGAGCTATGAGCTTCAACTAACAAGGCTTCCCGGAGTTCTTGATCACCAGGAACACAAAGTCTCGTGCCCTGCCATACGATACCATGTGCATCTACTCTGAATTATGTCTGCTTCTCCAAATTCTGAATTATCGCCCAGATTTCTCCATCTTCTTTCTGAGCTTCCTTGATCTTATAGAGTAACTCGGGTTCTACTCTATGATTAGTCCAGTAATCGTGTTGTCCATGTATCATGATCTCTATGTCTAGTCGCTCCAAGTCTCTTATGATTTCCTCCTCAATCTTAATGCCGTTGATCATTCCGGACTTTCTGCTAAGTGCATCTGCTACTACATTCGCCTTGCCGGGATGATACTGCAGATTAATTTCATAATCCTTCAACAGCTCTAACCATCTCCTCTTTCTCATGTTCAATTCACGCTAAGTGAAGATATACTTCAAGCTCTTGTGGTCCGTGAAAATATCACATGATTCTCCATATAAGTAGTGCCTCCATATCTTCAATGCAAACACGACTGCAGCAAGTTCCAACTCATGCGTAGGGTAATTTAACTCATAAGGCCTAAGCTGTCGTGAAGCGTACACGATCGCTTTCCCATGTTGCATGAGAACACAGCCAAGTCCCTTCCCCGATGCATCACTGTAGATTTGAAATCCACCCGTACCAGATGGGAGAGTAAGAATAGGTGCAGATACTAACTTTTGCTTCAGGTCTTCAAAGCTCTTCTCTCTTTCTTCAGTCCAAACGAATTTCTCCCCTTTCCGCATCAGTTTGGTGAATAGTAATGCTAAGCGGGAAAAGTTCTCCACGAACCTACGGTAATAGCCAGCTAAGCCTAAGAAACTACGGACTTCAGTCGCTGATGTTAGCCTCGGCCACTTAGTAATAGCCTCAACCTTCGCTGGATCCATAATGATTCCTTCTGCTGATACAATGTGACCTAAGAATGCCACCTTGTCTAACCAGAACTCACACTTGGAGAATTTAGCATACAACTGCTTCTGGCGAAGAATCTGTAGTACTGTACGAAGATGGTCTTCGTGTTCCTCCTTGGACTTTGAGAAAATCAGGATGTCATCGATGAAGAAAATGACGAACTTGTCCAAAAATTCATGAAAGATTCTGTTCATCAAATCCATGAACACTGCTAGAGCATTGGTCAGGCCGAATGGCATGACTATAAATTCGTAGTGGCCATAGCGTGTAAGGAAAGCAGTTCTGGCGATGTCCTGCTCCTTAACCCATAGCTGATGATAGCCTGACCTAAGATCAATCTTGGAGAAGTGTTTGGCCCCTTGGAGTTGGTCAAACAAATCGTCTATACGTGGGAGTGGATACCTATTCCTGATAGTAATCTTGTTGAGCTCGCGATAGTCTATGCAAAGACGTATGTTGTCGTCCTTCTTCTTAACAAATAGGACCGGTGCGCCCCATGAAGATGTGCTCGATCGAATGAAACCTCATTCTAGAAGTTCTTGCAGTTTATCCTTCAGCCCCATTAACTCTATGAGAGCCATGCGATAAGGAGCCTTGGAAATCGGCTCAGCTCCTGGGATGAGCCCGATATTAAATTACACTTCACGTGCAGGTGGTATGCCCGGAAGTTCTTCTGGAAATACATCTTGGAATTCTGACACTATCGGCTGATTGAATTGATGGGGATTCAGCATCCATGTCATGAACCGTAGCTAGATAAGCCTCGCAGCCATGTGACAGTAGTACACGTGCTTGCAGGGTAGATATGATTTATACAGACCTGCCGGGTACGAACCCGTTATGAATCTACTCTGGTGCATTAACAACACCGAAGATCACTCGATATGAATGGCAATCTATGGTAGCATGATGCTTGGATAGCCAATCTATGCCCAAAATCATGTCAAAGTCATTCATGTCCAGCGGAAGTGCGTCAACAGGACAAACATTATCATCTAACTCTAGGGGAAGACTCTTGTATAGATGGGTGATAATTACAGAGTCTCTCAAAGGTGTGGAAATACTGAGTCTATTCTCTAGTGGCATGGGGAGTATCCTAACATTCTTGGCATAAGCAGTAGAAATGACCGAGTGAGTAGCACCCGTATCAAACAGAACACATGCAGCTTGACCATACATATACAAGATTCCAGTAATGGTACATCTAGACTTGTTGGCCTGATCGTGAGATGTCATGTAGACGCGTCCAGTGGTAGGAGGCAGCTTGGTATTAGCATGTCCCGATGTGCCCTCCATCTCGCCCTTGCGGCAGTCCTTTATGCGGTGGCCAGGAAGACCACACTTGAATCATGCGTCACTGTCACGGAGATATGGCGTTGGGTGCCTACGGTGGCAAGTAGAGCAAAGAGGATGAGTATATCCTCCAGCAGGTGTCCTGACTGGCTGAGAACCTGATAAGACATTCTACATGAGACATGATAATAGGGTACAAAGGACAATGTGGATAATCGTAAGATTGAATACCAGTGATAGCTGGACGGCTAGGTTGTGAACCTCTCTGGTTCTGGTCCCTACCGTTTCCATGGTTCCTGTTAGAAGATTTGCTAATGTGTCTGAATTATGAGTTATAACATGAAATCATAAGAAAATACGTAAGTATAAGGACCTGCTGTTGTTGGAGTGTCCAGCGTTGTTACGATAATTATCATTACCGCCACGCCTATCCGTAGCAGAACGGTCGTTATTCTGACCGTTTCCTTTGGGCTGGTTAGGCTACTGCTGAGTAGCCGACTGAGACTGGTCCCCAGTCTTCTGCCTGGAAGATACAATTTAAAGAGATGAAATTATTGACATATATGAAAGAATACGGATTGGTCACCGCTTGAATATGAATGTTTACCTCTTCTCGAGTCTCTCTGCTTCCCCGAACTCATCTCTCTCTTGCAGCATCTCCAGCTTACGTGCTGCATCGGCCACTTGTGCTACCGTGTCCAACGGAGCACCTTCTAATTTATTGGCAATCATTGGATTAAGGGCCCAACGAAAATGTTGTGACTGCTCTTTAGTGGTGCCCACAGCTGTTCTCAGGACACCGGCGAATCGAAGGAAACGCTGCATGAAGTCATTCTTGTCTTCCTCAGGTCGTTGCCTAATGGTGTAGTACTCTCTCATGAGCCGATTCCTTCCTTCCGTGATGAAAATTCTAGGCGCGGGAGGATAGTTGTCGTTCTGATGAAGAATGTCTTGTAAATCTGCATTAGCGGCTGCAACCATCTCCCGGATAGTGTTTGTGTTTGCCATCTGACAGTATAACATAAAATACATGATTAAACTGATCAAAACATAAAATATATATACATGAAAAAAAATTATCCCAATAAATTATGAGAAAAAAGAAAAAAAAATTTATGTAGGAAATTTGTACACGAATGCATGATGCAGTTTTATGAAAACTTTTTGTATGATCGGGAGTGAACGCCTATGGTCAGTTCACCCAAAATAAAAGACATGGCGAGGGGACGCCTATGGGTCGGTCCCAAATTTAAAAGTTTCGATAAAACACATGCGACTAAATAGGGTCAGTCCTGTACCAACCATTACTTAGTCATAAACCTGCGACAATGACATATATATGTATGCATGAAAATGATGAATGTATGAAAACCGACTGTCAGTTCTAGGAAGACCATAGTGACTACCCACTAATCACAGGTCGTGTTTTGAGAGCCTACAGGTCGAAGCCTTGGCTCTGATACCATAATTGTAACACCCCATTTTGTTAAATGGAATGTCACGCGTAATTATGGCGTGTCATCAAAGCATACAAGGATAAATGTCTAAACATTACATGACCATAAAAGGAAATACCGGAATCAAACATCGGTAGTCCAAAAGTAACGCTCATCAGACACAAACATAAGTACTGTAAATGAAAGGACTAAACAATGTCCATGGAAAGAGTATCAACGTATAGATAAATGCATAAAGTAAAGAAAGGCTAGAAAGCTTCCAGTCCATATGCACGTACGCTTAAAGTCTACGAGCGTCCCTGAGTACCTGCCGTTTTGGGAACATGAAAAGGAAAACGGCTGAGCAATATGCTCAGTGCACGGATGTACAAATAAAGCATGAATAATATAAGCATATAAGCATGAAACAGTGGAAGAAACTATGTCATGAGTAACCCGGTTAAGTCTTAGTAAAACTGGTTTTATAGTTTGAAAAGCCTTATGTTTATCTTGTAAAAACTGTTTAACATATTCTACCATTAGCCAATATAGGTCATGAAATATCAACGTGCATGAATACTTGGAGTGGTGACCTCGTCATGCAAATTAGAGGGGGTGCCTCTAATTTAATATACTGGTTTTGAGTAGGAGGGAGCAGCTCCTTGTGAAGGATGCAAGGCACACACCACATTCACACTGAGTAATCTGCTGAAAACTTGTATCTAGGATGCACACATACGCCCCACATGGAAAATATAATAATATGGCCAAAAGCTGAAGGGACGCCACGAGCAATCACTTCGCCATGGGGAAGCCATAACACCAGTGCCTCTAGTGTTATGGTTATGGTACCTCCATAACTAGGTGAAACTGGTCATGCATGTATATGGCTTTAGGTATTCTAATTAAACGTATGCAATCAAAACATATAAAACATATACTACGGGAAAACAGTTGGCTGCAAACGGGGAATCCTAATAAGGAAAGAATGTCCATACTGAAAGGACAGAGAATCCGTACCTTATGTCCAGTGAACGAAGAAGACGAACGGAAGAAGGTCCTACTTCGGTATCACTAATGCTACATAAATACATACGTGTATAAGTATCTGATTACTGAATACGTAACTGGTTTTATATCATGTCTTAGCTTGTTTTATATGTCCATATCATGTTTTACTGTTTTAAGCTTTATACTGTGTTTACCATATATTCTGTCTATTCTGATTAAGTATTACTTGTATTTCATGTATTATTATACTTGTTGTGTAATGATAAGTAACTTTCTAAAAATAGCAGGTTTCCTAAAATAAAGTTTCCAAAAATAGAAACTTACCAAAAATAGAAAGTTTCCAAAAATAGAATTACTGCTTAAAATAGATAAGTTTCTAAAAATAGAAAGTTTCCATAAATAGATTAGTTGCCTTAAATAAAAAAGTTTCTAAAAATAGAAAGTTTCCATAAATAGATATAAGCTGGTTAAATAAGCTAATTATATAAGCTTAAGTCTTTTTTGATTATTATTCTAAGTCATGTGATTATATAGTATAGTTTATTCATTATTACATGTTAATTAATTAAACTATAAGTTAAAGTATTTAATTAAATATAACATGATTTTAATTAAATAAAGGTAAAATACTTAGGTTAAAACATGTTTTATTAACTATTAATAGTATAACCTAAGACATGTAAATTAATTAATTATAGTCATGGTTTTTAATAATTAATTAATTATAAAGTATTATTAATAGTAAATACTTAGGTTAAAATTCATGAATTACTAATTAAATTTATAACCTAAGTCATGTAAATTAAATTAATCATGTCATGCTTTTAATTAATTTAATTTAAGTCTAAAAAACATAACTAGTAAAACCATAAACCTTGAGAAATAATTCATGAACCGGACCCGTGACTAAAAACCATAAACCGGACCCGTAACCATCACCATACCCCGACCAAGGCCGGGGTTCCCCTTGTTTTTGCTGCTGCCGTAGGACCACCACCACCATACCGAGACCATATGGTCTCGGTGGTGTATAATAAGCCAAGCCGACACCCCCTAAGGGCTCGGTTAGGCGTATGCTAAACCACAAACACCCCTAAAACCCTATGATTTGATTTACCCCATGATTATTAACATGTTTAAATATTTGTTTTTAATTAGTTTATTAAAAACATCATGATTTTATGTGATCATCAAAATCAAAACATAAAAAGAAAAGGGTTAAAAGTTATACCGAAGACGTGGATCAAATAAGGATGAACACACACGAATCCTTGCAAAATTTCCAAGATCAAAATCAACCCGAACACCCCTTTTGGTGCTATGAATCTGGCGGCCAAGGGAGCAAATAAAGAAGAATTAGGGTTTTTGTTATTTTCTTGATTTGTGATAAATGACACAAGTTTTTACCTTAACCCCCTAGTTAGTTAATTTTGCATGGGCCAAGCCCATGTTTTCTTTGTATGTCGCGGGTAGGGGCCCCACTTGGGGTAACCCGTACTTTTTCCCGTGTCTAAATATAATAGTGTGTTCTCGTGTTTTATCGTGTTCATAAATTACGTGTTCTAATTAGTTCACGATCGTGACTTAGTTATTCGTGTTCGTAATAAATATATATACGTAAATAATATTAGCTCGTGATTAATTTACATTCATGATTTCATGATCGCATGTTTGTGATTATAGTTATTATTGGAAATAATTATCGTGTGTTCATACGTAATAAATACTTATCGTGTTCTAACACGTACGTAATACTTGTAATTCTTATTCATGAAACGTAAACGTGCTATAAAAGGAAGGTTCTAATCATGTACGTACGATCTAAAGGGTACTATTCATGGTAAAAGCATGCGGGTTTTACAATTTGAGACTTTAAATTTGTGAAGAATGGGAGATGATAGAGTTGAAGCAAGTATAAAAGGGCTAGATAAACTTCGTGACAATTACTTGTGGCTAAACCCTTCTCTTTCTTTGCCTCTATTTTCTTCGCATGTATAAATGTTAATAAATAATCAAGAACGGTTTTAATCGGTTTGTAGACTCTTATGCATTTTTGACTAATCATTCATGGTTGGTATAAGTACGTCTTAAGATTCTAAGTTAGAACGTTTTATGTGTACTAGACTTATGTCATGCTTAATACTTTGCGGGTGTTTTTCCTTTTATTCTTTTCAACTTTCTTTGTGAGGAATAAAGAAAAATAAGAGCGGCTTAAAAAAATGAGTGGCTAGAAAAAAAAAGAAAAAAATAATTATACAAGACTCCCAAGATGGGCAGTGAAGTGTAAATTATAGAAACTATTGAATTCCAATATTACCTTGACAGGTTGCGGGGATTTGATAGTTGCTCCAATCCAATATTACCTTGACGGGTTGCGGGGTTGAAGATCCGAGGTCTCAAAAAGGCGGCGGATGTAAATTATTGCGTGAGTTTTATTTTTATTTCCTTAGCGAGTGTGTAGCTACTAATTAATGCATGACATAAGGATCTTACACATAATGCGAATGACTTATTACTTTTGAGTCGGACTTATATTAATTGTTAGTGGTTTTTCGAGTAATGGATGAGAAGATTACTTAGGATTAAAACCGTGCTTCCTTATTTTTGGATTTTGCATTTCTTATACTTCACGCATTAAATAATGACAAATTTGCTCTCAAACAATTTTCTCAAATAATAATCGGTTCCACATTTAATTGTCATGAATAAGTTGATGCACTTTTTACCTATGAATGCAATGATCCTATTTTTAAGCTTGGTATGGGGGAAGTCAAACTTGAGAGTGATAAGTGTTCATGGTACCAAAAGCCATAATTTAAGTCAAGGATTTCTTTATGAGTTTTTCCATCAAAACCATTTATGAAAAATCCAAAAATATATAAATAGAATTGTTCTTCTTTGCATTGCATTGTATAAAATCAAAATCATGCATCATATAGTGTAGAGTAGTGTAAATGCATTTTATATTGGCCAAGGTGGGTTAATTTTGAGAAAAATGTAAATTTTTGCTTTAAAATATGGCATTGCATGAGGTCATGGCAATGATCAAGTGTAGGGGATTTGATATGAGAAAAATCTCATATCAATTAGTCAACGAATCACCCTAAAACACATAGCAAATACCTAACTTTTATGCTATAAAGCAGTATTATGTGGTATGGTTTGTGTTTGTGCTTACATAGGTAACAAGAATACAAATTCCAAGCAAACAAGTGAAATCAAGTTCATTTATGATGAAAAGACAAGAGAAGGATCAAAGATGACAAGCCATTTGAAGATAAAGGACCTATCTTGACAATATTCAAAAGTTGAGGGACTTAAGTGCAATTTTGGGAAAAAAAGTCCAGATCAAAGTCAAACCTGGTCAACTCTCAAGTCAACCAAGTCAAAGAATTCAAATGATCAAGAATGCAAGTCAAGGGACTTAATTTGCCAAAGAAATGAAGAAAAGAGCTTAAATCATAATTTTGCAAAAGAAGAGGGACTGAAATTGACAAAACTATACCAACTTTGGTCTTAATCCGGTTTAACTCACAAGGACCAATGGGAAGGCAAGAAAAAGGATACACGGATCACCAAGTCAGCGCCAGCTGGCCACTAACTCAGCTTCGCATTTATTAGAGGATCCGAACAGTATATCCTACTTTCTCATTTTTAGCCAATCAGATGCAGCCACTCAATAATCCTTTTATCCAAAAGTGGATATCAATCCGTATGATCAAATGAAGACCAATCAAAGGACGACACCTGTCACCTTCAAAGTTAAACGTGCCCAGATTCGATTATGAGAAGGAAGGCGTTTTAGAATTTGAACTTAACATGAAACTTACTCGGAATCAAGCAAGGAAGCTACTCAGACTATCCAATTATAGTGAAATTAACCAGATCAAATTCCCCCAGTTTGTGATGAACACGAGAATTAGCAATTGACCAAATCATGACACTTGGGAGATTTCTATTGGTCACAACACGTCATCTACCTCTAGAAACTCTCATCTTTTCTCTATAAATAGCAATTAGATCCCTCATTTGTAATGTGTAGCCTAGAGTGTGAAATACACACACTTCATTTTCTTTCTCTCAATTTAGTTCCTTCCTTTCAGTTACAACAACTCTTAAGTGTTTGACACACACTTAAGAGATTGTTAGTTAGACAGTTAACTCTTGTAACAATTTTTCACTCCAAATAATAAAATTAAAAAAAATCTGTTCACTTCACTCTTATTCTACTTCCTTCATTACTGCAATCTTGTTGATTCTGTGTGTTGCCATTGATCTTCCATTATCAATGGAAGCTTGATAACGTTTTTAAAGACTTGTAGCTGTTCAGTTCCAGTTGAAGTACATTTGCAGTCTATTTTCATACATATGAAGAGTTGAAGCAGGGGTATAGGTTGATATTGAATTTGATTATGATGATGGTTAATTCTGGTTGAGTTTTTGTGTTTAAGTGTTTTCTAGAGAGCTCAGCGCTTCTATAATCCATTAGAGGAGGCCTTGTGCTAAAAGGTTTCAAAGATCCTATTTTTGTTCCTCTCAAGTGTTCGGCATGTTACATTCCTAGTTTAGATATTATGTGCTGAACTAATAAAGTGTTTAGCCTGTTTGTAGTATGATTATGATAGTTTGATTGATTACTTATTGTTAGTTTACTTGATTTCACTTAGAATTTTCATTAGTCAAAAGTCATTAGTTTCATTTTGTGATATAAACTATTTACCTGTTTGTTTTCAGTCCAAACACTACATTTGATCATTCAAATAAGCTTCAATAAAAGTCTTAACCTGTTTTAGATTTGAAATCAAATTCTCTTTGAAAAAGTGTTATACAGATTTCTTAAGTAGTGTTTGGTTTTGATGATTTTTGGTGATTAGAGTTTGTTAAATTTATAGAATTGATTCTTTTACATTTGGTTATTTAGTGTAATCATTGTGGTTTAATTTTGTGGTCAAAATAGTTTTCAAAAAGGCAATTGGTAGCAAAAAGGTTTGGGTCAAGAGTTTTTAACAAGTTCAGTAGAAAATTTGCTTACTTTGATTCCTTGCCATACCTTCATTACTGGATGAAATTAGCTCAAACCTGTTTCCAAGTGTAGTTTAACATCTAAAGTTTTAGTGTCTATAAGGAAATTATAGAGTATCCACTTTTCAAAGAGATGTCAGCTTATTAGTTAGCTTATAAGCAAATGCTAGTTTTTGTGATAAAGTCATTACTGTTTTCCTTTATCTCCATTTCCACTTCAAAAACTTGTCAATTTTCTTTCACCAATCAGGTTGCCAATATGTCTTGAGTGGATTTTACAAAAATAAGCTTTTTGGAATTTTGGTCAACGTTGGGTAAATAAGCTTACTTTTGCTTAATTCTTGATTCTGGCTTATTCAGTGAATCGTTTTCAACTTTAAAAGACATTCCTAGCTTCTTGTTAGTTGATTAATCAGTTTCATCAATAAAATCAAGTTGTGGAAGTCTGGATTTCAAGTTAGCTTATTCTTGGCTTATTGATATAAGCTAGTTTGAGTTTTACAAGCTTATAAGAAATTTCCTTTTACAAGCCTAGTTAATTTTCCATTTTAAGTAGTTTAAAACAAACTAGAGCAAATTTGGTTGAGAAATAAGCTCTATCTAGCTTATTGTATTTACCTAGCCCGTTTTTAACAAAACTTTCCACTTAATTGCACAATGGTCCTTGTTCTTTGCTAGTGTGTGTAATCAGGGTTAATCTTGCAAGTTTATAGGGTTTGCTAGAACTTAGTCCTTAAACTTTCAGTTTGTTACATTTTCAGTTTGTACGTTTGTTAAGTTTGTTAGTTGTTGGTTACATTTTACATATTTGGTCCTTGTAGTTTCTGAATTTTACATTTCAGTCCTTAAACTTTCAATTAGATTACATTTCAAGTAATTTTACATTTATTGCATTTAAAATTTGTACTTTGTGAATAGTAATTGGTATTTGCACTGTGTTTTACGGATACGTAGCCTATTATTTTCCTCTTTTTACGTGTTGATTGAATTAGACATAGAATTCCAAATATCCTTAACAACTAAGAACAATTAAAAGCTCGATATTTTTAGGCCTTTCAGTTTGTCAAGAATCGAGAATAAACGAACTCATAAATACTCAATTTCACGCACTTCTTCGAAAATGAGCCGTACTTTGGAGGTGGGAATGTGCGCTGCACTTCTGACATTGTGCGTCGCACTTTTGTGCGTTCCAGAATCTTCTCTCAATACTTTTGTTTATTTGCACATTAAGGACCCTTCTTTGTATATCTTCACTTTTCTTCTTCAAACTTTATACCTGCATGTAAAACGCAATATATTAAGTATCGAAAGCTCCAATTTATAATACAAAGTGGTATTGTAATAACAGGTTGAATATGTATATTTAGGTCGTTATAAAATTCCTCCACACTTAGCTATTGCTTGCCCTCAAGCAATCAGAGCGAGAAAAAAAATTTATTTTTAAAACTTTTATGTATTGTGAAGTATGATAGGAAAATGATTAAATATTTCTAAGTAGCAAAAGCAAATGAAAATATAATTTCAACACCTCACATGGATAGTGTTTGGATTTTAAGTTCACACAAATGTCACTCACAAAGGGTAAATGTAAGATAACACTCAAGTAGCTCGGTCATAAAACAGATAGCTACCATAGGTTTGTACATAACACATAAACATAATCGTTGCGGCGTGAGCACCAGATAAATTTTCAAAGAAGCAAAACTTGATAATAATGAGGTGTGGAATCCATTGGATCGTTAGACTCAATGGTTTAACTATTTATCTAGGTTGTCAATTGTATATGTGATGAACACAACAGAATAATACAAATAACAAGAACAAGATATTTAACAAAGATGAATATTCCCAAAGGATTTGTATTATATGATTAATGCAAATCACTCTAGGTGTGTATACATTGAATCCCACACCTAGAGATCAAAGACACAGTAGGTTACATTGTAGTAGTATGAATGAATAAATAAACCTACGGTCTGGTGTTCCTTTTATAACTTAAGGAACCCAGAAATACATGGAAACTAAATAAAGTATTATTGAATAAATCAAAACAGAAATATTAATAGTTATCATGTTTTGACCATAATCTCCATCTTTTAATATATGAAATGGGAAACTTCACAACAGTGGAAAGTATAACTAGCAGGGGGAACTCTCTTGTATTTTGTCCACCAGCTTGAAGTTTCTTCTAATGTCATATTTGGTCCTTCTTGTTTCCATGGTGATTTGACTCATCAACTTTTGACCCAACAATCTTCCCCTAGTTGATGATGTCAAAACACTTCCACTTATGCATACAACACCAAGGATCAACAGGCTGCACATTCTTTGTAAACATCTTTCCCTTTTTGACATGATCAATTAGGGGTCTTCTATGTGAACAACCTTGATTTTCAACTACTACTAACTAATATGATACAGCAAACCCAAGTATTCTACGCCCCAAATTACCCTCCATGAAGTTTTCCGCATCTTAAAATGAATTTGAGAAGTAGAAACTGACATTAGTTGTAGTAATACTAGTGAGCAGTAGCAAAAATCTTCACCTTAATGTCATATGTGAATGACTAACACTTTATCAAATGAGCTTCCCCTTAAAGTGTGCTAATCATTTATGAATCTTGAATTCTGTAGGCTTTATGTAATGATTACATATGAAGAAATCTGATCATAACTTACTTGATGATGAGGTAGAATAACCCGAACTTGTGTTCTATATCTTGCACTAACCACGTGACAAAGAGCAAGAATATATAAAATCCTCATTTTTGCTGAGAAAAGAGACACTGAGCACAATAATGTAACTCCTTCAACTGATATAAAATATGTGCATAGAGTACCATAAGAAAAATCACACATTCCTAGATCATGTATCACTTTGTTACTAAGCATTTAAGCATAAAACCCGTACCCACGAAAATATCCTTCATCTTCAAATAAATTATAAAAAAATTTCTTCATAATCAATAAAAATAAAATGAGCCTTTATAACTTTAAAACCAGTTGTTGTGAATAACCAAACTCCAAAACATTGTTGTCCCAAAAATCATATCTAACAGCAGGGGAATTTTTTCAAATGCAGTGGGAACTGATGAAGACAGGGGGATCGTAGTTGGGGGGACTTTTTCCAAAAACAGTGGAAACTTTTTCAAAAGCAGGGGAACTTTTAATGCCACTATTTTTTGTTATTAACTGTGCCAAACCCACATGGTGGGAATGAATTTATAACAGTGGGTGAATTAAAAAATTACCCTACTATCAAAACGTACCATTATTCTGTGCAAACAAATCTACCACAGCTGCTATACCCCACATGAACTATACGATCAACATATTAGCTTTCCTTTTACACGAGACGAGATAAATCATAGACCAACTAGCCTACTGTTCACGTCATCTTCTCAATTGTGTGCATGTCCCACCGTAAATAAATATTCTGTCTTTGCAGTCATTGGCCCACACCGAATAAATTATATTGAATGAATAAACATCATCACGTTCACATTCAATTCACTTTAGCTATAATTCTTTCTGTGAACCACCAATCGGACCCACGTTCTTTTTCACAACCAATCATATCAATTTCACACCAATTGAATGACCAATTTCCTTTTTCTGCAAAAAACAAATCTCAACTTAGGACCATCCCCACGTGAATAAAACTTAACAATATATCTTGATCCCATGTGAACATAAACAATCAAAGGATAGTACTAATAAGTGTGAAAACACTTATCCTTTCACCACTGAAAACAAATAAAAACGAGACCAAAACGTGTATTTAATGTCGTAAAAGTCGGAATTATGTGTGGTTGGTGTTTTTATTGTGTTTTAGGACAAAAAATGAAAAAAGGAAGAAAACACGGGCTTTCACGATCTTTTATCGAAGAAAAAGAAAAAAGAAAGTCAAAAGATCAAAAGTGCAAAAAGAACGGAAGTCAAAGGCCTATTCTGAAGATTTATCGAAGAAAAAGACCAAAGAAGGAAGTTTACCGAAGTCGAAGAACCAAGTCTAATAAAAGAAGAAAATTATAAGACGAGTTCATTTCATCTATCGACAAATCCCGAGACTAAGTTGAGACATACGAGTTATTTAAAAAGACGAGAAGACAAGAAGAAAGAGGAAGCAACAACACCAACTCTCCTTCCACTATAAATAGGCCATTAAGCTTTCATTTGTGTAGTTCATTTTTTTAGTTTTTAATTAAGGTAATTAGGAGTAGGTGTTTTACTTTCTCTCTCTAGTTTCTCTTTCAAGTTTTCTTAATCTTTCATCTTTAATCTTGTATTTGGATCTTAATCTTCATCATTAATTCAAGCTTATTAAAATTTTCTCATTCTTCCTTTCTTAATCTTAATCTTGTGGTTGATTTGGTTAATCATGTAGTTTGTTTAATCTTGTTGATTGTTTGATTGATTTACTTATTTGATTGTTCTAATTGACTTGATGTGTTTTATGTTTTAGCTTATTGTGCTTATTGCTTATTTTGTGTTTAGTTTATTTTTAATTAAGTTGATTTGGTAGATTAATCTTTTAAAAGTTGATTTTATTAATTTTGATTATTTGGTGTTTTTAGAGTTTTAATTTATGGCTTATTTAGTTTTTCTTAGAATTTGTTTAGCTTAAATTTTGGTTAAGTGCTTATTTGGTTTTTGCTTATTTTGATTTTTGGTTCCCTGTTTTTAGATCTACTGTTACTATTATTTTCGTTCCTGCTATATTTGGATAAGGTTTTATAATTCCGAAGATAGAAATTATCCGAATATCCCTTGTTTCATTTATCTGAATCTTGTGTTAACAATTTTATCCGAAATAGCTTTTGTCCATTTATCCGAAATATATGATTTATCCGAAAATATAGGCTTATTCCGAATTAATCCTTTTATCCGAATTAGGACCTTATTCCGAAAATTTATTTTATCCGAATATGTAGTTTTATCCGAAAATCAACTTTATTCCGAAAACAGTAGATTATTCCGAAAAAGCTATTTTATCCGAAATTAGTAGTTTATTCCGAAAATCTTGATTTATCTGAAGATTCAATTTTATCCGAAATAGCTCATAATTTCGAAAATATTGTAATATTCCGAAAATAGGTTTTATTCCGAAGAAAGTTTATTTTAACTGTTTTATTTTATTTTATTTTATCCAAGTTTTAAATTTGTTTAATTTTCTTTCTTTTTAGTTTTAATTTTTAAAGTTTTCATCTTTAGTTTAAAATAGATAATCAACGATTTTTACTTTTACACCAAGAACAACTGAGTCACACTTCAAACCGAGATCAGTTCGATTAGACAAATTCGAAGAAAATTAAAATTCTATATTAAAATGGCCCTGATGCCGGCTCCATTCAAGCCGCTACTATTGAGCCTCCTGTTGTAGAGCCTCATGTTGTCAACACCATGGAGAACCGTCCAATGATCGAGCTCTTGCAATCACACGTCGAAGGCAACGATGATGCGATTGTGGTGCCGGCTATTGACGCCAACAACTTCGAGCTCAAAACTAGGTTTATTCAAATGGTTTCCGCAACACCTTTCTTGGGCCGCACTCATGATGATCATCACGATCACATCAAGAGGTTCGTACATTTATCCAATACTATAAAATACAATAGGGTTCCACAAAAGGCAATTCGTTTGCTCCTCTTTCCTTTCTCTCTCGAGGGACAAGCCCGGACTTGGCTTGATAAGGAACCACCCCAAAGTATTGCCACATGGACGGACCTAGAGAAAAAGTTCATAAATTATTTCTTTCCACCCTCACGTACTACCGCTTTGCGGAATGACATCATTAATTTCGAACAAAAGTACGGTGAGACATTTAGTGAATCCTGGGATCGTTTTAAGGAACTTTTGCAAAAGTGTCCACAACACGGTTTTATTAAGTTACATCAAATTAATACTTTTTATAATAGATTAAGTTTGAGTGACCAAGATTCACTAAATAGTGCCTCGGGGGGTAATATTCTTGTGAAAACTATGAATGAGGCTTGGGCAATCATTGAGAACAAAGCCAAAGTCCAAACCATGAGTGTTAGGGATACTATGGCTAGTACTAGTACTAGTGAGACCGACAAGAGAATTAATGCGCTTACTTCAATCATGACAGACCTTGCTTTACATATTAGGAACAATGTGCAAGTGAATGCCCTGAGTGAGACATGTGAGACTTGTGGTGGACCACATTCGTACCTAAATTGTGATAAGGTTCATGACCCATCTCAACAATAAGTGTATGCTTATAACACTAATGAGAGGGTGTATTTTAAACCAAATGTAGATGCTAATAATCTTTCTTATAGGTCTACTAATTTTTTGACTCCTTCCGGTTTTCAACCTCATGCTATACCCCCTCCTCAATTGACCAATGCCCAATACCCACCAAGGAACCAAGGCCAACAAAGGAGTAATTATCAAGGAAATTCTTCCAACAATCAAAGGAATTTTAATTCAAATCAAGAGAATTTCAATGGTCAAAATCAAGGGAATTTTAGTGGGCCAAACCAAGGGTTTCAAAATAACAACTTTAACCAAGGTTTTCATAACAACAATGGTTTTCAACCGCAATTTCAAGACCAAGATTTTCCTAATAAACGGTTTAATAATCAAGGGTATAATCAAATGAACATGCATAATCCTCAAATGGACTTGGTTCTACAAAAATTGACCGAACATGAGCGAAAAATGAAAGCGCTGCAAGAATCGACCAGAGAGATACAAGAATCAACCGATAGGAAATTTATGCAAATGCTCCAAACCCTTCGTCCCCAAGGTGCCCTCCCTTCTAACACCGTTACCAATCCTAGGGATAACGTTAATGCCATCACTACTATGAGCGGTAAGACCACCGAAGAACCTTCTTATTCCCGCCCTAAACAAGGACCCGAGATTCCTTCTACTTCTACCCACCGTCCTTCACCTTCTACTTGTGAGATACCACCCTTAATGCCTTAGTCTACAGCTTATGTTCCACCTTTACCTCACTTTTATACCACACCTTCGGTTCCTAAACCGATTCCTTCACCTTTCACTTCTACCCCTCATCCGCCCAAGGATGTGAGTGATCAACCCACTCCAAAGCCTTCATCTCAACCCAATATACCTTATACCCGAAGGTTGAGGAAAGAGAAATTGAAGAATAAGGATGATATTCAAGTTTCGAACTTCCTAAAAATGTTCAAACAATTGAATTTTAATATCACATTTGCTGAGGCTCTCGTTCACATGCCTAAGTATGCTAAAATGTTTAAGGACCTTTTAAGTGATAAAGAAAAATAGCTCGATATTGCCAATACCCAATTGAATGAGAATTGTTACGCGGTTCTTTTGAGAAAATTACCGGTTAAGTTAGGAGATCCTGGTCGATTCCTTATTTCTTGCAATTTTCCGGGTGTTGAGAATTGTATGGCTTCGGTGGATCTCGGTGCGAGTATCAATCTTATACCATTGTCCGTATGGAAGCAATTATCTTTACTCGATCTAGTCCCCACTCGTATGACTTTAGAATTAGCTAACCGTTCGATTGCTTATCCGGTGGGGATAGCTGAGGATGTGTTCGTTGGAGTCGACAAATTTAATTTCCCCGCCGATTTCGTCGTTGTTGACTATGAGATGGATCCTCGTGTTCCCTTAATTGTGAGACGACCTTTCTTGAGGAACGGGTGTACATTGGTTGATGTAGCCGCGGGTGAGCTTATCATGAGGGTCGGGGATGATAAAATCGTCTTTAACATGGGTAAACTTTTCAAACGTCCCGATAAGCTCGAATCCATGAATTTCATCGATGTGCTCGACGAAGCATGCGAAGAACATTTGCACGAGGCTTGTAAGCGCGGTACTTATCCTTTACCTCATGTTGAGAACGTAGCTTCTATTGCTCCATCATTGACTCCATTTGGAGAAAGTGACTTTCTTTTAAAATAATTTGAAGCAAGTTTAGAGGATGTGGATTTAAAATATGACGATTCTCCCTCCGATTGGGAAGAAGACATTCGTACCATTGAGAAACTTCTCAATAAGGACCATATTTCTCCACCTACTCCTAAGGAAGTTACAAACGATGATCCTAATTTGACTAAGCCTTCAACCGACAATCCACCAGATTTAGAGCTTAAGGATTTACCGTCTCATTTAGAATACGTTTTCCTAGAAGACAATAAGAAGTTACCCGTCATCATTGCTAAGGACTTAAAAGAGGATGAAAAATCGCGACTTATCGTAGTGCTTAAAAATCATAAGAAAGCAATTGCTTGGAAAATCTCTTACATCCGCGGAATTGATCCTAACTTTTGCACTCATAAAATTCTCATGGAAGATGACTTTAAACCCGCAATCTAAAGTCAAAGAAAGGTAAACCCAAAAATTCATGACGTCATTAAGAAAGAACTTATCAAACATCTATATGCTGGAATGATTTACCCAATTTCGGATTCGTCGTGGGTTAGTCCCGTCCATTGTGTGCCTAAGAAAGGCAGAATAACCGTTGTTGCCATTGAAAACAACGAGTTGATTCCTACTCGACTTGTAACGGGTTGGCGAGTTTGCATAGACTATCGTAAGATCAATGATGCCACTCGTAAGGATCATTTTCCTCTTCCTTCCATGGATCAAATGCTCGAGCGTTTAGCGGGTAATGACTACTATTGCTTCTTAGATGGTTTCTACAGATACTTCCAAATTCCTATCGATCCAAAAGACCAAGAGAAAACCACATTCACTTGTCCTTATGGAATATTTGCCTATAAAAGAATGCCTTTCGGCTTATGCAATGCTCCTGGGACTTTCCAAAGGTGTATGATGGCTATATTCCATGACATGGTTGAAGAAACTATGGAAATCTTTATGGATGATTTCTCGGTCTATGGTGATTCTTTTTCTTCTTTCCTTGCCAATTTAGAACGTATGCTTTTACGATGTGAAGACACTCGTATCGTTCTTAATTGGGAAAAATGCCATTTCATGGTAAAAGAAGGCATCGTCCTCGGTCACAAAATTTCAAAAGTCGGTATCGAAGTCGACCGTGCTAAAGTTGTCTTCATTGCTAAGTTGCCTCCACCTATCACCGTCAAAGGAGTTAGGAGTTTTTTAGGTCATGCGGGATTTTATCGACGTTTCATTCAAGATTTGTCTAAGATAGCTCGACCAATGACTCATCTCTTAGAAAAGGATGCGCCTTTCATCTTTTCTCAAGATTGTCTCGATTCTTTCGAACTTCTTAAAGGTAAATTAACTAAGGCACCGGTCTTAGTCTCTCCAAATTGGGAGTTAACTTTCGAGCTCATGTGCGATGCTAGTGATTTCGCGGTAGGAGCGGTTTTAGGTCAACGAGTTAACAAACACTTCCAACCTATCCATTATGCTAGCAAGGCAGCGACGGGGGCTCAATTGCATTATACCACTGTTGAAAAAGAGCTTTTAGCCATAGTGTATGCTTTTGAGAAATTCTGCCCCTATCTTGTGCTTTCCACCACCATCGTTTACACCGACCAGTCCGCTTTGAAATACTTGTTGACCAAGAAAGATGCTAAACCGAGACTCCTTCGTTGGGTTTTGCTCCTACAAGAATTTAAAATCGAAATTCGTGATAAAAAGGGAGCGGAAAACCTAGCCGCGGATCATCTTAGTAGACTTAAGGATCCTTATCAAGGGGAACTTCCAAATCAAGATATTAATGAATACTTTCCCCATGAGACCTTAATGTCTATTAATTATAATCTTGACGATACCCTATGGTTTGCGGACATTGCAAACTATTTAGCGGGCGGTGTTCTTATCAAAGGGTTAACGTCCCAGCAAAAAGAAAAAATTCTTTAAGGATATTAAGCACTATTATTGGTATGAGCCTTATCATTTCAAGAAATGAACAGATCTTGTCATTCGTAGGTGTGTTGATGGGCCGACGGCTTTACTAATCCTTGAAGCTTGCCACAAAGGACCCACCGGTAGTCACTTTGGTCCTAACTACACCGCTAAGAAAGTTTTCGATTCCAGATTTTATTGCCCCACCATTTATCATGACGCTCATGAAATGGTTAAGCATTGTGATGATCGCCAAAGACAAGGCAAGATCACACATAAAGATGAGATGCCTCAAAATTTCATCTAAGAGTGTGAAATCTTTGATGTATGGGCATCGACTTTATGGGGCCATTTCCATCATCCAAAGGGAACAAGTACATCCTCGTAGCCGTTGACTATGTATCTAAATCGGTTGAAGCAAAGGCTTTACCTACTAACGATGAGAGGGTGGTTGTTAACTTTTTGAAACAATTGTTTGCTAGATTCGGCGTTCCTCGTGCTATCATTAGTGATCGCGGTACTCATTTATGCAATGATCAATTTGCACGAGTCATGGCTAAGTATGGTGTCAATCACTGACATTAAACCGCGTATCATCCATAAACTAATGGTCAAGCCGATATTTCCAACCGTTACTTAAGCGAATCTTAGAGCGTACCGTGAGAGAGCATCGTACCTCTTGGGCCGATAAGTTAGATGATACTTTGTGGGCTTTCGTACCGCTTATAAGACACCTATAGGTTGTACCCCTTATCTCCTTGTGTACAGAAAGGCGTGCCACCTCCCTATTGAGTTGGAGCATAAGGCTTATTGGGCCTTGAAATGGGCTAATTTTGACATAAACAAAGTCGATGATCTTAGGAAAATCCAACTCAATGAACTTAATGAACTTAGGAATGAGGCTTATGAGAATTCCTTGATCTATAAGGAGAAGACTAAGCTCATTCATGTGTCTAGGATTAAGAACCGATAGTTTCACATAGGTGATCAAATTTTACTCTTTAACTCTCGGTTTAAAATCTTTTCAGGAAAACTTAAGAGCCGTTGGTCCGGTCCATTCACCGTCACCCAAATTTTCCCTTATGGCACCATTGAGTTATCTCAACCAAATGGGCCAACTTTAAGGTGAATGGCTAACGTGTTAAGTTGTACTTTGGAGAGGACATCTCTCATGAGATGATTCCATCCCTCTCCATGTTTCCCTTGAATTAGTTCTGGGTCGAGTCAGGCTCGTGACTCGGTTAACAAAAACAAGCGCTTCTCGGGAGGCAACCCGATGATCTATCCTTTTTACCCGTTTTTCATAATAAGTGTAGGGGAGCCACGTAGGTGTTTGTTGTCTTGTTTCTTATGATGTGCAGGGATTAAAGCTTTCAAAGATCCACTTTTGATGATATTTGACGACCCGTGATCCCGTTTACCCATCTTCTCGGTTTTATCCTATACTCTTGTGATTCAATATTTTATCGATAAATGTAAATGAGAATCACTTTAGTTGTCTCTTCTTTAGCAAGATTTAAACAACGTGCACAATGTCCTAAGTGTAGGGGAGTCTACTCCCACATGCTTAAACATTGAGGACAATGTTTATATCAAGTGCAGGGAAGACTTCTATCGAAGTTAAGTGGGCTTTTCCATGAATATGTCCTCATTTTAACCGGAAAATTTAGTTTTTCAACATTTTTCAGTATTTTTGATCTATTTTGGCCTAGTAGTATTTTTCATTTATTTTCTTTCCTTTTGTCATCGCATAGTATGTATATAATCCAAAAGAGAAAATAATGAATAAATAAAATGGTTTTAACAAGTTTAGATGTATTTGATATATTAGGCACGTCGTGAATATTTTGACTCAACCCGAATTTACTTATCCAAGTTTATTCTAGCTAGTACCTTTAACCATATGGACCTTAATTGGTTTATTAGGCTAAGCATCCACGAGTCTCATTACTTGAGATTTTAAATTGTGGAGAACGAGAGATGATAGAGTTGATAATAAGTTTGAAGGTTAATTCTTCCTTATATAAGTTTTTGTGCCTCTTTCTTCCCACTTGTATATTTGATTGCTTAATAAATGAGGATTTTTGCGGTTTGGATTCGATATTTTAGCTCTTAGCCAAATCTTTTATCTCCTTGTAATTAAAGCATGAACACATTGAGGATGTCAGCGTTGTAGACTTCTGACTAAGGTGGTTCATAACCACTAAGTAGGAGGTATTCAGACCATGGGACCACGAAATTTGGCCATATATATATATATATGTGTATATATATATATATATATATATATATATATATATATCATAAATAAAGAAAGAATAAGATTAAAACATGACCTCAAGGAGCCTTACGGTGTGGGGCATGTAGCATGAACCTTGTCATTAGATTCTTAGGGTGTATGGCATGGTAAGTTTTGAATAAAAATTGATAAATAATCAATTCCCTTGTTTATGGTTCAAGGAGCCTTAGGGTGTGGACCATAGATGAGGAGCACTTTTACATCTTAAAGAGCCTAAAGGGTATATGATGTGAATTTGCTAAACTTCACATAAAGTCTACATGACTTTGGAGGAAATAATAATAAGTAGTAATATTGGCCAAATTTCGGATACGGGAATTTATTCCCTAAATCGTGTTAAATTACCCTTGATGTGGGATTACTTTAGTGACAACGTTTTTGAGGACGAGATTAGGTTCTGAGTGTGGGGTTTACACCGTTTTGCCTTCATTTTTGGACTAATGATTATTCAATAAGTCAAATGAGCCTACGGGTGAATGAAAATATTTAAAATCTAGAGAACTTATGGTAAACAATGATCTTGTTTTTATGCTTGGTATGGGGAACGTGAAACTTGAGGGTGATTAATATTCATGACACCAAAGCCCTAATTTAAGTCTTAGATTTCTTTACAAGTTTTTTCCATCAAACAATTTCAAAGTTAATAAATTAAAGGAAATTGTTATATCTTTTATAAGTTTGATCTTTTCATCATTGTTAAGTTTATTTTATTGTAGTAGTAATAGTATATTATAATAAAGGCCGAGATGGGTTAATTATGATAGAAAATGTTAAACTTTGCTTTGAAATTATGCATTGCATTAGGACATTGCAATGGTCAAGTGTAGGGGATTTAATAAGTGTGAAAACACTTATCCTTTCACCACTTAAAACAAATAAAAACGAAACCAAAACGTGTATTTAATGTCGTAAAAGTCGGAATTATGCGTGGTTTGTGTTTTAATTTTGTTTTAGGACAAACATATAAAAAAAAGAATAAAACACGGGCTTTCACGGGCTTTTATCTAAGAAAAAGACAAAAGACGAACTCAAATGATCAAAAGTGCAAAAAGAACAGAAGTCAAAGGCCTATTCTGAAGATTTATCAAAGAAAAACACCAAAGACGAAAGTTTAAAGAATTCGAAGAACCAAGTATAATAAAAGAAGAAAATTATAAGACGAGCTCATTTCATCTATCGACAAATCCCGAGACTAAGTCGCGAAAGACGAGTTATTTAAAAAGACGAGAAGACAAGAAGAAAGAGGAAGCAACAACACCAACTCTCCTTTCACTATAAATAGGCTATTAAGCTTTCATTTGTGTAGTTCATTTTTTAAGTTTTTAATTAAGGTAATTAGGAGTAGGTGTTTTACTTTCTCTCTCTAGTTTCTCTTTTAGGTTTTCTTAATCTTTCATCTTTAATCTTGTATTTGGATCTTAATCTTCATCGTTAATTCAAGCTTCTTAAATTTTTCTCATTCTTCCTTTCTTAATCTTAATTTTGTGATTGATTTGGTTAATCATGTAGTTTGTTTAATCTTGTTGATTGTTTGATCGATTTACTTATTTGATTGTTCTAATTGATTTGATGTGTTTTACGTTTTAGCTTAGTGTGCTTATTGCTTATTGTGTCTTTAGTTTATTTTTAATTAAGTTGATTTGGTAGATTAATCTTTTAAAAGTTGATTTAATTAGTTTTGATTATTTGGTGTTTTTAGAGTTTTTAATTTGTGGCTTATTTAGTTTTTCTTAGAATTTGTTTAGCTTAAATTTTGGTTAAGTGCTTATTTGGTTTTTGCTTATTTTGCTTTTTGGTTCCCTGTTTTTAGATCTACTGTTACTGTTATTTTCGTTCCTGCTATATTCGGATAAGGGTTTATAATTCCGAAGATAGAAATTATCCGAATATCCCTTGTTTCATTTATCTGAATCTTGTGTTAACAATTTTATCCGAAATAGCTTTTGTCCATTTATCCGAAAATATAGGCTTATTCCGAATTAATCCTTTTATCCGAATTAGGACCTTATTCCGAAAATTTATTTTATCCGAATATGTAGTTTTATCCGAAAATCAACTTTATTCCGAAAACAGTAGATTATTCCGAAAAAGCTATTTTATCCGAAATTAGTAGTTTAATCCAAAAATCTTGATTTATCCGAAGGTTCAATTTTATATGAATTAGCTCATAATTCCGAAAATATTGTAATATTCCGAAAATTGGTTTATTCCGAAAATTGGTTTATTCCGAAGAAAGTTTATTTTAACTCTTTTATAGTATTTTATTTTAAATTTTATTTTTATCCAAGTTTTAAATTTGTTTAATTTTCTTTCTTTTTAGTTTTAATTTTTAAAGTTGTCATCTTTAATTTTGATAATCAACGATTTTTACTTTTACACCAAGAACAACTGAGTCACACTTCAAACCGAGATCAATTCGATTAGACAAATTCGAAGAAAATTAAAATTCTATATTAAGTACAAAACTTGGTGGGACTACCCACTTGATTCCTTTTGCCTACGTCAGATGCAAACCCAAGAAAAACAGCATCACGTGAACACTTTTTCACTTGTTAATGCAATTGTGGGACCACATATCGAAGGCTAATAACCCATGTGAACCAATATTTTCTTTGCTTCATAAATTAATCAATTACCTTGGTCAAGAGCTATCGACATCAAGGAATCTCACATTAATGTATATTGTATAAACATAATTAATTACCACCATAACAACTCATGATCTCTCATTCGTTTTTGAACCGCTGTTGGGACCACCGATCAAAAATATTACTCTATCAGTTTCACGTGTTGTTCTAATATATGTTATACATACATAACGTGAAGCCACATTACTTCTGTGTACCATTTGTGTACAACAGCAGCCTCGAACATCTTAGCGAACAACAATTAATTACCCAGGGTTTCGACATAAACCCTAGATCTTCACAGCAACGAACATGAAAAACATCTTGATCTCCTAGTTATCGAGAGACACCCGCTCTGATACCAATTGTGGAATCCATTAGATCGTTATACTCAATGGTTTAACCATTTATCTAGGTTGTCAATTGTATATGTGATGAACACAACGGAATAATACAATTAACAAGAACAAGATGTTTAACAAAGATGAATATTCCCAAAGGATTTGTATTATATGATTAACACAAATCACTCTAGGTGTGTATACATTAAATTCCACACCTAGAGATCATAGACATAGTAGGTTACATTGTAGTAGTATGAATGAATGAATAAACATACGGTCTTGTGTTCCGTTTATGACTTAAGGAACCCAGGGATACATGGAACCTAAATAAAGTATTAATGAATAAATCAAAACAGAAATATTCATAGTTATCATGTTCCGACCAAATCTCCATCTTTTAATATATGGAATGGGAAACATCACAAGAGTGGAAAGTATAACTAGCAGGGGGGACTTTCTTGTATTTTGTCCACCAGCTTGAAGTTTCTTCTAATGTCATATTTGGTCCTTCTTGTTTCCATGGTGATTTGACTCCTCAACTTTTGACCCAACATGAGGGTTTAGAACAAAATATTCCTTGTCAAAGTCGTAGAACAACTATACTAGAATTATTTTTTTTATAAGAGAACATCATATATACTTTTTCGACTTGACAAATGGATAGGCGTCTAATCGAGATAATAACACAAGGGATAATATAGCACATAGGTACGAGTGCAACAAATGTTAGCAAGCTAGTGTAGCTTAACTAAATGATAAAATGGTGATTTAGTTTGCCTCTTTTTGAAAATATCTATAAATTAACCTCACTACGGTTTAGTAAATGATGATCAAGCACAAATTCTGAAGCATACTAGATTATCGGCTTTCACATAAAATAGAGAAATATAAGGCTAGGTTTTCTCACATATTTGGTGGATGTTTTTTGTGCTTAGTTATAATGTCAATCAATGAGATTTTTGTTTTTCTAAAACTTTATTTATTTTCAAAACATATATATTTTATTTTATTTTTCAAAAAGATTTTTCATGTGGAGAAATTTATTATTTATTATTATTTTTCCTATTTTTCTCCTCCTCCACACTTAAGGTGAACATCGTCCTCGAGGTGATAATTGATAAAAATTAAAAAAAGGAAAAATGCAAAGGGAAACGAGAACTTCTTGGGGCTTAGTAGAAAATTATAGGACTTCAAGAGATGAATCCAGCTTAGAGCTCCAAGTTTGCTATTTTCCTGCATGATATCATAAAACAAAAAAAACATGCAAAGTATATACAAGGACGGTTTTATTTATTTTACAAGTCCTCCTCCACACTTAAGGTGAAAAGCGGGGGATAAAATACAGACTGCCTTCCGAGAAGCGCTAAGTTTAGAGTCTTCAGCCAGACTCGGCTACTCGGTTTTATTTTAGAAAGAATGGGATTTCTTCTTCATCGAATTCATTACAGTTTTCTTCTTCATGGTAGAGCTTGAGTCTATGTCCATTGACATTAAAAGTGTTATTGTCTCTACCGTAGAGTTCAACATATCCAGATGGACATTGGTGTTTCACTGTATAAGGTCCAACCCATCTCTAAGTAAGCTTAGGTTGCTTGAATTTATATTTTGAGATAAAGAGAAGTACTTTCTCTCCATGTTTGAATTCTTTTCTTTGTCGCAGTTTGCGATCATGCCACACTTTTGTTCGTTCTTTATATAAACGTGAACTTTCATAAGCTTGATGTTGAAATTCATCTAACTCATGAAGTTGGAATATGCGTTTTTCTCCAGCTGCAATAAGATCAGGGTTGCAGTTCTTAAGTGCCCAATATGCACAGTGTTCAATTTCTATTGGTAAGTGGCATGTTTTTCCATACAAGAGCTTGTACGGTGTGGTTCTAGTTGGTGTTTTGAATGTGTTACGAAAGGCCCATAGAGCATCTTCTAATTTTTTAGACCAACAAGCAGGGTTGTTTTGGACGGTCTTTTCAAGGATTCTCTTAAGAGCTCTATTAGTGTTTTCAACTTGGCCACTCGTTTGAGGGTGGTAAGATGTGGAAAATCGGTGCTTGACTCCATATCTTTTCATGATTTTTTCCATGAGTTTTGTTACATAAATGAGTTCCTCTGTCGCTTATTAATGATTTTGGAATTCCAAAACATCAGAATAATTTCTTTAAGAATGCTATAACAACTCTTACATCGTTAGTTTACAAGGCTTGAGCTTCGGTCCTTTTCGATACATAGTCGACGGCGACTAAAATGTATTCACATTTATAAGATTTAGGAAATGGTGCCATGAAGTCGATACCCTACACGTCAAAGATTTCGCAGACTTGGATATTATTTAGAAGCATTTCATCTCTTTTTGTAGGATTTCCAGTCCTTTGACATGCTGCTCATAATCATACTAAGGTATGAGCTTCGCGAATAATCGTTGGCCACTAAAAGCCAGCGTAGAACATTATTTAGCGGTGGTGTTCACTGCATAATGTCCTCCGGTCGGTCCGTAGTGACATTCATCAAGAATTTTTCGACATTCGGATCCGGAAATACAACGTCGGATAATTCCATCGGAATAGATTCTAAACAGGTGAGGATCGTCCCAAAAGTATCTTTTGAGGTCGGAAAAGAATCTTTTCTTTTGTTGATGTGTCATTCCCTTTTGTAAAATATCTACAGCCAAATAGTTTGCAAAGTCTGCGAACCATGGTGTATTGTTAGTATTTATTTGCATTATGTGTTCATCAGGAAAATCATCGATTTCATCATCTCTAGAGTCATCATTCACTATGCTAGATAAATGATCGGCAACAACATTCTCAGCTCCTATTTTATCTTTAATTTCTAAATCAAATTCTTATAAAAGCAATATCCATCGTATTAGACGAGGTTTGACATCTTTCTGTTTAAACAAGTATTTTAAGGCTGAGTGGTCGGTGTAGACTATTGTTTTTGACAATACGAGGTATGATTGAAATTTATCAAACGCGTAAATTACAGCCATGAGCCCTTTTCTGTGATCGTGTAATTTTGTTGGGTTGCGTTAAGAGTTCTACTAGCAAAGTAGATGGGGTGAAATTGTTTTCCATCTTTTTGTCCACGGACGGCTCCAAGAGCATGTTCACTTGCATCGCACATAAGCACAAATGGAAGATTCCAATTGGGGCTTGCAATAATTGGTGTGCATGTAAGCTTTGCTTTGAGAGTTTAAAATGCTAAAAGGCATTCATCATTAAAATCGAATGCTCTTTATTTTTCTAGAAGTTGAGTTAAAGGTCTTCCGATCTTTGCAAAGTCTTTGATAAATCGTCGGTAAAAATCGGCATGACCTAAAAAACTTCTAATGCCTTTCATATTAGTAGGTGGTGGGAGTTTTGAGATTACGTTTATTTATTATTTGTCAACTTCTAAGCCTGCGTCTGACACTTTGTGTCTAAATACAATTCCTTCTTTAACCATAAAGTGACATTTTTCCCAGTTTAACACAAGATTTGCTTCTTTACATCGTGCCAACATTTTATCAAGATTGCTAAGACATGTGTCGAAAGAATTTCCAAGGACGGAACGATCGTCCATGAAGACTATAGAAACTAGAAGGGGGGGGGGTGGAATAGTTTCTTATATTTACTTGTTAAAAGATGATTTTCAAAAAAATCCTTTTTCAAATACTTAGGCTTGAGGAAATATGTGAAATCTTCTGATGCACAATATGAACAATGATAGTGTAACTAAACTAATACTAACTAATGTATATGCACAAAGAATAAAGAATGTAATTAGTTAAGGGTAAAGAAAGATCAAACCAAACACCAAGGATTTATAGTGGTTCGGCAACAAAGCTCACTCCTCGTTCCTACTCCACTCCTCGAGTAATCCTTACTCGAGAGTTCACTACACATCAAGCTCCTTATGGTGGAGAAAACCGATCTTTTCGTAGAAAAATAAATACAAGGTTTTAAAGCTCGTATGAAAGTTCGTAGAATCCGATCTTTTCGAATTGATTACCGTTAATTAGTGCGACTCAATTTTTCTTGGTGGAAAATTAAATGGTTTGGTTTGATTATCTAATTTTAAACTAAGAGCAAATAATTGAAAATGTCGTTGAGTAAAATGGAAGCTTAAAAAAAATTAAACTACAAATAAAAGTGTGCAATATTTTAAAATTAAAATGTAAATGATTAAAAACTTGAAAACTTGTTTAAAATAAACTAAGTAAAAATGGCGGGAAAATTAAATTTGAAATCAAAGAAAAACAAAAAGAAAGCCTGAATCCGATCGCAATGCGATCACACTCAAATAGTAATCCAGATCGCACTCAATGCGATCGCAACAAAGGAGTTAGATCGTACTCACTAGTACGATGGGTAGGGGAGATCGTACTCACCGATCGCAACCACGATTGCAACAAGGGGATCGTGGTCAGGATCGTAGCCTGATCGTAACAAAACACATCAGAATCAATGCGATCGCAACTAGAGATCGTGACACACCATCGCACTCCCAGATCGCAATCAATGATCGTGGTGTGGATTTGAAAAATGTAAAGATCGCAGTCAATGCGATCGTAGCACAAGATCGTGGCCAAGTAAAACCCCTCTGAGATGGAAATGGCGTCCAAAAGGAAAATAAGCTTAAACTAATAAACAGAAACCAATAAGCACTTTCAAACTTCTAGACAAAGATAAATAAGCACAAATTCGAAACCTTTACGAATATTAAACTCGAGACTTAACAAACCAAACATAAAATGACAATAATTTTTTTTAAAAAGCTTAAAAGTAAATAAGCCAAGAATACAAATAAGCCAATAAGCATAAAGAGCTTATAGCTTATACGTATAAGAGCTTATGTAGGAACAAGAAAGATCAAATTTTTAGTCACGAAATGATTAAATCAATCAAACCGTATGAAATGTAATACTCAGATCAAAGATTAAAGTAAACCAAGAAATTTGGAAAGTGATTAAAGAACTAAAAAGCTTAAACTTGCACTTGATTAATGAAATCCAAATACAAAAAGCTTAACTTGAAAGATAAAAATGGAGAAAAGATAAAACATAGTGAGAGAAAGTTGGGAACTTTGTCTCTCTTAAACTAGAAAGAAAAATGAAACTAAAACTAGCTTAATGACTAACACCCCCCTAATGTGTCATTTAGGAGGGTATATATAGGGAGTGGGGAATGAATGTGTGCTTTGCTCTTTCTTTCTTTTCTTCTCGACTCGATCTAAATTCATTGTCTTTCTCGATGTCGTCTCGGGATTTGAACTTTTATTAATACTTTTCTTCTTTAATTTAGACTTGAGTTCTTCGACTTCATTAAACTTCCGACTTTAGACTTTTTCTTCGATAGATCTTCAGAATAGGTCTTGGACATCCGTTCTTTAAGCACTCTTGATCTCTTGATTTCGTCTTTTCTCGTTTTCTTTGATAAAAGCCCGTGAAAGCCCGTGTTTTCTTCCTTTTTCATCTTTTGGTCCTAAAACACAATAAAAACACAAACCACGCATAATTCCGACTTTTAGACATAAATTACACGTTTTGGTCTTGTTATTATTGGAAATAAGTGGTAAAAGGATAAGTGTTTTCACACTTATTAAATCCCCTACACTTGACCATTGCAATGCCCCCATGCAATGCATTAATTTTAAAGCACGATTTACATTTTCCATCCTAAATAACCCACCTTGGCCTTTATTAAACATTAACCATTAAGGATAATAAAAAGATAGTAAAAAGTAAGGAAATTAAAGACTTACATTGGGTTTTGGCTGCCATGAACGTTTATCATCCTCAAGTTTCACGTTCCCCATACCAAGCTTAAAAACGAGATCATTTTTATTATAAGTTAGCAAACTAACACGAATTCATGTGGGCCAATTATTTACTTAGACTCCCTTATTCCTAGGTGTATCTCTTATATTTTATTTTTGTCTTGAATGATCACGAGGATGCATTGTTTGACTTATTTCGATAGTTATTTAGGCCAAAAATAAAGTGAACGATTTAATCAATAGTTAGCTAAAGGACAAAATCTTTTAAAAGTGCTTCTCGGGATCTCATAAAGTTCATATCTTGGCATAACTCGCTTCACGATTTGATACCTTTCTCGGACCGATATTTGGCAGCGACTTCATACTTCAAATCTTTGAGAGCCGTTCTTGAAATTATGGTCTTCTCTTCATAATAGGAATTTCTTCACTTGAAGTTTTTGAGAGATTCTTCATATTTGGACCACGACTTCTTTATTTTTCTCCAATCTTTATTTTGGACTTTTATATACAACGATCCGCCTCCTTTTAGGACTTGGATCTATTTATCCTCATACCTTGTCAGGGCCTTTTTGGATAGACTTCTCCATGATCTTTTCGGGAGTATTTGCTTTTCGTCGTGTGTCTCAATCCTTCATATTGATTTTCGATAAATGATTCTTCACATCACTTTTGGATCTTTAGCAACAAAATGTAGCTCTCATGCCTTGTTAGGGCCTTTTCGGACTTGCCAATCTTCGCATCCCGCTTCAATAAGTTATGCCTTGGCTATGAGCTCTAATTAATAAAGAGCAACTTTTAAACGATCTTGTGCTAGAAGCTAAGTAACTTTTCAAATCGTAAAACCTTATTTATTGCAGATAAATTTATTAGCAAGTGATGGGAGAATAGGCTCATAATTAACTCACATAAATTCATGAAAGAATACCAAACTTATAATTGACTCTATCATCTCTCGTCCTCCACAATTTAAAATCTCAAGGAATGAGACTCGTAGATGCTTAGCCAATTAAATCAAAGTTTTGGGTTTTCGAGTCATCTATAGGATCTTGCAAACTCTTAGACTTTTTCAAGTTTAGAATTCGCATTTTAAAGTTCCATTGATAAACGACTCTCTAGGATCAATTATAGGAACTTGCGAAAAGTTCTTGTTCTTAACCCGTAAGAGTTAAGACTTTAGCGTTTTAAAGTTCCCTATATAAAAGCCTAGCAAAACTTGACTTAAACACGTTAAGGATACTAGATAGAGTAAACTTAGATAAGTAAACTCGGGTTGAGTCAAAATATTCATGACTTTGAAAAATTTAAAACCACTTTATTAAACTTTATTTAAGCAAGGAAAGTAAATAACGATAACAAAGGAGAATACTACTATATTACTAGGCCAAAATAGATTAAAAACTTTGAAAAATGTCGAAAAATCGAATTTTCCGGTTAATTGAGGGCAAATTCATGGAAAAGACCACTTAATTCGATAGAAGTCCCCCCTACACTTGATATAAACATTGTCCTTAGTGTTTAAGATATAGTGATTTCAATGAAAACATATAAGATATGAAATTTTGAATCACGATAGTTTAGGATAGAACCAGGAAGATGAGAACACGGGATCACGGTTCGTCAGAAGTCATCGAGGTGCTCTTTGAAGCTTGAATCCTTGTAGAGAATAAGAAACAAGACAACAAACACATACGGGGCTCCCCCTAAACTTATTGTGAAAACGATAAAGGATAGATCACGGGTTGCCTCCCGAGAAGCGCTTGCTTTTGTAACCGAGTCACGAGCCTGACTCGACCCAAAACTAGTTCATGGGAAACGTGGTGAGGGATGGAATCATCTCATGAGAGATGTCCTCACCAAAGTACAACTTCAAACGCTGGCCATTCACCTTAAAATTGGGCCCATTTGGCAGAGAAAGCTCAATGGTGCCATAGGGAAAGACTTTGGCGACGGTGAATGGACCAGACCAGTGGCTCTTCAACTTGCCAGAGAAGATCTTCAACCGAGAGTTAAAAAGTAAGACTTGATCACCAACGTGGAACTATGTGTTCTTAATTCTAGCATCGTGGATGATATTGGTCTTCTCCTTGTAGATCAATGAGTTCTCGTAAGCTTCATTCCTCAGTTCATTGAGCTTGTTGAGTTGAATCTTGCGAAGATCACCGGCTTTGTTGATATCGAAGTTAGCCCACTTCAAGGCCCAGTATGCCTTATGTTCTAGCTCGATGGGAAGGTGGCATGCTTTCCCGTACACAAGACGATAAGGTGTACAACCAATCAGGGTCTTATATGCGGTACGGAAAGCCCATAAAGCATCATCTAACTTATCGGCCCATGAGGCATGATGCTCTCCTATAGTACGTTCCAGAATTCACTTCAATCCACGGTTGGAAATCTCGGTTTAACCATTGGTTTGGGGATAATAGGCGGTGGAAAGATGGTGATTGACACCATACTTAGCCATGACTCTTGCAAATTGATCATTGCAAAAATGAGTCTCACGGTCACTGATTATAGCACGAGGAACATCGAATCGAGCAAAAAGTTGCTTCAAAAAGTTCACAACCACCCTCACATCGTTCGTAGGAAGAGCCTTAGCTTCAACCCATTTAGAAACGTAGTAAACGGCTACGAGGATGTACTTGTTCCCTTTAGATGATGTAAATGGCCCCATAAAGTCGATACCCCATACATCAAAGATTTCACATTCTTGTATGAAATTTTGAGGCATCTCATCTTTATGTGTGATCTTGCCTTGGCGTTGGCAAGCATCACAATGCTTAACCATATCGTGAGCGTCACGGTAAATGGTGGGCCAATAGAATCCAGAGTCGAATACTTTCTTCGCGGTATAGTTAGGACCAAAGTGACCACCGGTGGGTCCTTTATGGCAAGCATCGAGGATTTGTAAAGCTGCCGGTCCATCAACACATCGACGAATGATCAGATCAGCACATTGTTTAAAGAGATAAGGGTCATCCCAGAAGTAAGTCTTAACATCTTTAAAGAACTTCTTCTTTTGTTGGGATGTTAACCCTTTGATGAGAATACCACCCGCTAAGTAGTTTGCAATGTCTGTAAACCACGGGGTGTCATCAAGATTGGAATGAATAGACATTAAGGTCCCAAGGGGAAAAGAGTCATTGATCTCTTGATTCGGATGATCCCCTTGATAAGGATCCTCAAGTCTACTCAGATGATCTGCTGCTAGGTTTTCGGCTCCCTTTTTGTCACGAATTTCAATTTTAAATTCTTGAAGGAGCAAAACCCAAGGAAGAAGTCTTGGCTTAGAATCTTGCTTAGTCAACAAGTACTTCAACGCGGAATGATCGATATACACGATGGTGGTAGAAAGGACAAGATAGGGGCGGAATTTTTCAAAAGCATACACTACAGCTAAAAGCTCTTTTTCGGTAGTGGTATAATGCAATTGAGCCCCCGTCATTGTCTTGCTAGCATATTGGATTGGTTGGAAGTGTTTGTTCACTCTTTGGCCTAATACCGCTCCAATGGCAAAGTCGCTAGCATCACACATCAATTCAAAAGGTAGCTCCCAATTAGGGGTAACCAAGGCCGGTGCCTTAGTTAGCTTACCCTTAAGAAGATTGAAGGCTTCAATACACTCTTTGGAAAAGATAAACGGAGTATCTTTTTCCAAGAGGTGGGTCATCAGACGAGCGATTTTAGAGAAATCCTGAATGAAACGACGATAGAAGCCCGCATGACCCAGAAAACTTCTCACACCCTTCACGGTTGAAGGTGGAGGTAATTTGGCTATGGCAACCACTTTAGCACGGTCCACTTCAAGACCGGCTTTAGAGATTTTATGTCCCAGCACAATGCCTTCTTTTACCATGAAATGACATTTTTCGCAATTCAGAACAAGGCGAGTTCTTCACACCACTTAAGCATACGTTCTAAATTGGCAAGGCAAGAAAAGAATGAATCACCATAGACCGAGAAATCATCCATAAAGACTTCCATGGTTTCTTCAACCATGTCATGGAAGATAGCCAGCATGCACCTTTGGAATGTCCCTGGAGCATTGCATAAGCCAAAAGGCATTGTTTTATAAGCAAATGTGCCGTAGGGACAAGTGAATGTGGTTTTCTCTTGGTCTTAGGTGTCGATGGGTATTTGAAAGTAACCCGAGAAACCGTCTAAGAAGCAGTAATAATCATTACCCGCTAGACGTTCAAGCATTTGGTCCATGAAAGGAAGGGGAAAATGATCCTTTCTCGTAGCATCATTGAGTTTGCGATAGTCTATACAAACTCTCCACCCTGTAACGAGACGAGTAGGAATCAACTCGTTGTTTTCGTTGGGCACAATGGTGATTCCGCCTTTCTTAGGCACACAATGGACTGGACTAACCCATGGGGAATCCGAGATAGGATAGATCATGCCTGAATCAAGAAGTTTGATAACCTCTTTTTTGATAACGTCATGGATCTTGGGATTCACCCTTCTTTGGCTTTGAATAGTGGGTTTAAAGTCGTCCTCCATGAGAATTTTATGTGTGCAAAAGTGAGGATCAATTCCACGAATATCGGAGATTTTCCAAGCAATCGCTTTCTTATGATTCTTCAGCACGGCGATAAGTCGAGATTTTTCTTCTTCTTTCAGGTCCTTTGCAATGATTACCGGTAACTTCTTGTTGTATTCAAGTAAAACGTACTCGAGATGAGACGGAAGATCCTTAAGCTCTAAATCCGGAGGATTTTCGATGGACGGTGTAGTCAAATTCGGTTCATCGATAGAGATATCCTTAGGAGATGGTGGATAAATATGGTCCTCATTGAGAAGTTTCTCAATGGTACGAATGTCTTCATCCCAATTGGAGGGAGAATCGTCATATTGCAAGTCCACATCTCCCAAAGTTGCTTCAAATTCTTTCAAGACGAAATCACTTTCTCCAAATGGAGTTAGTGATGGAGCAATAGAGGCAACGGTCTCAACAGTGGGTAGAGAAGAAGAACTACTTTTACAAGCGTCTTTGAAATGTTCTTCACAAGCCTCATCAAGAACGTCAATGAAATTAACGCTCTCATTTTCAGAAGGCTGCTTAGAAAGTTTACCCATGTTGAAGACGATTTTATCGTCACCATCTCTCATGATTAATTCGCCAGCGGCTACATCAGTGAGAGTGCGACCGGTCCTCAAGAATGGACGTCCAACGATTAATGGAACACGGGGGTCCATCTCGTAGTCAACGACAACAAAATCCGCCGGAAAGGTGAATTTGTCGACACCGACGAAGACATCTTCGGCTATCCCCACTGGATAAGCAATCGTACAGTTAGCTAATTCCAAAGTCATTCGTGTGGGGACTATCTCGGGGAGAGATAAATGCTTCCAAACACTTAATGGCATTAAGTTAATACTAGCACCTAGATCGGCTAGGGCCATGTAATTCTCTACTCCTGGGAAGTTGCAAGGAATCAAGAAACGACCCGGATCACCAAGTTTGGTTGGTAATTTCCTTAAGAGCACTACAGAGCAATTCTCATTAAGTTGGGTCTGAGCAATATCGAGAAGTTTCTCCTTATCACTGAGAAGATCTTTAAACATTTCAGCATATTTCGGCATGTGAGCGAGAGCCTCAGCAAAGGAGATATTGAAATTCAGTTGTTTAAACATTTTGAGAAAGTTAGAAACCTGAATATCATCCTTGTTCTTCAATTTCTCTTTCCTCAACCTTGAAGGATAAGGTATGTTGGGTTGAGATGAAGGATTTGGTATGGAATTCTCACTCACATCCTTGGGTGGTGGAGGGGTGGAAGTAGAAGTTGGAGGAATAGAAGATGGAGGATTTGGAGAAGGAGACTCATTTTCCTTTGTCACAATCACCGGTGTAGGTGTAGGAAGCTCGGGTTCCTTTAAACCTTTTCCACTGCGAGTGATGATTGCTTTCATCTCCCCTCTTGGATTAGCAACGGTGTTACTCGGAAGAGAACCCGATCCAGAGGCTTGATTACTTGGGAAGACACTAGCCATCATGTTCCTTAAGTCATTCGTTTGACTTTCCAAAGTGTTTCGCATATCAGCTCGAAGATCATTCCCTTGCTTCACCATATCTGCTTTCATGTTGGCCATTTCCCGCTGAAGATTTTGCACTATCGCATCATTAGTCCTCATGTAGGTTTCAACCTCGTGATGTAATGCAGTGGGTTGGTTGGGAGGAGGAGCATGGTAGGCGGGTGGTTGATAAGCAGGTTGTTGGTAAACTTGGTTGTTTCTTTGAGGTGGATATGGGTTTCTTTGGTTTTGATATGGAGTAGGAGCACGAGGTTGGTTTTGATTATTGCGATTGAGGTTGTTTGGGTTTTGTGGGGGAAAACCGGGTGGTGAAAGAAAGTTGTTTGAGCGATAGCTGAGGAAGTTGCGGTCACCTTGAGGACGTGTTTGATAGCCTCCTATAAAATAGGTACCGTTGGCGGCATACACATTTTCCAGATTGTCGCGAGTCGAGGGACAATCGGTGTATGAGTGAGATCCCCCGCATATTTCACATAATTGAGTCAAAACACTAGCTTGGGCAGTGATAGCTTTGGTATTGTTGGCGGCTTGGAGAGCAAGTGATTCAACAAGCGAAGTAAGCTTATCAATTCTCTTGTCGCTCTCATTAGTGCTAGCACTAGCCACATTGGTCTGAACACTCTTGGTTTGCACTCTAGACTTGTTCTCAATAATATCCCAAGCGGCATTAGCAGACTTAACCAAAAGATTACCCCCCCCCCCCCGAGGCACTATTTAGTGAATCTTGGTCATTCATGCTTAAACCATTGTAAAAAGTATTAATTTGATGTACTTTTGTTAAACCATGTTGTGGACACTTTCGTAAAAGTTCCTTAAAACGGTCCCAAGATTCACTAAATGTCTCACCGTACTTTTGTTCAAAAGTAATGATTTCATTCCGCAAAGCAGTAGTACGTGAGGGTGGGAAAAAGTAGTTGATGAATTTGGTCTCTAAATCCGTCCACGTAAGAATACTTTGTGGCGGTTCCTTATCAAGCCAATGCCGGGCTTGTCCCTCTAAGGAGAAAGGAAAAAGTTGCAAGCAAATTACCTCTTGTGAAACCCCATTATACTTAACCGTATTAGTGAGTTGAAGAAACCTTTTAATATGGTCATGAGGACCATCAATTGAACGCCCCAAGAAGGGTTGAGCAGAGACCATTTGAATGAATCCGGATTTGAGCTCAAAGTTGTTGGCTCCAATCGCAGGTATGACAATAGCATCGTTGTTGCCCTCTACATGTGCTTGCAAAAGTTCTATCATTGGACGATTGTCCGGTAGAGGTTCATCGTTGTTATTATTCATGTTGGGTTGAGGTGGATTATTATTATTGTTGTGTACACCGGCCATGTCTAAGTTATCGAGAGTCTCGGGCTCGGGATAAGACGTTGATCGAGTGCGCATACACCTGCAAAAGAAATAACAAAGTAGAAATATTTTTGGTTTTTATGTTTTTTTAATTTTTTTGTATTTTTGAAAGTTTTATATTTTTTAGGATTTTTGAAAATTTTAAAGCAAGGAAAATAACGTTCAAAGATGAACGGATCGCAAAATCCAACGCGTCTCTCACTAAAAACCCTTAATCTTAACGAAAAGAGCCGGCAGCGGCGCCATTTAATACAAGGTTTTTAAGCTCGTATGAAAGTTCGTAGAATCCGATCTTTTAGAATTGATTACCGTTAATTAGTGCGACTCAATTGTTCTTGGTGGAAAATTAAATGGTTTGGTTTGATTATCTAATTTTAAACTAAGAGTAAATAATTGAAAATGTCGTTGAGTAAAATGGAAGCTTAAAAAAATTAAACTACAAATAAAAGTGTGCAATATTTTAAAATTAAAATGTAAATGATTAAAAACTTGAAAACTTGTTTAAAATAAACTAAGTAAAAATGGCGGGAAAATTAAATTTGAAATATAAGAAAAACAAAGTGAAAGCCTGAATCCGATCGCAATGCGATCGCACTCAAACAGTAATCCAGATCGCACTCAATGCGATCCAACAAAGGAGTTAGATCGTACTCACTAGTACGATGGGTAGGGGCGATCGTACTCACCGATCGCAACCACGATCGCAACAAGGGGATCGTGGTCAGGATCGTAGCCTGATCGTAACAAAACAGATCGCAATCAATGCGACCGCAACTAGAGATCGTGACACACCATCGCACTCCCAGATCACAATCAAAGATCGTGGTGTGGATTTGAAAAATGTAAAGATCGCAGTCAATGCGATCGTATCACAAGATCGTGGCCAAGTAAAACCCCTCTGAGATGGAAATGACGTCCAAAAGGAAAATAAGCTTAATCTAATAATCAGAAACCAATAAGCACTTTCAAACTTCTAGACAAAGATAAATAAGCACAAATTCGAAACCTTTACGAATATTAAACTCGAGACTTAACAAACCAAACATAAAATGACAATAATTTTTTTTAAAAAGCTTAAAAGTAAATAAGCCAAGAATACAAATAAGCTAATAAGCATAAAGAGCTTATAGCTTATACGTATAAGAGCTTATGTAGGAACAAGAAAGATCAAATTTTTAGTCACGAAATGATTAAATCAATCAAACCGTATGAAATGTAATACTCAGATCAAAGATTAAAGTAATCCAAGAAATTTGGAAAGTGATTAAAGAACTAAAAAGCTTAAACTTGCACTTGATTAATGAAATCCAAATACAAAAAGCTTAACTTGAAAGATAAAAATGGAGAAAAGATAAAACATAGTGAGAGAAAGTTGGGAACTTTGTCTCTCTTAAACTAGAAAGAAAAATGAAACTAAAACTAGCTTAATGACTAACACCCCCCTAATGTGTCATTTAGGAGGGTATATATAGGGAGTGGGGAATGCATGTGTGCTTTGCTCTTTCTTTCTTTTCTTCTCGACTCGATCTAAATTCATTGTCTTTCTCGATGTCGTCTCGGGATTTGAACTTTTATTAATACTTTTCTTCTTTAATTTAGACTTGAGTTCTTCGACTTCATTAAACTTCCGACTTTAGACTTTTTCTTCGATAGATCTTCAGAATAGGTCTTGGACATCCGTTCTTTAAGCACTCTTGATCTCTTGACATCGTCTTTTCTCGTTTTCTTTGATAAAAGCCCGTGAAAGCCCGTGTTTTCTTCCTTTTTCATCTTTTGGTCCTAAAACACAATAAAAACACAAACCACGCATAATTCCGACTTTTACGACATAAATTACACGTTTTGGTCTTGTTATTATTGGAAATAAGTGGTAAAAGGATAAGTGTTTTCACACTTATTACTACTCCACTCCTCAAGTAATCCTTACTCGAGAGTTCACTACACATCAAGCTCCTTATGGTGGAGAAAACCGTACACGTTGCTTAACCAATTTCCGACTCTAAGCTAAAAGTCGAGCCCTAATCGTAGCTAGGACCAATCTACACAACTATACTTAGTACATACACCACTTCCAAATAGACACAACTACTTGGATCTTCATAACTATGGCAAAACAACAAATGTATAAGATTTGATCTTGAAAGGATCTTTGGTGGTGGACTCAACACTTCACAGGGATAGTGTTCTTCTCTTTGCACTTGGAGAGGAAGGGAAGGATAGGATAGATTCACTTCTAAACAAGTAGTAATCAATCAAATGATCAAGGATTTGAGTTATTTAAGAAGTATGTTTGAATCTGGAAATTTATGTGCAAAAGAGGTGAAGAGAAAATCAGAGAATGGTCCACTATTTATAGGACAAAGGGCCAACGGCTATATCTTCCCGCAGTTCCTTATCTCAGTCGGCGGTACCTTATCGATATGGAACCGCATAGGCACTAGGGAACCGCCGGAGTAGACTCCGCTCCCTTTTTGTCCTTTAGTGGTGGAGGTCTTATCTGATTATAAAATATCCTGAAAGAATATTCCTATCAAAAAAGAATATGCCATTTACAAATTTTCAAATATTTAATTTAATAAAACAGTTTCTTAAAAAGAAAGTTTAATAATAAAACTTGTCACACTTAATAAAAAGTGAGTTTTAAGAAAAGATTAAATCACTTGATCACTTGATTAAGGTTAGTACTTGTTTATTCATACCTTAAGTGAAAATGGGTAAAATGAAAAATACTTGAACTCAAGAATTCGTTTTTTGTTGTTTTCGTAAATGCTTGTTTTTACATATTGTCGTAATCAAAACTAAGCGAGACCGAAAAATGCAAGTAACGTTTTTAGGCATTATTGCATTAACAATCTCCCCCTTTTTGATTCCGACAATACATAAACTCAATCACACAAACACAAGATTTTCGAAGACGAGTTTATTCATTTCTCCCCCTTTGTCGAATCAAAAAGGTTGCACAAGTCGGTGTTGAAGAGACGGACTTTGCAAAGACTCCCCCTTGGTGCTTACTCCCCCTTGCTTGGGGCACCGAGGAATCGAGATATGGTGACAAGCTACATAGAAGGTTAGTTGAACAAAAGAGACAACCAACAAGAGATAGCTATAGGTCACAAAAAAATAAAATAAAAAGAGAAGAAAACACAAAAACTAAGATCCAAGTGAAGTCATGTAAATAAAAATCATACAAAGATGTATGAAAAAGGAAACAAGCCAAAAGCATAAATCTAATCCTAGTTAATCTAGAATTCTAAGATTTGCTTGAATTAGGTGTCTTGAGGATAAACAACCAATGCTTATATGAAAGACAAGGTAGTGGCGGAAGGTGGTGGTGGTGGCTTGGTGGAGATCTCATAATCAAAGTGAAGAGGAGGTTTGATTAAGAGACTCTTGATGTAGCTCAACTCCTCATTGATGTGTGCCATAGCAAGATGTTGATATTGACAACAATGACAATATGTCCCATGGTGCATGACATTATCATGAGTAGGAGTAAGAACACTAAAGGGTGGTGGTGGAAGAAAAGATGTTCCACAATCAACATTCTTGGTAGGAGAAATGTGATTAAGAGTGTTCTTGGGTGAATTTGGATTGAAAGTGTTCTTGGGTGAGTTGGGATTGAAAGCAATTGGGGAAAATGGAGGAGAATCAAGGCTTTCATTAGGAGAATAAGACATTTTGGGATGTGAAGTATGGCAAAATGCTTATGGTTAAATAGGGAAGGCTCAAGGTATTTTTAGGGTGGTCAAAGGGTTGAAACAAAGATTCCCAAAAGTGTTGGAACAAATGTGGAGTTTCAGAAATACCCAAAAAAGGAAGCACTGTACGCGGTTCCATATCACTTCTGGCGGTTCCTTATCGCTAAGGGACCGCGGTTCATATATGGAACCACCTACAGAGGTTGTGTTTTGGTGGTGAAGGAAGATTTTTCAATTCAGCAAATCTTATTTTTCTAGTCTAACTAATCATAGGGATATGCTTAAAAGCAAAGATAGACAAAGAAAACACACACGAACTCACCAAATAGAGATTTGACCAAAATACATGGATTTTAAAATAAAAATCGATGTAGGAGGTGTGTAAGACAAGAACTTAAGTCACGACACAATGAGAACATCATCAAGAGAAATCCCGTAATCAACAAGCGTTTATTGTTGCACATAATGGGATCATCATCAAGAGAAATCCCGTAATCAACAAGCGTTTGCTTCATCCATAGAGCTTGTTGGCATGCTTTTTCGGCACTCACATACTCGGCTTCCATGGTGGATATCACAAGAGCGGTTTTTTTCTTGGAGAACCAAGAAGTTAAACAACAACCCATGAAGGTACAAACTCCACTAGTGATTTTCCGGTCCACATAGTCTCCCGCATGATCCAAGTCCGCGTAGACAATGGTTTCTACGCCGGTCCATTTAGGATACCATAATCCTAAATGTATAGTGCCCTTAATGTATCAGAAGATACACTTAATCGCTTCAAGGTGAGAGGTTTTGGGAGCCTCTTGGAAGCGAGCACAAAAGGCAAACACTAAACATGATATCTGGTCGACTTTCAGTTAGGTACAACAATCTCTATATTTGGTGTTGTCTACCGACTCGCAATCATCATCTACGGTGAGTTTAGTATCCAGGCCATTGGGGTCTTCATTGGTCTAGATTCTTCTAATCTAAATTTCTTTAGCATTTCTTTAGCATACTTAGATTGACTAAAGAAAATACCATCATCCATTTGTTTAATTTGGAGTCCTAAAAAGAAGTTAAGTTCTCCCATCATACTCATTTCAAACTCATCATGCATGATTTTGGCAAAGTCATCACACAATTCTTGATAAGTTGAGCCAAATATAATGTCATCAACATATATTTGCACGACTATGAGGTGAGAACCTTTCTTCTTTGTAAAGAGTGTGTTGTCTACCATCCCCATGGTATACTCATGTTTAACAAGAAACGCTTTAAGTCTATCATACCAAGCTTTGGGTGCTTGTTTAAGACCATAAAGTGCCTTCTTAAGCTTGTAAACATGATCCGGTTTCTCAAAATCAATGAAGCCGGGAGGTTGAGCCACATATACCTCCTCATTGATCAAACCGTTAAGAAACACACTATTTACATACATTTGTTGAAGCTTAAAGTCTAAGGCACAAGCGTAGGCTAAAAGGATTCTAATGGATTCTAATCTTGCTACCGGTGCATATGTCTCGTCATAATCACTCCCTTCTTGTTGATTATAGCCTTGAGCTACAAGTCTAGCCTTGTTACGAGACACAACACCGTTCTCATCTAACTTATTCCTATAGAACCATTTGGTTCCTATAATGGTAGAACTTTTAGGTGGAGGAACACGTTCCCAAACATCATTAGCAACGAATTGATTCAATTCTTCTTGCATCGCAATGACCCAACTCTCATCCGTCAAAGCTTCTTTAACATTCTTTGGTTCAATCAAGGAGACAAAACAAAAGAAGTTGCATTGGTTTTGGACTTGAGATCTTAGGGTCCTTTGATTTAAGTTACCAATGATATTATTGAGAGTATGATCCTTAGACTCCTTAATGTTTACTTCATTTTCAACACAAGGTCTTCAACTCCTATTTTTCTAACCTCTTTGGCTTTAACTACTTCTATTTCATCCAAGTCATAATTAACCAATGGTGGTGTCTTGGGTAAAGGAGGGGTTTCATCAAAAGTCACGTTAAGTGATTCTTCAATTACGTCCGAGGTTCTATTGAGGACTATGTAGGCTTTGCTAGTTTGGGAATAACCTAAAAAAATACCTTCGTAAGACTTTGGGTCGAACTTGGTAAGGTAGTCTTTGGTGTTGAGGATAAAGCACTTGCTTCCAAACACCCTAAAGTATTCCAATGAGGGTTTCTTACCTTTAATAATCTCATAGGGGGTCTTTCCTAGGAAAGGTCGAATAAGAATTCGGTTGAGAATATAAGTCGATGTGTCCACGGCATTGCACCAAAACTTTTGAGGAAAAGATTGCTCATTTAACATCGTCCTACTCATCTCTTGGATGGTCCTATTCTTCCTTTCAACTACCCCATTGATTGTGGAGTGCGAGGAGCCGAGAAGTTATGGGTAATACCATGAGCTTCACAAAAGGCACCAAATTGCACTTCATTATCAAATTCCCTACCATGATCCGTCCTAATAGCGACAATTGGACATCCTAGTTGATTTTGAATTCTTCGACTAATGATTTAGAAATGATCGAAAGCTTCATTCTTAGATGCCAAAAATTTAGACCACGTGAATCTAGAATAGTCGTCAACTATAACTAGGGTATAAAGGTTACCTCCATTACTCCGTATGGCGGATGGTCCAAAGAGATCCATATGTAGGAGCTCTAAGCAACGCGATGTTGAAACCAAATTCTTGGCTTTGTGACTTGAGTGATCTTGCTTTCCAACTTTGCAAGCATCACAAAAGTGACTATCAAACTTCATCTTGGGGAGGTGTCTTACCAGCTCCTTAGAGACTAAAGATTGAATTAAACGCATATTAGCGTGACCTAATCTCCTATGCCAAAGAGTAGAACTATCATCTATAGTCGCAAGACATATGTTATCTTTTGACTTCTTATTGACCTTCATGACATAAAGCCCATGCTTTCTAACACCTTTTCCAATGACCTTTCCATCTTTTACGATTTCACTGTCATGTTCCGAAAAGATGACCGTTCACTTATTGTCACAAATTTGACCTATACTTAAAAGGTTAAACCCTAAATTATCTACGTGCTCAACATTTTCAATGGTAATGGAGTCAAGAGAAACCGTACCTTTTCCAATGATATTACCACGTAGACTACTAGCGAATGTGACGTTACCTCCATCATATGCTTTGTAGCGCGAGAACAAACTTTGATTAACCGTCATATGTTTAGAACAACCACTATCCTTAATCCACTCGTCGGGTTCCAAATCAATTCCCAAGCATATCTAGGTAACAACACACACGATCAAACATTTGGTCCCCAATATCTCATGGGTCCAAAATTGTTAGTACCAAACATCCCTTGCATTTGGTTAGGATGCATGAATGGAGGAGGGGTTCCCCATGGGGAATAAAATGGAGGAGGATAATAATTCATATAACCATTTTGTTGTTCATTATTTCTCTTAGGTGTATTTGATCTTGGTTTAGAGTTGTTGTCATTCCTTCTAGGTGTTAGAGTTTTACTTCTAGGTCATGAATTGTTTTGACTATCTCTTCTAGGTGTTGTCGTTCTACTTCTAGGCCTAGACTCATTCCGTACTCTTGGTGGAGTAGTGGATGGTCTTGATAAACTTCTATTTCCCATTATAGGTTTACTCAAGGGCTTATAGAACTTATCAACGGCACTGTCGTCAAGTATGGGTAATTTGACCTTGTTAACAATAAGATGCTTTGGTTGTTCACTTAAATTTTACTTTTCAGAAAGTTCAGAATTTTCAGCAAAAACTCTTTCTGGCCGCGGTTCCTTATCTAGGGCGGCAGTTCCATAGTGATAAGGAACCGCCCCATACAATCTAGGACCTAGTACAGCAGACGATTTTTCTGAAAATCTGACTTGTTTAGGTTCACTAGTTGATGCTTTATTTGAGTTAAAACCTACACCAAGTCTTTCCTTAGAATGAATTTGTTTGTTTAACATATCATCAAGAGGACTAGTACCTTTCATGAACTTTTCCAATTTAATGGAGGTGCTCTTGAGATTTTCATTCTCTAATCTAAGTTTCTCACAACTTAAGCAACCTAAATCAATTTCTTTATTTTTCTCAAGCTTGGCTAATTTCTCCCTAAGTTCATTGATTTCATTTTCAAGCTTAGTTTTGGTTGATTTTAAGGTTTTGTTCTTTTCTATGAATTTAAGGCTAAGTTTGTGTAAATTATCACATTGGCCTTCTAATTCAATATCATATAAGGTGGAGCTATCATTGCTATAATATTCAGTTTCGGAATGTACCTCTTTAGAAGTATGAGCCATAAGACATTTCTCCTCTTTGGGGTTGTCATCAACATCTTCACCGCTATCGCTCCAAGAACCACTAACAAACACCGTGTGATTCTTATCGCGTGAAGGCTTTGGACACTCACTAATGAAATGATTTGGATCACCACATCTAAAGCAATTCCTATCACCTTTTTCGTTCTTGGCAAACCGATTTTTGTAGAATGGTTTCTTGTCATTGTTGGGTTGCCTCACATATTGACCTAGTCTTTTGAAGAACTTCATGAAATCTCTCACCGCCAATGCATACTCCTCGTCATCGCTATACGAGGAACTATCATGATCGATTTGTCCCTTCTTGGCTTTGAGTGCAAGAGACTTCCTTTCACTCTTGGTTTTCACCAATTCCGAGTCCTTTAACATTATCATCTCATGAACCTTCAAGTTGCCTATGAGTTCATCGAGTGATAAAGTTGAGAGATCTTTCGATTCTTAAATCTCCGTGACTTTTTCTCTCCACTTAGGATGTAAGGCCATCAGAAACTTACTAACATTGTTCTTGCTAGAAAAACCTTCATCAAGTGCTCTTAGACTAGTAATAATAGTGTTAAATCTAGCAAAAGCACTATCAATAGTTTCATCTTCTAAGATGACAAATTGTTCTTATTGTTGGATAAGAAGATTGATTTTGCTTTCTTTGACTTGGCTATTACCTTGGTGGGTTACTATAAGAGTGTTCCAAATATCTTTAGCGGTTTCACAAATAAAAATCCTTTCATACTCTTTCTTAGGTAAAGCTTTATAAATCACCATTTTAGCCTCATTATTTTTCGAATGTTTCTTTTTAGTATCGTCATTAGCTTTGTCAAAAGTGACCAATTATTTTGTTTTAGAAACTTAATTAAATTGATAAGGTAAAAAACCACCATTGGTAATAACATGCCAAAGATCTAAATCTTTTGATTTCACATAAGTCTCAAATCTATTTTTCAAATAAATAAAACTATCGGTTTCAAAAAGTGGTGGTCTTTGCATAGATTGCCCTTCTAGGTACTTGTTGGAATCCATAGATAGATTCAAGTTTTAAAATACAATATACTTTAAAAATTCTTAAGCAACCTCGCTCTGATACCAATTGTAGAAACTAGAAGGGGGGGGGGGGGTGAATAGTTTCTTATATTTACTTGTTAAAATATGGTTTTAAAAAAATCCTTTTTTAAAAACTTAGGCTTGAGGAAATATGTGAAATCTTCTTATGCACAATATGAACAATGATAGTGTAACTAAACTAATACTAACTAATGTATATGCACAAAGAATAAAGAATGTAAAGAGTTAAGGGTAAAGAAAGATCAAACCAAACACCAAGGATGTATAGTGGTTCGGTAACGAAGCTCACTCCTCGTTCCTACTCCACTCCTCGAGTACTCCTTACTCAAGAGTTCACTACACAACAATCTCCTTATGGTGGAGAAAACCGTACATGTTGCATAACCAATTTCCGACTCTAAGCTAAAAGTCGAGCCCTAATCGTAGCTAGGACCAATCTACACAACTATACTTAGTACATACACAACTTCCAAATAAACACAACTACTTGGATCTTCACAACTATGACACAACAACAAATGTATAAGATTTGATCTTCAAAGGATCTTTGGTGGTGGACTCAACACTTCACAAGGATAGTGTTCTTCTCTTTTCACTTGGAGAGGAAGGGATGGATAGGATAGATTCACATCTAAACAAGTAGTAATCAATCAAATGATCAAGGATTTGAGTGATTTAAGAAGTATGTTTGAATATGGAAATTTATGTGCAAAAGAGGTGAAGAGAAAATCTGAGAATGGTCCACTATTTATAGGACAAAGGGCCAACGGTTATATATGCCCGTGGTTCCTTATCTCAGCCGGCGGTACCTTATCGATAAGGAACCACATAGGCACTAGGGAACCGCCGGAGTAGACTCCACTCCCTTTTTGTCCTTTAGTGGTGGAGGTCTTATCTGATTATAAAATATCCTGAAAGAATATTTCAAATCAAAAAAGAATATGCCATTTACAAATTTTCAAATATTTAATTTAATAAAACATTTTCTTAAAAAGAATGTTTAATAATAAAACTTGTCACACTTAATAAAAAGTGAGTTTTAAGAAAAGATTAAATCACTTGATCACTTGATTAAGGTTAGCTTGTTTATTCATACCTTAAGTGAAAATGGGTAAAATGAAAAATACTTGAACTCAAGAATTCGTTTTTCGTTGTTTTCGTAAATGCTTGTTTTTACATATTGTCGTAATCAAAACTAAGCGAGACCAAAAAATGCAAGTAACGTTTTAGGCATTATTTCATTAACAAAGACTTCTACTGATTCTTCAATCATATCGTGGAATATTGCAATCATACACCTCTGAAAAGTAGCAGGTGCATTGCATAGGCTGAAAGGCATGCGCCTATACGCGTAAGTTCCAAATGGACAAGTAAATGTGGTTTTCTCTTGATCCATAGGGTTGATTGGGATTTGAAAGTATCTGGAAAAACTATCGAGGAAACAAAAGTATTCATTCCCTATGAGTCTTTCTAACATATGATCCATAAAGGTCAAAGGAAAATGATCTTTCGCGGTTGCGTCATTTAATTTTTGATAGTCAATACACACTCTCCATCCGGTGATGGTTCGTGTTGGTACTAACTCATTATTTTTGTTAGTTACTATAGTGATACATCCCTTTTTAGGTACACAATGAATAGGACTAACCCAGGGGCTATCTACGATTGGGTAGATTATTCCAGAATCGAGGAGTTTAAGGATATCTTTTGAACAACGTCCTTCATGTTAGGATTTAATCTTCATTGTTTTTCAACAATCGGTTTCTTGTTATCCAAAAGTTGGATTTTGTGTTTGCAGAACGATGGACATATGCCAGGAATGTCAGAATTTTTCCATGAAAAATATTGTTTATGCTTCTTGAGAACTTCAATTAGATCAATTTTGTGTTCTTCCGAAAGTTAGGATGAAATAATTATAGGCAGTAATTTTTCTTTGTGAAGAAACGCATACTCCAAATGTTCAGGAAGAGGCTTAAGCTCTAAATCTGTAGGAGCCTCTTCTACAGATTTCTTAACATTGAAATCGGTTTCGAAAGTTATGGTTTCAAATGGTGTTTCTTTCTCTTCTTTAGTTTCTATAGGTTCGTCGGTATTAACGGCTATGAAGGCGTCAAATTTCGTAAAAATTTCTTCTTCGAGGATGGTTCCTTCGATAGAATATAAAATTTTGCTTCCTTCATCAAGAAGAGCGTCGAATTCGGCTTTAACGACTTCGTCAATGACATAAATACTAAAGCAAGTATCGTCATTAGAATACGAGTGTTTCATTTCTTCGTCTATAGAAAAGGAAATTCTATCTTCTCCAACTCCACGGTTGAGTTGTTTTTGTTTTACACGAATCACAGCGTCAGCTATATGTAAGAAATGTCTACCAAGGATAAGTGGTACCTTGCTATCTTCTTCCATCTCTAAGATTACAAAGTCGACAGGAAAAATGTTCCAACTCCAACGATCATGTTTTTGGCTACCCGCATTGGGTATTGAAAAGAACAGTCCGCGAGGGGAACACTCATTTCTGTGGGTTTGAGAACATATTTTGAGAGTTTAGCATACAAGGAGAATGGCATGAGAATGATACTAGCACCAAGATCGGCGAAGGCGTTACAAGAGTAGGAGTGATGGAAAGTACATTGAATTAGAAAACTTCCAGGATCTCCAAGTTTTGGTGGTACTTTGTTTTGGATAATGGCAGAACATTCATCATTTAGAAAAGCTGAAGAAACATCTGCAAACTTATGTTTGCTTTTAATAAGTTCTTTGAGAAATTTGCCATAGTTTGACATTCCAGCCAGAACATCGACTAAAGGCATGTTAATTCGAACTTCTTAGATTAAGTCGAGGAATTGACCATACTTAGCTTGCATCTTTTTCTTGGGTAAGCGTTGGGGGTATGGTACTTTTGGTTTATATGGTATTGGGTGTTGGGTTTGAGTTTTCAGTGGGTTTGGTTTTTGTTGGTTGAGCTTCATCCTCATCGTCACTATCAAGTGGATTTTCGATTGGTGTATCTTGGGTAGGTTTGGTAGGTAATTCCTATGATAAACCACTCCACGTGAATACGTCATTCACATGCTCATTATGAGCTTGCTGTGGTTGATATTTGTTGTTGTTTTTAGGATTTGGGTTGGTGTTGCTTGGTAAAGATCCAGAAGTGCGATTTGATTGCTTATCGGCAAAACGATCAAATTTAGCTTCAAGGTTTTGAATGGAAGCTTGGTGGTTTTTGTTTGAAGTCTCGAACTTTGTTTTGAGGTCAGTGAATGTATCTCGCACGAATAGGTTGGTTTTTCTTTGAGATTCAATAAAATTGTCGAGCTTGGTTTCGAGGTTTGGTTTTGTCTTCGGTTTGGTTGGGTTTCTTTTCGTCTAGATCGTAACTAGGTTTATCGTTAGATCTCCAATTATTGCGGTCACGATTACAATAATCGTTATAAAGTCGAGTTCGACGAAAGTTGTTCATGAAATTGGCTTCTTCTTCATTTGTAATAGGTGTGTCATCGTCATCACATTCACTAGAAGGATGGTTTCCTCCACAGTGTTTGCAAGTTTCACGAATTTTGTTTTTCATCTCTTTATATTGAGTATCGATTTTGAGAGACATGGCGTCCATACGAGCCATAATTTTTCAGTGTCGGTTCGGTTGTTGCTTTCTTCGACAAAAGATATGGTTTTCCGTGGGTTTTTGTTTTTGTGATTTTTGGACAAATCAAGCTTTAGTAAGACTTTGTCATCTAATAATTGGTAGGCTTGGTTAGGAGTTTTATAAAGGAAAATACTGCCCGCTGCGGCGTTCGATGCATCTTGGGTAGCATCGGCAAGACCATGATAGAAAATCTTCATTATTCCTTCTTTTTTTAGTCCATGACCATGGCAGTTTCTAAGTAATTCTTTCATTTTTAACCATGCGTCAATTAGAGTTTCTCGATCTTATTGAGAAAAGCTTCAGATTTCTCTGAGGAGTTTTTCAAATAGGGCAGTAGGATAGAATCGTCTATTGAAAGCGGTTCTAAGACCTTCCCATGTTCGAATGGTTTGTTCATTAAGTTCGTCGAGCCATGACTTGGCTTCTCTAGTGAGGGATGATGGAAACATCATGAGTTGAACGGCTTCGGCTTGTCCTTATCCATAGCTAAACATTTTGAAAATTCCGCTAAACTCATGGAATGTTTGTAAGGGTCGGTTTTGATTCGACCATCAAATTGGTGGTTTTTGACAAGTGTCAAGTGGTTTCCTTTGATTGAAAAATCGTTCACAAATCCAGGTAAAACGATTGCGGAGCCAGGAGTTGGTTTTACAACTCTATCAGTTGACCACATTGGTTCATCATCGGTGTCCGACATTGGATCGTAACAGTTGATTAGTATGGTGAGAAATAGGAATTGAGAAAGGTTTTTGAAAGGTCGGTTGATTTCGCGAGGTTGAGGTTGCTCGTGTCTCCTATCAAAAGGTAAACGAAGGTAAAGTCTACGTAACCTTCGGTTAAGGGTACGTTCAGGTTCTGATAATGGTGATTGTCACACCCCACCATGGCGGAATATGGGGTGCGACGTATGGATATCATCACAACAACAGCGTGTCTATAGAGAGAACTAAATGAAATTGAAATATCATAGATGGCGACACAAATGTCGTGACAATATCTCAACAATGCAGGCGTCTAGGTAAGTAGGTAACAAGCCTACCTCTTACCAAAGACATACAAATAAACAAACATCAAACATATAGGTACCACAACGTTCACTTAATCAAAACACAAAATAAAATCTAAGAGGAAAGGGATTCCTCTGAATGCAATCCTAGCAGCCTCTATACTCTAGCCACTTCTAACATCATCTTGCACAACTACCTCACCTGAAAATGACACTAAAATCTGTCAACATAAAGTTGGTGAGAACATAGGTTTAAGTTATCTAGAACATCATAAAAAAACCTTGACATCCGCTGTAAATAAGTTGAAGAAAAACAATTTATAGTAATGGACCATAATGTGATAATCATGCTACATGCATCCACAACAAAACTCAAGCCAAGTACCAATCACATCTACAATTCACAAAGCACATTATAACAATCAAGAAGTATCCCGTCACACGCACAAGAACACACACCACACTATCCGGATCTTTCCCACACCACCTGTGGAAGATGAACTATATCCCCGTCGAGATATCTTGCCTCCGAAGAGACGATGCACAAGTACTCAGGACGGATCGTGCCCCACGCTCCACACACATCACAACTGGTCCCATAGACGCCCATACATCTATGTACCAAAGCCAATCACAATCCAAACAAGATTCACATAGCAGAACACGTACCAAAGCACATATGAGAACACATAAGCACGCAAGTCACACAATAACACATTTATGTCAACACATTTTATAACATAGTACTAAATCATGTTAAAGAACATTTCAAGTGTCATCTCCATCCCATACTGGAAAAAAACATTTAAAAACGTAGTAAAATGGGACTATGAACTCACCTGATTGCTTCTCCAAAGTCCTTGCTCTAGCCCCAAGCTAATAATCCAAAAACACATAAATCAATACATGAACCAACCTCTAAAATGGTTCATCAACCTATGATGGACATCTAACCTCCTCTCATATAAATACCCCATTTATAACTCTAAACACCCTATTACCCTTCCTTAACAAGTCCTTAACTTGGTTAAGTTTAATAACTATCCCGTTCATATTTTACACAAAACAGTCCCAGTTTTTAGGTCTCAAAACTTTAAGTCAAATGTCCACTTAAACATAACCATGGTTTCTGTAAAAGGAATATTCATACCCTTACATATGTTGGCTAACACCTCCCACATGCCCTAACTTTAAATCTACTGTTAAGGCCCCGATATACATATATCTACTTTTGTCATTCCAGATTTCCTGATTTTAAACGTATTAAAAGTTTGTTACCATTAAGGGGTCTTACCTTAAACCAAAACCTTAGCCCAAGTGCAGATACTTACTAAAATATATAAACCATCTCTCACATTCGTGAGAAGATCCCAATGCAATCCTAAATACCCCAAACAACCCAAAACTTACAAAGAAAACAGGCTGAATTCAAAACTGTTTTGACCTCCGACTGTTGTAACCTGTTTTTGACCTGCTTCCCGACCTCCAATTTAGTTCTAGTTTCTTGCATTGGAAAGCCACTTCAAATACCTTTTCAAGGGTATGTGGATCGTAAGATAAGAGTTTGTAGAACTCCCAATATGATCAAAACAATTGACTCAAAAATCTGTCCAGTTTTTAAAAACGGGTTTAACAAAATCAACCACATTAATTAACCCTAATTCCTCTAATTACAAGCCCTAACCCATGTAATCATTATATTATGATTATTACAACATTAATTTACTGTTTTTATATTAAACCCTAACCTAAATCCATCATAAGATTATTAAAGAAAACATAAAAACAATTTAATTAAAAAGGGATTTGAAGTTTTACCTTGGATTTATGAAAACCCCCAAATTTTATGAAGAACCCTAATTTTTTTTATAAGACTCACGAATTTCCTTCATCTCCAGGAGAAAAATAATGAATTTGGTTTAGTATATACATTATATAGGGTATGGGTGAATCCTAGTCCAACCCAAAGCCCACTTTCCTTAAATATTTTCCTTTTTTCCTTTTTTTTCTCTTCTAAACCGACCCAAACACCCCTAATTTCGTTTTTTTCTTTATTTTTTTTCTTTTTATTGTTAATTAATATCTTATTAATATTACCTTAATTTACCTTAATTTATTTCAGCTCCTAAAACTCCCAAAACCTCAAAACCGTAAAACTAGTCAAATTTACGCGTTTTACCGTAAAAGACGTAAAATATACACTTTGAAAAAAATATCTCAAATTTTGAAATAAACTTTATAACTAAGTCCTAAATGACTTAAAACCATCCCGAAAAATATTCGTATGGATAATTACCTCACCCGAGACCTCTAAAGGCTAAACCGTAAATCCTAAAAAAAATACTATTACTATAATACTTATACGTATACGTAAACACCATAATATCACCATTTTCATTTCATAGTCACCACTTGTGAGCTCATGAACATGAAATAACCGTTTCTCGATTTACTTATGAGTACTCTATACTCATAAACGATAACCACACCAACCTCGTTCACACAAAATAAACACGTAAACACACAATTCAAGTAAGCACACATAAAATAACCTAAAAGTAAGACCAAGTGACAAACCCAAAACCACGGTTGTCACATCACTCCCTACTAATAGAAATCTCGTCCCGAGATTCACTCCCAAACTCAAACTTATTCTCAGCAAACAAACGGGGATGCATATCCCTGATAAAACCTTCACGTTCAAACGTGAACTCAGTTTACACGAAAATAATCTCAACCAACAACACATGAGCCTTAACCGTCCGCGAGGAAACTTATCAAAACCATAAAGTTATGTAACCAACCTAACTAAATCTCGCAACTCATCAGACAAGAACTGTCTTGAAACCAAGTTAGGAGCCGTCACATAACTCAACGGGTTTAACACTGTCACCCTGATTTCAGTCTTACTCATAAGTACCATAAATCAAAACTCATCAAAATATAACCACGTATAATAAGGTCTAAAGAACTCTCAAATTCCTTCCCAACTCATCTCTATGTTAACCCTCCAAGTGTTCATTACCGCAAAATACCCAAAACACGAGTTTAACCCATGTTGTCCGAAAATTAACCTTGAACTCAACACTTGTAAAATTAATTCGACCAATCTACTGACTTCCAATTACAAAACTTTCTGAATATTTGAAAAGTATGTTCCGAGTACATAATTTTAGGCTTTTGAATCACCCAAAAACCTTTAAAAACGAATAAGTTATGACCAAAACGATTTTTCTCAAAATCTGTCTAGGCATTAGCGACAGTTTCTGACAGTTAGCGACATATTTTGACAGTTTAGCGACAGTTTCTGCCTACTCCGATTTATACCAAATAAAAAAAAACGATTTTTAAACCCTAAAACCCCTCATTAATTACCTAAACTAGAACATAATTTATTTTAATTCCAGAAAATTAAAACTCTATTAATTACATGATTTTAACATATTTCACTAAATAAGAACAAAATTTTTAATTTAAGAACAATAACTTTAGATGATCAAAACCAAAATATTTTAAAATAACCGAGTCATGCTTATATGTTAAAGAATTTATATTCCGCCTTATTTGAAACATGTTTCCGACATTTCCTTATTTCATCGACTACCAACAACTTTTTTTTCAATTTGCAAGTTCTATTTTTTTTACCATGTATAACCGAAACAAAAGGCATCGTTACCCCAAAAAGAAATCTCCACCATCTCAAAATCCTTCACGCCAAAAGTACCGTACAAACAAACATGTGAAATGAGGACCCGAGCAATGCGCTACTACAGAAGTGTATATCTCAAAGAGAAACGAGCTAGCAACCATCCCAAAAATACAACCGATAAGTAGAAGGGAATTATACATATATAGGCATATGCATACATACACTCAAATTCATCCGACATATACTATTACAAGCACATATTAACCCTCTTTCATGCAACCATACTTAGGAATCCATTGGTGTTGTGGCACATGTATAATTATGTAGGCCTCCATAATTATACATGTTCCCTTTCACCACTGTACTCTCTCCTATGATGACACTTATAAGAAATTAATACTACACATAACACATAATCCAACAACTCACAAGCACATAACCACACAAGATAAGATCCAAAACCCCATGTATTAAAATAACATAGCCAATGCATGAAACACATAAACTCGTAGTCCAGCTGAACCAGCGTAGACAAAATTCGAAATGTATAAAGAACATGAAAACATAATTAAGCGAAATCCAACAATGACTAGCGTATACGACCATGGTTCAACCCGCATTAGTCAAAACTCGTAAAGAAAATAACATGTAGTTAAGTATGAACAATACTAATTCATAACTTAACAAATATCGCAAAAATAACATCCAAAAACATCAACATTTATAAAATGCACACATACCCCTATGACGCCTATATGCAGGGATCCTTAAGCTATAGACTAGGCTACACGACTAGGCAACCTAATTCTCTATAACCATTAGCTCTGATACCATTCTGTCACACCCCACCATGGCGGAATATGGGGCGCGACGTATGGATATCATCACAACAACAGCGTGTCTATAGAGAGAACTAAATGAAATTGAAATATCATAGATGGCGACACAAATGTCGTGACAATATCTCAACAATGCAGACGTCTAGGTAAGTAGGTAACAGGCCTACCTCTTACCAAAGACATACAAATAAACAAACATCAAACATATAGGTACCACAACGTTCACTTAATCAAAACACAAAATAAAATCTAAGAGGAAAGGGATTCCTCTGAATGCAATCCTAGCAGCCTCTATACTCTAGCCACTTCTAACATCATCTTGCACAACTACCTCACCTGAAAATGACACTAAAATCTGTCAACATAAAGTTGGTGAGAACATAGGTTTAAGTTATCTAGAACATCATAAAAAAACCTTGACATCCGCTGTAAATAAGTTGAAGAAAAACAATTTATAGTAATGGACCATAATGTAATAATCATGCTACATGCATCCACAACAAAACTCAAGCCAAGTACCAATCACATCTACAATTCACAAAGCACATTATAACAATCAAGAAGTATCCCGTCACACGCACAAGAACACACACCACACTATCCGGATCTTTCCCACACCACCTGTGGAAGATGAACTATATCCCCGTCGAGATATCTTGCCTCCGAAGAGACGATGCACAAGTACTCAGGACGGATCGTGCCCCACGCTCCACACACATCACAACTGGTCCCATAGACGCCCATACATCTATGTACCAAAGCCAATCACAATCCAAACAAGATTCACATAGCAGAACACGTACCAAAGCACATATGAGAACACATAAGCACGCAAGTCACACAATAACACATTTATGTCCACACATTTTATAACATAGTACTAAATCATGTTAAAGAACATTTCAAGTGTCATCTCCATCCCATACTGGAAAAAAACATTTAAAAACGTAGTAAAATGGGACTATGAACTCACCTGATTGCTTCTCCAAAGTCCTTGCTCTAGCCCCAAGCTAATAATCCAAAAACACATAAATCAATACATGAACCAACCTCTAAAATGGTTCATCAACCTATGATGGACATCTAACCTCCTCTCATATAAATACCCCATTTATAACTCTAAACACCCTATTACCCTTCCTTAACAAGTCCTTAACTTGGTTAAGTTTAATAATTATCCCGTTCATATTTTACACAAAACAGTCCCAGTTTTTAGGTCTCAAAACTTTAAGTCAAATGTCCACTTAAACATAACCATGGTTTCTGTAAAAGGAATATTCATACCCTTACATATGTTGGCTAACACCTCCCACTTGCCCTAACTTTAAATCTACTGTTAAGGCCCCGATATACATATATCTACTTTTGTCATTCCAGATTTCCTAATTTTAAACGTATTAAAAGTTTGTTACCATTAAGGGGTCTTTCCTTAAACCACAACCTTAGCCCAAGTGCAGATACTTACTACAATATATAAACCATCTCTCACATTCGTGAGAAGATCCCAATGCAATCCTAAATACCCCAAACAACCCAAAACTTACAAAGAAAACAGGCTGAATTCAAAACTGTTTTGACCTCCGACTGTTGTAACCTATTTTTGACCCACTTCCCGACCTCCAATTTAGTTCTAGTTTCTTGCATTGGAAAGCCACTTCAAATACCTTTTCAAGGGTATGTGGATCGTAAGATAATAGTTTGTAGAACTCCCAATATGATCAAAACAATTGACTCAAAAATCTGTCCAGTTTTTAAAAACGGGTTTAACAAAATCAACCACATTAATTAACCCTAATTCCTCTAATTACAAGCCCTAACCCATGTAATCATTATATTATGATTATTACAACATTAATTTACTGTTTTTATATTAAACCCTAACCTAAATCCATCATAAGATTATTAAAGAAAACATAAAAACAATTTAATTAAAAAGGGATTTGAAGATTTACCTTGGATTTATGAAAACCCCCAAATTTTATGAAGAACTCTAATTTTTTTTTATAAGACTCACGAATTTCCTTCATCTCCAGGAGAAAAATAATGAATTTGGTTTAGTATATACATTATATAGGGTATGGGTGAATCCTAGTCCAACCCAAAGCCCACTTTCCTTAAATATTTTCCTTTTTTCCTTTTTTTTCTCTTCTAAACCGACCCAAACACCCCTAATTTCGTTTTTTTCTTTATTTTTTTTTCTTTTTATTGTTAATTAATATCTTATTAATATTACCTTAATTTACCTTAATTTATTTCAGCTCCTAAAACTCCCAAAACCTCAAAACCGTAAAACTAGTCAAATTTACGCGTTTTACCGTAAAAGACGTAAAATATACACTTTGAAAAAAATATCTCAAATTTTGAAATAAACTTTATAACTAAGTCCTAAATGACTTAAAACCATCCCGAAAAATATTCGTATGTATAATTACCTCACCCGAGACCTCTAAAGGCTAAACCGTAAATCCTAAAAAAAATACTATTACTATAATACTTATACGTATACGTAAACACCATAATATCACCATTTTCATTTCATAGTCACCACTTGTGAGCTCATGAACATGAAATAACCGTTTCTCGATTTACTTATGAGTACTCTATACTCATAAACGATAACCACACCAACCTCGTTCACACAAAATAAACACGTAAACACACAATTCAAGTAAGCACACATAAAATAACCTAAAAGTAAGACCAAGTGACAAACCCAAAACCACGGTTGTCACAGTGATACTGGTGGATTTTCGGATGGTGGGTGTGCATCCAACAATGGTTTTGGTGTTACAGCAAGAAATGTGCGTCGCACTTTTTGAAATGTGCGGCGTATTTTGGTTCGCTACAGAAAGTGCGGCGTACTTTCTATACTGCAGGAAAAATTTTGGTTTGTTTTGGGTGGGAAATGGTTCAAATCTTCAAAGATTATGAAAATTTGGTTACAAAACAGGATTTATGTCCCCGGCAACGGCGCCAAAAACTTGATGTTCGTTTCGCAAGTCTTAAATTTATATTACAAGGTTTAGACAAAACAAGGGACTAGGATACAAACACGGGCAAGTATACCCTTTCGTAATATAGCTTGTAGTGGTAAGCCAGGATCGTTCGCTGAGACTTAGTTTCGTTTTGGTAATCAGTATAATAATTGAATAAAGAAATGATTAAAATAACAATAGTAACAAGTATGACTAATATGGGATAGTTCGTATAAGTTCGTGATGATGATAATAATGATCGAGATATGTTTATATAGGTAAAGAGTGATAATCCTTTTTCGTCAAAATGGCGTTTGCAGAATTTACTTTAGGGTGATTCAAGACTTATGTTTATTTAAGCGACTAAGCTTAAAACAAGTTGCCAATGAGTTCAATATTTTATCAAAGTTTCTAAGCGGATCTCTCCAACCAAATATTCAAAACCATAGACAAGTCTTTACAAACTTATTATAATAATTTGCGTTTCTCAACGCCAAACTATCGTAACAAATCAACTCTAGATAAAATATGGTTTATAGAACTAGGTGGTAAAATGGTTCTACAACATTCGCTTGAAATCAATTATAAAGGGTCATATCATAGCATCATCATTAATGATAGTCACATACCCATATAGTCACAAATAGCTTAGCCTACCATAGTAACCAAAGTAAAAAATGGAAAAGAGTAAGAGAACATCATACTTAGATTGATTGAATGAATGAGTACACAAGTGTCACGATTGTATCATTTCTCCAAGAATCAAAGAGTGGAATACTCTCGTTAGAAGTATTTCCCAAAAGTGCATAATATTGAAAAATTACTAAGAAATCTAGAATACTCGATCTATGGAGTATTGAAGAGAAGAGGTGTGTGTAGAATGAGTAGAAGTGGCCTCTATTTATAGTGTTGTCTGAGGGAAAATGTTCGCCGCACTTCTCCGAAAGTGTGCCGCACTTTGGAGGTGGGAATGTGCACTGCACTTCTGACATTGTGCGCCGCAATTTTGTGCGTTCCAGAATCTTCTCTCAATATCTTTGTTTATTTGCACATTAAGGACCCTTCTTTGTATATCTTCACTTTCCTTCTTCAAACTTTATACCTGCATGTAAAACGCAATATTTTATGTATCGAAAGCTCTTATTTATAATACAAAGTGGCATTATAATAACGGTTTGAATATGTATATTTAGGTTGTTATCAAGTATTTTACAAATCACCATTGTTTTAACCATGGAACATAGTCCATTTGTACCCATTCAAGCTACCGGTCTTCATTTGTTCTTCTTTTGTCCATCTTGATGAGAAATTTTCTAAGGCACTTGAACATTCCCTTTGTTTTCTTAAAATCAAGAGAGGCATTAGGAATATTGGGTAATCGGTTAAGGTATTATAAGGGTGGTAGCCTAGAGCTAGGAAGACCATCATCTTCACTAGCCAATGATGAAGAACTAAACGGATGTTGAGTTCTTTTACCTTTACCCCTAGGTTGGGTTACCATGATCCTTGTCACCCTTTGATTACTAATTTGGGGGCATGACCCGATCAACAAGGTGATATATGCCTTCTCGCCCAGTAGGACTCGATGGAATGGGTGCTATGTAGCGGTAAAGAAGGGTAAGTAACATACCATAGGGAAGGACGGATGTGACAAGATTCCGAATGTGGGACATCCTACTGTCTATGTAATAAGCAAGATTAAAAGGTTTTCTAGTTTCTAGACTATAAAGCATGTAGCTTTCACACTCATTTATGTGATCTTTATTATCTACTAAGATCATGACACTGCACCTTATAATTCTTTCCCATTTTTCGTATTTATCCTTGAGTTCTTTAGCCTCCATCCCATAAGGATCTTTGTTAATAACCCTACTAGTGTTTGAACTTCTAGTAACATCGGCTCTAAGTTTGAAAAGGGTTGACTTGACAAGGTCCTTGTCGTCAAGTTTGGTGTTATACCTATCTTGAGTGTTTCTAGGTATATTGTTCTTCTCGAGGGCTGTGAGAGAGTAAAGGTCGGAAAAAAAACATGCTACTTTGTTGGGTATCTTAAAAATAAGAGAAAAATAGTCTAAGGAGTATGAGTATCTATTACCATTTGTCTCAAAATTTATAAGGAGGATGTGGTCTTCGTCAAAAGTGACATTGACGGTCATATAAAACTCTAGAAGAAATTCGGGACAAATTTTTTCGTCTATATCTAAGAGGCAATAAAAGTTGATCCAAGAGAAAACTTCACGGATGTTGGTGTTATCCGTGAAGGAAGGGTGGACAACGCGACCTTCGTGGAAGGTGCGGTTTTCTAACTCTTTGCACAAATATTTTTGTGCGAAAAAGAAGTGTTTGAACCTATGGTGTTTAGGAATGTATCTAGTGGTGTATTTATGGTCATATGTCCAAGCGGATGTCATTTTTTATCCTAAGACAATATCTTTCCAAGTTAGTCAATTTTAAGGAAAAAAATGAGTATATGGATGCCTAGTGTGTGCCTATATGCAACAAATGTGGAGGCACTGTTATCTCGACCCAAAAAATTATTTGCTAAAGAAGTAAAAAATGCATGATTTTTTAGATAACCCAAACGCTCCTTAGGTTTATTGTAGCTTCAAATGAACGTACCCGAGAATGCATATGAATTATGCAATCTCTTTAGCATTCATGAGTCTTTATGCTATGATTAAAACATCGTTTTGGGTAATTTGTATTTACAATGTTGTAGATTTTGATCTTCCTTCATGACGTATGTTGTGAGAATGAATTTTGAATTTTTTTATCAATTAGGGATTCCTAGCAACTCCTATTGATTCGGTTAAAGGGTGTATGCATACAAATTGGACTTAACATCATAATTGATCGATGTGTTGGTTAATTTCACTATCCTAGATGAATCACCAATTTCAGTTTTGTGCAATTAAATAGAACCCTAGACTCAGATTAAGGATAATGTGATGATAAAAGAATGTAAATAAGATAGAAATATTTACATGCTTGATTAGCACAAAGAAAATGGTTAATTTCGACCTAAATTGTTAGAGAGATGGAAAATTAGTGGTGGTCATGTTTTGCAGAAAGAATAAAGTAGGTTGATGTAGGTTTTTTAGTTGTTTACATTACTTTAGGAAAAATAATGCAAAAACAAATGTCGAAGTATTAAATTCTACCTTTTAGGAATAACCGCAAAATCAGGCAAGTGAGTTCGTTCCTCAAGGGAGGTTTATTTGTTGTGTGCCAAAATTATAATATGTAGTTTGGATTAGTTCATTTTTGGAAGAAAAGAGGGAAAATTAAAGACGATTACGCTAAAGATTAAACTACCACGTAAAAATAAACGTAAAACCGTAAAACGCGACGAAAATAAAACTGTCACTAAAAAATTATTAAAAACTAAAATTAAATCTTAAATAATATAAATAAGGATCAGGTTTTATTAAATTATTATTTAATTTTAAATGCTAATTAAATCCCTAAAATTAAAAATAATCAACAAAAAGACCAAACAATTTTATCAAATTTAGACCTCACTTATATTATTCTAACACCAAAAGTATTTTTCAAAAAATTTTAAAACTAATTATCTATTTTTAAATGGCTAAAAATGATTTTTTACTTAAAATAATGCTAAATAAAATAAAAGTGTGAAAAATATGAAACCAACTTCGAAAAATCTAAAATACTGTAAAGAAAGAAGGAAAAATAAGAAATGAGCTAAAAAGGCTGAAAAATTAGTTGTTGTAATACTAACACTAGCAGAGGGAAAGATCCAATGAAGTCAGTGGGAACTTTTCTTCCCACTGACTGTGTATTTTGCACAGGGACTTAATCAGCCCATTTTTTGGTGCTTGTTTGGAGCTTTTTCTTGGAACAAAAGGCATCCCTACAAGCTTTGGCTTGTGGGGAGTCAATACAAACACAAACGAAGCAGTAACAAACCAAATCAAACACTCAAATAACCCACATATCAGTTCATAAAAAGTTTGTAGAAAAAGGGGTGTTTTGCTGATCTGTTTGACCACTTAGATTACTTTTAAGCTACAAAATCTTGACAATGACCCATCTAATCAACAAATAAACTACACTACACTAAAGACAACTTAATCTATGTAAATCTAACTAAAAGGAAAAAGGTTCAAGTAAATGGTAACTTATTGTTGTCTAACAAAAGTTTTTTTAACCATTACCCAAACACCCCTTTAATAACAGATTAACAAGATTTTACCAATGATTTTTCAATTTAACCTACTTCTAAACAAATCAATACCTAGAACATGGACAGGAAAACCAATAATGACTGAATTCAAAAGAAAACATCAAGTCACAAGCAATCATCAGAAATTCAAAAACCAAGTAATACAGTTTGCAAGCAAAAGGGTGAGATAAGTTACCAACTAAGGGCTTGTTCAGCCCTAAGACACACCATTCTTGAAACATCATGCTTGACTGTAGATGCAAGGAGATGTGTGAGATGGATGAAAGGTACAATAACTGTCCACCCCTAAAGACTACAACAGTCTTATTGGGGGTATGTCTTCTTGTGACCTGTTATAGAACAACCACAAAGAAAAGAAACAAGCTCAAAAACTTTGAGCACAAACCAGATGTCAAGTGGCTTATGCACAAGCATTTTGAACAGTGAGAATCATTAGCAGAAAACACATAAGGTTTTTGGAAAATCAAATTTTGGAACCAAGTTACTTGAAACTTTCAACACCAATAAGTATATAACTGATATGAGTGTAACTACTCATATTATTTGTATCACAAAACGGACTTAAATTGCATATTTTGTATAAATATTGCATTGCATGTGTTTGTTTTATTGTTTCATGTGTATAGGTACCAAGATCACAAAAACCGGCAAAATCGACATGAGTTTGATGATTTTATCAAGAGCCATAATTCCGGATCGTTTTTATTCACGGATTCAATTTTATTGGGCCTTGGTGGGTCCCACTTGAACTAAATGGGCTTGAAAGCCTATTTAAGGGGTTAATAAGTGATTTGTGGATAATGTTATGAAGAAAGCCCTAATAAAGCCCATGTTATGAAGTTCAGATCAAAGCCCATAATAGAAATTATGGGACGAATTGAAGTTTATGAATATTTAGGTCAAAATCCCATAACCAAATCAAGAAAGAAAAAAGAGACGTATGAATTTTATATAAGCTTGTGGTCAACAAGTTTTGGTAAAAACAAAAGAAGGAATAAAATAAGAGAGAGAAAAGAAAAATATTTGGGGAAAATCATCCTTATTTCCAGGGATGATCCCTAGATCGTGATGGTTCAATCAAAAGGTTCAATTTGGAGCGATTGAAGAACACGCAACAATTATCAGAGAAAGAAGGAGCTATTGGTGATTGAACACACGCGAGATTCCAAGTGCCAAGCTCCAGCTTGGCACTTTGGCACGTCATCGCTCAAAGATGATTGGCTGATTCACTGGCCTTCTGACAAAGAGCCAATCATATCCCTCCACCTCATCATCAAACTAGCACAGATTGTGGCACCATGGCAATCTGTGTGAGGATAAACAATCTTACACCGTTGGATCATAACAAACAAGAGAGAAGGATGAAGGATGCTCATCTCACGGTCAAGATCGATTCATCACCAACAACCCACACCTCTCACCTCAACTATAAAAAACCCCTTTCCATTGTAATTTTTCATCCCTCTTTTAGCTACTGTTATAATGTTAAAATAGATATAGGAATTGTTTTCTTTTAAAAATCTTGTAATGATTTCTGTTTTTAATGAATAAAGTTTAATTTCAGCTTCCATTTAATCAAGTGTTATTGTTCTATTTATCCTAATCTACTGTTTTTCTCGTTATAACATGATGTTGGACTTATAAGTTCATTGGTAGCTTATTAAGTTTCACATAAGCTGATGAAGGGATCCGATTTATCGAATTGATAAATTGAGAAAAAAATAAGGTTTGTATCGATGATTCGATTAAGAAGTTACTGTCACTCGTTCTTTTCATTCTGCTGTTTGTGATTGATGGTTGGAGTGGTGTTAGAAAAGTAGCTCAGCGCTTCACCTTTGCCGTCAAAGGATTCATCATTTCATAATGGTTAAGCTATACTTTACAATTCTCGCATATTTTTAGCTAAGCTTCATGATCATGTATAATGGTTGTTTGAATCTGCTCGTTTACCAAGTTTTCATTTGAGTTATTGATTTTCATATAATCTGTTATAATTGATGATGATTTCGTTGTTGATTGAATCTGCTTAGTTTTAATGAATGAATGTTAATGAATTTGTTGCTTTATTACTGTTTGGAATTACTAGCTATTGTGTCTTGTAACTGAGTATTTTTTAATCGATGTGGTTAGTTTGTTTGCTAGTTGCCACATCACGTGTATTGTTTGATGCGAAATTGTGATCATAGCAGTAGCCTTGTTAAGTGCTTTAGTTGTTGTAGTGTTTAATTAGGCTGTTAAGAGTATCGAATCTTTGTCTCAATTGGAAATTTCACTTGTGGATGGACGTAGCTAAGTAGTGTGTTAACTCATACTGCTGCGTTTATTTCTGTGCTACTGAAAATAAGATGCTGCCATTAGTTTAATAGGGTGCTTGGCTAAGATATAGTATCTGCCTTTCGATAGAGTTTCAGTGTTAGTCTTAATTGTTGTTGTATTGTTTTAATTGTTGATGTATCATTAAGATAGGAATTTGTTGCCTTGTTCGCTTACTGATTGCTGTTTGATTGACTGGTGACTGAATTGGCTGATCTAGTGTTCTGATTTGTTAAATTGCTGATGAGTTCAATTTTGTATGTTATACTTGCTGTAACTCTAACTTTTCTGCAAGTTTAATTGTTATTGGTAATTACAACTGCCGAACCTTCTGTTTGTTACTGTGATTCATGACCTGCAGTCTTGAATTGGGTGTTTGGGACTGTGAAATAATAACTAGCTTTTAAAAAAAATAATTGCAAAAAGTTGTCAGTCAGAGGTCTCGAACTCGAGACCTCCTATTTAACATTACTCGTACTCAACAAACTGAGCTAATGGCACTTTTTGTTTAAATAATACTTTAAGTAATTGTTATACGTTTTTTTGTAGTATATAACGTTTTTCTTTCATAATTTTTTTAGTTGTAAAGTTAAAAAAATATAATAACTTTTTATAATAAATGGTTTATTTAAAAGTTGTCATAATTCATTAGTTAAAAAAACTTAATTACTTTTAATATTAATCTTGTTTAAATATATTAGGTACGATTTATTAGTTTAAATATAAAATAAAGCAAATAAAAATAAAATTGAAATTAATTCGTCTTTTAGATTTAATTTGGGTAACGATTCATGCACTTTCAATAAAAAAATGTAGATTTTTAGTTAAAAACCGAAACCATTCAAATTTATTGTCCAAATAAAAAGAAAGTCCCAAATTCACAATTTCTTCGTGTACAACGAACCGGGATCATTCTCGTGTTTAATTAATCCGTGTTTAGCGAATTTTAGACTATTACTTTTTCCTAAAGGTAATTTTCTTGATTTTCTTTATAACGTATTACATTAAAATACACCGAAATGTTTCCACACATCAGAAATTTTGGCGCCGCTGCCGGGGTAATTGTGTACGATTCTTTCGTGGCGATTTGTCGATCGTTGATTTGAAGACTTTTTCCATCCTTAGAAAGTTTGGTTACTTTTCTATATATATAATATAAATATTGTTTTTTCGTGTTTTTGTTGCTAATATATTGTATTACGTAGAATAATAAATTTACCTACCTCCAAAAGCGTGAAAACGCAAACCTTAGTTGGGATTTCATCACTCAACTATTGTATTCGAATCCAAAACATAAAAAAGGCAAAATAGATAAATACTAATAAAAAATTTGAACTCGATTTATACAAACTATAAGGTGGGTGTTAGCCTCAAAATATTGAGCCAAACAAGAATGCTCGGTCATATGTTTATTATGTATCGTATTTTAGAACGTTGTAATAGGTAGTATATTAGTCGTGTTATACGGGCTTAACTTTAGGCTAAAGTTCATCAATAAGTAACTAAAGCCCAAAAAGAAAGCCCGACCCAAACCATATAGTCTATAAAGAAGCCCGCATATGGGTGGACTATATATACTACCCTCCTAGCATGTTGGGAGGGTTGGTGATTCATGTTTTCTCTTAATCTAATATTCTACAAGTTAATCCTCTCTACTTTCTCTCACTACTTTCTCTCTCTAGGAATTCATCTATTTTCATCTATTTTCTATCTCTAATCATCTAAATATATGGGACGACAATTGGTATCAATCGCCATAGGGTAGTATTTGTGGTTGGTTGTTGTTATTATATTTTATTCGAATGATTTAATCCATAAATCATCTCGGATTCAAATTTTTTTGTGTTTTCTGTGCTCTACTTCTTCATCTACATCTTCTACATAGTTGTAATAGTGATTTGGTATATTTACTTTGGCTAAAAACACAATTTTTTTGGGTGTTTTGATCATTTTTTGGCTTAAAATCACGTATTGGTTGAGTTTTGTCCGAGAAAAGTGGGATATATTCCGATCAGTGCAATCGGAAAAGGGATTAGTGATTCCGATCACTCACATCGGAAAAGGGTTTTAACATTCCGATCAGTATTCCGATTTTACTTTCCGATCAAGAGTTATTCAACAACATTCCGACCAGCTCTTTCCGATCATCATTCCGATTTGGTATTCCGACAAGGTCTTTCCGATCATCATTCCGATTTGGTATTCCGACAAGGTCGTTCCGATCACCATTCCGATTAGACATTCCGACGAAGGGATTCCGATTAGACATTCCGATTACACATTCCGATTAGCCATTCCGATTACACATTCCGATTAGACATTCCGACGAAGTGATTCCGATGACATGTTTTTGCTAAATTTTGTTTGAGTATTTTTTAGACTTAGCCACCATATAGACTAGTTTAGGTCAAGTAAAATCAAATTTTTTCCATACTAGTTTTAGGACATTTCTAGCTCAATTTCAAAATTTGGTGATTACAAATTTTTTAGGTCTACCGTTTTGTCGGACTGAGGAATTTATTGTCGGGCTGAGAAAAAAATCGCAATTTTCGGAATTTCAACAACCAAACAATCACAACACAACTACTTAAGATCCTCATTCGATTCATCATTTCAGAGAACTTTGAGATGGATTCTACCACTGAATATCGTGTGACGAACAACAACATAATGGTGGCAGGTAACAAAGAAAGACCACCAATGCTTGTGTCGGGTCGATATGATCAATGGCAATCCCGTTTTATACGTTACCTTGACACAAAACCTAACGGTGATGCTTTAAGGCAATGTATCTTGGAAGGACCCTATAAACTCTCACGGATTCAAGTTCCTGCAGTACCAGCCACAGACACAAGTGACGCACAACCCGCATATGAACGTGATGAAAAGAGGACCGACCTCACCCCAGAGAACCGTGAGTGGTTTGATGCAGACAAGGAAGCAATCTACTTAATTCTCAGTGGCATTGGAGATGAAATTTACTCTACGGTTGACGCATGTCCTACTTCTCAAGAAATGTGGACGGCCATTGAAAGATTGCAACAAGGTGAATCACTTAACAAACAAGATGTGAAAACTAAGATGTTTTGGAACTTTGGCAAGTTTACATCAAAGGATGGGGAATCAATTGATTCTTATTACTCCCGATTCTACAAGATGATGAATGATATGACCCGAAACAACTTGCAAGTTTCCACCATGCAAGTCAATGCCCAATTTCTACAGCAACTTCAACCAGAGTGGACACGGTTTGTCACCTTGGTGAAACAACAACAAAAGTTAGACGAAGTTTCATATCACAAGCTCTTTGACATCTTGAAATAATTTCAAAATGAGGCAAATGAACTTCGAGCTGAACGAGTTGCAAAGATTTCCAATCCACTTGCTTTGGTGTCTACCACTCAACATTACCCAGATTATCACTCCCGTACTTCAAAGACCTACTCTAATCAATCATCATCACCACGATCATCCATTGTCTCCAAGTCACATGTCCCAACACGATCCCGAGGCAAAGAAGTTGCAAGAGCACCATCACCCACACCTGAGCAATCATCCGAAGAAGACAGTGATGAAGAAATAGCTCAAAAGGATAGGGAATTTAAGCAACAAATGGCTTTCGTTATGAAGCAATATAAGAAAATCTACAAACCCACCAACAACAACCTTCGAACATCTTCAAACTCGAGGAACACCCATGCACAGAGTCCTCCAAGGTATGACACACGAAGACGTGCTGAGAGTCCTCCAAAGTATGATCGACAACCTAAGTATGATAATCAGAGGGTGGCTACTGTTGTTGGAAATAGGGAAACTGTTGGTACTTAAGTTGTGCAACAAAGTGGGATTCAGTGTTATAACTGCAGAGGTTTTGGGCATTTGGCTAGGGAATGCAGGCAACCAAAGAGGGTTAAAGATTATGGTTATCATAAGGAAAAGATGCTGCTGTGCAAGAAAATGGAAGCTGGAATCAAGTTATCAGCTGAGGAAGGAGAAATGCTTGACGACACAGATGATGAAATCTCCGACCAAGAACTCTAGGCACATTATTCATACATGGCAAAGATTCATGAGGTCCTTAACGTCACTGAGGATGACAATGGTCCTATCTTTGATACTGAGCCAATTGATAAGGTACAACATGCTGATGAATATAATGTGTTTGGTGATACACATGAGCATAGTGAACTTCCAACAACAATTACTGACATGTGTATGATGGAAACGGTTGATAGCAATACCACACCCGATTCATCAGACATGTGCAATAATGAGTTTGAGGATGATCAACATGCAAATGAGTATGATGACGAGGAGCGTGTCGCGCTTGCTAATTTAATTGCTAGTTTACAAAAAGATGTCAATGAAAATAGAAAGAATCAAAAGCAATTAAAGAAGGCAAACGCAGCGCTCACTCAAAACTTTGAAGAATGCAAAGCCGCTCTTATAAAATCTAGTGAGACTATTGATAGTTATAGGGCTGAGCTTCTTCAAAAGACCAACGAGCTTGATGGGTACAAAAGTCGTGTCATCAACGTTAAAAAGGACGATTTTGAAAATAAATACAATGAATCTCTTGCTTTGTTAACTAAAGAAAAACGTCAATTTAATGTTTTATTAAGTGATGAACGTCAAAAAACGTACCTTGCCACAACAAAAGTTAATGAACTTGAACAAAGGATTTCTATGAACACCACCGATTCTGCTAAAATTCTTGACGAGAAGAAACAAGAGGTTGAAACATTAAAACAAGATTTCAAAAATAGACAAAGCAAAGATACGGAAAAAGTAAAGGATCTCGAAGAACAAATCGATTTTTTGAAAAAAGTTGTTTATAATACACATGACTCTATTCAAACCGTAAGAATGATAGCACCTCGGTCGTTTTTCAAGGGTCAACCTAGCTTTGCCACCCCCAAGTACCTAAAACAAGCTCAAGCTGCAAACCCCCATTTATATCTTGACGAGTCCGAATGGACCAATCATGATTGCCATGTAGCTAACCTCGATAGTGAAGAGATGTCCCTTTGGGATGATGAGAGTAGATCACCGGTCAATAAAGATTTTGTGAAACCATATAACTATGCTTATGAAAACAGTCTTTATGGTCTTTTCACTCCACAAAAACAGAAGTCTCGTGAGCAATTATTTTTAGAATGCAAACAAAAAAGAATTCAATGGAAAAAAGCTTTTGCCACTAAGAGGAAAACTAATGTTTTTAAATATATTAACTATTTGCCTCTAGATGCTTCTAAAAGCAAAAGTAGAAAAATACTTGGTTTTCTTAAACACCACGTTAATAATGTTCAATCAATTGTTGAAAGCGATTGGGAGAAACGTCAAAAGGATAAGTGGAAAACCGAGATTCCTCACGACATAACTGTGCTTGTGAAAGAACTTTTAATACCAAATACGAAGATAATAAAAGAACATGTTCTTGAGTTTGAAAACTTAATTCAGTCTGAAATGTTTGATGATTTGAAATATGTTGAGTCTCTTGAAAAAGAAATTGATGACCTTCAAAATGACAAATCAGAATTTTCAAACGAATATGATCTACTTTAGAAGAATGTCTCTCCAAAGATATTTTGTGTGTTACTCTTCAATCTTGTGCTGATATCGATGAATATTCTGATGTTGCATGCAAATATCTTGATAAAATCAAAGAGTGTGAGCGTCTTGAACTTGAGCTTTCGAAACATAAAGAAAATGTTGATAAAAAGGCTTTTGAGTTACTTCAACACAAAACTGATTTCCTTCAAAAACATTGTCATTCTCTTGAACTTGCTTTGCAAAAAGACGTTGGTAGTTTTCCACATAATAATAAATTGCAAGAAAAACTTTCCCAAATGTTTCGAGAAATGAACAAACAGAATTTGGAAATTAAAGGGTTGAAAGCTCAGTTACAAGACAGGGACAAAGCGATAGCAGAGTTGTAGAAACTCATTGCTAAGATGGGTGGGAAGATTGTAGAACCTAGTGTTAAGAAACCTGTTGTAAGACAACCCAATGCTCAAAAAGTGACTAGACCCTCTGTCTTGGGAAAACCATCTGTTTTCTCTAATTCTGCATTTGCAAAACCTGTGTTTGCCCCCAAGACGGATGGGAAGGATAGGTTACCACAAAACACTCCCAAAACAGATATTCGATCACAAAGCATTAAGAACACAAATGTGGTTAAACCAGGGATGTATAGATTGACCACTAAACCCACACAAAACAAAGAAAGTCAATCACCTTAGACTTCTAGAAACACTAATCGACGTGTGTCTTTTACTACATGAGTAGTCCCCACTGCTAGTGTTAGCCGGCCCCAGCTTACGAGCACTCGCATGAATGAAAAGGTCTGGAAAAACAAAAGTCAAAGGAAGATGAAGGAAGTAGAAGACCACCCTAGGATTTTCAATGTTTCTAAGAATAAAACGTCTGTAATCGCGTGTAATGACGATTTGAATGATTCGACTTTGAATGCTATGAAAGTTAAGTTTGTTTGTGTGAAATGTGGAAAGTGTGCTAATGCTAATCATGCTATGTGTGTTTCGAATAATGTCAAAGGCGTAGAAACTAGAACTAAGAAGCAAACTGTGATGCCTATTAGTCCTAGAACACCCAAACGCAAAGTGAACCATTCTGGTGCAACCCCCCATAAGAAAAGTATTGCATCAGACTCCACCACTAAGAACCCTAGAAGCAGAATTAGGGAATTATATGAGTCTGCTAGCAAGCCTTGGAAATGGTGGTTTGCTAATCAATGTCCTCCAGGATATAAATGGATGCCTAAGGTTAGGACAGAAAATGTGACTACGAGCGTTAGTGTGCCTCTAAGTGATGAAACTAGGGAAACTAATGAATCGGAAATAACAACTAACATGGAATCCAATTTAGCAAATGCTCCATCGTGTTCTAATTCTTCTGCAGGTGATCGAAATAATTCTCTTCATAATGGACTCCGGATGCACGAAGCACATGACGGGGAATCTCAAGCTTCTAATTAACTTCATGGAGAAGTTCCTGGGTACGGTCCGATTCGGAAATGATCAATTTGCACCGATCCTAGGATATGGAGACTTGGTTCAGGGGAATATCACTATCAAAAGGGTTTACTACGTCGAAGTGCTCAATCACAATCTTTTCTCGGTTGGTCAATTCTGTGATGCGGATTTGGAGGTTGCTTTTAGAAAGAAGACATGTTTTGTTCGTGATTATGATGGGAACGACTTACTTACCAGAACACGGGGTACTGATCTCTACACTACTTCACTACAAGACTCCACATCTTCAACTCCAATCTGTTTCATGGCTAAAGCTTCAACGACTCAAGCTTGGTTATGGCATCAACGTTTATCTCATCTTAACTTTGACACCATCAACTTGCTTTCCAAGAAAGATATTGTGCGAGGCCTTCCTAACTTGAAATTTATCAAAGATCATCTTTGTTCTTCTTGTGAGCTTTGTAAAGCTAAACGGAGTAGTTTCAAGACAAAGACTACACCGAGCTCTAAAGGATGGTTAGATCTTCTTCATATAGATTTATGTGGTCCCATGCGTGTTCAAAGTATCAATGGGAAGAAATACGTTATGGTAATTGTCGATGACTACTCAAGGTACACCTGGACTCACTTCTTGAGGTCCAAGGATGAAACACCCGATGTTCTCATCAGCTTCCTTAAAGTGATACAACGTGGTCTTCAAGCTCAAGTTAAAGTGGTTCGTACTGACAGAGGTACAGAATTTTTGAATTCACAACTGAGAAATTATTTTGAAGCCGAAGTAATTGAACATGAAACATCTATTGCTCGAACACCCGAACAAAACGGCGTTGTTGAAAGACGAAACCGTACTTTAGTTGAGGCTGCTCGAACATTATTATCCGCTTCAATACTTCCACTATACTTTTGGGCCGAAGCCGTGTCAACCGCATGCTACACACAAAACCGCTCCTTAGTTATCCCAAGACACGAAAAGACACCATATCACATAATTAATGATCGCAAACCTTCACTCAAACACCTTCATGTTTTTGGAAGTACGTGTTACATTATTCGAGATGGTGAAAATCTGGACAAGATGAAAGAGAAAGGTGATGCATGCATTTTAGTGGGATATGCAACTCAGTCTAAGGGATACAGAGTATACAACAAGAGAACAAAATTGATAGTCTAGACTATTCATATCAGATTTGATGAATTACAAGAAATGGCACTTGAACAAAACAGTTTAAGTCCCGATCCCCAACGACAAACGACTTCCGTTCACAACCGCACGGAACTCGGAACTCAAGACCACAGCAATGAACCGTCAAGTTCAAATCTTGTTTTTGAACATGTTCCTAGAGCAGATATGACAGTGGACACGACACTTGAAGAGTTGGAAATGTTATATGGACCAATGTATGATGAATATTTCACGGGGGAGAAACAAGTTGCATCGAAGTCTTCCGCTGTCACTCATGATAAGAATGATGATACCGTTCATCGTCAACACAAGGATACAACTTCATCTACTTCAACACGGGTTGTTGCAGATTTACCTTCTCAGAATATCACATTAACAATAGATCCTACAACATCCACAACTACTGTCATTGCTCCAGAGAACACACATCAAGTAGACGATGCATTATCTGACGAAGACGAATTTATCAACCCATTCGGTACACCGGTACACAAAACTGGAGAGTCTTCTACTCGCCATGTTGATCCGTCAAATATGCATACGTTCTATCAACGACATCCTTCAACACATCATTGGACCCGAGATCATCCTTTGGTTCACGTAATTGGAAACCCTTCACAGCCAGTTCGTACAAGACGACAACTAGCCACCGATGGTGATGTTTGTATGTTCGCACTCGCCGTGAGTACTGCTGAACCGAAAAACATCAAAGAAGTCATGGCTGATCATGCTTGGATTGAATCGATGACGGATGAACTTCAACAATTTGAAAGACTTAAAGTCTGGGAACTTGTTGACAGACCATACGATGTGACTCCTTTAAATCTTCGTTGGATCTGGAAAAACAAGATGGATGAAGAAAACACGATCATCAAGAACAAAGCTAGGCTAGTGGCTAAGGGGTATGGCCAGAAAGAAGGGAATTGATTTTGATGAATCATTTGCACCAGTTGCTCGCATGGAAGCGGTCAGGATTTTCCTTACTTATGCTGCACATAAGGGATTCACTGTCTATCAAATGGACGTAAAGACGGCGTTTCTTAAGGTCCTTTGAAGGAAGAAGTCTATGTCACGCAGCCGGAAGGATTCGTCAATCCTCATTATCCTGACAAGGTGTATCGTCTCCACAAAGCACTTTATGGACTCAAGCAAGCTCCAAGGGCGTGGTACGACGAGCTCTCAAAATTTCTAGTATCCAAAGGTTTCTCAAAAGGTTCCATTGATCTAACTCTGTTCACTTATAAATATAGAGATGACATTTTGCTTGTGCAAATTTATGTTGATGACATTATTTTTGGGTCTACAAACCCAAAACTTTCAAAATGGTTTGAAAAAGTAATGCACAGCAAATTTGAAATGTCAATGATGGGCGAACTAAAATTCTTTCTAGGAATTCAAGTTCACCAATCCCCAAGTGGTATCTTTATAAACCAAGCTAAGTATTGTCAAGAGATAATCAAAAAGCATGGTATGACTTCATGTGACCCCGTTGGGACACCATTATCAACCACATCGCTAGATGCTGACTTGGATGGATTACCCATAGATCAAACGAGATATCGTTCCATGATCGGGTCCCTCATGTACTTGACAACAAGCAGACCTGATATTTTACATGCTACGTGTTATTGTGCACGTTATCAAGCACGACCCACTGAAAAGCACCTCAAGGAGGTTAAACGGATCTTTCGGTACCTCAAGAATACCATTCATTTGGGACTCTGGTATCCAAGGGAAACCGGTTTCTTTCTAACGGCCTATTCAGATTCTGATCATGCAGGGTGTCTTGATACACGAAAAAGTACTTCTGGTGGTGCACAATTTCAAGGTCAAGATAAGCTTGTGGGATGGTCTTCCAAGAAGCAGGATTGCACGTCACTTTCATCAGCCGAAGCGGAGTATGTGTCTCTATCTGCGTGTTGTGCTCAAGTTCTTTGGATGAGAACACAACTCACGGATTATGGCTTCCACTTTGATAAAGTACCTATGTACTGTGACTCAAAGTCGGCCATAGCCATCTCCTGCAATCCAGTAAAGCATTCCCGCACGAAGCACATTGATGTCCGATATCACTTCATAAAGGAACAGGTTGAAAGAGGTATCGTTGAATTATACTTTGTTGGAACGGATTACCAATTAGCTGACTTGTTTACGAAAGCTTTGTCTAAAGATAGGTTTGAGTACCTCGTTAGGCAAATTGGTATGAGATGTTTGACTCCAGCAGACCTGGAGATTCTAGCAAAGGTGCCTGCTTGATTTATCTATCAAACATCAACTTGTAAATATATTTGAAAAAGCAAAATACAAAACTATAAAACACATAAAAGCAAAACACAAAATTAAAAATCTTTCAAAATCCAAAAATATTCTTCTCGACATGTCTTTCAGTATCGATAATATGGACGTGCCTAGAAATGTCGCTCAATAACGACACGGGTGTGTACATAAAGCTCGAATGAAAGTTGTAAATACTTTTCAAAACATGTCATTTCTTCTTTTAATAAAACATTCAACGGGTAGAGCAATCTATCACGGGTTGAGCTAGTCACAAAACATTCAATGTTTTGAGCTCAACACAATGGCTTGTAATCACTTTCAGATTGCAACCCGGAACTATATTCACGGGGGAGTGTACGATTTCGTGCTCTTACCCTTAGCAAAAGAAGTTAACTCTTCTTACACTTGAGTGGATTTTTCAAGACATTCAAAGTTTATGAACTCAAGTTTATGCTTTAGAAAAACCTTTCGACAAAAAGAATTGATTTTTCAAAAAGCGTTGAACAAAATTTTTTTTCAAGAATTTTTCAATGATATTCAAAATCTTTCAAAAATTGTGTGTTCAACAACTCCCATCCTCAAAAAGCGAAATGTGGATCATATCCTCATAATGACAATTCAATTGGATCAATTTTTGAGGGGGAGCATTTTAAACTTCATGCAAAAGATTAACACATCTTTCTCCTGGAGATTTCAAGACTATTTTTCAAAATATATTTTAATCAAATTTGGTATCTCTAATATCAAAAGATTTTATATATTAGAGATAGGGGGAGAAAATGTGATTAAAATGTGATCTAATATAAGACTCAAGCACTTTAACTCTTACCTACATGTGCGAAACACTTTCGATTATCGATGCACATGTGAAGGGGGAGCATTTCTGAAACGACAAAACTAGCAAAGTGTTAAATGTTTTTCAAACACTTTGTTAGAATTTAAAGTGGTTTTCATGGTTACGATCAAATACCCACAACATCTTTAATTCACGACGTTATTGGTGTCAAAAGGGTGGTTAGGTTTAAGTCCTATGATCCAACCAGAACCGGAGGGATCTTCCCAGGGACAATCCAATAGATTATTAGAAGTCCTTAGGAAAGATGGAGTAGAATGTGAACGTAGCTGAATGCCGACTAAGTACTGATGCTAGCACTGGAACAATCACAACAAGGTGCTAGTAATGATGTCTTGGTAAGCATTGAAGGGGTTGAAGAATGAAAAAGAAATGTAAGGATAAAGGGTGTAAAGAAAGAAGCCCTCCATACAACTTAGGCAGAAACCGGGTCAACTCATCATGAAGACAAACTCATCATGGACCCAGTGATGTGAAGCACAACCCTTTCCTAGCTACTCAGGCTTCTCTCAAAAGAAGTTTGTTTTAATTGTCACGGAGATCAACACGACTTCTATTGACTTTCTCACTCCGAGATAGTTGATATTGAATAGGTGGCATCTGCTCCAGCCTCCGACCACTAAAAGTGCACAAATAGAGTCTAGAGCCAAGAGATCAATCAAATCTCGTTAGGACACACGGATGAAGATCAAGAGAGTCCTACGCTATATCCTTGCGATATTGCTAGAACACTCAGAGTGATACTACTTAGTATTCACAATGATGAGTGGAAATCCTTCCAGTGTTAACATCAAACAGCACTGCGGTAGGTCATATGCAAGATTCTTTATGAATTGAACATATGTAAAACTGAAAAGCAACAGTGGTTTGATTCTGAATTGATTCAAACTCGTTTCAGGTTTCTACGCAATATCTTTATGGTCTTGCCAGAACATTCAGAGTGATATTCATTAATATTCACAGTGACGAATGGAAATCCTTCTAGCGTCAACATCAAACAGCGCTACAGTAAGTGACTTGTGAGATTCTTATGAATCAAACTTGTGTCAACTAGAAAGCAACAATGGTAAGATTCTATAAGAATCACACTTGTTCTAGGAATTTGAATTGACGACTTTAATCAAGCGGATATCTATCCAATTGATTCACTCTTTATGTTCGCAGTCTTGCTTTGAGACGGTCGAGTAAAGAGAACGGCTAGTACAGCCGCGAAACCCTGTCAAGGAGATTTCTTAATTGAATCTACCTGATCACAGGTACGATATTTAATATCGTACAACGGTCTTCACCGACCGGTGGCGTCACGGTGTACACAACAAAGTCAATGATTCAGAAACCACATACTCATGCCTAAAGACATATTCAACAATTAATAGTGTGAGCATGTGGATGAAGACACAAGATCGCAAGATGGCAAAGACAAGTCAAGGATGATTTGAAGATCTCAAGCTTAAAGACAAAGTCCAAAGACAAAGAGAAAGGCTCAAAGATCACAGCATGAAGGAACAAGGCTACGATTACATGTTCAAGACTCATTTATGGCGAGATTAGTAATCTCTACAAATTTCCTAAATGACCAAGGTTTATGACCTCTCATTGGGGGAGATTGTTAGCCTCAAAATATTGAGCCAAACAAGAATGCTCGGTCATATGTTTATTATGTATCGTATTTTAGAACGTTGTAATAGGTAGTATATTAGTCGTATTATACGGGCTTAACTTTAGGCTAAAGTTCATTAATAAGTAACTAAAGCCCAAAAAGAAAGCCCGGCCCAAACCATATAGTCCATAAAGAAGCCCGCATGTGGGTGGACTAAATATACTACCCTCCTAGCATGTTAGGAGGGTTGGTGATTCATTTTTTCTCTTAATCTAATATTCTATAAGTTAATCCTCTCTACTTTCTCTCACTACTTTATCTCTCTAGGAATTCATCTCTTTTCATCTATTTTCTATCTCTAATCATCTAAATATATGGGACGACAGTGGGTATAAGGCGATGAGCTATAAAATGCAGTCTAAGGAAAAAGGTTTTTAAGTGCTTTGTGCCACCTCGTTTCCCCGCTTGCTTGTGCGTATATTGAGAGGGACGACCGATTATTGGTTTGCCACCTCAAGTAGTAATAAACCTTATTTTTGTCGTTATTTACTTATTGAACCTCGAGATGTTTAGGTTTTCACCTACGTTTTAAAGTCAAAAGAGGGTAGTTTACTTCCATAGTAAATATTCTCACTCCTTTTTTTTCAATATTTGATTGATTTGAAAATAAAAATAACAAAAATAATCTTTGATGTGTGGGAAAGTGTCGGTGTATTTTAATATAATACGTTATAGAGCAAATTTAGGAAATTACCTTCAGGAAAAAGTATTTATCCAAAATAAGCTAAAGACAGATTAATTAAACACGAGAGTGATCCCGGTTCGTTGTACACAAGGAGATTGTGAATTTGAGACTTCCGTTTTGAATTGGACAATCGATTTGAATTCGTTTCAGTTTTATCTAAAATCCTACGTTTTTAACCTAAAGTGCATGAACCGTTACCCAAAGTAAAATCTAAAAGACGAATTTAAATCAATAATATTTTTTAACATTGAAACAAAATTTATTTGAACAAAATTAATTTTTAAAAGTAATAAAATATTTTTTTTATATTTTTTTAACTTTATTTATATAAACTAATATTTTTATGGTCATTAACTATTTAAAAAGTAATTTATTTAAAATTTTAAAATTAAACATTTGATAAAAAATAATAGACGTTATAAAATAAAATAGTGATTTAAAATGAACAAAATAGTGTAAAATGTTTATATAAACTGCCAACCTATAGATATGTATATAACTGAAACTGAGTATAGGTTTAATAAAAGAAAGTGGCTAGCCCAGTGGTTAAGGCATTGCACCTAGATCCCAGAGGTCTCGGGTTCGAACAACAAGAGTGGTTATTTTTTAGATATATTTTTGGAGAGCAGATTTTATAATATCAGCAAACCAAACACCCCCGATCGAGGAGTGCTGGCCAATAAACAACAGTAATACACAATTCAGATATATAAGAATCAATTCCAGTTTAAAGATAACAAAAATACAGGAACAAAGAAATTCAAATATTACAGCAACACAAATATCTAAATTATATACATAAACTATGAAAATCAGTAAAATCAAACTCACTTAGTCTTAAAAAACTCAATCACAGAATCTATACCAAATAAGACTTAGAAATCATATCAGCAACTAAACATCAACCAACATACTACAATATCATACTACTAAATCAGATCAAATCAATATCACTGCTCAAACCCAGTAGTAAAATCGGCAGATTAAAACAAAGGAGACCAAGTATAGCAATATTGTAGGTCAAATTCGACAGACAATCAGCAAACTCTAATTTAAACTCAGTAAAAAAACTTTCATATCAGAATTATAAGAACTCTTTAAAAACTTATATTAAATTACCTGGATATAATCATCGTCAGACTAGCAAACTTATTCAAATAAACACATTCAGTAACAGCAGACATTCAATCATCCAAAAATCAATGCTCTTAAAACAGATTAACAAACTCAGTCAGTAAAGCAAATTTATATCATATAAACAAAAACAGATCTATCATCATAGCAGATTAACCAATCAAGCAGATTCACAAATATCATAAACAAAATAACAATTTAAACTAAAAATTTCATAAAAATAAACACGAGCTTAACCATGGATATTAGAGAGTATCCGTTGATGTAGAAGGTAGCGTTGAGCTACCTTAGACCTTAAATCGACACCAAACTCCTCGAACCACCAATAAATCACGACCATATAACTCGGACCACCATTAAACCACGAACCAACAATAACATATTGTTATGTTTATCAGTGGGATAAACACATTTTATATCCCTAATTCTACTCTCAAAAACTCACTCAAGCTATTGATTAAACTTCAATGAATTTTTCTCAATTATAACAATAACTATTAATAGATTCAAATTAAACCAACACAAGAATTAAAGAATTTGAGACTGAAAAATAACTTTTATTTCTCCAAATAAAATATTACAATACTTGAAAAAGAAAGTTACAATTTTAATCTATAAACCATCATTATAACGATACAAGAAGAAAAAGGGATACAATTTCAGTAAAGTGATGCGGGTATTTATAGCCTAACCGAGATGAAGGTTGTTGAAACCATAATTTACGGATCGATTGAGCTTGCTAGGAATGCATCATGTTCATATGATAAACATAGCGGAATAGAACACGACACATAAACAAGGTGTTATGGACAAGACGAAATTTTCCCAAACGTTACTTGTATTATTAGACATAAATAACATCTAGACGTGTATACATTAAATCCCACGTCTAGACACACGAATTGCTTGTAGGTTACACTGTGAATGATAGTTATGATAAAACATATGGTCTGGCATTCTTTATATAATAGAATGTTCGGACTTTTACAAAGGAAACTAGATAAAACAAAATCTTCTAAATATATCTTAATAAATTTTCTACAAGTTTGTCCACCAGCTTGTAGAATCTTCTTTTGTCAGATTTAGTCCTTGTCTTTTAGTTTTGACACATCAACTTAATAATTCGACCCAACAATCTTCCTCTAGTTGATGATATCAAAACACTTCCACTTAAGCGTGAATCCTTTGTATGTAGTACATGATCTCCAAGAAGCTTCCCCTTAAGTATAGCACATATTCTTCCCCTTTTTGACACATCAATAGGGAATATGTGAAAGTATGTGATGTTGAAGTTTTGTACACCTTTAGGAAAAGGATGCACAAAGTAGGGCAAGTGCACGACGATTTAGGAAAACCGTGTGTGAATGACCCCAAGTAAGTGAGTTCGTTCTCGAGGAGGCAAGTGCTTTGTGTTAAGAGTTGATTAATGTTTGTGATTATATTGATTGAGAAAGAAATGGGATTAGAAGAGAAAGACGGTTACGAAAATGAATTAAACTACGACGAAAAAGGCGTAAACGTAAAACCGTAAATAGTGCCAAAATTAAAATTTTAACCTAAAGATTCCTAAAAATTACTAAAAATCCCCAATAATATTCTAAGAGTTTACAAAAAATCCAAACTTGCTAAAACCTTTTAATTAATTAGAAAATGACTTTTTAATGCTAATTAAAGCCCTAAAAATCACTTTTAATTATTAAAAAGCCCTAAACAAGATTTTATAGTTTGTAAACCTCAAAAATATCCTAATTAAGCTAAAAACTATTTTTAAAAATTTTATAACCAAATTAAACTATTTTTAAACCCTTAAAAACTATTAAAATGTATTAAATCTTAAATTAATTTTAGAAATTAATTGAAAAGTCTAAAAAATATTTGGAAAGTGACAAAACTCCTAATTTAATGTCCTTAACCTAGGAAAAATGTAAAAACAAGAAAAAATAAAACTTCAAATTTTAATAATAAAATAATATTAAAATATTCAAAAAAATAAAAAGTTTGTAAATAAATTCTAAAAAATTACCAAAAATCCTAAGTAATGTAACAAAAACAAAAATGCAAACCAAATTTTCTGAAACCTATTAAATAATTTTATATTAAATTTTAAAGTTGCTTAAAAATCCTAAAATCTTATAAAATTAAAAATAAGCTAAATTGAAAACCTAATAAGCTGTAAACCTCAAAAGTATGATTAAAAACCTAAAAATTATTTTTCCAGATTTTTAAATTACTTTTTACTATTTTTAAATGACTTTCTAAAAATTAAATTTAAAATAATCCTAATAAATAAAATAATAAAGGGAAAAATCTAATTTTTGCTCAAAAAAATCAACAACCCTAATATAAACCTAGGAAAAATGCTAAACTTGAAAAAGCTAAAAGAAATAAGCAGGAAACTGCTTATTTAAAAGCTGTTAACTTAAATAAGCTTAAAAACAAAACACCTTAAGTAATTAATGAAATGAAGTATAAACGTAAAAAGTCATCTGGATCACTGGTAAGCACGCTACTCCTTGGAACGCAAGGTCGCGTGTTCGAGTCCAGGCAGGGTGAACTTTTTACAAAACTTTTCTTTTTTTTTTCTTTTTAAACTTAAATCCAGTAACCTTAGTAAGCACAAAAATACAAACACAATGCTAAAATAATCAAGAAATAAGCAAGATTAAACCAAAACGTGCCCAGACAAGGACTTGTTGACTGATGAACAAATGTAAAGTCTTCACAAGTGAAGACTGTGATCAAGAGGGCTTGATCCTGCTTTTTGTGGTGAATTGTTGGACAAAGGGGGCACCCTTGTACTCTTTGGAGTACAAGGAGTCAAGAAAATCACAAAAATCAGCAAGTTACAAGCAAGAATCAAGCAGAAATAAGCCAAAAAGTTCTGATTAAGCTAAATGTGGGTCTGAGAGCAAGTTGCTGATATTCTTGGCACAATAATGAGATTCTAGGTCAGATTACTTGCACATAAACTAAACACATGGCATAAAATCAATCAACAAACCTTAAACACCCTAAGATCTAACAATTAACAAGACTTGATGAGCAAATTTTTCACAAAATGAGCAGAAAAATGATTATGCAGTTTTATGCTATCCTTTTCCCTTTTTTATCACTCACTTTGCTTCAAACTTGTACCAAACTGAAAACAAAACTACACACTACCTATTTCTACCCTATTGAAAGTATTTAACACGTTTTTGCTTCACAAATTAGCCACACAATCAGATTAAAACACAAATCCAAACACCCCTTTATAATGACTGAAATCAAAATTTTCAAAGCAACTTAACACAAAACTCAACCAAATCAAACCTAAGCTATCTAAATATGCATAAAAGATCTATATAAGCAATATTTAACACTTAAACCAACAAACAAGCAATTATCACACAAGTCACATAAACATCATATAAAACCTAAAACTTTGAACAAATAAAAATAGAATGAAGGTGCTACCTTAAGGGTCCTACATCCAGATTCCTTAGTGGTTGCTTAACCACCTCCAATCAGGATGGGGCCTGAGCTGAATCTTGGGCTGATGAACAAGAAAGCAAGAAAAAGAGAGGGTGGTGGTGGTCACTGTGGACACACACACCACATGTATCTTAAAAGGATTTGAGTCTTTGAAACCTGCTAAGAGAAAAGTAAAGCACAAGGGTCAACTGTTCATAATACCAATAAGCTATAAACAAGCTTATTGGTTAAGCTGTTTATGGCTTATTGGATAATAATAAAAATAAAATGATTTGAATGTTTTTGAAATGCTATCACCAACTAAATCAACAAAGGTTTAAACCCTCATTTAAACTTGATAATCTACAAGATTATCAGGCTTAAAAATGCAAGCTTAATCCCTTGGACCAATTTCAGGAAAATTCACTTCTTAAATCACAAACAGAAACTTAAACTGAAAAATTAAACTTGGAAATTTTAAAATTGCAAGAATGTAAAAGGTGGTCCTTTGCTTCTCATCAACAACACAACACCAATTCTATTTCACCAAATAGATTGGATTTACAATGCCTGTGAAAAACGGAGAAAAAAAATAACAACTCCAAATGCTAGCCTACAATGCCTTTATATAGAGGCTACAACTGTTCTAGAAGTGAAAAGAAACCTAAAACCCTAATATCTGAACTTCCAGTATTGCCCTTGAGGATTCTTTGAAGATGCCATAAAGATGCCCAATCTTGAATTTTTGTCAAGAGATCATGTGAAGGTTTTGGACTATAGCAAAGATGCCAGTTGTGAGAATTGATCTTGGCTGTTTGTAGAGTCCTTTGGGAGCACGAAATCCTTGTGAGTGGTTGATTCCCTGCTGTGAGTTTGTCTTGGAGCCAAAGTGGGTCAGGGGAAGCTTGGAGAGGCACATGGGAGGGGATGGTGACATTTTGGGAAGGTGGGATATGATTAGAGTGAGGTGAATTAGTAATCTGGATCAAATTAGCCGTTATCCCCTTGATTTAAGGAAATTAAGACCTGGGACTAATTAGGGTTTAAGTGGGATGAACATGGGTTTTAATCCGTATTGGGGGTTTATTAATTTTGAATTTGTGTTTAAGAGGGAAAATAATACTGATTAATAAATCAGTATTTAGTATTGGGTGGAAAAATGACGTGGAGAGGGGGGTGAGATGGATGCTGGTGATTGGTTGGGGGGTGACGTGGAAGGTGGTGGTTGGCTGAGGGGAGTTTGTTTGTCTGGCCAAGTTAGGTCCCCCATGTCCCATTCACTTGATAAATTGAGCAAATCAGCTTAAAACCTTCAATCCTTTGTTAATAAGTTTGGCAGTTTTGTCAAATTTGGCACAACATTTTATAAACTTTTTCCAAAGGGTTCTAAATGCACAAATTGAATTCTTCAAGGGCCATTCTTGTAATGTCTTCAAACTTCAAGGACTTTGACTTGTTTGTTGACTTCTTGGAGGACCATTATTGACAATTTAGTTTTGATGAGGGACTAAATTTGCCAATTCTTCAAAGTTAAGGGTCCTTTTTGTAATTTTGACAAACTTTAGGGACCAAACTTGTAATTATGAAGATACAAGGGTATAAAGTGTCAATTCTTCAAACTTGGAGGACCAATCTTCAATATTCTTCAAATCTTCAAGGGTTTTCTTTGGAAAATTCCTCATTAGGGCTTGGTTCATCGTGCGGCTTCGTTTCCCGTGTTCGTTTTTGCATGATTCTTGTGATCATTTGTCATTTTTCTCAATATCCCGTACCTAAAATACACAAGCAACAAACACAAGCATATATTTGGGTATTTTGATGATATTTAATGCATTTTAAGCCCAATTTGGACGATGAGACTATGTATAAAAGCAGTCTCATCACTCCCCCATACTAAACCATTGTCGTGTCCTCACGCAATGCTAGAATAAAGTATCATAGCATCTCCGAAATTCATTTTATTCACTTTATTGAAATCATAAACTAGCTACACTACTACTATTACTACTACTTGCGTTTTAGACATAATGTATGATTTTCATCGCAAAATGGGACGTTTAGGTTCATAGAATAAGAACACGTGAATGCTTCGTTAGAAATAATTTCATCGTCCTCGATTTTCACCCTAATTCCATGCCAAGCGTGCAACGAGATCATTGTCATTATAAGTTAGTAATGCTAACACTACTCATATGCCCTAATCACGTACTTATTCTCCCATTATTCCTAAGTTGTATCTCTTATATTTTATTTTGTCTTGAATGTTTCACGAGGATACATTGTTGACTTATGCGATAATAGAGATTTAGGTCTAAAAATAGAGTCCTAACGGTGTAACTAAGACCATCAAATCAATAACCCCTCCTAATAGACAACGATGTTAAAAAATTAAGTTGACAAGAAGAATCGATAAACACGGTTTTATAACGGTTTTGAACATGAGACTTATTACCAAGACTTTTATACGCCCCCTAACGGAAGGGCCTTATTATCTTTGGTTTACCTCCATCTTTTAATCAACTTCGCCATGAAGCTTTTATTATGACTTCGGTCTTGCCTTGCCTTTTATTATCCGCCTCATCGGTGGTTTTATTAGCCAAAGACGTATATCCTCACGCTAAAGCGAATTTTGGATCTTTAAAGCTTCGAAGATTAAGGCTTGATTCACTTTCAATTTTGCATAGATTTTAGGCCTTGTGGGGCTTCAAATTGTTTGCTTGATTTAGGTGAGCACTTGAAATCTTATTATTGGGTGAAGCTTTCGATTATTAGGGTGCCAATACTTCAAAACCGTGACGCTGGCGATACCTTAATGTCTTCCCAATTTAATTACACGGAAGCTACTAGAAAAGACTAGAAACCCAACAATCCTAACTAAACCGCTAAGTCAATATTTATTAAGCAAAAAATATTTACAAGCGAAGGGAGAATAAGCAAATAACAAGAACACATGAGTTTTTGAAAGAATACGAGTACTCTACGTTTAGCATAGTAACTTATAATTAACTCTATCATTTCTCGTCCTCATTTAAGAGACTTAGCCTAATGTGTAGTTAAGGAATCAAAGCTAAGTGCTCAACACGCACGGTCGAGTCAAAAATTACTCTTATTCTCGCCATCGGAAAATCTACATTCGTGTCTTCAAACACTTATAAACATGAGAAAAAATTTAAAATTTGGCCTTTTTTAGCCTTATTTTGCAATAAAACGATAAACAAAAAGATAAACTTTGGAAAGCGTGAAGGTTTGGCAAGGCAAGTATCTATTCACCCCCCATACTAAAGTTAAACATTGTCCTCAATGTTTCGAGTCTAGGGGTGCAAACACCCCCATACTAAAGACGTAGTCGAATGCCTAATCTAGCATGGAAAGGGTGTAACCAATAAATTAATAGCCATTTATGAAGTGTGCTAAAAACCTAAGGTTAGAACATCAAAGGATATATCATGGATATTGAGAAATGTCTCCAAAGCAAACGATCGAGTGCTCCCATAAAACGAATACGAGAGGCTCCAATCGTGAAGATCATGATCTAAAAACCACATATCACAAACAACCACAGAACAAAGGTTGGGAGGGCACAAATCCCCACACGTAAGCTACATTAGAAAGCGATAATATGTACATAGGATAAGCATGGGACTCCCCCACGAGGCACCTCGTTTTTGATTACCGAGTCATGAGCTCGACTCGATCCCCTCAATACTAATTATCATTGGGGAAGGTGACTTGGTCGAGGTAGTTCAAGGATGGAACTTCCCCGCCAAATTAGTGCTTCAACCTATGTCCATTCACCTTGAAGTTAGGACCATCATCTTGAGCTAGCTCGATGGTCCTATACGGAAACACTTGAGTCACGGTGAATGGACCGGACCAACGGGATTTCAATTTACCGGAAAATATTTTCAATCTTGAATTAAAAAGTAAAACTTGATCCCCAATGTTAAAAACCCGGTTTTTAATTTTAGAATCATGCAACTTTTTAGTTTTCTCTTTATAAATCAATGAATTTTCATAAGCAATATCCCTTAATTCATCCAATTCATTTAATTGCATTTTCCGGTGTTTTCCCGCGGTCTCCATGTCATCATTACAATGCTTTAGGGCCAAATAAGCCTTGTGTTCTAATTCTATAGGCAAATGACAATTCTTTCCATACACAAGCTTATAGGGAGTGCACCCAATGGGCGTCTTATGAGCGGTCCTAAAGGCCCATAAAGCATCGTCTAACTTATCCGACCAAGATTGTCGGTTTTCCCCAACGGATCTCTCCAAGATCCTCTTCAACGCTCGGTTTGAAACCTCGACTTGCCCACTCGTTTGTGGGTGATAAGCCGTAGAAAGACGATGTTTAACCCCATATTTCTTTAGAACCCTTTCAAATTGGTCATTACAAAAATGGGTTCCACGATCGCTTATGATAGCACGAGGGGTTCCAAACCTAGCAAACAAACTTTTCAAGAACTTAACTACCACACGAGCATCATTGGTGGGCAAGGCCTTTGCCTCCACCCACTTAGAAAGGTAGTCAACCGCAACGAGAATGTACTTATTACCACGAGATGATGGGAACGGCCCCATAAAGTCTATGCCCCAAACGTCAAAGATCTCACATACTTGAATGATATTTTGTGGCATTTCATCTTTTTGTGAGGCTTTTCCTTGTCGTTGGCATGCATCACACGACTTCACCAGATCTTGTGCATCTCGGTAAATAGTAGGCCAAAAGAAGCCGGCATCAAACACCTTTTTAGCCGTGAGATTAGCACCGTGGTGACCACCCGTGGGTCCCTCATGGCAAGCTCTAAGGATGTTAGAAGCTTCGGTGCCAAAAACACAACGTCAGATGATTTGATCCGCACAAGTTCGAAACAAGTAAGGGTCGTTCCAAAAGTAGAACTTGACGTCACGAAAGAATTTTCGTTTTTCTTGAGTCGTCATACCCTTAATGATGAAGTTACCCGCATGGTAATTTGCAAAATCCGCAAACCATGGGGTAGAAGAATCAAGCTTAGAATTCACTACACCAAGTGTCTCGAGCGGAAATGTTTCGGTGATTTCCTTAGGCTCGTAAACACTTTGGTGAGGATCTTCCAAACGAGAGAGATGATCGGCCGCTAGATTCTCGGCTCCTTTTTTGTCAACGATTTTGTGATCAAATTCTTGAAGGAGGAGAATCCAACGAAGTAATCTCGGCTTAGCATCTTGCTTTGCCATAAGATACTTAATAGCCGAATGGTCCGTATACACTATGCATTTCGTTAAGACGAGATAAGGTCGGAATTTCACAAATGCATACACCACGACAAGGAACTCATTTTCCGTTGTAGTGTATTTAAGTTGAGCCTCGGTCATCGTCTTGATAGCATAGTGAATAGGCAAGAAGTGCTTATCATGACGTTGCCCCAAAACGGCCCCAATAGCGTAATCACTAGCATCACACATAAGTTCAAAGGGGAGGTTCCAATTTGGAGCAACAAGAATGGGAGCTTCGGTAAGTTTCCTCTTAAGGATCTCAAAGGCTCGTACACAATCTTCGTCAAAGACAAAACGTGCCTCTTTTTCAAGAAGATGTGTAATGGGTCGAGAAATCTTCGAGAAATCCTTGATGAATCGTCGATAAAAGCCCGCGTGGCCTAGGAAACTCCTAACTCCCTTGACGGTTTTGGGATGAGGTAATTTAGCGATGACGTCTACCTTAGCTTGATCTACCTCAATCCCCGCTTTCGAGACCTTGTGCCCTAAGACGATTCCACTCTTAACCATAAAATGACACTTTTCCCAATTGAGCACAAGGTTGGTTTCCTCACAACGTTTTAACATTCTCTCTAGGTTCGACAAACACGAAGTGAAAGAATCACCAAACACGGAAAAGTCATCCATGAAGACTTCCATCGTCTTCTCGATCATATCATGAAAAATAGCCATCATGCATCGTTGAAAAGTTCCCGGTGCATTACAAAGTCCGAATGGCATTCTACGATAGGCAAACGTTCCATATGGACACGTAAACGTAGTTTTTTCTTGATCACGAGGATCGATGGGAATTTGGAAGTAACCGGAAAAACCATCTAAAAAGCAATAGAAATCGTTTCCCGCAAGACGCTCCAACATTTGGTCCATGAAGGGCAAGGGAAAATGGTCTTTTCGAGTGGCTTCATTCAACTTACGATAGTCAATGCACACTCTCCATCCGGTCACGAGTCTAGTGGGAATCAACTCGTTGGCATCGTTTGGCACAACGGTCATCCCTCCCTTTTTAGGGACACAATGAATAGGACTCACCCAAGGGCTATCGGAAATAGGGTAAATCATTCCCGCGTCAAGGAGTTTAAGGACCTCCTTTTTGATGACGTCGTGAATTTTGGGGTTCACCCTCCTTTAACTTTGGATTGTTGGCTTGAAATCCTCCTCCATTAAGATTTTGTGGGTACAAAACTTGGGATCGATTCCCTTAATGTCGGATAACTTCCACGCAATCGCCCCTTTGTGATCCTTAAGAACATCGACAAGTGCGGTTTTTTCGTCATTCGAAAGATCTTTCGCAATAATAACCGGCAACTTGTCGTCCTCCTCCAAATAGACATACTCGAGGTGAGGAGGTAAATCTTTCAACTCGAGAATAGGTGGTTCCTCAAGTGAAGATTTGGGCTCGATACTCATAACCTCCTCGGGTGGAGGCAATGGGAAATCGTTGAGAAAATCCTTGATAATCGAGAAGTCCTCATCGTTGTCGAGGTCTTCGTCACAAGTACGTGGAACATCGAATTCTTCCAACGTAAAACCACCACCTTCGAAAGGAGTGAAGGTTGGTGTCGAATTATCAAGAATTGGATCTAACATAGTGGGATTGCCACTAGTTTCTTCATCACCAAACCCTAAAACTTCTTGTGAAAATTCCTCGCAAACCACGTCGATCATATCAACGAGGTTTATGGTAGCAACGGAATAAAAATGAGAAAGTTGAGAATTTTGAGTTGCGTTTATAACAAGTTCCTCGTCGTTGAAACGTAAGGTGATCTTTCTAGCATGAACATCAATTAAAGCCATAGACGTATCTAAAAACGAACGACCTAAAATAAGAGGAACTTGAGGATCCGTGGGGATATCGACAACGATAAAGTCTACGGGATAGTAGAACTTCCCCACTTTCACAAAAACGTCTTCCGCCAAACCACATGCAAGAATCGTGGAATGGTCGGCCAACTCAATAGACATTCGTGAAGGAGTAAGATTAGGAAGATTGAGCGACTTGAAGATTGCAAGTGGCATCAAGTTAATGCTAGCACCAAGATCGGCCAAGGCATAGCATTCTTCCATATCTTGAATGGCACAAGGGATCAAAAATTTACCGGGATCACCGACTTTTTGAGGTATGCGATTAAGATAAACCGACGAACAACTAGACATTCGGTGCAATTTCTCCTTGTTGTTCAACATACTCTTAAAGTTAGCGGCAAATCAAGGCATCATGACCAAATCATCGGCGAAACTCACATTAAAGTGCAAATCACGAAACATTTTCATAAAAAGCTCAAATTGGTAGTTGTCGCGCTCTTGTCGTTTCTCCTTCCTAAGTCTCGATGGGTAAGGCAAGGGTGGTGTGGGTTGGGGCATAGGCATAGCCTTTGGAATCTCGGGTTCCAATATGGGTGATGGGTCAACCGTAGGTGTGGCATGAGCGGTACTTTGTGGGATTGAAGTATGCTCCTTTTCGACCACCACCTCGGGCTCTTCCTCAATTTCCTCCACCGTTGGAGTAATTGGTTGAGGAGTCGGTTCCTTAAGTGTCTTACCACTACGTGTGGTAATCACTTTCATCTCTCCCTTCGGGTTTGAAACGGTGTTGCTAGGCAAACTACTCGAAGTAGAGGCTTTGTTCCCTATGACGGCTTCTAAAATGGCGTTAAGCTTAACATCTTGACTATTAAACTTCAAATCTTGGCTAGCGGCTTTTTGGTCAATTCTTTGTTCAAGCCTAGCATAACTTTGCTCTATCTTGTTGTTTTGACCTCGAATTTGGTTAACAAAATCATTTTTCAATTCATTTCTCATGGCTAGATTTTCCTTAACAAAATTAGCTAACTCCTTTGCGTTCTTAGCCGTGTCCCTAGCTTGATTAGCCAATTGCTCTTGAATGTTTTCCAAAATATTATCTTTTGCCGTGGCGTAATTCACAAAGTCCATTGGAAGTTCTTTAGTGTAAGCATTTTGAAGACCTTGACTCGTGTTTTGAAAATTACGGTTTTGATTTTGATTTTGCAATTGGCTACTACTACTCCCTTGATTCCCATAGTTGTTATTACCCTTAAAATTGTTCCTTTGATTGCTTTGGTAACCAACTTGATTGTTTCGATAATTGTTAGCATTTTGATTTGGTGAAAAACCCGGTGGAGTCAATTGATTAGTGCGAGGAACTTGACCGTTTTGGTTATAAGTTCCCGCGGCCGCGAAGGCACTCGAAGTGTTACCACCATTAGTAATGCACTCGGAATAATCATGAGCTCCACCACAATACATACAAGAAACCTCAACCGCTTTAATCATAGCGGGAGCGGGTTGTTCACCAACTTTAAATGAAGACGAAGTCTTACGAACACTCGACGTGCTACGAGGACTATACACCTTAGACCTATTCTCAATGATTAACAATGCTTCCTCGACCGTCTTACACAAGAAATTACCACCCGCGGCGGAATTAAGATAATCACGCTCATGATCGTTCAAGCCATTGTAAAACGTGTCTATTTGATGCAAGTCAGAAAAACCATGATGAGGAAATTCGTGCAACATTTCCTTAAACCTATTCCAAGCCGTTGAAAAACTCTCATTATACTCTTGCGAAAACTTTGAAATCTCGTTTTTCAAGTGCGTAGTCTTAGAGGGCGGAAAAAATTGGTTCACGAATTTTGAAACGAGATCCTTCCACATCAATATAGAATTGGGTGGCTCTTTCTCTAACCAAATTTTTGCGGGCCCCGCTAAGGAATACGGAAAAAGCATCATCTTAATCGATTCGTTTGAAACATCCTTAAACTTGCATGTGGCGGTGAGACGATTAAATTGGCGAATGTGGTTATGAGGGTTGTCCTTTTCGTCACCTCGAAACTTGTTGTTTTGATTCATGGACAATAAACCCGTCTTAACCTCAAAATTCTCCGCAAGGATAGCAGGAATCACAATCGCTTCTCCATAACCCTCAGTGGGTGCTTGAAGCAACTCCATCATAGTTCGATTAGCCATGCGTGCTTCTTTCACTACAATGGGTTCGTCAATAGGAGACTCCTCACTAGTAGGAGTGAGTGATTTGTTTCTTCGTTTACGAGCACGTCTTGCTTTAGAGCGAGTTTGCATAAACGTCACGTACAACGAGAAGGCGAGCAAAGAAGATTCTTTTTGGTGTTTTGTTTTTTTTTTTTTTGGTTTTTGATTGTTTTTACTTTTTTGGATTTTTGGAATGTATTAGTAGACACAAATCTACAAATCTCCTCCTTAATCAAATCTCTCGCTTAAAGAAGCCTCAAGGAATGAAAACGAACACGTGAAGTGAACGCCTTCGATGACTTTAGAACGATGGTGGAACACCAAATCGTTCAAGAGGGTTTAATCAAATGAAACCAAGAAAATATATATGATACTTAGTAATACTTTGGGCGGCAAAACCCTCGATTAGCTTTCAAAATCAAAATACGCACAAGCAAGCGGAGGAAACGAGGCGGCGCGAAGCACTTAAGAGCCTTTTTCCTTTAGGTCGTGAAATACAACCGCCTTATACCCACCTTATAGTTTGTATTTCTCAAAATCGAGCTTCACGAAAGTATTTATCTATTTTTGCCTTTTTCTTTGGTTTGAGATTCGAATACAATGATTGGGTAATGACCTCCCAAGTCAAGGTTGTGATTTCTCACGTATTTGGAGTACTTGTAAATTTATTGTTCTACGTATACAGTATAGTAATAATATTCACAAAAAACGAAAAACGATAATACGTATTAGTAGAGTGCTACTAATACAATTAGCTAATTATGGCTATATATAAAAACAACAATGGTTCAACCAAAACACAACACGCCTCCCCGGCAGCGGCGCCAAAATGATGTTGGTAGTTTTGTACACCTTTAGGAAAAGGATGCACAAAGTAGGGCAAGTGCACGACGATTTAGGAAAACCGTGTGTGAATGACCCCAAGTAAGTGAGTTCGTTCTCGAGGAGGCAAGTGCGTTGTGTTAAGAGTTGATTAATGTTTGTGATTATATTGATTGAGAAAGAAATGGGATTAGAAGAGAAAGACGGTTACGAAAATGAATTAAACTACGACGAAAAAGGCGTAAACGTAAAACCGTAAATAGTGCCAAAATTAAAATTTTAACCTAAAGATTCCTAAAAATTACTAAAAATCCCCAATAATATTCTAAGAGTTTACAAAAAATCCAAACTTGCTAAAACCTTTTAATTAATTAGAAAATGACTTTTTAATGCTAATTAAAGCCCTAAAAATCACTTTTAATTATTAAAAAGCCCTAAACAAGATTTTATAGTTTGTAAACCTCAAAAATATCCTAATTAAGCTAAAAACTATTTTTAAAAATTTTATAACCAAATTAAACTATTTTTAAACCCTTAAAAACTATTAAAATGTATTAAATCTTAAATTAATTCTAGAAATTAATTGAAAAGTCTAAAAAATATTTGGAAAGTGACAAAACTCCTAATTTAATGTCCTTAACCTAGGAAAAATGTAAAAACAAGAAAAAATAAAACTTCAAATTTTAATAATAAAATAATATTAAAATATTCAAAAAAATAAAAAGTTTGTAAATAAATTCTAAAAAATTACCAAAAATCCTAAGTAATGTAACTAAAACAAAAATGCAAACCAAATTTTCTGAAACCTATTAAATAATTTTATATTAAATTTTAAAGTTGCTTAAAAATCCTAAAATCTTATAAAATTAAAAATAAGCTAAATTGAAAACCTAATAAGCTGTAAACCTCAAAAGTATGATTAAAAACCTAAAAATTATTTTTCCAGATTTTTAAATTACTTCTTACTATTTTTAAATGACTTTCTAAAAATTAAATTTAAAATAATCCTAATAAATAAAATAATAAAGGGAAAAATCTAATTTTTGCTCAGAAAAATCAACAACCCTAATATAAACCTAGGAAAAATGCTAAACTTGAAAAAGCTAAAAGAAATAAGCAGGAAACTGCTTATTTAAAAGCTGTTAACTTAAATAAGCTTAAAAACAAAACACCTTAAGTAATTAATGAAATGAAGTATAAACGTAAAAAGTCATCTGGATCACTGGTAAGCACGCTACTCCTTGGAACGCAAGGTCGCGTGTTCGAGTCCAGGCAGGGTGAACTTTTTACAAAACTTTTCTTTTTTTTTCTTTTTAAACTTAAATCCAGTAACCTTAGTAAGCACAAAAATACAAACACAATGCTAAAATAATCAAGAAATAAGCAAGATTAAACCAAAACGTGCCCAGACAAGGACTTGTTGACTGATGAACAAATGTAAAGTCTTCACAAGTGAAGACTGTGATCAAGAGGGCTTGATCCTGCTTTTTGTGGTGAATTGTTGGACAAAGGGGGCACCCTTGTACTCTTTGGAGTACAAGGAGTCAAGAAAATCACAAAAATCAGCAAGTTACAAGCAAGAATCAAGCAGAAATAAGCCAAAAAGTTCTGATTAAGCTAAATGTGGGTCTGAGAGCAAGTTGCTGATATTCTTGGCACAATAATGAGATTCTAGGTCAGATTACTTGCACACAAACTAAACACATGGCATAAAATCAATCAACAAACCTTAAACACCCTAAGATCTAACAATTAACAAGACTTGATGAGCAAATTTTTCATAAAATGAGCAGAAAAATGATTATGCAGTTTTATGCTATCCTTTTCCCTTTTTTATCACTCACTTTGCTTCAAACTTGTACCAAACTGAAAACAAAACTACACACTACCAATTTCTACCCTATTGAAAGTATTTAACACGTTTTTGCTTCACAAATTAGCCACACAATCAGATTAAAACACAAATCCAAACACCCCTTTATAATGACTGAAATCAAAATTTTCAAAGCAACTTAACACAAAACTCAACCAAATCAAACCTAAGCTATCTAAATATGCATAAAAGATCTATATAAGCAATATTTAACACTTAAACCAACAAACAAGCAATTATCACACAAGTCACATAAACATCATATAAAACCTAAAACTTTGAACAAATAAAAATAGAATGAAGGTGCTACCTTAAGGGTCCTACATCTAGGACCCTTAGTGGTTGCTTAACCACCTCCAATCAGGCTGGGGCCTGAGCTGAATCTTGGGCTGATGAACAAGAAAGCAAGAAAAAGAGAGGGTGGTGGTGGTCACTGTGGACAAACACACCACATGTATCTTAAAAGGATTTGAGTCTTTGAAACCTTCTAAGAGAAAAGTAAAGCACAAGGGTCAACTGTTCACAATACCAATAAGCTATAAACAAGCTTATTGGTTAAGCTGTTTATGGCTTATTGGATAATAATAAAAAGAAAATGATTTGAATGTTTTTGAAATGCTATCACCAACTAAATCAACAAAGGTTTAAACCCTCATTTAAACTTGATAATCTATAAGATTATCAGGCTTAAAAATGCAAGCTTAATCCCTTGGACCAATTTTAGGAAAATTCACTTCTTGAATCACAAACAGAAACTTAAACTGAAAAATTAAACTTGGAAATTTTAAAATTGCAAGAATGTAAAAGGTGGACCTTTGCTTCTCATCAACAACACAACACCAATTCTATTTCACCAAATAGATTGGATTTACAATGCCTGTGAAAAACGGAGAAAAAAAAGAACAACTCCAAATGCTAGCCTACAATGCCTTTATATAGAGGCTACAACTGTTCTAGAAGTGAATAGAAACCTAAAACCCTAATATCTGAACTTCCAGTATTGCCCTTGAGGATTCTTTGAAGATGCCATAAAGATGCCCAATCTTGAATTTTTGTCAAGAGATCATGTGAAGGTTTTGGACTATAGCAAAGATGCCAGTTGTGAGAATTGATCTTGGCCGTTTGTAGAGTCCTTTGGGAGCACGAAATCCTTGTGAGTGGTTGATTCCCTGCTGTGAGTTTGTCTTGGAGCCAAAGTGGGTCAGGGGAAGCTTGGAGAGGCACATGGGAGGGGATGGTGACATTTTGGGAAGGTGGGATATGAGTAGAGTGAGGTGAATTAGTAATCTGGATCAAATTAGCCATTATCCCCTTGATTTAAGGAAATTAAGACCTGGGACTAATTAGGGTTTAAGTGGGATGAACATGGGTTTTAATCCGTATTGGGGGTTTATTAATTTTGAATTTGTGTTTAAGAGGGAAAATAATACTGATTAATAAATCAGTATTTAGTGTTGGGTGAAAAAATGACGTGGAGAGGGAGGTGAGATGGATGCTGGTGATTGGTTGGGGGGTGACGTGGCAGGTAGTGGTTGGCTGAGGGGAGTTTGTTTGTCTGGCCAAGTTAGGTCCCCCATGTCCCATTCACTTGCTAATTTGAGCAAATCAGCTTAAAACCTTCAATCCTTTGTTAATAAGTTTGGCAGTTTTGTCAAATTTGGCACAACATTTTATAAACTTTTTCCAAAGGGTTCTAAATGCACAAATTGAATTCTTCAAGGGCCATTCTTGTAATGTCTTCAAACTTCAAGGACTTTGACTTGTTTGTTGACTTCTTGGAGGACCATTATTGACAATTTAGTTTTGATGAGGGACTAAATTTGCCAATTCTTCAAAGTTAAGGGTCCTTTTTGTAATTTTGACAAACTTTAGGGACCAAACTTGTAATTATGTAGATACAAGGGTATAAAGTGTCAATTCTTAAAACTTGGAGGACCAATCTTCAATATTCTTCAAATCTTCAAGGGTTTTCTTTGGAAAATTCCTCATTAGGGCTTGGTTTATCGTGCGGCTTCGTTTCCCGTGTTCGTTTTTGCATGATTCTTGTGATCATTTGTCATTTTTCTCAATATCTGTACCTAAAATACACAAGCAACAAACACAAGCATATATTTGGGTATTTTGATGATATTTAATGCATTTTAAGCCCAATTTGGACGATGAGACTATGTATAAAAGCAGTCTCATCAGTATGCAATCTTGAAGATTCTCCAAAAGTAGCTCTATGTAATGATCTTTGAATAAAAATAACTAAAATATTTTTGATGTAGAAGTAGAATAACCCAAACCTGTGTTCCATGTCTTGCACTATCCATGTGACTCCAAAACTCACGGCTATAATGAGTAGACTATAAAACTCACAGCTATAATGAGTAGTCTCTTGACAGAAAGAGTTCTCTAGAAAATATAAGCATAGAGCGTCTTAAGAAAAATCTCATACCCTTTCTACCTTTTTATCAAGTCCGTTGTCACAAATTAAAAGAACCTTCAAAAGTAATGATGACCAGACACAACTTTTTAAGATATGATATAACACAAACTTCGCGAAATTCTTCTTCGAACATCAAACTTACTATAAGAATTCTTCCCCTTAATCATATACCTCGTTATGAAATATATCTGAGCCATAAATATCAAAACGATATTCTGAATTAAAAAACAGAGATTCCATTTACCTTCGTGTGTAAATACCTCGTTTTGTGTGCCAAAACTGAATCAAATTACCAAACAGCAGCTTTTCTTCCTTTATCGGAAATCCTTCATCTCTGTCAGCGCTTTTGTCAACGTCTGACCTATTCCTATCAGCGTCTAATTCTGTCAGCGGCTGATGTACACCTGTCAGCGTCTCGATTACAAACGTCAGCGTCTTCAAAACATATACGCTGTCAGCGGATGAATTTTAATGCATCCGCGTCAACTTTTCTTCATGTCAGTGGCTCGATCCACCCACATGATCAATCACAATCACGATCATGCATGCATACTGTCTTCTTTTAATACATCACTTTCTTTTTCAAACTTTGAACTAATACTAAAGTATGGAAAAAAGTTACTTCTTGCACATCTCATGTGATATATTCTTCTTTGGCATTGAGTGTGACTAATTAAACATATAAGCATATGTCCCTTTCCCTGACATTAAGTATAGACCACACTAATTTCCAACGTCTGCTTTTATACATGGGAATAATATTGATGAAAACCTGTCATCATCGTATAATATCACCAACGTTGGTTTTCTAAAAACCCTTATAAGCTGCCAGTGGTTATCTTGTATCCTGGCTGTTACAAATAATATTCACGCCCAGCCCATAATCTCAGCAACCAACAAACCTGCTGCTTCTCATACATCTCATTATCTGCTACTACACACCCATGATAATTTACTTTCAGATCCACAAACTGTTACCTTAATCCCATTCATCCTTGTATCTATTATCTGTTGCACCCACATGTGATACAATGTCAGTGAACAGAAACTCGAGACAAAGTGAACACTTTATCTTGCTGTGAACCAGGACGTGCTTTCTCACTGTTTTATTCTGGGACCACATGTCTTGCACGACACAAATAAAAACAATACTGAAACGTCCTTGATAAATATGTAATTAACTCATTGATGCGTCTTCTGGCTACAAAATCACGTGACTTCCATTATCGCTGCTAACAAAAACTATCACCAGATCTTGTATATCAATTTTAAAACCAAACCAACGTCGACCAATTCTTTTGCTAGTACATCAACGAATTTAGAAACAATAAATCTAGGGTTTCATCTAAGATACCCTAAAAATAAAAATTACAATTCACAAGTTCGATCGACTTCACAACAGCTTCTAACCATGAACGCTACATCTCTTTTCTGTTCTAAACTCGATTCTAGGGTTTGGAATAAACCCTAATTCATTATTTTATGTAAAACAGAAAACTTTGTACCTTACAGCCGACTTCGACTTCAAATAACTTCCTCATGAGAGCTTAGATCGAAGATCCCTTCGATGAGATTCTAGACACAAGTGCGAAGAATCTAAAGCAAAAATTTCACGATGATCCAACGGTTAACGAAGGAGAAATCGTGTTTTGAATACGGCTGTCCACAGAAAACTACATGTGATCATTCTTCTCTACTGCTGACTTCGACGCTTAATAATTTTTTCTTGAGGATAGATCGTGACAATCCCTCCCGTGGATATCTAGATATATATGTGTAGAACACATACAAAAAAATTCTTGGCGATCTAACGGTTCAATAAAAGTTTATGCCCTTCGTACTACTGCTACGCACACAAAACTGCATAAAAACCCTAATACGGGTTTTTCTTCTTTTTCATTATGAACGAACACCTTGTTGATCCTAGCATCGAGAGCCACCGCTCTGATACCAATTCTTGAAACCATAATTTACGGATCGATTGAGCTTGCTAGGAATGCATCATGTTCATATGATAAACATAGCGGAATAGAACACGACACATAAACAAGGTGTTATGGACAAGACGAAATTTTCCCAAACGTTACTTGTATTATTAAACACAAATAACATCTAGACGTGTATACATTAAATCCCACGTCTAGACACACGAATTGCTTGTAGGTTACATTGTGAATGATAGTTATGATAAAACATATGGTCTAGCATTCTTTATATAATAGAATGTACAGACTTTTATAAAGGAAACTAGATAAAACCAAATCTTCTAAATATATCTTAAAATATTTTCTACAAGTTTGTCCACCAGCTTGTAGAATCTTCTTTTGTCAGATTTAGTCCTTGTCTTTTAGTTTTGACACATCAACTAAATAATTCGACCCAACAAAGGTTTGTTGATGAAGATTAATTTCTAGACCTTAGATCCTTTCCTCTGTCTTCTCTCTCTTTCTTGTTTCAATCTAAAGGTGGATAATAGCCTTCTTGCACATGGATTGCCAGCGTGTACAAGATTTGTGCTAGTTGTGCTTCTTTGTTGCTGAGGTGGAGGGATTTAATTGGTTCAATGTATAGTGGCAGTCAAATCCACCAATCAGAGTTGAGGTGTGACGCAACTCATAGCTACGTGGGAGCCTTGGTGTCAGCATCTTCTCTCCTTATTTTCTTGGGGATTAATTGGAGCGCGTGGCTCTCAATTGCTGCTGGAATGGAAACCCCCAATTTATCTAGGGTTCTTGAGTCTGGGTTTGTTCTTCCCCCAATTTTCTTGCGTCTTTTATTTTCTTTTATTTGTTTGTTGATTTTGACCGACTGACTTGTTGACTCAAAAGTATAAATAATACTTCCACCGTCTTGTAATTTTTGTGCACTTGGGCTTTGGACCCAATTAAATAATACTTTACTCCATTCGTTTCATGTTTATGGTAATTGGGCTTTTTGGAACCAAGTTATGAAATACTTCCATCCGTATCTTGATATTGGGCCTTAGATATGGGCTTTGAGTCCAAATTAGTTTCAAACTTCCATACTTGGGCTTTAAGGCCCAATAAACACATGTGGGTCCCACAAAGGCCCAATAAACTTGATAAATCCAAATCCTCGGATAAAAACAATCTTGAATTTTGGTTTCTTGAAATTATCTTCAAACTCGTGTCGGTTTTGCCGGTTTTTGTGAACTTGGTACCTACACACACGAAACAAACAAAACAAGCATATACAATACAATAATCATAATTTTTATGCATTTTAAGTCCATTTTGAGATATAAATGATATGAGTAATTACACTCATATCAAACTCCCCCTTGCTAAGAAATTGTTGTGTCCTCACGCAATGATAAAATAAAGCTACTAACTACACTTTTATTCAACTTTTGACACTTTATTTTGCAAAGACATAATGTATTGCTTTCATTACTGAAAAATAACTTTTAGGATCATAAAAATTGAATAGATTCATCGTCATTGACTTTTCACTCTTTCCATGCCAAGTTTAAAAAAAGATCATTGTCAATCATAAGTCCCAATGTTAAGACCACTTTTACAAGTAATTTGTGTTAAACTCAATCTCCTTTATTCCTAATTGTATCTCTAGATTTTAAATAATGTCATTCACCCAAAGGCTCATTTGACTTATTTAATAATTATTAGTCCAAAAATGAAGGCAAAAACAGTGTAAACCCAACACTCAAAACCTAACCTCGACTTCCAAAACCGTTGCCACTAAAGAAAGCCCGCATCAAGGATAACTTAACATGATTTGAGGAATAAATCCCTGGATCCGAAATTTGGCTAATAGGACTACTTAAAGCAACAATTATTCCTCCAAAGTCGATTTGACCTTATTTATGGAGTTAGCAACATTTACATCATACACCTTGAGGCTCTTTAAGATGTAAAAGTGCTCCTTATTTATGATCCACACCCGAAGGCTCCTTGGACATAAACAAGGGAATTGAAATTCACCATCCACCCTAAGGCTCATGATGATGAAGCAATTTTTATTAAACACGTCACCATGCCATACACCCTGAGGCTCTAATGACATGACTAGTGCTACATGACTCCCACCCGAAGGCTCATAGAGAACATGTTTTTATTTATTCTTTTTTATTATGATATATATAGTAAGCCAAATCTCCGCAATCCCATGATCAAAAAGTCTATGACGCTGACACCCTCAATGTGTTTTCACTTTAATGACAAGGGAAGAAAAAGAAGGAGTTACGAGTTAAGATATTGTGCCCAAACTGCTAAAAACTTCATTTATTAAGCAATTTAATATTCAAGCGTGAAACATAAATACGAGGAGAAAGAATCAAACACAAAAATACTTATACAAGGAAGACTTAGCCTCAAAACTTATGATTCAACTTTATCATTTCTTGTTCTCCATATTGTAAAATCTCAAAGATGTGAGACTAATGGATACTTAGCCTATTAAATCAAAGTTTTGGGTTTTCAAGTCATCTATAGGATCTTGCATCTTATTAGACTTTTTCAAGTTTAGAATTTACGTTTTAAAGTTCCCTTGATAAATGACTTTCTAGGATCAATTATAGGAACTTTCGAAAAGTCCGTGTTCTTAAACCCGTATGAGTTAAGACTTTCGCGTTTTAAAGTCCCCTATATAAAAGTCTAGCAAAACTTGATTTAAACACGTTAAGGAATGAGCTAAGGTAAAAAAACAATCGAGTCAAAAACTATTCTCATTTTCACCAACGGGAAGCCTACAGTTGTGTCAAAAACACTTATTTTCTTTATTATTAAACACAAAATTAAAACATTTAAATTTTATGAAAAATGAGAAAAACGATTACGTTTGAACACGACAAAAGCAATTGCAAGCGATTATATCGATTGACTCCCTCATGCTAAAACCAAACATTGTCCTCAATCTTTCCTAGCTCAAGAGTAACAACCCTTGGTAAAACACGAAGAGTTGAATGCAAAAGTCCTAACATGGTAAAAGTACGCAAATCTATAAGCCGTTTATTAATTATGCTTTAAGATAAAACGTTAGTCGATAAAAATCAAAGGATAGTGAGTGCCCCTTTTTACAATCAAAGGGACCGGGCAAAAACCAAACACGAGAGTCTTCAATGATTAGGGTCATACCTAAGATTCACATCACAACAAAAACACGAGCACGATCTTGAAAAGATCAAGACTTATTAGTGTTAGAAAATAGATAGAAGATAGAATATATGGGACTCCCCCACAAGGTACCTCGTTTTTGTTAACCGAGTCATGAGCTTGACTCGATCCCCGCATTCATTGGTCCTTAGGGAAAGTGGTGAAAACCGGCATATTAGAATAAAATCCATCATAAAGCACGATGCCGAGGTCAAAGATCACATCCTCGTTGTCGGTTGACAAACGAGAGGATGAAACTCCAACATAAATATCCAAAAAGAGATGGTGGTCACAAATCATGAAATGGATTAGTATGCTCCCCGAGATAAACTTGCACCAAGATGATCGAAAAATCTTTCAATTATTGCATCGGTGAAAGGCCGAGATTTCCCTAAATCAATGATTCCGGGATCGAATACCTCGTCCTAGAGAGAGAAAGGAATAGACAACACGGTGTCTTCCCCTCATGCTAATCCATAATCATATAAAGCACATGGTAATGATGGGGTAAAGTTCACATCTATAGTGGTATCAACATGAATAACCTTATTGACCTTGTCACTCTTTGGAATGTGAACAAAAGGGTCATGATACTCAAAATGAGTCACATGAAAAACCCGCACATTAAGGTCAAAGTGGGTGGGAGGAGGACTTGGGATGAAATCATCATCAAGTAAGTTCTCTAAAAAGAGAGCGTCCCCCTCCGGGTCGAGATCATCAATACCCGGTGGCATCGAATCATTTGAAGCAAGAAAAATGTCAATTTCTTCCATAAGCGGGTCACTATCCTCAACGGGGATAGGAGATAGAGAGAAAGACTTGGTTATAGGTTTAAAATTCAAAGCTTCGATTTAGAAACGAGAAGATAGACGTTGGATAATTTTTCTCGAAGAATCACGTCTTCCACCTCTAAATGAGTAAGTTCATCGGTGAACTTCTCAAGGATTGGAATAGTCAAATCAACCTCATTTCCCGGTAGAAATTGGTCTAAAGGAGTAAGTTCAAAGGTGACCACTCAAAAACCGGATCACTATCATCCTCATTTCCCGGTGGAAATGTGTGACACCCCGGGTCGGGTCAAAATATTGCGGAATTATCAATAGAGATGTCACAAGGGTGGATCGATAGCACATACTTCATAGAGCATAAGATAAGAAATTATTCAAAACACATTACATGATTATTGTACTAATTTATAAAAATTGTCTTCAACATGATATAAGTAAGATGTTTATTTTTCCCAAATAGAACCCCTGATGAGTCCTATAATGTAGATTACAATGATGCTTGAGTCCATGCATACACCACGTATTAACTTCATTTTCCTGAGAAAAACATGCTTAGATGGTCAACATAAAGTTGGTGAATTTACAGGTTTAATAAATATTAGTTTGGACATACATCAATCAGAGTAGTGACAATGCACAAAGCATTCTTACTAAGAAGGATAGATTACATTTTCTATTACTCGAAACTGAAGCTTAACTTTCCATAGTCCTCAACAGACGAGAACTTGGTGTCCTATATAAAGACACCCAAACCCAGTTCCAACATGGTATACATCTGTTGTCCCGGCCAAGGCACAGTGAGCATGACTCACCCAGATGGGGATGGTCAGTCCCAAATAGATCTATTTATAACTTTCGGCCAATTACAATAATTTAACAGTTTCTATAATAGTCAATCATAATCAAGTTTATACAATTCAGTTATGTCCAATAAAATAGTTGCATGTTTTCTCCCCCGTAAAGGAAAAGTTTATCAATAGTTCATATGGGGCTGTAAACTCACCATGGAGTCTACAAAAGCTGTATAATATGAATATCCAAATAATGCTCACGCCACAAGCTACTACCTAATCAAATAGTACAGTCTTAATAAATAATACAAGGAACGTACGTGTATGCTTATACAAATTTTTAATTCATTTTATTAATGCTACAATGTTTACCTAATGACTGTAGTACAAGTATTAACAACCCTTTAAACTTTTAATTATGTTTCTCGTTTTAGTAAAATAAACATTTTACTTATAATACTAGTATATGTACTTGTATTCAATTTATTAATAATTTATATAAATTCGTCCCATAAAATTATATAAGTACATGTATTTAGTTTACCCAATATACATAAAGTTTATACATTTTATCTCATAAAGTAAAATTTAAATATTTTATTTTGTAAAGTAAAATATCAATATTTTATTTACTTTAAAGTTCCCAAAAATTTTCCAAACATTTATAAAATAATTTATAAGTTATAAGTTTAAGAATTCATACTTTTAATCCTTATGGTTTAGGGTTTATTTAAGTTTCACTAAATTTAAAATAGAATTAGGGTTAGGGCTCGTTTAAGTTTCAAAATATTACAAAACTAGTCCCTCCATGTTTTAAGTAAAGTAAAACTTTCGGATTCTACACTTTTAGTACCTAGGGCTTGTTATACTTTTGGGTTATGGCATAATTAGTCCTCTTAGTTGTAACTAGGTTTTATAACTTTCATACAATGGCAAAAACAGTCCCTAGGGCTACTTTATGTTTCGAATTATTACAAAAGTGGTCCTTAGGGTTATGAAATGACAAAAAAACTTTTAGAAACTTTCAAAAATGGTCTCTAGGGTTTAATATGCCACGGATGGTATTTATTAAACCCTAGACTTTCGGATAATTACATTTTTAGTGCTTGTGTTTAATAGTTTATCAAAACAAGTTTCAAATGTCACGTTTTAGTTCTTAAATTTAATAAATTGTCATTTTAGCCCAAACGTTTTTATAAGTTATATTTTATTATAAAAACTTTCATTTAAATAATCTAAAACATTTAATGGCCTCATTAAATGGGCTAAAAGATCTAATGGGCCATCTATTGGGCCTAAACACATTTTAAGTCCACTAATTTGTTGAATGGGCCTTTAAAACATTTTTTGGGCTTAAATACATTTTTAAGTCCACTAATTAATTAAATGGCCTAAACATATTATTTAAGTCCTTTAAGGTACTAAGATTTGTTAAATGGGCTTATTGGGTCTATTAAGTCTTGGGCTAATGTTGCATGGGCTTGATTAGTCCATTAATACTACTTTTTCATTTTATGTAAGTAATAATCTAGGATTTTCTTATAAGCTTATCATTAGCTTATCAAATTCAAGTTATAAGCTCTAATAGAATAATAAAAGCCCATGGTTTGTTTTATTTGGTGAATCAAATGAGATCTAGATTTGTTATAAGGTTGCATGAAAGTTATAAGCCCTAATATGAGCTTATGACTCACGGTATTATGTTATAGCTTATTAAGATAAGTCAAGACTTGTTTTATGGTTGCATGTAATTATAAGTGTCCCAAAATAAGATCTAGCTATGTACTAACCAAGAAACCAAATCATAAGTCCATGTACATACATATATAGCCCACGGCTATAAATTTAATCTTGGTATTTCCAAGATGATATTTTTAGCTAGTTATGTGTTTATAAGTACTTATAAAGTCCAACATAATTATCTAGATTTATTATATGTTCTCATGGTTATCATTATTCCCAAAACATAACATATAGCCCACGGCTATATTGTTTTTCCCCAAATGTTCACATAAGATTTTTGTGCTTGTTATAAGATTATTAGTTCAAGTTAAGTCCTTAACACTAGATCTAGGTCTAACATGGACATGCATGTTCATTAGAAATCCATCCAAGGAAATCCATAGCCCACGACTATATTTTTACATATATAGTGTTTTGGTGATTTTTAGTATTCCAAAATATGTAGATAATTAAATATCCCGTTACTTAAAACTTGTTATAAAAATCATTGATGTTCATTTAATTATGCCATGACCTTTCAGGTCTTGGTTTTTCATGGTTATGAGTTATAACAAGTTTACTTATGAGATTTGTGATTATTATTTAACCACAATCCTAAAAGTAACGTTTATAACCCACGGCTACATTTAAATCCATAAAATGATTTACATGATTTTTAATCAAGTTTAAACATAGAATAATAGTCATAGGTTTCTTATCAAAAGTTTTTAACCATGACTAATGGTATTCCCAAATATGTCGTGACCTAGATGGTCATGGTTTTTTCAAATCTTGATTTTTAACAAGTTGTTATATGTGTTTACTAGATGGATGTTAATGCATGCAAGTAATAATGAAGAAAGCATAATGAGTAATACCTTCTTGTTAAAATAAATACTAAGGAAGATCTAAGGAACAAAGGAGATTAGTGATCTAATCTTGATGATGATGAAAACCCTAACTATAAACCAAGTCGTGACCTAGATGGATATGGCTAGGGCTTGTATGGCTTGATATTAAGATCAAGTTGGTGGAGATACTTGATTGAGTCATTTTCGTACACCCGGAGGTTATCGTAGTTCTGGCGAAGTGTGAATGGAAATCCACGTTTATGTCTCAAGTTTGATGCTCGAATAAATGTGTTTTTATTTTTATATCTAAACTAAATGATTAAAACTAAGGATAATTCTAATCTAAAGGGAAGCAAGGAAGAAATCCTAATTAAACTCATTAAACTACGGGATAAGTGATTGTAGTGATTTTACTACTCTTTAGGAAAAGAGTGCAAAAGTGGCAAGTATTAAGTGTCGGTTTAGGAAAACCGAGCACTAATGACCAAATAAGTTCAAGTTCGTTTCCCAAGGAGGCAAGTGCGTTGTGTTAAGAGATGATTAAATTTGTGATTATACTTTTGAGAAAGAAAAATAGAAATGAGATTAGAAGAGATTGACGGTTAGGAAGACGGATTTAACTAAGACGAAAAAGGCGTACACGTAAAACCGTAAAAACTACCAAAATTAAAAATTTTAAACCTAAAAATTAATTAAAAGTTAAACTAAGTCTAAAATAATATAAATAAGTATAAAAATCCAATAAAAATATTTTAAAACCTTTTATTAATTAAATATTCAATTTTAAATGCTAATTAAAGCCCTAAAATTAAATATAATTAATCAAAATGTCCAAAATATTATTTTATTGAACAAATAACTTACTTATATTATCTAAAGACTAAAAAGTATTTTTTTAAATTTTAAAAACTATTTTTCCATTTTTAAAACACTAAAAACTATTTTTAAACTAAAATAATTATAAAAAATAATAAAATAATGCAAAAAATAATTTGACACTTTTAAAAATCCTAAATTACTCTAATGAACAGTAGAAAAATGAAAAAGTTTGAAAACTATAAAATTTTTCACTAGAAGACAAAACAGTTAACAATTAAAACCCTAATTAAGCTAATTTAATTATAAAAAATAATTAAAAAGTGAACAGTAAAAACTTTTTTAACTAAAAATCTTAAAATCTTTTCCTTAATCTATGAAAAATCTTAAAACTGAAAAATAATTGTTTTCGTCACTACAAGACAAAAACAGAAACTTAAAAGTTAATTAAAAATGGCTATTAATCCTAAAAAATACTAAATGAGCAGTAATAAAAAAAATAATTAAACAGAAAAATCAAAAATTAAATTAGAAAAATAACAAAACTAGTTTCAAGACCTAATTCTCATTTTTGGGCACTAAAGACAAAATAACAACTTTCTGATAGTGACTTGTGACACGTTTTGTCCTTTTGTATAGCAGGGTTAACTTGTGTATTAGCAGGGGGAACTTTTTTCCCACTGCTAGTGCAAAAACTTGGTCAGTTGACCAAATAGCTTAGGAAAGCTATGTGACTTGGTTTTCTTTGAACAACAAGGCACCCCCACACCAGTTGGGTTGTGGGGAGTCTAAGTAAACATAAAAAGCACACAAGTCTTTCACAAAATCAAGCACAAATTGGCAAAAATGGTTACTGATGAAGCTTAACCTGTTACTGACGAATGGTAACTTGTTACATGCACAAACACGAACTTCAAAGCCTCAAATCTTGCACACAATCCAACCAACTAGCATATAAGCAATCTAAATCCCTAGATGGACCTTATATCTAGCATTTACCAAGAGTTGATGGCACAAAAATAAAAAACAGGCAGTAAAGTGGATTGACTGAATATGTGCTATAATAACCAACTTTTTAGCATGCAAATGTGCTTAAAACTCTACCAAACTGCAAACCTAACACATATGTCACATAATAACCACCTAAGAAGTGCTTTAAACAGGTTTTTGAACAAGATTTGTGCTATTTAACTAAGTTTAAACCCTAATCCAAACACCCCTTAATTTTCAGAAACTTAATTTTTTCAAACCAAGTCAATTTAAACTCTATTCAAACTGATTATAAATACTTCTAACATGCATATAATCCTAAAATGAACATAATCAAACCTTAAAATCAACACTTGAACAACTTTCATGCAAAATCACATAATCTCATAAATCATAAACTTGAAAAATGAAAATGAGTTAACAAGGGTTTTACCTTGTGGGACCCACATCCAGGTCCCACAATGGCTGCATAGCCATCTCCCACAAGCTCGGGCTTGTGCTGAACCTTGGACAATAAGCTCCTAATAAGCTTCCTGCTAAGAACAATGAACAAACACAATATCCAATTTTCTGATTTTTGAAACTTTTTAAACCTTTTCACAAACTTCTTAGATAATACTTCTCAAATAATCTTCTTTCAAAACACTTAAAAAATCCAACTTCACACTTGGAAAACACGTTTTTGGACAAGATTTTACCAAAAATCACCCTTTTTCAGAAACTTGAAAACAAGACTGATTTTTGAAAACTCAAAAACAAATGATAAATGGAACTCAGCTTAGCTTTCAATCACACAATCAAACAGCAGTAAGTAAAATAGAGCCTGGATTTTTCATCATCAATACTTTACCAAGTTTCATTCATTAACAAAACGGGTTTTACAAGATTGTGACCAAAGGAAAAATCAGGAACAAGTGAAATGAAACGCTAAGTTTCCTTATATAATGGCTACAAGAAGAGTCTAGAATACTGAAAACTAAAAACCCTAGTTACTACTGATTTTCCTAAACTACCCTTGAGTCTTATGAGGAATCTTGGTCAATTTGTTCTTCACGTGATGATTGTGATGTGCAAGCTGGCTTGGAGTGATCCTGGTTGTTAAAGGAGTCCTTTGGGAGCACGAAATCATTGTGGGACGTTGATTTTGCTGTACACTCTTGGACTCTTGCAAAAACTTGAGCAGGGAGCATGTGGGTAGGCCATAGGAGTGAGGGTGACTTGTTTTTGGGGAGTGGGAATTGGTTAGGAGGAGATGAATTACTATTCTGGAAGTTATGGGGAGAAAACCCTTTGAATTTGGGTAATTAGGATTTAGGGTTCTTTGTGATTAAGGGGGAAGCAGGTGGTGGTTTAATCTGATTATCCATTTGAATACGTGTTTACCTCCAAAAATTAAGTTAATCAGACTTAATAAATAATGTGGGTGAGTGGGATCTGACGTGTGAGGTGGAGGGTGAGGTGGTGTGTTGCTATTGGTTGGTGGAGGTGATGTGGCTGGATGATTGGTGGTGGTGAGTTTGATTGTCTGGCAAAAACAGTCGCCCCACTCCTTTGTTTTGTTCACTTTGAAATAAACAACTAACAACTTCCAATCCTTTGTAAATAAGTTTGCCACACTTGTCAAATATGGCACAAGAGTTGTCACAACTTTAAACAAGGGCTTTAAATGTAATTTCTTCATTCTCCAAGGACTTCTCTTGTAAATTCTTGATAATTTAGGGACCCAAATGCAATAATTGAGATTTGCAAGGGTATAAATTGACAAGTCTTCAATTATTTAGGGACCATTCTTGTACAATCTTCAAACTTCAAGGTCTTTTTGGAAAATTCTTCATTAGGGCTTGGTTCATTGTGCGGCTTCGTTTCCCGTGTTCGTTTTTGATTGATTCTTGTGATCTTTTTGTCATTTCCTCAATATCCGTACCTAAAATACACAAGCAACAAACACGAGCATATATTTGGCAGTTTGAATGATATTTAATGCATTTTAAGCCCAATTTGGACGATGAGACTATGTATAATTGCAGTCTCATCACTCCCCCATACTAAACCATTGTCGTGCCCTCACGCAATGCTAGAATAAAGTATCGTAGCATCTCCAAAATTCATTTTTATTCACTTTTATTGAATGATAGACTAGCTAGACTACTACTATTGCTACTACTACTGTGTTATAGACATAATGTATGATTTTCATCGCAAAATGGGACGTTTAGGTTCATAGAATAAGAACACGTGAATGCTTCGTTAGAAATAATTTCGTCGTCCTCGATTTTCACCCCAATTCCATGCCAAGCGTGCAACGAGATCATTGTCATTATAAGTTAGTAATGCTAACACTACTCATATGCCCTAATCACGTACTTATCCTCCCATTATTCCTAAGTTGTATCTCTTATATTTTATGTTATCTTGAATGTTTCATGAGGATACATTGTTTGACTTATGTGATAATAGAGATTTAGGTCTAAAAATAGAGTCCTAACGGTGTAACTAAGACCATCAAATCAATAGCCCCTCCTAATAGACAACGATGTCAAAAAATTAAGTCAACAAGAAGGATCGATAAACACGGTTTTATAACGGTTTTGAACATGATACTTATTACCAAGACTTTTATATGCCCCCTAACGGAAGGGCCTTATTATCTTTGGTTTACCTCCATCTTTTATTCAACTTCGCCATGAAGCTTTTATTATGACTTCGGTCTTGCCTTGCCTTTTATTATCCGCCTCATCGGTGGTTTTATTAGCCAAAGACGTATATCCTCACGCTAAAGCGAATTTTGGATCTTTAAAGCTTCGAAGATTAAGGCTTGATTCACTTTCAATTTTGTATAGATTTTTCGGCCTTGTGGGGCTTCAAATTGTTTGCTAGATTTAGGTGAGCACTTGAAATCTTATTATTGGGTGAAGCTTTCGATTATTCGGGTGCCAATACTTCAAAACCGTGACGCTGGCGATACCTTAATGTCTTCCCAATTTAATTACACGGAAGCTACTAGAAAAGACTAGAAACCCAACAATCCTAGCTAAACCGCTAAGTCAATATTTATTAAGCAAAAAATATTTACAAGCGAAGGGAGAATAAGCAAACAACGAGAACACATGAGTTTTTGAAAGAATACGAGTACTCTACGTTTAGCATAGTAACTTATAATTAACTCTATCATTTCTCGTCCTCATTTAAGAGACTTAGCCTAATGTGTAGTTAAGGAATCAAAGCTAAGTGCTCAACACGCACGGTCGAGTCAAAAATTACTCTTATTCTTGCCATCGGAAAATCTACATTCGTGTCTTCAAACACTTATAAAATATGAGAAAAATTTTAAAATTTGGCCATTTTTAGCCTTATTTTGCACTAAAAACGATAAACAAAAAGCTAAACTTTGGAAAGCGTGAAGGTTTGGCAAGGCAAGTATCTATTCACCCCAAATGATTGTAGTGATTTTACTACTCTTTAGGAAAAGAGTGCAAAAGTGGCAAGTATTAAGTGTCGGTTTAGGAAAACCGAGCACTAATGACCAAATAAGTTCAAGTTCGTTTCCCAAGGAGGCAAGTGCGTTGTGTTAAGAGATGATTAACTTTGTGATTATACTTTTGAGAAAGAAAAATAGAAATGAGATTAGAAGAGATTGACGGTTACGAAGATGGATTTAACTAAGACGAAAAAGGCGTACACGTAAAACCGTAAAAACTACCAAAATTAAAAATTCTAAACCTAAAAATTAATTAAAAGTTAAACTAAGTCTAAAATAATATAAATAAGTATAAAAATCCAATAAAAATATTTTAAAACCTTTTATTAATTAAATATTCAATTTTAAATGCTAATTAAAGCCCTAAAATTAAATATAATTAATCAGAATGTCCAAAATATTATTTTATTGAACAAATAACTTACTTATATTATCTAAAGACTAAAAAGTATTTTTTTTTTAAATTTTAAAAACTATTTTTCTATTTTTAAAACACTAAAAACTATTTTTAAACTAAAATAATTATAAAAAATAATAAAATAATGCCTAAAATAATTTGACACTTTTAAAAATCCTAAATTACTCTAATGAACAGTAGAAAAATGAAAAAGTTTGAAAACTATAAAATTTTCACTAGAAGACAAAACAGTTAACAATTAAAACCCTAATTAAGCTAATTTAATTATAAAAAATAATTAAAAAGTGAACAGTAAAAATTTTTTTAACTAAAAATCTTAAAATCTTTTCCTTAATCTATGAAAAATCTTAAAACTGAAAAATAATTGTTTTTGTCACTACAAGACAAAAACAGAAACTTAAAAGTTAATTAAAAATGGCTATTAATCCTAAAAAATACTAAATGAACAGTAATAAAAAAAAAAATCAAAAATTAAATTAGAAAAATAACAAAACTAGTTTCAAGACCTAATTCTCATTTTTGGGCACTAAAGACAAAATAACAACTTTCTGATAGTGACTTGTGACAAGTTTTGTCCTTTTGTATAGCAGGGTTAACTTGTGTATTAGCAGGGGGAACTTTCTTCCCACTGCTAGTGCAAAAACTTGGTCAGTTGACCAAATAGCTTAGGAAAGCTATGTGACTTGGTTTTCTTTGAACAACAAGGCACCCCCACACCAGTTGGGTTGTGGGGAGTCTAAGTAAACACAAAAAGCACACAAGTCTTTCACAAAATCAAGCACAAATTGGCAAAAATGGTTACTGATGAAGCTTAACCTGTTATTGATGAATGGTAACTTGTTACATGCACAAACACGAATTTCAAAGCCTCAAATCTTGCACACAATCCAACCAACTAGCATATAAGCAATCTAAATCCCTAGATGGACCTTATATCTAGCATTTACCAAGAGTTGATGGCACAAAAATCACAAAACAGGCAGTAAAGTGGATTGACTGAATATGTGCTATAATAACCAACTTTTTAGCATGCAAATGTGCTTAAAACTCTACCAAACTGAAAACCTAACACATATGTCACATACTAACCACCTAAGAAGTGCTTTAAACAGGTTTTTGAACAAGATTTGTGCTATTTAACTAAGTTTAAACCCTAATCCAAACACCCCTTAATTTTCAGAAACTTAATTTTTTCAAACCAAGTCAATTTAAACTCTATTCAAACTGATTATAAATACTTCTAACATGCATATAATCCTAAAATGAACATAATCAAACCTTAAAATCAACACTTGAACAATTTTCATGCAAAATCACATAATCTCATAAATCATAAACTTGAAAACTGAAAATGAGTTAACAAGGGTTTTACCTTGTGGGACCCACATCCAGGTCCCACAATGACTGCATAGCCATCTCCCACAAGCTCGGGCTTGTGCTGAACCTTGGACAACAAGCTCCTAATAAGCTTCCTACTAAGAACAATGAACAAACACAATATCCAATTTTCTGATTTTTGAAACTTTTTAAACCTTTTCACAAACTTCTCAGATAAAACTTCTCAAATAATCTTCTTTCAAAACACTTAAAAAATCCAACTTCACACTTGGAAAACACGTTTTTGGACAAGATTTTACCAAAAATCACCCTTTTTCAGAAACTTGAAAACAAGACTGATTTTTGAAAACTCAAAAACAAATGATAAATGGAACTCAGCTTAGCTTTCAATCACACAATCAAACAGCAGTAAGTAAAATGGAGCCTGGATTTTTCATCATCAATACTTTACCAAGTTTCATTCATTAACAAAACGGGTTTTACAAGATTGTGACCAAAGGAAAAATCAGGAACAAGTGAAATTAAACGCTAAGTTGCCTTATATAATGGCTACAAGAAGAGTCTAGAATACTGAAAACTAAAAACCCTAGTTGCTACTGATTTTCCTAAACTACCCTTGAGTCTTGTGAGGAATCTTGGTCAATTTGTTCTTCACGTGATGATTGTGATGTGCAAGCTGGCTTGGAGTGATCCTGGTTGTTAAAGGAGTCCTTTGGGAGTACGAAATCATTGTAGGACGTTGATTTTGCTGTACACTCTTGGACTCTTGCAAAAACATGAGCAGGGAGCATGTGGGTAGGCCATAGGAGTGAGGGTGACTTGTTTTTGGGGAGTGGGAATTGGTTAGGAGGAGATGAATTACTATTCTGGAAGTTATGGGGAGAAAACCCTTTGAATTGGGTAATTAGGATTTAGGGTTCTTTGTGATTAAGGGGGAAGCAGGTGGTGGTTTAATCTGATTATCCATTTGAATACGTGTTTACCTCCAAAAATTAATTTAATCAGACTTAATAAATAATGTGGGTGAGTGGGATCTGACGTGTGAGGTGGAGGGTGAGGTGGTGTGTTGCTATTGGTTGGTGGAGGTGATGTGGCTGGATGATTGGTGGTGGTGAGTTTGATTGTCTGGCAAAAACAGTCCCCCCACTCCTTTGTTTTGTTCACTTTGAAATAAACAGCTAGCAACTTCTAATCCTTTGTAAATAAGTTTGCCACACTTGTCAAATATGGCACAAGAGTTGTCACAACTTTAAACAAGGGCTTTAAATGCAATTTCTTCATTCTCCAAGGACTTCTCTTGTAAATTCTTGATAATTTAGGGACCCAAATGCAATAATTGAGATTTGCAAGGGTATAAATTGACAAGTCTTCAATTCTTCAGGGACCATTCTTATACAATCTTCAAACTTTAAGGTCTTTTTGGAAAATTCTTCATTAGGGCTTGGTTCTTTGTGCGGCTTCGTTTCCCGTGTTCGTTTTTGATTGATTCTTGTGATCTTTTTGTCATTTCCTCAATATCCGTACCTAAAATACACAAGCAACAAACACGAGCATATATTTGGCAGTTTGAATGATATTTAATGCATTTTAAGCCCGATTTGGACGATGAGACAATGTATAATTGCAGTCTCATCAATAAGCAAACGGTTAAGAAACAAGAATGGCGTTAAAATATGCTAACAAGAATAAGAGAGAAAGAGATTAGACACCGTAATAAAAAACCATAGAAAATATAGAAGAAACGTTGAGTTCGAACAAAACAAATAGTTAAGACAAAATAAACTAAATAGCATCTTAAAATTTATAAAAACTAATTAAAATTTAAATCTAATAAAACCAATTTAAAATAAAACTATTTTTTTAACTAACTTGAATTTAATAAAAACTAAGTAAACTTTTTAATTACACTAATAAATCATATTCCTAATATGAATTAACTATTTCAATATAATAAAGGGAGTTATCAACAATAAGGATTTCTAGCACAATGGTAAATTGAGAAAAGAGTGAAACTTAGGTAGAAGGTTCGAATCCCTCTTTTGGCATTTTTTTCCATTTTTTTAATTATTACTATTGTTATTTGTTTCACTCTTTTGTTTAACAACAATAACCAAAAGTTGCTCATTTTTAAATCCTAAAACTACTCATTTTTATATCCTAAAATTGCTAATAAAAAATACTACTCAGTTAGAAACATTAAACCAAAGTGCAAACATCAATTACCAAAAACAATAACCAACTTCAACAAAACCTAGACATCATTTTTTTTAACCGGATACAAATTCAATAAGAACATCAACCAAAAGCATCAAAATCGAACAATATCTCAAACCCTGTGAAACATAATTATATTTCGAAAAAGAAGTAAATGTCAACTGAATATTAAACGACATCTACTGAAACCTATCTTTGAATCGTAAAAAAAACTTTTATTGCTCGAAACTAAAATCAAACTTTCATAAATAAAAGAGAAATTATAACAAGATTGAAATGGAATAAGCTGATTTAAAATTACACTAATCTAACTTACATCTAATTTACGAAAATAAAAATGAGAGAAAGAAAGGCATGAAATAAAAAAGCGAATGTTCTTTAAAAATGCAAGATCTATGCTATGTATCAAAACTACGCTACTAGAAAAATACAGGAATAAAAAATACCAATGTGAAGAAGTAAAGATCTACTACCTACGAAAATCAAATGAAGATATAAAGATGGAATGTAAAACATGAAAAAGATCAGATATGTCATATGTGTTGTAGTATATAAGAGACATGACAATTTTTGACATTGAAAGGCTGCGTAGAATATAAGCTAACAATATCTGATCTTACTTCATTTTTAACGGGCTTCGCTGACTGGGCTTTTTAGTTGTTGCTGGGATGCACTTGTTAGTATTACTGAGTTGGTCCATTTAACTAATATTGGGTCGGCTCGACCCATTTAAATGGTGTCGGGTCGGCGCAATAAAAATTTGAAGGTACCGTTTGACTCGATTTTCCGTGCTCTTTTTATTTCTCGTGCTCGTTTTTGCCTCTTTTGCTTCGTTTTTGCTCATTCTCTTTGATATCCGTACCTACAATAATAAATAGCAAATATAAACGATATATGCATAAAAAATACATTTTTGCTATTTATTATACGAAAAATGAAGGGATTTCTCACTAAATGCTTGAATAATTACGTGTTTAACACACCCCTACACTTAAACGTTGCTTGCTACCAAGCAACTACTATCACAAATGCTAAATCCAAAAAAACAATTCTAAAACCACTTTATTCGAAATTGCTTAAAAAATAAAAATCCATAGTGACCCGCCATGCTCGACTTTTTATTCAAGGTATAAGGATCATAGAACGGGAAACACGCAAACTGGTGTCTCTAGGGAATAAATATCGTCATCCTCTTTTTATTACTCCCAACTAAGATAAGATTCCTTGTGCAAACGTTATAGCAAAATGATAACACTACTTATACTAATAACCTATGTAAATATAACTTTTTACTCCTATAATTGTAAAAGACTAGGCAAGTGTGTTCATTTTCAAAGTTTTGATCGTTCAAATCGACATTTGTTATGGTTGCCTAATCATCTAAGTGGAATATTAGACTCACCGAAAATCACGAGATTTAAGTTTCAAAAATGGCCTTTCCCATGTAGCGGCTTTCTTCCCGGAACGTCTCAACCTCATCGGTTAAGTGCCCGGGCTTTCGACACCCCATGGATAATAGTACCGGGATTGGCGGGATTTTGAAATCAAAGATCTTGAAATCACCGCTAAGCTAATAAAAGACACTTTAATGAAAAACAACGACAGTAATTAGAGATTGAAGATTCAAAGGAGAGATCACTCCATGTAGCGACTTTCTTCTCAGCTTGTCCTTTAGCAAAGCTTAGGAGGCTAGTTTTTTACACCCTCGAGAATAGTATCGGAGCTCACGGGACCTTTGACTTCTACACTCTCTAATACCGTCTAAACTCTTATACAAAATTGACGAATTCTAGTTCAACTTCGGATTTAAATTTAAGAAAAAGCAAGTTTCTCACAATTATAAATAAAGCAACAAAAAGACTTATTCATTTATTCGACTCTAACTCTATTGAACACTCTTTTTTTTCAATTTCTTTTTTTCATATTTTTCTTTTTTTTATTTTTTCTTTCTTTTTTTTGAATTTTTTATTATTTTTTTTTCGATTTGATTTGATTTTTTTTTTCGATTCGATTTTTTTCAACGTATTTATTCACACAACATTATTTCATATTTAAGAAAGTATGCTTTCACTCAAATTTAAATAAAAATTTGAACTAGGACTCTATATCAAAATTGCATAAGAATTTATTTTTGCATAACAACACAATTTTTAACGTTTAAAGGCTTGAAAAAAAAACACAATTATTTAGTCTAGTTATAATCTAGGAGGAAAAGCCACAAGTTACTCATATAAGCTCTAAAGAGAACCAACTACTCCACGTTAGCAATTTTATTTGCACAATTCATAAAAGCTTAGTCTAAAAGTAAAGGGATCAGCCAGATCAACACTCTGGCAGAGTCAGGATCCCCTTTGTTCTAGCCTACGGGACAAGTCAATCACGCACGGTCAAAAACGTTTTATTGTTATTAATAAAATAAAATAAAACACACGTTTGATCAAAATAGGATTCAAGAGGGCAAATAAGTAGGCATGAATATGATCATATTGATATAAACCCCCTACACTTAGAACCGAACATTGGCCTCAATGTTCAAAAGTGATAAGGTGCTACCCCTACACTTATGAACACAAAAGGCTAATGCTGGAATTCCAAGTGTACGAAGGAGAACACAATCAGATATGCATGGATAAAGATGAGAACTGAGTACTCCCCTGATATAGACATGAAGATTGATCGGAGACTGAATGAAGAAGATGATGGAAAACAGCAACATCAACCCTCTGAAAGTCTTCTCAATCCAAGGGAACCATGCACACAAAAACAAATACCAACAAGCACACATGGAGAGAAGCACGCCCCTACACTTATGTTAGAAAATAGATAAAATAGATAAATCACCGGTTTGCCTCCTGAGAAGCGCTTGTTTTTGTTAACCGAGTCACGAGACTGACTCGACCCCAAATTAAATGGTCCATGGGGGAGCAAGAGAATCACCACTGGCTCAAAGCAGATATGCCAGGGTCAAAAATCTTATCCTCATTACCGGATGAGAATAAAGAAGAATCCACAGTATAAGTGAAGAAAAGCAGAAGGATTCTTTTAACATACAAGAAATAGGTATAAAGGCGATCCTTAAGAATACTCGTCTTCGACAAGGGCGGGACGGTGGGAGAAAAAGATATCAAAGTGTCACCCGAGGACACTTGATAGAAACACAAAGCAAGAGTTGATGGGGTAACCGGTAAAACATCACAAGTAATAGCAACATCAACGTCTCCTCTAGGATCAAAACACTCATCCTCATTTCCGGTATGAAATGAAGAGAATAAAAGCGATACATCACCCGCTTGGACGTGCACGCGGTAGGACGGGGTGGCAACATAATATGAGAAATATCAGAAGAAATATCTACCACCCGCGTCACCTCTCCAGACCGAGTCAAACAGAAGGTAGGGTTAAATCTCTCCACCTCCTCTACGATGGGAGGTGGCATGGCTAACATAGAATGCTCATCAATAACAGAGGATTCACCTCACTAGAGATGTAGGCGTCATCAAAATCAAATAAAGGGTTCGAATAAATCTTGAAATTTTCCTTCAGAACGTCTTCATCGGATAGTGACTCGTCATCACTAGAAGTAAAATCATCATCGAGATCAAAAAGAGGATTAGCGAAAGCCAAAGAATCATCTCCCAAGATGTCGGTGGGATGTAATGAATCATCACTAGAAAGAGATTCACACTCACTATCACTATCGGAAGCAACCGTAAGCTCACTTTGGATTGGAATAAGAATCTCATCACAAGGAATGGTGATAAGACCCTCATCCCCCATGATAAGAGAGGCATCGGTCTCCGTAGTGGAAGAATCGAGAATAGGAGTGGTAGTCTCACATGATGGATTTAAATCGTAAATATTATCCTCGTCATCATTATAACAATAAGGAATCACACGAGGTGTAGAGGTATAAGCACTAAGACTAGATACTTGCTCTTGTTGCTGTCGCTTTTCCTCCTCCCATGTTTCTTTTAGTCGAATTACACCGTCATGAAGTTTTAAAAGAAGTGCTTGTGTTACGTCATTCGGATTCAAAGAAGGTTGATGATCGAGGGTGTATTGTGGGGGCTCAAAATTATGAAAACCGGAATTATAGCACGGATCAGGCTCATAATAATTCATCGGTTGACAAGAAAAAGTGTCACGAGGGCCCCCACAATGGTTGCAACACGGGTATTGGGAAAAACCCGGTGCATGTTGCGGATACGGATCGTCATATATGGAAGAGGGTGAGATAGTGTCATTAGAGGTGAAATATGAGTTGATCGAATTGCAAAAGGAACAATGTTCAAATTCGTAATTAGGGATATCCATTCCGCGCCGCTCGCAAGAATACCAATGACATGATTGACTACCAGACGATGGTATCCCACACCCTACACAATCGACACGCGAATCCATAAAGAATTAAAAATAAGAGGCATGAGAAAAAGAATTAAACACGATAGAAGATAAAGAAGAATATTTTTATAACTTTTTTAATAATAACATAATAATAAAATAATAAAATAATAAAATAATAAAATAATAAAATAATAAAATAATAAATAATAAAATATTAGATTATAATATACTATATAAAACTATATATCATATATAATATATAGCTAAAAGAAAAATAAAGTCGAAAGAAAATATTTTTGGATATTTTTTTTAAATGATATATATAGTAATAAAGAAAAGAAGATAAAATAAAAATAATACTTTTTTTTTGTTTTTATAAATTTTATACATTTTTTTTTGGATTTTTAAATATTTTATATATATATACATAAATACGTAAAACAAACTTTCAAAGCGAAAGGATCTTCAAGTCACTAACTAAAAACACAACGCAAACATCGCTACACACATTACCCGGCAGCGGCGCCATTTGATTGAGTCGTTTTCGTACACCCGAAGGTTATCGTAGTTCCGGCGAAGTGTGAATGGATATTCGCGTTTATGTCTCAAGTTTGATGCTCGAATAAATACGTTTTGATTTTTATATCTGAACTAAATGATTAAAACTAAGGATAATTCTAATCTAAAGGGAAGCAAGGAAGAAATCCTAATTAAACTCATTAAACTACGGGATAAGCAAACGGTTAAGAAACAAGAATGGCATTAAAATATGCTAACAAGAATAAGAGAGAAAGAGATTAGATACCGTAATAAGAAAACCGTAGAAAATATAGAAGAAACGTTGAGTTCGAACAAAACAAATAGTTAATACAAAATAAACTAAATAGCATCTTAAATTTGTAAACACTAATTAAAATTTAAATCTAATAAAACCAATTAGAAATAAAACTATTTTTTTAACTAACTTGAATTTAATAAAAACTAAGTAAACTTTTTAATTACACTAATAAATCATATTCCTAATATGAATTAACTATTTCAGTATAATAAAGGGAGTTATCAACAATAAGGATTTCTAGCACAATGGTAAATTGAGAAAAGAATGAAACGTAGGTGGAAGGTTCGAATCCCTCTTTTGACATTTTGTTTCCATTTTTTTAATTATTACTATTGTTATTGTTTCACTCTTTTGTTTAACAACAATAACCAAAACTTACTCATTTTTAAATCCTAAAACTACTCATTTTTATATCCTAAAATTGCTAATAAAAAATACTACTCAGTTAGAAACATTAAACTAAAGTACAAACATCAATTACAAAACAATAACCAACTTCAACAAAACCTGGACATCATTTTTCTTTAACCGGATACAAATTCAATAAGAACATCAACCGAAAGCATCAAAATTTAACAATATCTCAAACCCTGTGAAACTAATTATATTTCGAATAAGGAGTAAATGTCAACTGAATATTAAACGATATCTACCGAAACCTATCTGTGAATCTTAAAAAAAGAAAACTTTAATTACCCAAAACTAAAATCAAACTTTCATAAATAAAAGAGAAATTACAACAAGATTGAAATGGAATAAGTTGATTTAAAATTACACTAATCTAACTTACATCTAATTTACGAAAATAAAAATGAGAGAAAGAAAGACATGAAATAAAAAAGCGAATGTTCTTAAAAAATGTAAGATCTATGCTATGTATCAAAACTACGCTACTATGAAAATACAAGAATAAAAAATACCAATGTGAAGAAGTAAAGATCTACTACCTACGAAAATCAAATGAAGATATAAAGATAGAATGTAAATCATGAAAAAAGATCAAATATGTCATATGTGTTGTAGTATCTAAGAGACATGACATTTTTTGACATTGAAAGGCTGCGTAGAATATAAGCTAACAATATCTGATCTGACTTCATTTTTAATGGGCGTCGCTAACTGGGCTTTTTAGTTGCTGCTGGGCTGCACTTGTTAGTATTATTGAGTCGGTCCATTTAACTAATATTGGGTCGGCTCGACCCATTTAAATGGTGTCAGGTCGGCCCAATAAAAATATGAAGGTACCGTTGGAGTCGATTTTCCGTGCTCTTTTCATTTCTCGAGCTCGTTTCTACCTCTTTTGCTTCGTTTTTGCTCAGTCTCTTTGATATCCGTACCTACAATAATAAATAGCAAATATAAACGATATATGCATAAAAAATACATTTTTTCTATTTATTATACGAAAAATGAAGGAATTTCTTACTAAATGATTGAATAATTACGTGTTTAACAATACTTCCAAATGATTAGTAGTAATGAAGAAGAAGACAATAACTAGTGAAGTTAAAGTGTTCTTGGATGCATATGGCTAAGCCGTATGATTTGAGAGAGAAAGGGCTGAGAGAAATTGAGATTTGATTTGCATTTGGGAATGAGAATGTTGTTGTGTATGTTTCGGCTTAAAGAAGAGAGAGGGAAATGCAAATGGCATGATTTGCCTTGATAAGAGATATCATGCCAAGTGTTGGCTTTTCCAAAACCAAGGCAACTCTTCTCCTTCCACCTAGGGTGTGTGCCGTGTAAGGCTAACCAAAAGAGAAGTGGCCTTTGGCTTGGGCTTGTTGTGGGCTTGACAAAAAAGAGAATAATGATCTTGGGCTAGTCCAAGAAAGTGTAAGTATGATTATAGTATGCATACATACATACACGGCTACATATACATTGTGTAGCATATTTTCCAAATTTGTTAAGTGTTGTATACTCAAATGATGGTTATACATTTTATTACTTGTTCTTCTAGTTTTAAATAAATGGTTTAAGTTATGTAGTTATTTACAACATAATAGACAACTTCACACATATCTTATAGAAATATGACATATGAGGGAGTGTTTCTAGGATTATTGGGTGAAATTTTATTACATTAAATCATGGTAAAATCATGGATTTTATTACATTAAATCATGGTAAAATTCAAGTTATAAGCCCTAATTAAATAATAAAAACCCATGGTTTGTTTTATTTGGTGAATCAAATGAGATCTAGATTTGTTATAAGGTTGCATGCAAGTTATAAGCCCTAATATGAGCTTATGACTCACGGCTATGTTATGCTATAGCTTATTAAGATAAGTCAAGACTTGTTTTATGGTTGCATGTAATTATAAGTGTCCCAAAATAAGATCTAGCTATGTATGTCCATGTACATACATATATAGCCCACGGCTATAAATTTAATCTTGGTATTTCCAAGAGGAGATCTTAAGCTAGTTATGTGTTTATAAGTACTTATAAAGTCCAACATAATTATCTAGATTTATTATATGTTCCCAAGGTTATCATTATTCCCAAAACATAACATATAGCCCACAGCTATATTGTCTCTCCACAAATGTTCACATAAGATTTTTGTGCTTGTTATAAGATTATTAGGTCAAGTTAAGTCCTTAACACTAGATCTAGGTCTAACATGGACATGCATTTTCATTAGAAATCCATCCAAGGACATCCATAGCCCACGGCTAGATTTTTACATATATAGTGTTTTGGCGATTTTTAGTATTCCAAAATATGTAGATAATTACATATCCCATTACTTACAACTTGCTATAAAAATCATTGATGTTCATGTAATTATGCCGTGGCCTTTAAGGTCATGGTTTTTCATAGTTTTGAGTTATAACAAATTTACTTATGAGATTTGTGATTATTAGTTAACCACAATCCCAAAAGTAATGTTTATAACCAACGGCTACATTTAAATCCATAAAATGATTTACATGATTTTTAGTTAAGTTTAAAAATAGAATAATAGTCATAGGTTTCTTATCAAAAGTTTTTAACCATGACTAATGGTATTCCCAAATATGTCGTGACCTAGATGGTTATGGTTTTATCAAATCTTGATTTTTAACAAGTTGTTATATGTGTTTACTAGATGGATGTTAATGCATGAAAGTAATAATGAAGAAAGCATAATGAGTAATACCATCTTGTTAAAAAAAATACCAAGGAAGATCTAGGGAACAAAGGAGATTAGTGATCTAATCTTGATGATGATGAAAACCCTAACTACAAACCAAGCCGTGACCTAGATGGATTCGGCTAGGGCATGTATGGCTTGCTATAAAGATCAAGTTGGTGGAGATACTTCCAAATGACTAGTAGTAATGAAGAAGAAGACAATAACTAGTGAAGGTAATGTGTCTTGGATGCATATGGCTAAGCCGTATGATTTGAGAGAGAAAGGGATGAGAGAAAGTGAGATTTGATTTACATGTGGGAATGAGAATGTTGGTGTGTATGTTTCGACTTAAAGAATAGAAAGGGAAAGGCAAATGGCATGATTTGCCTTGATAAGAGATATCATGCCAAGTGTTGGCTTTTCTAAAACCAAGGCAACTATTCTCCTTCCACCTAGGCTGTGTGCCGTGTAAGGCTAACCAAAAGGGGAGTGGGCTTTAGCTTGGGCTTGTTGTGGGCTTTACACAAAAGAGAATAATGATCTTGGGCTAGTCAAAGAAAGTGTAAGTATGCTTATAGTATGCATACATACATACACGGCAACATATACATTGGTACCATATTTTCCAAATTTGTTAAGTGTTGTATACTCAAATGATGTTTATACATTTTATTACTTGTTCTTCTAGTTTCAAGTACATGGTTTAAGTTATGTAGTTATTTACAACATAATGGACAAGTTCACATACATCTTATAGAAATATGACATATGAGGGAGTGTTCTAGGATTATTGACTGAAATTTTATTACATTAAATCATGTTAAAATCATGGATTTTACAAAATAGGTAAAGAAGAGTAGGTTCTTGGGAAACCCCTCATAATCTGAGTCATTAATGTCATCTTTATAAGAGAGGTCATTGGAGAACTCCTCAATAGATACTTCACTAGAAGTCGTATCATACTTAAAATCGTCATTCCTTTCACAAGTTTCATCATTAGAATTGGAGAAAATCTTAAAATGAATGAAAGAAGGAGAGTTATCACAATGTGGCGAATCACACGTTCCATTAGAAATACCATCGGACTCTCTTAGGTTTTGGACAAGGATCTCAACACTAGACTTTGTTACTTCGTCCGGTTCCGTTTCTGGAATAGTGCTAATATGCTCATCCCCAATGCTTCAAGAGTTGTCGGGTTCCATGGTGGAAGAATCAAGAATAGGAGTAGTGATGTCATGAGATGGAGTGAGATCAAAAATATCATCATCTTCATCGCCATATAGAAAAGAACGCTTGAGTTCACGAGTAGCGAGATATTTTGCTTCCTCTTGAGCTTGTTCTTTCTTTCGAATCTCAATGCTTAATCCATTATAATCTTGCGAAAGTTGTCTAATCTTAATCTCACACTCTCTTTTAAACTCGTCATCAATTATTTCTCCTCGATATCTTCGAATTCCTAATTCATTAGTTATATCCTTAATCTCTTTATCAATTCGTATATTTTCTTGCATCATATCTTCGATGCTCTTTTCAATAATTTCAACACTTTCTTGATTCATTGTTTGTTGAAATAACGTTTCAATTCGTCTAAAAGCTTCACCATCGAGAGAATATTGTGGGGGTTGGTCAAAACCGAAAGGAATGGAATTATAGCAAGGATTGAGCTCATAAAAATTTTGATCCTTCGTTGACAATTAAAACTCTCATGAGGACCCCCACAATACTCACAACAAAGATATTATTGTGATAAAATCGGTGAATCTTGTGGATAACAATTATCATTATAGTTTTGATTGTAGCCCGGTTCTTGCTCGAAATTAAGCGAGAATCGATGCGAACAATTAATTCCAAAATGAGAATCGTTTCCACATAACTCACACGAGGGTGTCTCGTATGTGGAGTGTGGAGGTGGGTAAAAATAGAGAGGGTTATTGGAAAAATTCGGGTTTCCACATGAAGTTATATCTTACAAAAAGGACAAAATCCAACTCGTAAATCGTTACGTAAATCATTTCCACAGTGCTCGTACGTACACCACCGACATGGTAAAAGACCATATAACGGTTCTCCACACCCTACACAACGGACAAAGGAATTCATATAAGAATTAAAAATAGGAGGTTGAGGAGAAAAGAATTAAACATGATAGAGGATTAAGAAGATTATTTTGGTATTTTTATTTGGTATTGCTCAATCAAAGATTGATAAAAACAAGGAGTAAGGATAATTACTATAGAAGTTAACTACCCTGGGTCGACTTTGAAACGTAGGTGAAAACCTAAACGTCTCGAGGTGCAATAAGTAAACAACGACAAAAATAAGGTTTATTACTACTTGAGTTGGCAAACCAATAATCGGTCGTCCCTCTCAATATACGCACAAGCAAGCGGGGAAACAAGGTGGCACAAAGCACTTAAAAACCTTTTTTCCTTAGACGGCCTTTTATAGCTCGTCGCCTTATACACACCTCGCCTTATACACACCTTATAGTTTGTATAAATCGAGTTTAAACTTTTTATTAGTATTAATATATTTTTCCTTTTATGTTTGTTTTGGATTCGAATACAATAGCTAGGTGATGAAATCCCAACTAAGGTTTGCGTTTTCACGCTTTTGGAGGTAGGTGAATTTATTGTTCTACATAATATAATATATTAATAACAAAAAAACACGAAAAATCGATATTTATTATATATATATATAGAAAAATAACAAAACATTCCTAGGACATAATGGGTCTTCAAATCAACGATCAACAAAATCGCCACGAAAGAATCGTACACAATTTACCCGGCAGCGGCGCCAAAATTTTTGATGTGAGGGAAAGTGTCGGTGTATTTTAATATAATACGTTATAGAGAAAATTTAGGAAATTATCTTTAGGAAAAAGTATTAATCCAAAATAAGCTAAAGAGGGATTAATTAAACACGAGAGTGATCCCGGTTCATTGTACACAAGGAAATTGTGAATTTGAGACTTTCGTTTTGAATTGGACAATCGATTTGAATTCATTTCGGTTTTATCTAATATCCTACGTTTTTAACCTAAATTGCATGAACCGTTACCCAAAGTAAAATCTAAAAGACGAATTTGAATCTATAATTTTTTTTAACTTTTTATTGAAACAAAATTTATTTAAACAAAATTAATTTTTAAAAGTAATAAAATATTTTTTTATATATTTTTTAAACTTTATTTATTTAAACTAATATTTTTATGGTCATTAACTATTTAAAAACTAATTTATTTAGAATTTTAAAATTAAACATTTGATAAAAAATAATAGACGTTATAAAATAAAATAGTGATTTAAAATGAACAAAATAGTGTAAAATGTTTATATAAACTGCCAACCTAAAGATACGTATATAAATAAAACTTAGTATAACTTTAACAAAAGAAAGTGGCTAGCCCAGTGGTTAAGGCATTGCACCTAGATCCGAGAGGTCTCGGGTTCGAACCACAGGAGTGGTTATGTTTTAGATAATTTTTGGAGAGCAGATTTTTATAATATCAGCAAACCAAACACCCCTAATCGAGGAGTGCTTGTCAATAAACAACAATAATACACAATTCAGATATATAAGAATCAATTCCTGTTTAAATATAACAAAAATACAGGAACAGAGAAACTCAAATATTACAGCAACACAAATATCTAAATTACATACATAAACAAACTCACTTAGTCTTAAAAAACTAAATCACAGAATCTATACCAAATAAGACATGGAAATCATATCAACAACTAAACATCAACCAACATACTACAATATCAGACTACTAAATCAGATCAAATCAATATCACTGCTCAAACCAGTAGTAAAATCAGCAGATTAAAACAAAGGAGACCAAGTATAGCAATATTGTAGGTCAAATTCGACAGACAACTCAGCAAACTCTAATTTAAACTCAGTAAAACAAACTTTCATATCAGAATTATAAGAACTCTTTAAAAACTTATATTAAATTACTTGGATATAATCATCATCAGACTAGCAAACTTATTCAAATAAACACATTCAGTAATTACAGACATTCAATCATCCAAAAATCAATGCTCTCAAAATAGATTACAAACTCGGTCAGTAAAGCAGATTTATATAGTATAAACAAAAACAGATCTGTCATCATAGCAGATTAACCAATCAAGCAGATTCACAAATATCATAAACAAAATAACAACTTAAACTAAAAATTTCATTAATATAAACACGAGCTTAACCATGGATATTAGAGAGTATTCGTTGATGTAGAAGCTAGCGCTGAGCTACCTTAGACCTTAAATCGACACCAAACTCCTCGAACCACCAATAAATCACGACCATATAACTCAGACCACCATTAAACCACGAACCAACAGCAACATATTGTTATGTTTATCAGTAGGATAAACACATTTTATATCCCTTATTCTACTCTCAAAAACTCACTCAAGCTATTGATTAAACTTCAATGAATTTTTCTCAGTTATAACAATAACTATTAATAGATTCAAATCATAACAAATTAAACCAACACAAGAATTAAAGATTTTGAGACTGAAAAATAACTTTTATTTCTCCAAATAAAATATTACAATACTTGAAAAAGAAAGTTACAATTTTAATCTATAAACTATCATTATAACGATACAAGAAGAAAAAGGGATACATTTTCAGTAAAATGATGGGGTATTTATAGCCTAACCGAGATGAAGGTTTGTTGATGTAGATTAAATTCCAGCCCTTAGATCCTTTCTTCTGTCTTCTCTCTCTTTCTTGTTTCAATCCAAAGGTGGATAATAGCCTTCTTGCACACGGATTGCTAGAGTGTACAAGATTTGTGCTAGTTGTGCTTCTTTGTTGCTGAGGTGGAGGGATTTAATTGGTTCAATGATTGGTGGCAGTTAAATCCACCAATGAAAGTTGAGGTGTGACGCAACTCATAGCCACATAGGAGCCTTGGTGTCAGCATCTTCTCTCCATATTTTCTTGGGGATTAATTGGAGCGTGTGGCTCTCAATTGATGCTGGAATGGAAACCCCCAATTTATCTAGGGTTCTTGAGTATGGGTTTGTTCTTCCCCCAATTTTCTTGCGTCTTTTATTTTATTTTCTTTGTTTGTTGCTTTTGACCGACTGACTTGTTGACTCATAAGTATAAATAATACTTCCACCGTCTTGTAATTTTTGTGCATTTGGCCTTTAGACCCAATTAAATAATACTCCACTCCATTTGTTTCATGTTTATGGTAATTGGGCTTTTCGGACCCAAGTTATGAAATACTTCCATCCGTATCTTGATATTGGGCCTTGGATATGGAATTTGAGTCCAAATTAGTTTCAAACTTCCTTACTTGGGCTTTAAGGCCCAATAAACACATGTGGGTCCCATAAAGGCCCAATAAACTTGATAAATCCAAATCCTAGGATAAAAACGATCTTGAATTTTGGCTTCTTGAAATTATCTTCAAACTCGTGTCGGTTTTGCCGGTTTTTGTGAACTTGGTACCTACACACACGAAACAAACAAAACAAGCATATACATTTACAATAACTATAAGTTTTATGCATTTTAAGTCCATTTTGATATATAAATGATATGGGTAATTACACTCATATCAATCTTATTCTAATCTAATTTCTTTTCTTCAACCCTCTAAACTCTCGTCATTTTGGTGTATGCAGCTTCGTGCTAATCGACTTTTGATTAATCACGATAGACTTGAAAACATTCCTCGTAGAAATAGAAATCGTCAACAACGAGTAGTGGAACCCGAGCTTCCAACTATTGTTGTAGAGATGGCCGATAACCGAACAATGGAGGAATTGCTCCGTGCACCCACCGAAGGGTACGGTGAAGCAATCGTTGTGCCGGCTATTTTGGCGGATCATTATGAGATTAAGACGGGTCTTTTATCACTCATTCGTGCTGACCAATTTCGAGGCAATGAGACGGATAACCCGCATTCTCACATTTGGAATTTTTTTCGTATCACCTCGACTCTCAAGTTTAGAGATGTGTCGAATGACGCGAATAAGCTCATGGTTTTTCCGTACTCGCTCGAGGGAAACGCTAAGCTTTGGTATGAAAAGGAACCAACGGGTTCGATTTTGACATGGGACGAAAAGTGCATGAATCGTTTGGAGACGCTTGGGAAAGGTTTAAGGATTTGTTGAGACAATGTCCACACCACGGTTTCACGGAGTTACTGCAAATAAATACTTTTTATAATGGACTTAATATGGTTGAAAAAGATTCTTTAAATGCCGCCGCGGGTGGTAATCTTTTAAGAAAAACTCCGAGAGACGCGTGGGGTATCATTGAGAATAAATCAAGAGTTCAATATTCACGAAACACGCCGGTTGTTTCTCATGTGAATTCATCCAAACCCGAGATTGCTAGATTGGACTCTAAGATTGACACGATTTTGAATGAGATTAGGAAGAGTCCTCATGGTTCGATTAATGCGGTTGAGAATTTTTGTGTATTATGTGGTGGAGCACATCTGAATTATGCTTGTTCAACCACAGGGTTTAATCAAGCTAGTGCTTTTGCGGCGACAAGAACTTATGGCCCTAACGGTCAAGCTCCTCGTCAAACCCATGTTGCTCCACCAGGTTTTCCACCGGTTCAAAATAGATACAAAAATGGAAACAATGGAATAATTTTTACCGTGGTAACCAAGGGAATTTTAATCAAGGAATCGGTTTTGATGGCAATCAAAACAATCAAGGTTTTCAAAACAATAATCAAAATAATTTGTCAAGCTACATTAAAACAAATTTGGCAAATTTGAAAGCTTTTCAAAATAATCTTCAAGGACAAATGAACACTTTGAAACTCCATTTTCAAAATACGATCAAGGGGAAAAATAACAAGACTGAGCTTAATCAAACAAGATTAGAGCAAAACCAAAACCGTATTGAGGGAAATCAAGCTAAATTTGAGAACAAAAATCTTTCGATGTTTAAGCAATAATGAACAAACCCTCTGATTGTAGAGGTATTACACACTTTTAGGAAAAAGGCGTAAATGCGGTAAGTATAAAGCGAGATGATTTAGGAAAATCAAATGCTAATGACCGAAAGTAAAGTTCGTTTCCCAAGGAGGTTTATTATGTGTGAATAACTTGTAATGATTTTGGATTAATATTGAGAAAGAAAAGATGAGAAAAGAGAATGAATGATACGATAAAATTAAACTACGACGATAAAACGTAAAACCGTAAGAATAGACCAAACAAAATTTAATCTAAAAATTCCCAAAAAATTACTAAAAATCCAATTAGGGTTTACAAGTGATCAAACTTTAATTAAATATTAATTTTTAATGCTAATTAAAGACCTAAAAATCAAATTAATTAATAAAAAGCCTAAATAAAGATTTTTCAATTTGTAAAACTCTAAAATGACTTAATTAAACTAAAAACTATTTTTATAAAATTTAAAACCAATCAAAACTATATAAAATGATTAAAAACTAAAATTAAATATTAAAATAATATTAAAAATTCAAAAATTATAAAAATTTCTAAAAACTTGCAAACTAGTTTATTTTAACCTATATAAACAGAAAATGAAAGTGAAATTACCAAAATACCCCTATTGGGCCCTCAAATGGGCTAAAAACAAAAACAGCAAGCTTAATGAGCTTTTTAGCCCAATAAAATCCAAACTCAACCAAATAAGCCCAAATTCACTAGTCTGACTCAAAATCCAATTTTAAGCACAAAACTCTAAATGCCCAAAAGTTGATTTTGAGCTTATCACAGCTTAAATAGCCAACAGCTTATTCTTAATGGGCCAATAAGCCCATTAAGCTATAATCTAATGCCAAAAGCTCTAATTTAACACACAACCTTCTTTTGGGATACTAAAGAGATCTGTAAAAAGAAATTTTTAAAAAGCTTAACTAATAAGCCAGAAATAGCTAAGTAGAAATCCACTAAAAGACAAAATAGTCGGGTTTGAGTTCTAGAGGGTTTCAGAAGCTGTTTCTTTTTGCAAAAGCTCACAAATAGCTTAACTAAGAATAATCAAAAAGAAAATTCACAAAAGTCAAGTAGAATAAGTTGTGGAAGCAAATAAGCTGGCTGAAAAAGTCAAATAAGCTAGTTTCCTAGCAAAAGCTTAACCAAATGCCTAGAAACTTCTCAAATATGATAATAAGTTGAGAAAAATGACACCTATCACAAAAACCAAGTTGTTGCATGTACCAATAAGAAGAACTAAAAAATAAGCCAAATTGTGCTTATTTGACCAAAAGTCAAAGTGTTCCAAACTTAACCAAATTGCCAGGGTTTGTTTATGAGCTTGTTTTGAGCAACTTTTGTGAAGGAATCAAGACTGAATCCTTGTGAATCAAGAGGCCAGTTAGCCAAATGATGTTCAGTTTTGGACAAATATGGCTAATAAGCCAGTTGGCTTATAAGCACTCAAACAAGTAATCCAAATAGCCAAATAAGTTCACAAACAGCAAAGTAACAAGTATCAATCAACAAAACAGCAGTGCAAGCACTAGGTAACTATATGCAAGGCACAAAAGAGGTGGTCAATTTGTTGATGCAAATGACCACTTCAGTCAACTTCCATAAGCCCTAGCTTACTCAATAAGCCACCAAATTCAAAAAGAAGATATAGCACAAATAGCTTATCACAAAAACTCTTCCCAAACAAAAAAAAAGACTCCAAATCCAAACAACAAAGATTTAATCCTTGCTGATGTGTTTGACCATTTTCAAACCACTTTTATCAGATTTTTCCAATCTTTGCAAAACCTTTTCCAAACCTTATAAGACTTAACTAATGACCAAAAACAGTGACAAATACCTTGTTTAGTGTAGAAAACCCCCAAGAACCAAGGGCACAAGGCCACAAGGCCTTTTGATTCCAAAATCCAAACAACCTTGTTTTAGTCCTTTTTCAAACAAACTTTTGATTTTTATGAGTAACCTACTGATTTTATGATCCTAATACCTCACCTAGGTGACAACTAGCAGATCTAAGCAATAAAACACAAAGCACAAACACAAGAACTCCAAAGCACATGGCAAAACACAAAACAGATTCAACAACAATATTTTTTAGAGGAATCTTAGAGAACCAATACCTATCCTCCACAACTTCATAGGAGGATCAGCAATGCTCCTTGGACCACTCTCAACAGCTAGAGAGTGACCAAGGTACTTGAACAAAGTAGATGGAATGAGACCTTGGCTGATGGTTCAAAGCAGAACCTCAAGGCTTTGATTTCTTCAACAAAAAGAGCAAACAACCTATCCAAGGGTTTAAATCCCTTCACAAGCTTGGTGTCAACAAGCTTGCAAGATCTTTAGGCTTTGGGTAGGGGTTAGTACAGTAAAAAATAATTAAACAGAAACAAGGTTTTCAAACTTTTTCAAACTTGAAAACTTGTTCAAAATCAAACATGCTTCAATCCAAAGATCAAAACACCTTCAAAACATAAAATGGAACTCAGCTTCACTCTTAAACAACACTAACTTTCAAATACATAAAAAGGAATTACAATTTTTTTAAAATACCAAACTTTTATAAATTTTAAAAAGGAATTACAATGTTTAAGAGAAAAACTGGAACAAGGGACTCTCACAGGTTGAGGTCTCCTTATATACGCCTTAAAGGCTGAAATTACAATGCAAAACCCTAGCTACAAGTTCTCTAAAAATGCCCTTGAGTCTTCTAGATGTTTTTGGTGTTATGAGATGTACCAAATGATCTTGATCGAATTTTTTGTGCGTATGGAGCAAGCATGAGGTGTGGGCTGTTGATTGAGCCACGTGGCATTCCTTGGAGGCTAAGTTGTTCATTCATTGACTGAGGCGGGAATGGGTGGGGACCATGAGTGGACTAGTGTGGGATTTCAAGTGTGGGAATGATGCGTGTGAAGGGGAATTAGCCTTGGGTTAGGGTAATTTTATTTTACCCTTTGTTTTAAGTGAAATAGTAACTGGGTAGGGACGATGAATAGTAACTCCATTTGATCGGTTTTTGTAGGAATGGTTAAGTGTTTGGCGCAATTATTTTTCAAATGTTTCCTTTGTACAGTTTTGGTCCTTGTTCTTTAGAAATACATGTAAACAAAGTATTTCATCCATCCAGAACCAATTCTTTTGTTAATAAACTTTTGGTCTTCACACTTTGGCCACTAAACTTTGTATCAAAGGTTACAAGGACTTGTTTTGAACATTTTTAATATTTTCAAGTGTTGATCTTGGACATTCTTGAACTTTGAAGGTCTTGATTGTATGTTTGACATATTGGAGGACCATTATTGACAATTTTGAATCTTGAGGGACTAAACTTGCCAAATCTTCAAAGTTGAGGTACCTTTTTGTCATTTTGACAAACTTAAGGGACCAAAATTGTAATTATGAATATACAAGGGTATTAAGTGTCATTTCTTCATTCATTAGGGATAATTATTGTACATCTTCAAATCTTCAAGGTCTTTTCTTTGAGAAATCATAAACTAGGGCCCGGTTCATTGTGCGGCTTCGTTTCTCGTGTTCGTTTTTTCCTTGTTTCTTGTTTCTTGTGATCTTTTGTCTTTTTCACGATATCCATACCTAAAATACACAAGTAAACAAACACAAGCATATATGGTATTTTAATGACATTTTATGCATTTAAAGCCCGAAAAGAACGATGAGATCATGTATAAATGCCATCTCATCACTCCCCCATACTAAACCATTGTCGTGACCTTACGCAATGCTAGAATAAAGTATCTAAGCATCTCCAAAATTCAATTTTATTCCGCTTTATTGAAAAGTAAAACTTGCTACAATACTACGAAGATGTGTTAAAGACATACTGTATGATATTCACGAATGTGACTTTTAGGGTCAATGAATAAAAACAAGTGAATGTCTCATAAAGTAAAGTTCTTCATCCTTGATTGTCATACATTCCATGCTAAGTGCAAAAACGAGATCATTGTTGGTACAAGTCACAATGCTAACACAACTCATACGTCCAAATTGTGTAATACTTTTTCTCCCCGTAATCCTATTTATTATGAAAAGAAAAGGTATCTAGAATTTTTTTTAACTATTTGTCATGGATCACAAGTGATTCATATTGACTTATTTAAGTATTTATTAGTCCGAAAATAAAGTTGCACGATTTAATCGGTAGTTAGCTAAAGGATAAAATCTTTTAAAACGACTTCTCGTAATCTCCTTAAGTTCATATCTTGGCATAACTTGTTTCACGATTTGAGACCTTTCTCGGACCGATATTTGGCATGTACTTCATACTTCAAATCTTCGGAAGACGTTCTTGAAATTATGGTCTTTTCTTCATATTTTGGAATTTCTTCACTTGACGTTTTTGAGAGATTCTTCATACTTGGACCACGACTTCATCATTTTTCTTCCATCGTTATTTTGGATTTTGATATACAACGATCCGCCTCCTTTTAGGAATTGGATATATTTATCCTCATACATTGTTAGGGTCTTTTTGGATAGACTTTCTCCATGCTCTTTAGGGGAGTAATTGCTTTTCGTCATGTGTCTCGATCCTTCATATTGATTTTGGAATAATGATTCTTCACATCATCTTGGATCTTTAGCAACAAAATAGAGCTCCTCGTGCCTTTTTAGGGCCTTTTTGGAACTTCACCAATCTTCGCGTCCCGCTTCAATAAGTTATGCTTTGGCTATGAACTCTATTCAACCACGAGCAACTTTTAAACTATCTTGGGTTAGAAGCTAAGTAACCTTTCAAATCGTACGACCTTACTTATTGCAATTAATTCATTCCTAATGCATTGATCTTTTGGGAGAAAAAGGCACAATTAAAAACATATGAGTTTTTGAAAGAACATTTTCATGTTCTACGTTTAGCATGATCACTTGTCTAACTCTATCACTTCTCGTTCTTCACTATTTAAAGACCTCTAATTAAAAAGACTCGTGAGTACTTAGCCATGCAAGTCAAAATTGAACTAAATTTGGATTAGCTTTATTAAGACTATATTAAATCGAAGGTTTGGGTTTTCAAGTCACCTATAGGATATTGCACTTCTTAGACCTTTTTAAGTTTAGAGAATGCATTTTAAAGTTCCCTTGATAAGTGACTTTCTAGGACCAATAATACGAACTTGTGAAAAGTTCTTGTTCTTAACCCGTATGAGCTAAGACTTTCGCGTTTTAAAGTTCCATATATAAAAGTCTAGTAAAACTTGATTCAAGCGGGTTAAGGAATGTAAAGGGCTCCAAATGCCCATCAAATCAAAAATTAACTCTTGTTTTACCCATCGGAAAATATACATTCGTGTCTTAAAAACACTTATGAAAACTAAGATTTTTTTTTTTAAATTTGACCATTTTTAGCCTTATTTGCAACAAAACAAAAGAATGAAAGTTGGAAAACGTGAGGGTGTAGCAAGGCAAGTATCTATTCACCCCCATACTAAAACTAAACATTATCCTCAATGTTTCGAGTCTAAAGGTAGAGCACCCCCATACTAGAGACGAAGAGTCGAATGCTTAAGATCTAGCATGGAAAGGGTGATCGTCAATATATCTAAAGCCGTTTATGAATTATGCAAAAAGATAATTGTTAGAACAATAAAGGATATGTCATGGATTCGTGAAAAACTCTACAAGCAAATTATCGAGGCTCACGTAAACGAACACGAGAGTCTTCAATCGTGGCGATGATGATGATCTAGATAACACATTCACAAACAACCACGAGACAACAAGTTGGAAGGGCACAAACCCCCTCACATTACTACATTAGAAAGAAATAATATATACATGGATAAGCATGGGGTCTCCCCTACGAGGCACCTCTTTTTTTATTCCCGAGTCATGAGATCGAGTCGATCCCCTCAATGCTAATTATCATTAGGGAAGGTGACTTGGTCGAGGTCGTCCAAAGATGGGACTTCCCTACCAAAGTAGTGCTTAAGCCTATGTCCATTCACTTTGAAATTAGGACCATCATTTTGAGCTAGCTCGATGGTCCCATAAGGAAACACTTGTGTTATGGTGAACGGACCCGACCAACGAGATTTCAATTTCCCGAAAAATATCTTCAAACGAGAGTTAAAAAGTAACACTTGATCACCAACGTTAAAAATCCAGTTTTTAATCTTTGAATCATGAAACTTTTTAGTCTTTTCCTTAAAAATTAATGAATTTTCATAAGAATTATCTCTTAATTCATCCAATTCATTAAGTTGTATTTTCTGGTGATCTCCCGCGGTCAAGTTATAATTGGCATGATTTAGGGCCCAATATGCCTTGTGTTCCAATTCAATAGGCAAGTGGCAATTCTTTCCATAAATCAACTTATAAGGAGTACAACCGATAGGTGTCTTATAAGCGGTCCGAAAGGCCCATAAAGCGTCATCGAGTTTGTCTGACCATGAAGCACGGTTTTCTCCAATTGACCTCTCTAAAATCCTCTTCAAAGTTCGGTTTGAAACCTCGACTTGCCCACTCGTCTGCGGGTGATAACCCGTAGAAAGACGATGTGTAACCCCATATTTCTTTAGAACCTTTTCGAATTGGTCATTTCAAAAATGGGTTCCACGATCACTTATAATAGCACGAGGGGTTCCAAACCGAGAGAAAAGTTGCTTCAAAAACTTCACTACCACACGAGCATCATTCGTAGGCAAAGCCTTAGCTTCCACCCACTTAGATAGGTAGTAGACGGAGACGAGGATATACCTGTTACCATGTGACAATCTAACATTTTTAGGTAGTGAAATATTTTCTCGTATAATATTTTGAAACTTATTTTTGTGTTGGTTGATGAACTCATAATTTACGGATTTAAATTTGGGCTTACGTACATAATTTAGCGTCTTTTACGACTAAACCGGAAACCTTAGGATTACGTATTTACGTTTTTGAACTCCGTTTTTGATGAGACAATTTTTATTGGATTCGTTTTGTGACGTTGATTCATAATTTATAAAAACGTTTTTCGTAAAATGACCCGAGGGCACGTAAATCAAGAAAACTAGAATCGAGGAATACCCGTAAACTAGTGAGATGGGATAAAATACATTGTCCCACCCCACTAGCTAGCATGGGACGGCACAACATGACACCACAACCATATGTGGCATCATGTTACCTAAGTGCTTACAAGTGTAAGACTAAGCTTACAACTTAAGCTTACATCTTTCCCACTAACTCAAAACCACTAGCAACATTTCACACATACCATTTCCATACATGCAAACAACCTCAAAACTCTCTCAAAAACCTTCCCCTTGTCGTCCACTTTTAAGCTACAAACACCCCTTTTGATCTTTTCTAGCCATGAAATACATGTTAACTAGCTCTATCATGGAGTTATCTTGAAGCCTTGATCATTTGGTGGCCATATTAACAACATTTGAGGTGATTTGCTTGTGTCCTAGGGCTGATTTCTCAACTATTGTTCTTGGTGTTTGATGATCTTGGAGTTACTTGTGGTGTTCATCAAGTTCTTGTCTTCCAAAAACAAGAAATACACTTGGTTGGTAAAGAAGATCATCCTCTTCATTTTCTCTTGTTATTTTTGTAAAGAACAAATGTATTTTCTTTCTTATTGTATATGTATATGATGTATATATGATGATAAAAATATTGTGTGGGGATCAAGTGTTGATAAATATGCTTAAAAAGGTTAATAACTATAAGAAATAAGGCTACAAGATTTTATACACATGTGAGAGTTGGCCATGCAATGGAATCAATATAATGAGTGAGATATGATCAAAACAAGATGAGAGTGCTAATCTGAATAAGCTGTTTTGTAGGGACTGTTAAGGCAAGATAAACTTAAAATGAGCAGTAGCTATAGCTAAGTTAAATGTCGCACATAATATGAAGATCATGCCACCCAAAAATGAGCTTCTAATTCGTTATAGAACTCTAGATATGATAAAAATGGTGAACATGAAAATAAAAATCAGATTTTGAAAATTAATGTTTATTATTATTATATAAGCACTCAAATTTTATTGTATAAAATGTAAAATAAAAACCCACTAACTTATAAAATTTATTTATATAAATATGTAAAAGGTTAAATAAATGGATAAATTATATAAAAGGTAGTGGAATAATACTTATAAGTAATAAAAACTATAAACTTGATTTTTACGACTTTTTCGGCTATTTTCGTAAAATTAACGTTTTTCGCCAAATAAAACTTAGACGATCAAACCCGTCTAATGTAAAGTTTTTAAAAGTCATATACTGATATATAAGTTACTAATACAAGTAAAAACCGATAAAACCCGAACTATAAGACATACGGACATTAACGAGCTAACTAAGCATATTGGACTAATAATTGGACTAAATAAGTTAAACACTTATAAAAAGAACTTATTGGGCTTAACCCATTTGGGCCCAACATGGAAAGTATAGATACTGATAATATAAGTATAAAATGGATTAAAACAAGTTAAAGAACTTATGCTAACCTTATTGGACTTAAAATAGGTAAATAGGTAAAACTAGCAAACTAGTAAAACGTTACCAAAACGTAAACACTAAAATGAGTAAACAAGGATATATAAACCCACTTGATCATCATCATATGTACAAAATCATCATATGTATATTGTTATTTTGATAAAAGTCATTGGACAAGAGTCTAAGACCGATTATTATTTATATAGGTTTCCGTGACCGAAGCACGCCCGTAGTCGATAATCCGCCTTTCATTATCAACGTGAGTTCATAGCCTCGCACTCTTTTAAATGTTTTATAAAATGATTTGTAAACCCGCGAGGGAGATAACATGCTAGATTTTGATAAAAATAGAACACAAGTAGTCCCGATGGTATGCTTAATGATATGGACCCGAATGATGCTATGACCCTATAAACGAGACTAAAAGGATTATTAGTAGTTAGATTATGTCACTTAAAGTCCCATTAGCATGAATTGTGAACTACCGGGATTTGGTAGACGCTTATGCATTTCATAGTACTATTTGGGGACGATCACCTCAGTTCGCGCCTTGACGGTTGATCCCCGTCGTACCACATTGATTGGTAAGCGAATTTATGTATGAGAAGATTCCATTGCGTGATTTTTGTGACGACACGCTAACTTAGATTGGCAAATTGTTTGTCGGGTTCGCGGCCCGCTGTTTTCATAGTAAGGTAACAATGTCATGCGGCTAGTAATAATCCTAATTCAAATAAAAATGTATCCTATACATAATAACGACGCTATTAACGATGAATATATTACCTATCATGGTAATATAGAGACTACGGTCTCATGGACGGTTTAAGATGTATGCTTGATTTATATATTGCCTGACTAGCAATACGTGGACTTACTTCCGATATTATACTTGTGTTCTGATTTTAACGATTGTTTTATATAACGGTTTTTATTAAACTCTATGAATTCACTCGGCATTCGCTGATATGATTTTTGCATGTTTTTATCTCAGGTGCTTGAAGGTAATCCGGATGGAGATCGACTCTGATGGCCCACATAATATTAAAAATGTTCATTCGATCTATGTTTTATAAACTTAATGACCTGTATAATTTGGGACCTGTTGTACACTTTAAAACTTTTTATCGAATGAATGTATGTTAAACCTTGTAAAACCATTTTTATGTGTTGTCTATGATTGGAGTTATTGTGCTATCCCGTAACACTCTAAAAGACCCTTCCGCTGTACCGATACGAAAAATGAGAGTGTTACAGTTTGGTACCAGAGCTCTCGTTATAGAGAACAAAAGATTTTAAAAACCAAGGTTTTGAACAAAACTTTTCAAAATCTTTTGACAATGAACATTTGAGAAAATATTTGAAAAATCTTTTGACTATAACGGTGCCAGAGATCTCCGACGTTACCAACAAGCCCTATTGAGAAGATATATATTTTGATATATATAATTTAATTTATATATATATGTATATATCGTGATTTCATTATGTAATTGTTTAACTAGTATGTTATCCTAATACGAGATATATATATATATATAAATGCAGATTGTCATGGCTGACCCTAATATTCCTGTAGAAAACCATGCTATTCCTGAACCTAATGTAGATGATGATCCTTATTTAGACTTAGTAGATTATGATATGGATGATAAGGAGGAACCATTTGAGGATCCCGAGCCCGAGTTAGGACTAGGAGATCAGATTGCCCCTCAGGTTGACTTGGTAGAGAATGAGATTGAGAATGTTGATATAGAGAATGATGAGGAGATTGGGTTAGATAATCTAGATGATGAGATTGACGACGAGGATGTCGAGGAGGATGTAGGTATAGATGTTGAGGTTGATGATGATGAGGAAGCTGAGCTTATTTATCCTTATGATGTTCCAGAGGGCGAGCCTTTGCCCCCACTAGTTGATTTGTCTGATTCTGAGATTGAGTTACCTAGGGATGAAATGTCTGAATCATCTGAATCTGATTCTGAATCAGAGGAGGATGAGGATGACAATGCACCTGACGGTACGGATGGTATTGCTACTCGTAGATGTGAGATAGGAGAGTCGTCTAGTGCTCGAGAGGCTACTCATATTGATGGTCTTGCACCATGGCCCTTGAGACGTGATCTAGATGCTTCCCGTGTTAAGAGTTGTATGACGGAGATTGGATTAGGTGTTGTTCAGACTCAAGTTGCTTATTTGGAGTCGAAGACTAAGGTTGGCGAGAAAGAGCGGGAATTGCTTAGTTTGGATTTGACTGATGTAGAACGTGGTTTGAATGAGGCTTTTAGGAGGTTATCAGTGTTGGAAAGTGGTGAGTTTGCTGAAATGAATAAAAAGGTGAATTCTATGGAGATTCAGTTGAGTGTAGCTCGTGCGATGCGTGAGAAAGTTGAAAAGGAGTTGAATATATCCGTGGGTTGGAACAGTAGATTTTATGCTGACATGGTTGAAAGAGGAGTGATCCGTAAGCGCCCAACTAAAGATGTGTCTAGTGATCGTCCGACGAAGATTCAGAAGACGATGGATGATGGACCATCTGGCGGTTCTCATTAGACCAGTCTGTATTTAATAGTGACCTTTGTATCTTTTTTACTTTTGTAGCTTTGACTGAACCGACTTGTTAGTAGTAGACTTGGCACGAATTTTGAGTGTATATAGTGCTAGAACTTTGATATGGGATGTACTAAGACAATACTTTTGTTTCAAATCGAATGAAATATGTATCTTGTCTTGAATTCCATATTGTGCCTTATTTGTATCTTGATTATGAATTCAATCCATATTATATGAATCCTTTGTTGGGTGAATGCTTAATACTTTGAAATTGTGAAATTATAGAACTATGCCGCCCAAGAAGGCTGTGACTGAGGATGATGTACGTAGGATTATTACAGAGCAAGTTACCGCATCTATGACTGAATTTATGGCAAATGCTAGAAATGAAGCTGGCGGTAGTGGAGCTGGCGGTAGTGGAGCTGGCGGTAGTGGAGCTGGCGGTAGTGGAATTGGCGGTACTAATGTGAATGTGAATGCTAATGCTGGAGGAAATATAGGAGGACTTGGAGCTAATGCACCTGAAGTTGGTGGCTGTACTTATGTGACGTTCTTGAAGTGTGAACCTCTACCTTTTAATGGACCGGAGTTCACGTGGGAACGGGAAGAGTTTATGAGGAGTAAGTATCCTCAGTTGTTCGTTAATGACGATCCTAAGGAGTAAATCTCGGGACGAGATTTCTATTAGGAGGGAGTGATGTGACAACCGTGGTTTTGAGGTTCGTCACTTGGTCTTACTTTTAGGTTATTTTATGTGTGACTACTTGATTTTGTGCTTACGTGTTTATGTTGTGTGAACGAGGTTGGTGTGATTATCGTTTATGAGTATAGAGTACTCATAACTAAATCGAGGTACGGTTAATTCATGTTCATGAGATCACAATTAGTAACTATGAAATGAAATGGTGGTATTTTGGTGGTTACGTATACGTATAAGTATTATAGTAATAGTGTATTTTTTTTAGGATTTACGGTTTAGCATTTAGAGGTCTCGGATAAGGTAATTAGCCATATGAATATTTTTCGGGATGGTTTTAAGTCATTTAGGACATAGTTATAAAGTTTATTTAAAAATTTGAGTTTTTTTTCAAAAGTGTATATTTTACGTCTTTTACGATAAAACGCGTAAAATTGACTAGTTTTACGGTTTTGGGGTTTTGGAAGCTTTAGGAGCTGTAATAAATTAAGACAAATTAAGGTAATGTTAGTAGCATATTATTTAACAATAAAAAAAAAGAAAAAAAATATAAATATGTATATGGGCGGTTATTAGGCCGACCTAAACAAAAAAAGGAAAAAGGGGGTTTAAGGTAAGTAGTGTTTGGGTTGGGCTAGGACTTTTGTTATATAAGGAACCCTTACACCAAATCAAATCATATTTTTCTCCTGGAACCTTTAAGTCGACGGCAGAAGAGTGCTTTTAGGGTTTTCTGTATTTTTTTTTCATTCTCCATTTAATTAAAGGTAAACCTTCTTAAACCTTTTTGATTGAATTGTTTTATGATTAAATTAATCATTCTTATGATGGATTAGGGTTAGGGTTTATATAAAATCAGTAAATTAATGATGATATAATCATATTGTGATGATCATATAATCTAGGGCTTGTATTAGATGGGGTTATGGGTAATTAACTAGTTCAATTTGTTTAAAACCCGTTTTTAAAAACTGGGCAGATTTTGAGTCAATTGTTTTGATCATATCGGGAGTTCTATAAACTCTTATTTTACGATCCAAGTACCCCTGGAAAGCTATTTGAAATGGCTTTCCAATACAAGAAACGAGAACTAAATTGGAGGTAGGGAAGTGGGTCAAAAACAGGTTACAACAGTCGGAGGTCAAAACAGTTTTGAATTTAGCCTGTTTTCGTTTTAAGTTTTGGGTTGTTGGGGCACTTAGGGTTGCATTGGGATCTTCTCACGAACGTGAGAGATGGTTTATATATTGTAGTTAATATCTGCACTTGGGCTAAGGTGGTGGTTTAGAGTAAGACCCCTTAATGGTAACAAACTTTTAGTACGTTTAAAATCAGGAAATCTGGAATGACAAAAGTAGATATATGTATATCGGGGCCTTAGCAGTAGCTTTAAGGTTAGGGCAAGTGGGAGGTGTTAGCCAACATATGTAAGGGTATGAATATTCCTTTTACAGAAACCATGGGTAGGTTTAAGTGGGCGTTTGACCTAAAGTTTTGAGACCTAAAAACTGGGACTGTTTTGGGTAAAATACGAACGGGTTAGTTATTAAACTTAACCAAGTTAAGGACTTGCTAAGGAAAGGTAATGGGGTAATTAGAGCTTATTAATGAGGTAAATATGTGGGAATAGGCTAGATTTCCATCATAGGTTAATGAGACATCTTAGTGATTGGTTCGTTTATTGATTTCGTGTTTTTGGTTTGTTAGCTTGTTGCTAGTGCAAGGACTTGTGAAGGAGCTATCAGGTGAGTGTTCATACTCCCATGTTTATTTTTGTTTTTGACTTCCAGATGGGATGGAAGAGACACTGTGTTGAGTTGTTTCTAAATTGTTGCTGTGAATGTTTTATGGTTGTGATGGACTTGTGTGTACACTTATGTGATTAACTTCTATGCGATTTTGATTTGTTATTGTGGTTTGACAAGGTAGTGGCCTTGTGGTTTGCCAAGGTAGTGGCCTTGGGATAGGTACATAGGGTGATCATCTATGGTACCATGATGTTGTTTGGCAAGGTAGGAGCCTTGGATTGGTTTGGTATGATTAATCTTGACTGATAGTTGTTAATACATAATTGTAACACATTGTCCATATGTTCTTTTGTTGATGATTGTTATTCACAGCTTGTAACTGATTTAGCGTTGGAGTCTAAACCTATGACTCTCACCAACTTTATGTTGACGTGTTTTAGTGTCTCTTTCAGGTGATACAATGGTTAAGCAGGAGAACATAAGTGGCTAGGATTGGAGAAGCTTAGGATTGCATATAGAAGGAGAATCCCCGTTTCCTTCTTAGTTTTTTTTATTGTTCTTTTAATAAGTGATACTGTGGCACACATATGTTTGTTGGTATGTTATTTTTGTCTTGGGTAAGAAGTAGGACTGTTACTTACTTACCTAGACCCCTTGTATTTGTTGAGATATTGTCATGACCTTCGTGTCACCATTTTTATGACATTTCTTATTTAATATAGTTTTCTCTATAGACACGCAATGTTGTGATGATATCCATACGTCGCGCCCCATGTTCCGCCATGGTGGGGTGTGACAGAATGGTATCAGAGACAATGGTTATAGAGAATTAGGTTGCCTAGTCGCGTAGCCTAGTCTATAGCTTAAGGGTACCTGCATATAGGCGTCATAGGAGTATGTGTACATTTTATAATAATTGATGTGTTTGAATGTTATTTTGCGATGTTGTTAAGTTAGGAACTAATATGGTTCATACTTGACCACATAATATTTTCCTTTTGGGTTTTGACTAGTGCGGGTTTAACTACCATCGTCCACGCTAGTCATCTTGGTACTTTGCTAGAAAATGTATGTTATGATTTATGATTTAATGCATGATAGCATCTGTCTTTTGTTATGTTATACTATGTATCTGATGAGTGATATTTTCTTTTAATGTTTAAGTCATGCCTTCTGAGAGACAAATAGTGGTGCAAGTCACTGGAATTAGGAGGTTAAGATGCAACGTACGTACAAACTATAGAAGGAAAATTCCAGAGGCGTGGTATCCATGCGAGGCGATAGAACACATGTCTAGGGTAAAAGTGAACCGGGCGTGGGTATATAAGACAGTCCTAACAATAACATCTAAGGAAGGGAATAAGGAGGTACTATTGAGGACTGTCAAGATTAAACCAGTTTATTCATGGGATAACAATAATGAAGGAGAAGTAAGCGATACCGAATCCGATACCGAATCCACTGCATCCAATAGTTATTTGTTTTAAATTTTCCGACTCTTATGGACGGCATGCCTTAAAATTATTTATGTTTTTGTTTGGATTATGTCTACGCTAGTTTAGCTAGACCATGGATTTGTGATGTTTCAAGTTTTGACTATCTTATTTTAATAAATGGAGTTTTGGATTTTATTTTGTGTGTTTATGTGCTTGTGAGTTGATGGATTATGTGTTATGTGTAGTATTAATTTCTTATAAGTGTCATCATAGGAGGGAGTACATTGGTGAAAGGGAACATGTATAATTATGGAGGCCTACATAATTATATATGTGCCACAACACCACTAGACTTTCAAGTATTATTGCATGAAAGAGAATTGATACATGCTTGTATAGCATATGTTGGTAGTATGTATGATTATGATTAGGCGTATGTATGGTGGTAAGTATACTATATGGAGTATTCTGGTAGTTGTTAACAGGTGTCATGTTTTTACTATCAGCATGGTGAACACGCGAAATGGTGCTGGTGGAAGTGGTGGTGATGGAAATCCTGACTTGGCTACTTTGATTGCTGCTCAAATGGCCAACATAATACCAACCATTGTTCAACAGGTGACTAACAACCTGAACAACAATAATAACAACAATGGTCAAGGAGGAGGTGGAAACAATGGTTGTAGCTATAAGGCATTCACTTCTTGTGGTGCAAGAGAGTATGATCGGAAGGGCGGCGCGGTAGTACTTACCCAATGGATTGAGAAGATGGAGAATGTAATTCAGATGAGTGGATGCTTACCAAATCAAATGGTCATGTACGTAACTGGTTCACTGGTAGGGAAGGCTTTAACTTGGTGGAACACCCAAGTTCAAGCAAGGGGAAGAGTTGCTGCAAATGCTATGGCTTGGGCCGATTTTAAATCTCTTATGACTACGGAGTTTTGTCCAAGCAATGAGATGGAGAAGCTAAAAAATGAGTTTTGGGGACATGCTATGGTTGGAGCGGCTCATGCAGATTACACAGATCGCTTCCATGAATTGGCAAAGCTGGTTCCCCATTTGGTTACCCCTGAGGCGAACAAGATTAAGCGGTACATTGCTGGATTACCTCCTCAGATCAGGGGAATGATTAAGGCTACTCAGCCTAACACAATACAACAGGCCATACTAACGACAAGAATACTTACTGAGGAGGCGGTATCTAGTGCAATCTTGGTAAAAGCGGGGGATAAAAGAAAGGAGCCAGAAGCCGCGAAGTCGCCTGACACCAACTGGAAGAATGCTAAGAAGGCGAAAGATGGAAGAAATTTTGCCATGAGGGTACCTCAAGGTTCTGGAAATCCGAACAACAACAATGCTGCTTGCCGAACCTGCTCTAGGTTCCATCCAAGAGGTACACCATGCCAGACATGCTACAATTGCCAGAAACCGGGATACTTTGCCAGAAAATGTGACGCACCTAACAGAAACGCAACACCAATCCAGTCTGTAAGGTTGAATGTCACCGGGGGAAATTGTTTTGAGTGTGGACAACCCGGGCATTTCCAGAGGGAGTGTCCTAGATTGGTTGGAGCAACCAACCAGGGCAGAGGCCAGTTAGCTTTGGAGGGAAGTTGAGGAAACCAAGGCGGTGGAAACCGGAACAATGCTAACCGCAACAATGGGAACACCGGGAATCGGAACTAGAACAGGAACGAGGGAAATCAGAATAGGGGAAATCGGAATGGAGGCAGGGTTTACCTTGCAAATGCAGTAGAAGCGGTTCAGGACCCGAATGTAGTCACGGGTACGTTTTCTGTTAACAATCACCTCGCTACGATTCTTTTTGACTCTGGGGCAGATTTTAGTTTTGTGTCGTCTCAATTCGTTCCTTTGTTAGATAGGAACCCTAGTGTAGCGAAACCAGGATATGCGATTGAAATAGCTAGTGGTAAGCAAGAAGAAGTAGATGAGATATTTTTGAACTGCAAATTAGAGTTGGGAGAATTTAAGTTCACCATAGATTTAATCCCTCTAGGACATGGGAGCTTCGATGTAATCATTGGGATGGAATGGTTATCGAAGCATAGGGCTGAGCTAATGTGTCATGAAAAGATTGTTAAGATACCCATAGGTGATATGAAGGTGTTATACGTGTACGGAGAAAGGAATGAGAAGAAGACCAGGTCCCTTATGAATACCAAGGATGATGAGCCACAAATCAATAAGATTCGAATAGTAAGAGAGTTCGTCGATGTATTCCCGGATGACTTGATGAGGTTACCACCGGTGAGACAAGTAGAGTTTAAGATTGACTTAGTACCCGGGGCAACACCCGTAGCGAAGTCACCATATCGTCTAGCACCGTCAGAGATGCAAGAATTAGCCGAGCAACTTAAGGAATTATAGGATAAGGGTTTCATTCGACCAAGTTCTTCTCCATGGGGAGCGCCGGTGCTATTTGTCAAGAAGAAGGATGGATCTTTCCGAATGTGTATTGATTATCGGGAGTTGAAGAAGCTGACCACTAAGAACCGTTATCTTCTCCCAAGGATTGAAGATTTATTTGATCAGCTGCAAGGAGTAAGGTACTTCTCAAAAATTGACCTTAGGTCCGGTTATCACCAACTAAGGGTCTGTGAGGAGGACATACAAAAGACCGCGTTCAGAACAAGGTACGGACACTTTGAATTCACCGTTATGCCATTTGGATTGACAAACGCACCAGCAGTGTTCATGGATCTAATGAACCGAGTGTGCAAGCCATATCTAGACAAATTTGTCATAGTCTTCATTGATGACATACTTATCTACTCTAAGACGGAGGAGGAGCATAACCAACATTTGAGATCGCTATTGGAGCTGCTCGGGAAGGAGAAACTTTATGGGAAGTTCTCCAAGTGTGAATTTTGGCTGCAAGAGGTACAATTTTTGGGGCATGTAATCGATAATGATGGCATACATGTAGACCCAAAGAAGATTGAAGCAGCAAAGGATTGGAAGGCACCTACTACACCGTCAGAAATAAGGTCATTCTTAGGCTTGGCAGGATATTACAGGAGATTTATAGAGAATTTCTCTAGAGTATCCAAGCCTTTGACACTATTGACCCAAAAGAATCAGAAGTATGAATGGGGCGAAGAGCAAGAACATGCGTTTCAGACACTAAAGGATAGGTTGTGTAATGCACCTATCTTGTCTTCACCAGAAGGGGTGGAAGATTTTGTGGTTTATTGTGATGCGTCCAACCAGGGTTTGGGATGTGTTCTTATGCAGCGAGACAAGGTCATAGCTTATGCATCACGACAATTGAAAAACCATGAGAAGAATTACACCACACATGACTTAGAACTAGGAGCTGTAGTCTTTGCTCTCAAGATATGGAGACATTACTTGTATGGGACGAAAAGTGTGATCTTTACGGACCACAAAAGTTTGCAGCACATCTTTGATCAGAAAGATTTGAACATGAGGCAGAGACGATGGTTGGAGTTATTTTGTGATTATGACTGTGAGATTAAGTATCACCCTGGGAAGGCCAATGTGGTGGCAGATGCACTAAGTAGGAAGGAGAGGCTAAAACCAAAGAAAGTAAGGGCAATGAGCATAACAATTCAGACAACTCTTAAGGATAGAATTCGGGCAGCACAAGTAGAGGCCGTAAAGAAAGAAAGGCTGGTTGAAGAAAATCTACATACTATGGATCAATACATGGAAGAAAGAGGAGATGGTTGCAAGTATTACTTGGATAGAATATGGGTTCCGTTGTTTTGCGATACAAGGAAGGTGATATTGGATGAAGCTCATACGTCGAGGTATTTGATACACCCAGGAGCTGATAAGATGTATCGGGACAGAGGTATGTATTGGTGGCCAGGAATGAAGAAGGATGTAGCTTTGTACGTTAGTGAATGTTTGACTTGCTCCAAAGTGAAGGCTGAACATCAAAGACCGTCAGGGTTACTGCAACAACCAGAGGTTCCTAAATGGAAGTGGGAGAATATTGCCATGGACTTCATTACAAAACTGCCAAGGTCTAACAGTGGAAATGATATGATTTGGGTAATAGTGGACAGACTGACTAAGTCTGCCCATTTTGTGGCAATGAAGGAGGATGATAAGATGGAAAGGTTTGCCGAGAAATACTTGGAACATGTGGTGGCAAAACATGGAGTACCGGTGTCGATCATATCGGATAGAGATAGCAGGTTTACGTCTAGATTTTGGGGGCTATTGCAGAAGGCTTTGGGTACGAGGCTGGATATGAGCACAGCTTATCATCCGCAGACGGATGGACAGAGTGAGAGGACTATACAAACACTCAAGGACATGTTAAGAGCATGTGTGATAGATTTTGGAGGAAGTTGGGAGAATCATCTGGCGTTGGCAGAATTCTCGTACAATAATAGCTACCATGCTAGTATAGAGTGTGCATCGTTTGAGGCACTCTATGGTAGGAAGTGTAGGTCACCGTTGTTATGGGCTGAAGTAGGAAGTAGCCAACTAATTGGACCGGAGATGGTACAGGAGACTACGGATGCGATTACCGTGCTTAAGGAAAAATTAAAGGCGGCTAGAGATCGACAAAAGAGCTATGCGGACAAGAGGCGTAAGCCGTTGGAATTTGGGGTTGGGGACAAGGTGATGCTAAAGGTTTCACCATGGAAAGGGGTGATGCGGTTCGGGAAGAAAGGGAAGTTGGCGCCTAGATTTGTGGGGCCATTTGAAATCCTTGAAAGGATTGGGCTAGTGGCATACAGGTTGAGATTACCGGAAGAGCTAAGTAGTGTACATGATGTGTTTCATGTCTCAAACTTGAGGAAATGCTTAGCAAGAACTGACTTGCAAGTGTCGGTGGACGATATTAGTATAGATGCGAGCCTTCGTTTTATTGAAGAGCCGATAGAGATTATGGACCGTGAAGTTAAAACCTTGAAAATAAGTAAGATACCGTTAGTTAAGGTTAGGTGGAATTCTAAACGTGGACCGGAGTTCACGTGGGAACGGGAAGAGTTTATGAGGAGTAAGTATCCTCAGCTGTTCGTTAATGACGATCCTAAGGAGTAAATCTCGGGACGAGATTTCTATTAGGAGGGAGTGATGTGACAACCGTGGTTTTGAGGTTCGTCACTTGGTCTTACTTTTAGGTTATTTTATGTGTGACTACTTGATTTTGTGCTTACGTGTTTATGTTGTGTGAACGAGGTTGGTGTGATTATCGTTTATGAGTATAGAGTACTCATAAGTAAATCGAGGTACGGTTAACTCATGTTCATGAGATCACAATTAGTGACTATGAAATGAAATGGTGGTATTTTGGTGGTTACGTATACGTATAAGTATTATAATAATAGTGTATTTTTTTAGGATTTACGGTTTAGCATTTAGAGGTCTTGGATAAGGTAATTAGCCATATGAATATTTTTCGGGATGGTTTTAAGTCATTTAGGACATATTTATAAAGTTTATTTAAAAATTTGAGTTTTTTTTAAAAGTGTATATTTTACGTCTTTTACGATAAAACGCGTAAAATTGACTAGTTTTACGGTTTTGGGGTTTTGGAAGCTTTAGGAGCTGTAATAAATTAAGACAAATTAAGGTAATGTTAGTAGCATATTATTTAACAATAAAAAAAAGAAAAAAAAATATAAATATGTATATGGGCGGTTATTAGGCCGACCTAAACAAAAAAAAGGAAAAAGGGGGTTTAAGGTAAGTAGTGTTTGGGTTGGGCTAGGACTTTTGTTATATAAGGAACCCTTACACCAAATCAAATCATATTTTTCTCTTGGAACCTTTAAGTCGACGACAGAAGAGTGCTTTTAGGGTTTTCTGTATTTTTTTTCATTCTCCATTTAATTAAAGGTAAACCTTCTTAAACCTTTTTGATTTAATTGTTTTATGATTAAATTAATCATTATTATGATGGATTAGGGTTAGGGTTTATATAAAATCAGTAAATTAATGATGTTATAATCATATTGTGATGATCATATAATCTAGGACTTGTATTAGATGGGGTTATGGGTAATTAATTAGTTCAATTTGTTTAAAACCCGTTTTTAAAAACTGGGCAGATTTTGAGTCAATTGTTTTAATCATATCGGGAGTTCTATAAACTCTTATTTTACGATCCAAGTACCGCTGGAAATCTATTTGAAGTGGCTATCCAATGCAAGAAACGAGAACTAAATTGGATGTGGGTAAGTGGGTCAAAAACAGGTTACAACAGTCGGAGGTCAAAACAGTTTTGAATTCAGCCTGTTTTCTTTTTAAGTTTTGGGTTGTTTGGGGCACTTAGGGTTGCATTGGGATCTTCTCACGAACGTGAGAGATGGTTTATATATTATAGTTAATATCTGAACTTGGGCTAAGGTGGTGGTTTAGGGTAAGACCCCTTAATGGTAACAAAAGTTTAGTACGTTTAAGATTAGGAAATCTGGAATGACAAAAGTAGATATATGTATATCGGGGCCTCACCAGTAGCTTTATGGTTAGGGCAAGTGGGAGGTGTTAGCCAACATATGTAAGGCTATGAATATTCCTTTTACAGAAATAGGTTTAAGTGGGCGTTTGACCTATAGTTTTGAGACCTAAAAACTGGGACTATTTTGGATAAAATACGAACGGGTTAGTTATTAAACTTAACCAAGTTAAGGAATTGCTAAGGAAGGGTAATGGGGTAATTAGAGCTTATTAATGAGGTAAATATGTGGTAATAGGCTAGATGTCCATCATAGGTTAATGAGCCATCTTAGTGATTGGTTCGTTTATTGATTTCGTGTTTTTGGTTTGTTAGCTTGTTGCTAGTGCAAGGACTTGTGAAGGAGCTATCAGGTGAGTGTTCATAGTCCCATGTTTATTTTTGTTTTTGACTTCTAGATGGGATGGAAGAGACACTGTGTGCAGTTGTTTCTAAATTGTTGCTGTGAATGTTTTATGGTTGTGATGGACTTGTGTGTACACTTATGTGATTAACTGCTATGCGATTTTGATTTGTTATTGTGGTTTGACAAGGTAGTGGCATTGTGGTTTGCCAAGGTAGTGTCCTTGGGATAGGTACATAGGGTGATCATCTATGGTACCATGATGTTGTTTGGCAAGGTAGGATCCTTGGATTGGTTTGGTATGATTAATCTTGATTGATAGTTGTTAATACATAATTGTAACACATTGTCCATATGTTCTTTTGTTGATGATTGTTATTCACAGCTTGTAACTGATTTAGCGTTGGAGTCTAAACCTATGACTCTCACCAACTTTATGTTGACGTGTTTTAGTGTCTCTTTCAGGTGATACAATGGTTAAGCATGAGAACATAAGTGGCTAGGATTGGAGAAGCTTAGGATTGCATATAGAAGGAGAACCCCGTTTCCTTCTTAGTTTTTTTTTTATTGTTCTTTTAATAAGTGATACTGTGGCACACATATGTTTGTTGGTATGTTATTTGTTGTCTTGGGTAAGAAGTAGGACTGTTACTTACTTACCTAGACCCCTTGTATTTGTTGAGATATTGTCATGACCTTCGTGTCACCATTTTTATGACATTTCTTATTTCATATAGTTTTCTCTATAGACACGCCATGTTGTGATGATATCCATACGTCGCGCCCCATGTTCCGCCATGGTGGGGTGTGACATAGGACGTTAGTAATTGATGGTAATCGAGGTGAATCCCGTTTGAAAATCGTTTCATGTATTAAAGTCCAAAAGTACATCCGGAACGGTTGTGAGTTATTCTTAGCTCGAGTGACCGGGAATGAGACTAGGGAGAAACGATTAGAAGATGTACCTATTATTTGTGAATTTCCTGAGGTATTTCCTAAAGATTTACCCGGACTTCCACCGATAAGGCAAGTAGAGTTTCGAATCGATTTAATTCCTGGTGCTGCACCGGTGGCGCGTGCGCCGATTAGCCCCTTCTGAATTAAAGGAGTTATCTGAGCAACTTAAGGAGTTGTCTGATAAAGGTTTTATTCGACCGAGCTCGTCGCCTTAGGGAGCTCCAGTCTTGTTCGTTAAGAAGAAGGATGGATCTTTCTGTATGTGCATTGATTATAGGGAACTGTATAAGTTGACAATTAAAAATCGATATCCTTTACCTAGGATTGATGATTTGTTTGATCAACTACAAGGATCTAGTGTGTATTCTAAGATAGATTTGCGGTCAGGATATCACCAACTTCGCGTCCGTGAAGAAGATATTCCTATAACTGCCTTTAGAACTCGTTATCGACACTATGAATTTCAAGTAATGCCATTTGGGTTAACTAACGCACCTGCGGTTTTCATGGATTTAATGAATCGAGTGTGCAAGCCCTACTTGGATAAATTTGTGATTGTGTTTATTGACGATATTCTAATCTATTCTAAGAATGAAGATGAACATAGAGAACATTTAAGGATTGTTTTGAATTTGTTGAAGGATGAAAGGTTGTATGCAAAGTTTTCGAAATGTGATTTCTGGTTAGATTCTGTGCAATTTCTTGTTCATGTGATTAACAAAGATGGAATTCATGTTGATCCTGCAAAGGTTGAAGCTATTAAGAATTGGTCTGCACCGACAACGCCAACGGATGTGCGACAGTTCTTAGGATTGGCTGGCTATTATAAGCGATTCATTAAAGAATTTTCTTTGATAGCTAAACCCTTGACTAAGCTTACCCAGAAGAATAAACCTTTCGTTTGGGGAAGTGATGAAGATGGAGCATTTCAGACATTGAAGCAAAAATTATGTAGTGCGCCAATCTTATCATTACCCGACGGGAGTGAAGATTTTGTAGTATATTCTGATGCATCTCTTAGAGGCTATGGAGCTGTTTTGATGCAGCGAGAGAAAGTGATAGCTTATGCTTCTAGGCAATTAAGAAAGAATGAGGAGAATTATACTACTCATGATCTTGAGTTAGGAGCTGTAGTCTTTGCTCTTAGGTTGTGGAGACATTATCTGTATGGCACCAAGTGTACGGTATTCACCGATCACAAAAGCCTACAGTATATTCTCGACCAGAAGGAATTGAACATGAGGCAACGAAGATGGATAGAGTTATTAAGTGATCATGATTGTGATATAAAATATCACCCAGGAAAAGCCAATGTTGTTGCCGATGCGTTAAGTAGGAAAGATAGAGAGCCTATCAGGGTACGTTCTCTAGTCTTGACCGTGCACAATAATTTTCCTGAGCAAATTAGAAATGCGCAAATAGAAGCTTGTAAGAAGGAAAATTTTGTTGATGAAGGGTTCCGAGGAGAAGGAGATCCTTTAGAGGTTAGAGCTGATGGAGTGAAATGCTTAAGAGGTCGTATGTGGATACCTAAGTTTGGAGGCTTAAGAGACTTGATTATGTTAGAATCCCATAAATCTAAGTATTCCATTCATCCGGGATCTGATAAGATGTACCATGATTTGAACAAGTTGTACTGGTGGCCGAATATGAAAGCTGACATAGCTATGTATGTTCTTCAATGCTTGACTTGTGCTAGAGTCAAAGCTGAACATCAAAAGCCATCAGGACTACTTCAACAACCAAAGATTCCTGAATGGAAGTGGGAGCGAATTACGATGGACTTTATCACCAAGCTTCCTAGAACATCATCTGGAAACAACTCGATTTTGGGTTATTGTCGACAGACTGACCAAATCAGCACACTTCATTCCGGTTAAAGAGCAGTTCTCACTGGAGAAGTTGACTCGTATATACCTTGAGAATGTTGTATGCAAGCATGGAGTGCCTGTATCGATCATTTCAGATCGAGATCCTAGATTCGCATCGAATTTTTGGAAATCTCTCGAAAGATCTTTGGGAACGAATCTCGACATGAGCACTGCTTATCATCCCCAGACTAATGGGCAGAGTGAAAGGACGATACAAACACTAGAAGATATGTTGAGAGCTTGTGTGTTAGATTTTGGTAAGAATTGGGATAAACATTTGCCGTTACCAGAGTTTTTGTATAACAATAGTTACCATTCTAGTATTAAGGCTGCACCGTTTGAAGCTTTGTATGGTAGGAAGTGTAGATCTCCTGTATGTTGGAGTGAAGTTGGGGATACCGAACTCACGGGACCGGAATTGATCCGGGAGACTACGGAGATGATAGTTCAGATTAAGAATAGGTTGTTGACTGCCCGTAGTAGACAGAAAAGTTACACGGATGTGCCGCGGAAGCCAATGGAGTTTAAAGTGGGTGACCGAGTAATGTTGAAAGTATCGCCATGGAAAGGCGTTATCAGATTTGGAAAGCGAGGGAAATTGAATCCCCGTTATATTGGACCCTTTAAGATTTTATCTAGAGTAGGTCCGGTGGCTTACAAAATAGAGTTACCCCTAGAACTTCATGGTGTTCACAACACATTCCATGTATCTAATCTGAAGAAATGTCTGGCAGTGAGTGATGAGAAAATTCCGTTAGGTAAGGTTCGAATAGATGAGAAGTTGCATTTTATCGAAGAACCCGTAGAGGTTATGGATCGTGAGGTAAAGCAACTGAAACAAAGTTGGATACCTATTGTCAAGATCCGATGGAATTCAAAGCATGTACCGGAGTATACTTGGGAACGAGAGGATGAAATGTGGAAGAAATATCCGCACCTCTTCGATTTCAATAAGAAACAGACATCCAAATGAAATGGATCACGAGGACGTTGATCCCTTTTAGGAGGAAAAGCTGTGACAATCTAACATTTTCAGGTAGTGAAATATTTTCTCGTATAATATTTTGAAACTTATTTTTGTGTTGGTTGATGAACTCACAATTTACGGATTTAAATTTGGGCTTACGTACATAATTTAGCGTCTTTTACGACTAAACCGGAAACCTTAGGATTACGTATTTACGTTTTTGAACTCCATTTTTGATGAGACAATTTTTATTGGATTCGTTTTGTGACGTTGATTCATAATTTATAAAAACGTTTTTCGTAAAACGACCCGAGGGCACGCAAATCGAGAAAACTAGAATCGAGGAATACCCGTAAACTAGTGAGATGGGTCAAAATAGATTGTCCCACCCCACTATTTAGCATGGGACGGCACAACATGACACCACAACCATATGTGGCATCATGTTAGCTAAGTGCTTACAAGTGTAAGACTAAGCTTACAACTTAAGCTTACATCTTTCCCACTAACTCAAAACCACTAGCAACATTTCACTCATACCATTTCCATACATGCAAACAACCTCAAAACTCTCTCAAAAACCTTCCCCTTGCCGTCCACTTTTAAGCTACAAACACCCCTTTTGATCTTTTCTAGCCATGAAATACATGTTAACTAGCTCTATCATGGAGTTATCTTGAAGCCTTGATCATTTGGTGGCCATATTAACAACATTGGAGGTGATTTGCTTGTGTCCTAGGGCTGATTTCTCAACTATTGTTCTTGGTGTTTGATGATCTTGGAGTTACTTGTGGTGTTCATCAAGTACTTGTCTTCCAAAAACAAGAAATACACTTGGTTGGTAAAGAAGATCATCCTCTCCATTTTCTCTTGTTATTTTTATAAAGAACAAATGTGTTTTCTTTCTTATTGTATATGTATATGATGTATATATGATGATAAAAATGTTGTGTGGGGATCAAGTGTTGATAAATATGCTTAAAAAGGTTAATAACTATAAGAAATAAGGCTAAAATCTTGATTATTTAGTTGGCTGTATAAAAACAGTATATAAATAAAACTTGAACTGATAAACTTGCATGGTATGATCCATTTACAGTAAGTACAAGATGTTATACACATGTGAGAGTTGGCCATGCAATGGAATCAATATAATGAGTGAGATATGATCAAAACAAGATGAGAGTGCTAATCTGAATAAGCTGTTTTGTAGGGACCGTTAAGGCAAGATAAACTTAAAATGAGCAGTAGCTATAGCTAAGTTAAATGTAGCACATAATATGAAGATCATGCCACCCAAAAATGAGCTTCTAATTCATTATATAACTCTAGATATGATAAAAATGGTGAACATGAAAATAAAAATCAGATTTTGAGAATTAATGTTTATTATTATTATATAAGCACTCAAATTTTATTGTATAAAATGTAAATTAAAAACCCACTAACTTATAGAATTTATTTATATAAATATGTAAAAGGTTAAATAAATGGATAAATTATATAAAAGGTAGTGGAATAATACTTATAAGTAATGAAAACTATAAACTTGATTTTTACAACTTTTTCGGCTATTACCGTAAAATTAACGTTTTTCGCCAAATAAAACTTAGACGATCAAACCCGTCTAATGTAAAGTTTTTAAAAGTCATATACTGATATAAGTTACTAATACAAGTAAAACCGATAAAACCTGAACTATAGGACATACGGACATTAACGAGCTAACTAAGCATATTGGACTAATAATTGGACTAAATAAGTTAAACACTTATAAAAGGAACTTATTGGGCTTAACCCATTTGGGCCCAACATGGAAAGTATAGATACTGATAATATAAGTATAAAATGGATTAAAACAAGTTAAAGAACTTATACTAACCTTATTGGACTTAAAATAGGTAAATAGGTAAAACTAGCAAACTAGTAAAACGTTACCAAAACGTAAACACAAAAATGAGTAAACAAGGATATATAAACCCACTTGATCATCATCATATGTACAAAATCATCATATGTATATTGTTATTTTGATAAAAGTCATTGGACAAGAGTCTAAGACCGATTATTATTTATATAGGTTTCCGTGACCGAAGCACGCCCGTAGCCGATAATCTGCCTTTCATTATCAACGTGAACTCATAGCCTCACACTCTTTTAAATGTTTTATAAAATGATTTGTAAACCCGCGAGGGAGATAACATGCTAGATTTTGATAAAAATAGAACACAAGTAGTCCCGATGGTATGCTTAATGATATGGACCCGAATGATGCTATGACCCTATAAACGAGACTAAAAGGATTATTAGTAGTTAGGTTATGTCACTTAAAGTCCCATTAGCATGAATTGTAAACTACCGGGATTTGGTAGACGCTTATGCTTTTGATAGTACTATTTGGGGACGATCACCCCAGTTCGCGCCTTGACGGTTTATCCACGTCGTACCACATTGATTGGTAAGCGAATTTATGTATGAGAAGATTCCATAGCGTGATTTTTGTGACGACACGCTAACTTAGATGGGCAAATTGTTTGTCGGGTTCGCGGCCCGCTGTTTTCATAGTAAGGTAACAATGTCATGCGGCTAGTAATAATCCTAATTCAAATAAAAATGTATCATATACATAATAACGACGCTATTAACGATGAATATATTACCTATCATGGTAATATAGAGACTACGGTCTCATGACGGTTTAAGATGTATGCTTGATTTATATATTGCTTGACTAGCAATACGTGGACTTACTTCCGATATTATACTTGTGTTCTGATTTTAACGATTGTTTTATATAACGGTTTTTATTAAACTCTATGAATTCACTCGGCATTCGCTGATATGATTTTTGCATGTTTTTATCTCAGGTGCTTGAAGGTAATCCGGATGGAGATCGACTCTGATGGCCCACATAATATTAAAAATGTTCATTCGATCTACGTTTTGTAAACTTAATGACCTGTATAATTTGGGACCTGTTGTACACTTTAAAACTTTTTATCGAATGAATGTATGTTAAACCTTGTAAAACCATTTTTATGTGTTGTCTATGATTGGAGTTATTGTGCTATCCCGTAACACTCTAAAAGACCCTTCCGCTATACCGATACGAAAAATGAGAGTGTTACATACCATGAGATGATGGGATCTGTCCCATAAAGTGAATGCCCCAAATGTCGAAAATCTCACACACTTGAATTATATTTTGCGGTATTTCATCCTTTTGCGACGATTTTCCTTGACTTTGGCAAGAATCACACGACTTCACAAGTGCGTATGCATCATGATTGATCGTAGGCCAAAAGAAGCCGGCATCGAACACTTTCTTAGCCGTGAGGTTAGCACCATGGTGACCACCCACGGGTCCCTCGTGACAAGCTCTAAGGATGTTAGAAGCCTCGGTACCAAAGACACAACGTCAAACGAGTTGATCCGCGCAAACCCGAAAGAGATAAGTGTCGTCCCAAAAATAGAACTTGACGTCTCGAAAGAATTTTCTCTTTTGTTGTGTCGTCATACCCTTGATTATGAAGTTCCCCGCATGGTAATTTGCAATGTCAGCAAAACATGGGGTGTCGTCCTTAGAATTTACTACACCGAGAGTCTCGAGAGGAAATGTTTTGTTGATTTCCTTATTCTCGAATACATCTTTGTGAGGATCTTCTAAACGAGAGAGATGATCAGCCGCTAGATTCTCGGCTCCTTTTTTTTCAAGTATGGTGACATCAAGTTCTTGTAGGAGGAGAATCCAACGGAGCAATCTCGGCTTAGCATCAAGCTTAGATAAGAGGTACTTGATAGCCGAATGATCCGTATACACGATTCTTTTTGTCAAGACGAGAAAAGGTCGGAATTTCTCGAATGCATACACCACGACAAGGGATTCCTTTTCCGTTGTAGTGTATTTCATTTGAGCCTCGGTCATCATCTTGATAGCATAATAGATAGGTCAAAAGTGCTTTTCATGACGTTGCCCTAAAACGGCCCCAATTGCATAATCACTTCCATCACACATGATTTCAAAGGGTAATTCCCAATTAGGAGCAATAAGAATGGGAGCTTCGGTAAGTTTCCTTTTAAGAGTTTCGAAAGCTCAAACACAATCCTCATTGAAGTTAAAAGGAGCATCCTTCTCGAGAAGGTGTGTCATAGGTCGAGTGATTTTCGAAAAGTCTTTGATGAAACAACGATAATAGCCCACGTGGCCTAGGAAACTCCTAACTCCCTTAACGGTTTTGGGATGAGGTAATTTGGCGATGACGTCTAGGAAAGTCCCTAATCAATGCTAGAAACACTAAACTTGACTAATCAACACACGTAATTACTTTTCAAACGTAATACTTATTATTGTATAATAAAGAATTACAAGTGTTATGGATAACACCGTTTGATGATAGTGTGTTGTGCACACTTTGAACAACTAAAAACCATAACTTATGAATACAGTCACAGCTGTTTGATTCAGTAAGTTCTAAGCATTAATGTGTGAATATTCTCAAAGTGTTCAACTATAATGCTTGGCTACACATCCTATTTATAGTGATACGAGGTTGACCTAAGTACTAGTTGATGGTGACTACACAAGACATTCACTTTTCAAACATCTGTCACAAGATGCTCTTCTATTCTTGGTAGTCTGCCACAATGCTTTAGGCACACAGAGCTAACACAGTTTCCTATTTCTTCATAGTCTCGTACACACAAATGGCATGTCCAAAGTGTGCTGAGTGTTAACAGGGTATTGCCACCCCTGTTAACCCTCAACCTCTCAGAGTCCCTGATACATCTTGGCTGTTATCCATCATAGCCAATGAGTATGTCTTCAAGTAATCTTCGACTTCCTTGACAATGTCTCTGACATGGACTCCTCTGAGGTTGCTCACAGAGACTTAGATCTCTGTGAGTCTTGCGATACTTGCCTGCCTCCTAGGCACAAGCAAGTGACCATCTAACAGCTTGATTTGTGTTTAAATCTATGATTCAGGGAATCTAAAAAACTTAGATTCCCAACAATCTCCCCTATTTAAACATAAGTATAGCTAGATCTATCTAAGTTAAGGTAAGTGAGATAACAGCTTCTTCTTACTCATAACAGATTTGAACAAACATACCTCATGATTTTATTCATACTTAAAGAAAATTACAAGTACAATACAAAAGTGAAATAAAATATGAAGGTAAAATTTAGCTGTGAAATCCTTCAATAGTCATCATTTTTGATCTTTTCTTCAGCTTCAGCTATGTCTATCCTAGTATCCAATTCTGCTTGCAAAGCTTGTGCAAAAACCTTGGAATACTCTGTGTTAATCTTGAGTCCCTTTTTGAGACAAATCAGCTAAATTGTTGATGCTAAGCCTAGCTCATCTTCCCTTTGGAATGCATATTGACAAGCTCTGTTCATGAAGGCCATACCTTTTTCAGGCTCTGTGTAGGTCTGACCATCAATAGGACCAATGATTCCATTTGGTAGTACCAAATCCCTGTGCATTCCATCCACTTGAACATCATTTGTGACGAAGGTTTCCTTAACAAGCTGAGTCATCCTTCTTCTTTTCTTTCCAGACTTTGGGGGTTCTTGTTCAAACAGCTGTGGTGGGGGATCTATTTTGAGCTTGGCTGCTGTTTCTTTAACCCAGTTAAACTTAGCTTTGAGGGTCTTAAGAAGGGTAAAATTACCCTGACTAGTTCTTTTAGCAGCCAAGGCTTCAAGTTCAAACCATTCAGATAATCTAAGTTTCTTTAACCTGAAGTCCTCAAAGACATCCATATTCGCTATCTCTCCACAAAATCATTTGTGGTGTGTTGGTGGACTTGTGAATGGTGTATTTGAACTTGGTGATCTTTCCATGTGCATACCTGTTATTGACGCAGGCATCATAATCAGCTTTCACCTTTTTTAGTGCCTCTGTGCGTTTAGCTTCCATTTCCCTCAACCTTTGTCTTTGCTTCTCCCTTTCAGGTGGAGTCATCTTTCTCAAAGTTTCTTCATTAAGCTCCTTGGCTTTCTTGATTTCATTCAGCCTCTTGAATTCAACAGTCTGTTTCTCAATCTCTTCAGGTGTTAGAGGATTCTCATTAGAAGGTGTGAAGGTTGAAAATTGGGATAGGTCTGTGGTTGATCCTCCTGTCTCTAGCATCACAACTATTTTCTTTAGTTTGGCGTCTGTGTCTACCATAACTATTTCCTTTCCTTTCTTCGAGACAGAGGATTCCACACTTATGTTTTTCAGCTCTTTAGCTCTTTTGATGAACGCTGACTAAGCTTGGGTTTGAATTGCCTTGGGTATGGAGCTAATAGTGAACTTGAGTTTCTTGGCAGCTGGTTCACCATCATCCATAGACTCGCTGGTGTTAACTAGAGTCAGGGACTTTGATGAATCAACTCCATCATTAGTTTGTTGCTCCCCCTTACTTTCATCCTCATCATCGGGTATGATCACTGGTGTGATGACTTGGAGAGGGACAGGTGAAGAAATAGTGTTATCGGCAGAGGTTGAGCCATGTTTGGCAGATTCAAGGTTAAGTACCTTTTCCTTCTCCCCGTCACGTTCAGCCTGTCGTTTCAGACGTTTGGATGAACGTGCCTGAAAGTTCCTTGCAATCTGTTCAACAGAGGCAACCATATCGCGTTGCCTGGTCCTTGAAGCTCTGGCAATCTTCAGCAGGAGGTTGCAATTTCCATTTGTGTTGCGATGAACACGATCAATGATAAAGTTTATGTGACGAAGTTGCCTGCTTCGAACAGCTTCAAACTCTCTATGCATTGTTAACTCATGAGCATTAAAAAGGGCAGGGACCTCTGTGACAATGGCATCCTTGATTCTTGTGGACAAATGAATAAGTCCTTGGGACACTCTTTTTATTGCACCATCTTTGATAGGTTCGGTGACTGCATCCCTAACCGCCTGATTGATGATCCCTGGAAAGGTGACAGTGAAATTATGCATCTCAGATTAATAACATTCAGCTTTCTTGACAGGCGCTCCATATCTGATTGATGATGTACAGGTTTAAAATTATGGATGTTCAGGCTTTGTTGTGCATAATCATCCTCCCTTGGCAAAAGATCAAAGTTGGTTTGGGCAGGATGATCAAACATAAGGAACTCATCTGTCGGATCATAAGCAGGTCTTTGGAAGACTGTAGTGGCTGAGGAAGCAGAGGTGGGAGTTGCTACAGCTTCCTTGGGAGGATGAGTGGTATCAGCAGCTGGTTTGGACACAGCTATTTCCTTTGGAGGAGATAGATATTGTTGGTCATCATCTTCTTCATCATCCTCCTCCTCAAACATCCCCTCAGGGAGAATCTCGTCCTCAGGCATAGATTCAGGTTCAGAGAAATCATCAACTAATGAGATCACTTCTTCTTCAATATCAAGCAGGGGCTCTTCTTCATTTAGCTGATCCTGAATTATTGTATCAGCTTCTTTTTCTGGCTGCTCTAGGGATTCAATGTTTGGCTGTACAATATCAGCCTACAAATTGTTTCAAATTAGTAACACGGAAATAAAGAAGGGGAATGGTTGCCATTTCGCTCTCCCAGAGAGGCTGAGGGTGATTACTCAGCCACTCCAAAGTATAAATCCTTGGTATTCTTTTAAGAGTGAAAATAATGAGGTTAATGGTCGCCATTCGCTGCCCCTAGGAAAGCTGAGTGTGATTATTCAGCCCCCCTGATGAGATGGCATTTATACATGATCTCATCGTTCTTTTCGGGCTTTAAATGCATAAAATGTCATAAAATACCATATATATGCTTGCTTTTGTTTACTTGTGTATTTTAGGTAGGGATATCGTGAAAAAGACAAAAGATCACAAGATACAAGGAAAAACGAACACGAGAAACGAAGCCGTACAAAGAACCGGGCCCTAATCATGGAATTTTCATCAAATACCCTTGAAGACTTGAAGACAAACAAGATTGATCCTCATTCTATGAAGAAATGACACTTAAAACCCTTGTATATTAATAATTACAAGTTTGGTCCCTTAAGTTTGTCAAAATTGCAAAAAGGTCCTTCAACTTTGAAGAAATGGCAAGAATAGTCCCTCAACAAATTCAAATTGCCAATTATGGTCCCTCATAAAGTGGAAGACTCATTGAAGACCTTTGAAGATCATCATTGTCCAAGTTCAGCCCTTGAAATATCACAAAGTGTCAAAAATAATCCTTTGAAAATCATTTGGAAAGTTTTGTGCCAAAAGTGTCATATGGTGAAACTTATTTACAAAGGATACCAAGTTTTAGGGCTGGAAAACATCATATGCACAAAATATCAAAAGAGAGGGACGAATTGTGTGCAAAGGGAAAGATTCAAACCAAATATGGCGCCTAACAACTAACTTTCCCCCAAATACGGATCAAATGGGATTTACTGTACATCTTTTTCACCCAGGTTTTAATTTACTCATTACTTGGGTAAAACCCAATTAACCTAGCACACGTGTAATTCCCACACCCCGAATCCCTTCCCACTCCTAAAAACCCCAATCCCACCACGTGTGGTCCCCACCCCCTTTTCCCCAATCCACCAATCACCTTTCTCCTTGGGCTCCAAGTATAATACGTGTCCCCAAATCAACGTCCAAGATGAAATGCGTGCTAACAAAGCAAAACAAACGGATGAGATCAAATGGACAGCTCAATCACACCAAAAATCGTTCAAGGGCATTTTAGGATTTTTCATTGAATTAGGGTTTAGTTTTTTCCTTCTAGCATGTTCTGTAGTCTCTATAAAAGGAGCTTCCAACTTGTGGAAAGCCCTTGTTCCAGTTTTTCTCATTAAATCGTGTAATTCCTTTTAATTTGAAATAAAAGTTGGTTTTGTTTAAAAAAGCATTTAATTCCTTTTTATTATCTGTTAAAGTTGGTGTTTGTTTGTGAGAAAAACTGAGTTCCATCCATCTGTTAATTTGGTTAAGTGATTTGTGTTTTAAAAATTGTTTCAAGGTTTTTGGAAATTTGGAAGATTTTTGAGAAATCTGTCCAAGGTTTTGTGGTGTTACAAGTTTCATGTTATTGGTGATAATAGGATCATTTAAACGTGTTAAGAGTTTTGAGAAAGGTTTTGGAAAGATTTAAGAGAAAGAAAAGAAAACAGTTTAATATTATATGCTTGTATTTTTCTGTTTGCTTTGATTTTTTTTTTAACAGGTGGTGAAGGCTTGTTGATAGTTGCTCAGCTCCAACCCGAGTTGGATTGGAGGAGGATAAACATCCTCTAAGGTTTTGGAAGTAAAACCTTAAGGTAATCTTCTTTACTTTTGGAAAATTCAGAAAAGGTGTGTTCATGAGAAATGGTTTGATTCTGTGATTCAAGTGTTATAAGGTGTTGGATTTGGTTCTTTTAAGTTGTTATGCATATTTGATGCTACTTGAATCTGTTTGCTTAGGCTTTGTAAGGTTTTTGATTTGTTAAATCTTGGTTTTTCAAAAATTAAGTGGTGTTTGGCAACGGATATTAGCAGGGTAATATTTCTTAATTGTGCTTTGTTTAGGTGATAGAAGGTTTGGAATAGATTAAGAGAGGTTAGTAATTGGTTGTTAGGTAATTTGGAACAAGTTTGAAGCTGATTTGAGTGTTAAAAATAGAAAAGTGAACTTGGAAACCTGAAATTCACTGTCTGCTTGCATTTTTATGAAATTTGGGGGCTTGATCTTTAAAAAACTGTGAGTAATAGGGTGATTTTAGTTGTGTTTTGGGTTGTATGTTAGTTGGTAGGTTTGGGTGCCAATTTTGAGTCCTTGAAACTCACCTAGGTGCAAGCTACATACTGATAAGCCCACAGACCCCCCTATTTCATCACAGAAACTAAACTTAGCCTGTGTGTGCATTGAATTTGATTTATTTGCTTGCTACGTGCTTTACTTTTGTGTGTTGTTGACTCCTTGAGCTTCAATAAGCTCAAGGGTGCCCAACTGTCCAAATAAAGCTACCAAATAAGCCCATATGCCAAGTCCTCTTGGCAAAAATCTCAAGTAAAACACTAGCAAAAAACCTGCTTGTGCATAAGTTTGAAGCTGTCATGATTTTTATCTTGGAATTGGCTTAATCAGTGTAAAAAAAAAGAAGTGGAGTTGGATTAGAAGCTATTAAAGTGTAACAGTTGGTTGGTAAAAAAGTAAAAAGCAAAAAATAAAAAAGAATAAAAAAGGGTTGCTCAGATTCGAACCCCCATCACCACACTCACAAACCAACGTGTTAACCATTGCGCCCTTGGGTCTTTTACTGACCAAGGGTGCAAAGGCCAATTACTTAACCCTTTTCTTTTTTGTACTTTCTTAAATAAGCCGTAGGTTATTAGCTTATTTCCAGCTTATTTTTAAGATTATTTTCATTCTTTTTATTTTTCTTAGGTTAATAATAGTGTTTAAGATTTTTTAAAATTGGTTTCACATTTTTCCTTTTATTTATTTATTTTCTAGGAATTATTTAATAGACGTTTTTCATTAAAGCAATAAAAAATAGCAAAAAGAGTTTTTATTTCTAGGAAAAATAGTTTTTAGTTTTTAAAATATATTTTTGAGGTTTACATCTAATTTTGGTTTCAAAAACATTTATTTTCAATTTTATATTATTTTAAGGTTTTTTATAAACTTTAAGGATTTTTATAAAATTATTAAAAAAGGTTTAGAAGCTTAGATTTGTGTTTTTCTCTTAATTATATTATTTAGGATTTTTAGAAATTTTTTATTTTAAATTTTAGAAACTTTTTATTTTTAGCATTATTTTATTATTATTTTATTATTTAATTTTCAAAATTTTAATTTTCTTTCTTTTCCATTTTTCTTAATTTCTTTATCAATAATTAGGACTATTTCCATTTTTAGAATAATTTTTAAGCTTTTAGATTTATTTTTATAATTATTTTAAGTTTAATTAGGTTTTAATTATTTTTAATCATTTTTAGAGTTTTAAAAATAGTTTTAATAGGTTTTAATTTTTAGAAAAATACTTTTTGGTCTCATAATAATATAAGTTAAGTAATTTTTCAATAAAATCATATTTTGGAATATTTTATTAGTTGTAATTGATTTTAGGGCTTTAATTAGCATTTAAAATTAATTATTTAATTAATAAAAGCTTTTAAAATATCTTTGTTGGATTTTTAACTTTATTTATATTATTTTAGACTTGTTTTAGCCTTTTTAATCTCTTCTTGATTTTGTTTTTTGCTTTAGCTTAATTTTTAATTTTTGTGTTTTTCTACGGCTTTACGTTTACGTTTTTACGTCATAGTGTAATTTTCACGAAACCGTCATTCCATCTCATCAATATTAATCTCAAAGAAATACAAGTTAATTCACAACACATATACCTCCTTGGGAAACGAATCTTTCTCTCATTTTATTTGATTGTGGGTCATTACTTGTGGTTTTCCTAAATAACTCGTCGATACTTACCGCTCATATACGTTCTTTTGTTTTCCTAAACAATAGTCGTATTTTACTACAATCATTTTGGCGCCGCTGCCGGGGAGGTGTGTTGTGCTTTAATTTGGAAAATTTTGTTTTTGATATTATCCATAATAGTATTTGTGTTAAGTGGAACTCCCTTAACACGTATTATCGGTTTTCTTGGTTTTTCTTTGTGAATATTATTAATATATTGTATTAAGTATCACAACCAAAATACAATATCTCCAAAAGTGTGAAAACACAACCTTAATTGGGATTTGATCTCCTAATTATTGTATTCGAATCTCAAACAAAAAGAAAAGGCAAAAATAGATAAATACTTTCGAGAAGCTCGATTTTGAAAAATACGAACTATAAGGTGGGTATAAGGCGGGTATTATAAAATATACCCTAAGGAAAAAGGCTCTTAAGTGCTTCGCGCCGCCTCGTTTCCCCGCTTGCTTGTGAGTATTTTGAGATTGAAGGCTAATCGAGGGTTTTGCCGCCCAAAGTATTAATACGTATACTATATTTGCTTGGTTTTCTTTATGATTAAACCCTCGTGAACAATTTGGTTTTCACCAAAGTTCTAAAGTCATTCGAAGGCGTTCACTCCACGTGATCGTTTTCATTCCTTTGAGGCTTCTTTAATCAAGAGTTTGATTCGAGGAGAGATTTTGTAGATTGTTGTCTACGAAGATACCCCAAAATCCAAAAAAATTAAATATCATCAAAAACACAAAAAAATTGAAAATCCACAAAACAACCAAAAAGAATCTTCTTTGCTCACCTCCCATTCTTCGTGAAGTTTATGATCACTCGTAAGCAAGCTAAACGAGCTCGTAAACGTCTTCAAAAGCAAGCAAATCAAGGATCGTTGATTGTTGAAGAACCTCCAATTGTTGAACCTATTATAGAACAAGAAGTCGTAATGGCTAATCGTACTATGATGGAGTTGCTACAAGCACCCACCGAGGGTTTTGGAGAGGCCATTGTTATTCCCGCCATCCTTGCGGAGAATTTCGAGATTAAGACGGGTTTAATGTCGATGTTGCAAGCAAACAAGTTTCGAGGTCACGAGAAAGACAACCCGCATTAGGAATTTCAACCGTCTCACCGCCACTAGCAAATTCAAAGATGTTCCGCATGACGCCATTAAGATGATGTTGTTTCCATATTCGTTGGATGGACCCGCAAAAATTTGGCTCGAGAAAGAACCGCCAAATTCGATTTTGACATGGGCTGATCTCGTTTCTAAGTTTGTGAACAAGTTTTTTCCACCATCGAAAACAACACACTTAAAAAATGAGATTTCACGATTTGTGCAACGTAACAATGAAAGCTTTTCAATGGCATGGGAACGATTTAAGGAGATGTTGCATGAATGTCCTCACCATGATTTTTCGGAATTGCATCAAATAGATACTTTTTATAATGGGCTTAATGATCATGAACGAGATTATTTGAATGCCGCCGCGGGTGGTAATTTTTTGTGCAAGACGACAAATGAGGCTTTACAAATCATTGAAAATCGATCTAAGGTTTATAGCCCTCGTAACACACCGAGTGTTGCCAATATGGGTTCGTCATCGTCATCACAATCGTCTCGTAGCATTAATGCCTTACATGATGAAGCTAATGAGGAAAATCGGTTTTTTGATAGATTTGCTAATCTAATGTCCCATTGGAAGGCTCAAGAAGCTTCCAATTCCGCTTCGGTTAAAGCGGTTGCTAAGAGTTGTTTATCGTGTGGAGGAGCTCATGATTTATCCGAGTGCATTACCGCGGATGGTAACACTTCGAGTGCTTATGTAGCAACGGGAACTTACAACCAAAACGGCCAAGGTTCCCGCCAAAATCAAGCTACACCAAATCAAAATGTTAATAATTATCGAAACAACAACCAAGGTAATTACCAAGGCAACACACGCAATTACAACAAAGGGAATTATCAAAGTGGGAATGGACAAATCTCTAATCAAAACCAAAACCGTGATTTTCAAAACACTACACAAGGTTTTCAAAATGCTCACACGAAAAATTTGCAAGGAGAATTTTTAGATTATGCAAAAGCAAATGATGCTAAATTTGATAATATGCAACGTGAGATGATTAGCTTAAGATCCGAGTTGAAAAACGAGCTTAAAAATGAACTTGCTAATGAACTTAAAACTCATGCAAACAAAATGGAAGGAAATGTCCAACGTCTTCAACAAAACCAACAAAAGATGGAATTAGGACAACATGAGATTAAGCAAGAATTATTGAAAGCGGATGCTAGGCAATCAAAATTTGAGGACCGAATGGCTAAGATGTTTGAAGCTATCATGTGTAAGCCCTCTTCTTCGGGTGGTCTTCCTAGTGATACCATTGCAAACCCGAAGGGAGAAATGAAGGTTATTACTACACGAAGTGGTAAAACTTTCAAAGAACCAATCTCTCGTCCAAGTACTTCTACGGAGAAGGAAATCGAGAAAGAACCCGAGGTGATGGTCGAAAAGGAGCACATTACAATCCCACGAAGTACCGCTCAAACCACACCTACGGTTACACCAATACCAATTATGGAACCCGAGATTCCAAGGCCGTTGCCTAATGACCTACCCACACCACCTTTACCCTACCCTTCAAGACGAAACAAAGAGAAAATGCAAGAACGTAACAAACAACAAATCGAGCTTTTTATTAAGATGTTTCAACAAGTGCATTTTGATGTAAGTTTAGCCGACGCGTTGTTATATATGCCTCGTTTCGCTTCCACTTTTAAAAGTATGATGAGCGATAAGGAAAAGCTTTCAAAGCTTGCTAATTGTTCTTCGGTTTATCTTAACCGCATACCGGAAAAAGTTGGTGATCCCGGAAAGTTTCTCATTCCTTGTGACATACAAGATATGAAAGAATGCCTCGCCTTGGCCGATCTTGGTGCGAGCATTAATTTGATGCCATTTTCCATTTGGAAATCGCTTTCGCTTCCGGCTCTTATTCCTTCGAACATGTCCATCGAGATGGCCGATCATTCTACGATTATGGCATGTGGAATAGCCGAAGATGTTTTCGTAAAAGTGGGGAAGTTCTACTATCCCGTTGATTTTATAGTAGTCGACATCCCCGCGGATCCTCAAGTTCCTCTAATTTTAGGTCGTTCATTTTTAGATACTTCGAGATCGCTTATCGATGTTCATGCGAGAACTATCACTTTGAGATTCAACGAAGAGGAACTTGTTATAAACGCTACTCAAAACTCGAAGCCTTCTCATGTTTATGCAATCGCTACCATCAATCACATTGACATCGTTGATGTGGTTTGCGATGAGTTTTCACAAGAAGTGTTAGGTTTTTCCGATAGCTCGTCAAGTGGCAATCCCACTATTTTGGATCCGATTCTTGCTAATTCCACACCAAATCTCACTCCATTCCAAGGAGGCGATTTCACTTCAAATGAAATCGACAATGAAGATGAGGTGTTGATTAGTGATGATACTTCTATTCCACCATTTCTTTCGCCGATGGAAGTTATGAGTGTTGAACCAAAATCTTCAATCGAGGAACCGCCTATCCTTGAATTGAAAGATCTTCCTTCTCACCTTGAATATGCATTCTTGGAAGGTGATGACAAGTTGCCGGTTATTATTGCAAAAGATCTTGCTAATGATGAAAAAACCGAGCTCTTGAAAGTTCTTAAGGCTCACAAAGGGGCAATTGCGTGGAAAATTTCCGACATTAAGGGTATTGACCCAAAATTTTGTACTCACAAGATTTTAATGGAGGAGGACTACAAACCCGCAATTCAAAGTCAAAGAAGGGTGAATCCCAAAATTCACGATGTCATTAAAAAGGAGGTCCTTAAACTCCTTGACGCGGGAATGATTTATCCTATATCCGATAGCCCATGGGTGAGCCCGATCCATTGTGTCCCTAAAAAGGGAGGAATGACCGTTGTGCCTAATGAAAACAACGAGTTAATTCCCACTCGTGTTGTGACCGGTTGGAGGGTGTGTATTGACTACCGAAAGTTAAATGACGCCACTCGTAAAGACCACTTTCCTTTGCCCTTCATGGATCAAATGTTGGAGCGACTTGCGGGAAATGAATTCTATTGCTTTTTAGATGGTTTTTCCGGTTACTTTCAAATCCCTATCGACCCTCGTGATCAAGAGAAGACTACGTTTACGTGTCCTTATGGAACGTTCGCTTATCGTAGGATGCCTTTCGGACTTTGTAATGCACCCGGTACGTTTCAACGGTGTATGATGGCAATTTTTCACGACATGATCGAGAAGTCGATGGAAGTGTTTATGGATGACTTCTCGGTGTTTGGTAATTCGTTCACGTCATGTTTATCTAATCTCGAACAAATGTTAAAACGTTGTGAAGAAACCAATCTTGTGCTTAATTGGGAGAAATGTCATTTCATGTGTAAACAAGGAATCGTCTTAGGACATAAGGTGTCAAAGGCGGGGATTGAGGTCGATAAAGCTAAGGTAGACGTCATCGCCAAGTTACCTCATCCCAAAACCGTTAAGGGAGTTCGTAGTTTCCTAGGCCACGCGGGCTTTTATCGTCGTTTCATCAAGGACTTTTCGAAGATTTCTCGTCCTATGACACACCTTCTCGAGAAGGATGCTCCTTTTAACTTTAATGAGGATTGTGTTAAGGCTTTCGAGACTCTAAAAAGGAAACTTACCGAAGCTCCCATTCTTGTTGCTCCTAATTGGGAATTACCCTTTGAAATCATGTGCGATGCAAGTGATTATGCTATAGGGGCCGTCTTAGGGCAACGTTATGACAAGCATTTACGTCCTATCCACTATGCTAGTAAGACGATGACCGAGGCTCAATTAAAGTACACCACAACGGAAAAGGAATTCCTTGCCGTGGTCTATGCTTTTGAGAAATTCCGACCTTATCTCGTCTTAACTAAAAGCATCGTGTATACCGACCATTCGGCTATCAAGTATCTCTTAGCTAAGCAAGATGCTAAGCCGAGATTGCTTCGTTGGATGCTCCTCCTCCAAGAATTTGATGTCACCGTGCTTGACAAAAAAGGAGCCGAGAATCTAGCGGCCGATCATCTCTCTCGTCTAGAAGATCCTCACAAAGATGTTTTCGAGAACAAGGAAATTACCGAAACATTTCCTCTTGAGACTCTCGGTGTAGTGAATTCTAAAGACACCACCCCATGGTTTGCTGACATTGCAAATTACCATGCGGGCAATTTCATAATCAAGGGTATGACGACACAACAAAAACGAAAATTCTTTCGTGACGTCAAGTTCTATTTTTGGGACGACCCTTATCTCTTTCGGATTTGTGCGGATCAACTCGTTCGACGTTGTGTGTTTGGTACCGAAGCTTCTAATATCCTTAGAGCTTGTCACGAGGGACCCACGGGTGGTCACCACGGTGCTAATCTCACGGCTAAGAAAGTGTTCGATGCCGGTTTCTTTTGGCCTTCTATCTATCGTGATGCACACGCACTTGTAAAGTCGTGTGATTCGTGCCAACGTCAAGGAAAATCGTCTCAACGTGATGAAATGCCGCAAAATATAATTCAAGTGTATGAGATTTTCGACATATGGGGAATAGACTTTATGGGGCCGTTCCCATCGTCTCATGGCAACAAATATATCCTCGTCGCGGTGGACTACCTTTCTAAGTGGGTGGAAGCTAAGGCTTTGCCTACTAATGATGCTCGTGTGGTAGTAAAGTTTTTGAAGCAACTATTCTCTCGGTTCGGAACCCCTCGTGCTATTATAAGCGATCGTGGAACCCATTTTTGTAATGACCAATTCGAAAAGGTTCTAAAGAAATATGGGGTTACACATCGTCTTTCTACGGCTTATCACCCACAAACGAGTGGGCAAGTCGAGGTTTCGAACCGAGCTTTGAAGAGGATTTTAGAAAGGTCGATTGGAGAAAACCGTGCTTCATGGTCCGACAAACTCGATGACGCTTTATGGGCCTTTAGGACCGCTTATAAGACACCTATCGGTTGCACTCCTTATAAGATAGTCTATGGGAAGAATTGTCATTTGCCCATTGAATTGGAGCATAAGGCATATTGGGCCCTTAAGCATGCTAATTTTGACTTGAAGACCGCGGGAGATCACCGGAAAATACAATTGAATGAATTGGATGAATTAAGGGATAATGCTTATGAAAATTCATTAATCTTTAAAGAAAAGACTAAAAAGTTTCATGATTCAAAGATTAAAAACCGGGTTTTTAACGTTGGTGATCAAGTGTTGCTTTTTAACTCACGTCTTAAGATATTTTCCGGAAAATTGAAATCTCGTTGGTCGGGTCCGTTCACCATTACACAAGTGTTTCCATATGGGACCATTGAGCTAGCTCAAGATGATGGTCCCAATTTCAAGGTGAATGGACATAGGCTTAAGCACTACTTTGGTGGGGAAATTCCTTCAATGGTTGCCCCCGACCAAGACACTTTCCCCAATGATAATTAGCATTGAGGGGACCGAGTCGAGCTCATGACTCGGTAATCAAAAACGAGGTGCCTCGTGGGGGAGATCCCATGCTTATCTTTATGATTTATACTCACTAATAAGGGGACTTGTACCCTTCCAACTCGTTGTCTCGTGGTTGTTTGTGATTGTGTTATCTAGATCATCATCATCGTCTACGATTGAAGACTCTCGTGTTCGTTTACGTGAGCCTCCATCGTTCGTTTGAAGAAGTTTTTCACGATTCCATGACATTATCCTTTATTGTTCTAACAATTATCTTTTAGCATAATCAATAAACAGCTTTAGATATATTGTTGATCACCCTTTCCATGCTAGATCCTAAGCATTCGATTCTTCGTCTCTAGTATGGGGGTGCTCCACCTTTAGACTCGAAACATTGAGGACAATGTTTACTTTTAGTATGGGGGGGTGAATAGGTACTTGCTTTGCTACGCCCTCACGTTTTCTAATTTTCAATGTTTTGTTTCACTAATAAGGCTAAAAATGGCCAAATTTTAAAATTTTTCTTAGTTTTCATAAGTGTTTTTAAGACACGAATGTATATTTTCCGATGGGTAGAATAAGAGTTAATTTTTGACTTGATGGGCATTTGGAGCCATTTACATTCCTTAACCTGCTCAATTCAAGTTTTGCTAGACTTTTATATAGGGAGCTTTAAAACGCGAAAGTCTTAATTCATTCGGGTTAAGAACAAGAACTTTTCGCAAGTTCCTATAATTGATTCTAGAAAGTCACTTATCAAGGGAACTATAAAACGCATTCTCTAAACTTGAAAAAGTCCAAGAAAGTGCAAGATCCTATAGGTGGCTTGAAAACCCAAAACTTTGATTTGATATAGTCTTAATGAAAGCTAATCCAAATTTGGCTTAATTTTGACTTGCATGGCTAAGTATTCACGAGTCTCTTTAATTAGAGGTCTTTAAATAGTGAAGAACGAGAAATGATAGAGTTAGACAAGTGATCATGCTAAACGTAGAACATGAAAGTCTTCTTTCAAAAACTCATATGTTTTTAATTGTGGCTTTTTCTTCCCATAAGATCAATGCATTAGGAATAAAACATAATTGCAATAAGTAAGGTCGTACGATTTGAAAAGTTACTTAGCCTCTAGCGCAAGATCGTTTAAAAGTTGCTCGGGATTGAATAGAGTTCATAGCCAAGGTATAACTTATTGAAGCGGGACGCGAAGATTGGCGATCATCCAAAAAGGCCCTAACAAGGCATGAGGAGCTCTATTTTTGCTAAAGATCCAAAGATGATGTGAAGTATCATTATTCCAAAATCAATATGAAGGATCGAGACACACGACGAGAAGCTATTACTCCCCTAAAGAATGGAGAAAGTCTATCCAAAAAGACCCTAACAAGGTATGAGGATGAATATATCCAAGTCCGAAAAGGAGGCGGATCGTTGTATATCAAAATCCAAAGTAAAGATTGAAGAAAAATGATGAAGTCGTGGTCCTAAATGAAGAATCTCTCAAAAACGTCAAGTGAAGAAATTCCAAATATATGAAGAGAAGACCATAATTTCGAGAACGTCTTCCCAAGATTTGAAGTATGAAGTACATGCCAAATATCGGTCCGAGAAAGGTCTCAAATCGTGAAACAAGTTATGCCAAGATATGAACTTAAGGAGATACACGAGAAGCCGTTTTAAAAGATTTTGTCCTTCGGCTAACTATTGATCAAATCGTGCTACTTTACTTTCGGACTAATAACTACTCAAATAAGTCAATATGAATCACTTATGATCCATGACAATTAGATAAAAAATGCTAGTAACCCATTTCCTTTTATAATAACTAGGATTGCGGGGAGAAAAAGTATTACACAATTTGAACGTATGAGTAGTGTTAGCATTGTGACTTGTACCAACAATGATCTTGTTTTTGCACTTAGCATGGAATGTATGACAATCAAGGATGACGAAATTTACTCTAAGGGACGTTAACTTGTTTCTATTCTTTGACCCTAAAAGTCACCTTTTGGTGATGAAAATCATACATTATGTCTTTACACATCATCGTAGTATGTTGCAAGTTTTCTTTTACTCTTCAATAAAGGTTAATAAAATTGAACTTTGGTGATGCTTAGATACTTTATTCTAGCATTGCGTGAGGGCACGGCAATGGCTTAGTATGGGGGAGTGATGAGATGGCATTTATACATGATCTCATCGTTCTTTTCGGGCTTTAAATGCATAAAAATGTCATAAAATACCATATATATGCTTGCTTTTGTTTACTTGTGTATTTTAGGTAGGGATATCGTGAAAAAGACAAAAGATCACAAGATACAAGGAAAAACGAACACGAGAAACGAAGCCGTACAAAGAACCGGGCCCTAATCATGGAATTTTCATCAAATACCCTTGAAGACTTGAAGACAAACAAGATTGATCCTCATTCTATGAAGAAATGACACTTAAAACCCTTGTATATTAATAATTACAAGTTTGGTCCCTTAAGTTTGTCAAAATTGCAAAAAGGTCCTTCAACTTTGAAGAAATGGCAAGAATAGTCCCTCAACAAATTCAAATTGCCAATTATGGTCCCTCATAAAGTGGAAGACTCATTGAAGACCTTTGAAGATCATCATTGTCCAAGTTCAGCCCTTGAAATATCACAAAGTGTCAAAAATAATCCTTTGAAAATCATTTGGAAAGTTTTGTGCCAAAAGTGTCATATGGTGAAACTTATTTACAAAGGATACCAAGTTTTAGGGCTGGAAAACATCATATGCACAAAATATCAAAAGAGAGGGACGAATTGTGTGCAAAGGGAAAGATTCAAACCAAATATGGCGCCTAACAACTAACTTTCCCCCAAATACGGATCAAATGGGATTTACTGTACATCTTTTTCACCCAGGTTTTAATTTACTCATTACTTGGGTAAAACCCAATTAACCTAGCACACGTGTAATTCCCACACCCCGAATCCCTTCCCACTCCTAAAAACCCCAATCCCACCACGTGTGGTCCCCACCCCCTTTTCCCCAATCCACCAATCACCTTTCTCCTTGGGCTCCAAGTATAATACGTGTCCCCAAATCAACGTCCAAGATGAAATGCGTGCTCACAAAGCAAAACAAACGGATGAGATCAAATGGACAGCTCAATCACACCAAAAATCGTTCAAGGGCATTTTAGGATTTTTCATTGAATTAGGGTTTAGTTTTTTCCTTCTAGCATGTTCTGTAGTCTCTATAAAAGGAGCTTCCAACTTGTGGAAAGCCCTTGTTCCAGTTTTTCTCATTAAATCGTGTAATTCCTTTTCATTTGAAATAAAAGTTGGTTTTGTTTAAAAAAGCATTTAATTCCTTTTTATTATCTGTTAAAGTTGGTGTTTGTTTGTGAGAAAAACTGAGTTCCATCCATCTGTTAATTTGGTTAAGTGATTTGTGTTTTAAAAATTGTTTCAAGGTTTTTGGAAATTTGGAAGATTTTTGAGAAATCTGTCCAAGGTTTTGTGGTGTTACAAGTTTCATGTTATTGGTGATAATAGGATCATTTAAACGTGTTAAGAGTTTTGAGAAAGGTTTTGGAAAGATTTAAGAGAAAGAAAAGAAAACAGTTTAATATTATATGCTTGTATTTTTCTGTTTGCTTTGATTTTTTTTTAACAGGTGGTGAAGGCTTGTTGATAGTTGCTCAGCTCCAACCCGAGTTGGATTGGAGGAGGATAAACATCCTCTAAGGTTTTGGAAGTAAAACCTTAAGGTAATCTTCTTTACTTTTGGAAAATTCAGAAAAGGTGTGTTCATGAGAAATGGTTTGATTCTGTGATTCAAGTGTTATAAGGTGTTGGATTTGGTTCTTTTAAGTTTTTATGCATATTTGATGCTACTTGAATCTGTTTGCTTAGGCTTTGTAAGGTTTTTGATTTGTTAAATCTTGGTTTTTCAAAAATTAAGTGGTGTTTGGCAACGGATATTAGCAGGGTAATATTTCTTAATTGTGCTTTGTTTAGGTGATAGAAGGTTTGGAATAGATTAAGAGAGGTTAGTAATTGGTTGTTAGGTAATTTGGAACAAGTTTGAAGCTGATTTGAGTGTTAAAAATAGAAAAGTGAACTTGGAAACCTGAAATTCACTGTCTGCTTGCATTTTTATGAAATTTGGGGGCTTGATCTTTAAAAAACTGTGAGTAATAGGGTGATTTTAGTTGTGTTTTGGGTTGTATGTTAGTTGGTAGGTTTGGGTGCCAATTTTGAGTCCTTGAAACTCACCTAGGTGCAAGCTACATACTGATAAGCCCACAGACCCCCCTATTTCATCACAGAAACTAAACTTAGCCTGTGTGTGCATTGAATTTGATTTATTTGCTTGCTACGTGCTTTACTTTTGTGTGTTGTTGACTCCTTGAGCTTCAATAAGCTCAAGGGTGCCCAACTGTCCAAATAAAGCTACCAAATAAGCCCATATGCCAAGTCCTCTTGGCAAAAATCTCAAGTAAAACACTAGCAAAAAACCTGCTTGTGCATAAGTTTGAAGCTGTCACGATTTTTATCTTGGAATTGGCTTAATCAGTGTAAAAAAAAAGAAGTGGAGTTGGATTAGAAGCTATTAAAGTGTAACAGTTGGTTGGTAAAAAAGTAAAAAGCAAAAAATAAAAAAGAATAAAAAAGGGTTGCTCAGATTCGAACCCCCATCACCACACTCACAAACCAACGTGTTAACCATTGCGCCCTTGGGTCTTTTACTGACCAAGGGTGCAAAGGCCAATTACTTAACCCTTTTCTTTTTTGTACTTTCTTAAATAAGCCGTAGGTTATTAGCTTATTTCCAGCTTATTTTTAAGATTATTTTCATTCTTTTTATTTTTCTTAGGTTAATAATAGTGTTTAAGATTTTTTAAAATTGGTTTCACATTTTTCCTTTTATTTATTTATTTTCTAGGAATTATTTAATAGACGTTTTTCATTAAAGCAATAAAAAATAGCAAAAAGAGTTTTTATTTCTAGGAAAAATAGTTTTTAGTTTTTAAAATATATTTTTGAGGTTTACATCTAATTTTTGTTTCAAAAACATTTATTTTCAATTTTATATTATTTTAAGGTTTTTTATAAACTTTAAGGATTTTTATAAAATTATTAAAAAAGGTTTAGAAGCTTAGATTTGTGTTTTTCTCTTTTTATATTATTTAGGATTTTTAGAAATTTTTTATTTTAAATTTTAGAAACTTTTTATTTTTAGCATTATTTTATTATTATTTTATTATTTAATTTTCAAAATTTTAATTTTCTTTCTTTTCCATTTTTCTTAATTTCTTTATCAATAATTAGGACTATTTCCATTTTTAGAATAATTTTTAAGCTTTTAGATTTATTTTTATAATTATTTTAAGTTTAATTAGGTTTTAATTATTTTTAATCATTTTTAGAGTTTTAAAAATAGTTTTAATAGGTTTTAATTTTTAGAAAAATACTTTTTGGTCTCATAATAATATAAGTTAAGTAATTTTTCAATAAAATCATATTTTGGAATATTTTATTAGTTGTAATTGATTTTAGGGCTTTAATTAGCATTTAAAATTAATTATTTAATTAATAAAAGCTTTTAAAATATCTTTGTTGGATTTTTAACTTTATTTATATTATTTTAGACTTGTTTTAGCCTTTTTAATCTTTTCTTGATTTTGTTTTTGGCTTTAGCTTAATTTTTAATTTTTGTGTTTTTCTACGGCTTTACGTTTACGTTTTTACGTCATAGTGTAATTTTCACGAAACCGTCATTCCATCTCATCAATATTAATCTCAAAGAAATACAAGTTAATTCACAACACATATACCTCCTTGGGAAACGAATCTTTCTCTCATTTTATTTGATTGTGGGTCATTACTTGGGGTTTTCCTAAATCACTCGTCGATACTTACCGCTCATATACGTTCTTTTGTTTTCCTAAACAAGAGTCGTATTTTACTACAATCATTTTGGGTGAATAGGTACTTGCTTTGCTACGCCCTCACGTTTTCCAATTTTCAATGTTTTGTTTCACTAATAAGGCTAAAAATGGCCAAATTTTAAAATTTTTCTTAGTTTTCATAAGTGTTTTTAAGACACGAATGTATATTTTCCGATGGGTAGAATAAGAGTTAATTTTTGACTTGATGGGCATTTGGAGCCATTTACATTCCTTAACCCGCTCAATTCAAGTTTTGCTAGACTTTTATATAGGGAGCTTTAAAACGCGAAAGTCTTAATTCATTCGGGTTAAGAACAAGAACTTTTCGCAAGTTCCTATAATTGATTCTAGAAAGTCACTTATCAAGGGAACTATAAAACGCATTCTCTAAACTTGAAAAAGTCCAAGAAAGTGCAAGATCCTATAGGTGGCTTGAAAACCCAAAACTTTGATTTGATATAGTCTTAATGAAAGCTAATCCAAATTTGGCTTAATTTTGACTTGCATGGCTAAGTATTCACGAGTCTCTTTAATTAGAGGTCTTTAAATAGTGAAGAACGAGAAATGATAGAGTTAGACAAGTGATCATGCTAAACGTAGAACATGAAAGTGTTCTTTCAAAAACTCATATGTTTTTAATTGTGGCTTTTTCTTCCCATAAGATCAATGCATTAGGAATAAAACATAATTGCAATAAGTAAGGTCGTACGATTTGAAAAGTTACTTAGCCTCTAGCGCAAGATCGTTTAAAAGTTGCTCGGGATTGAATAGAGTTCATAGCCAAGGTATAACTTATTGAAGCGGGACGCGAAGATTGGCGATCATCCAAAAAGGCCCTAACAAGGCACGAGGAGCTCTATTTTTGCTAAAGATCCAAAGATGATGTGAAGTATCATTATTCCAAAATCAATATGAAGGATCGAGACACACGACGAGAAGCTATTACTCCCCTAAATAATGGAGAAAGTCTATCCAAAAAGACCCTAACAAGGTATGAGGATGAATATATCCAAGTCCGAAAAGGAGGCGGATCGTTGTATATCAAAATCCAAAGTAAAGATTGAAGAAAAATGATGAAGTCGTGGTCCTAAATGAAGAATCTCTCAAAAACGTCAAGTGAAGAAATTCCAAATATATGAAGAGAAGACCATAATTTCGAGAACGTCTTCCCAAGATTTGAAGTATGAAGTACATGCCAAATATCGGTCCGAGAAAGGTCTCAAATCGTGAAACAAGTTATGCCAAGATATGAACTTAAGGAGATACACGAGAAGCCGTTTTAAAAGATTTTGTCCTTCGGCTAACTATTGATCAAATCGTGCTACTTTACTTTCGGACTAATAACTACTCAAATAAGTCAATATGAATCACTTATGATCCATGACAATTAGATAAAAAATGCTAGTAACCCATTTCCTTTTATAATAACTAGGATTGCGGGGAGAAAAAGTATTACACAATTTGAACGTATGAGTAGTGTTAGCATTGTGACTTGTACCAACAATGATCTTGTTTTTGCACTTAGCATGGAATGTATGACAATCAAGGATGACGAAATTTACTCTAAGGGACGTTAACTTGTTTCTATTCTTTGACCCTAAAAGTCACCTTTTGGTGATGAAAATCATACATTATGTCTTTACACATCATCGTAGTATGTTGCAAGTTTTCTTTTACTCTTCAATAAAGGTTAATAAAATTGAACTTTGGTGATGCTTAGATACTTTATTCTAGCATTGCGTGAGGGCACGGCAATGGCTTAGTATAGGGGAGTGATGAGATGGCATTTATACATGATCTCATCGTTCTTTTCGGGCTTTAAATGCATAAAAATGTCATAAAATACCATATATATGCTTGCTTTTGTTTACTTGTGTATTTTAGGTAGGGATATCGTGAAAAAGACAAAAGATCACAAGATACAAGGAAAAACGAACACGAGAAACGAAGCCGTACAAAGAACCGGGCCCTAATCATGGAATTTTCATCAAATACCCTTGAAGACTTGAAGACAAACAAGATTGATCCTCATTCTATGAAGAAATGACACTTAAAACCCTTGTATATTAATAATTACAAGTTTGGTCCCTTAAGTTTGTCAAAATTGCAAAAAGGTCCTTCAACTTTGAAGAAATGGCAAGAATAGTCCCTCAACAAATTCAAATTGCCAATTATGGTCCCTCATAAAGTGGAAGACTCATTGAAGACCTTTGAAGATCATCATTGTCCAAGTTCAGCCCTTGAAATATCACAAAGTGTCAAAAATAATCCTTTGAAAATCATTTGGAAAGTTTTGTGCCAAAAGTGTCATATGGTGAAACTTATTTACAAAGGATACCAAGTTTTAGGGCTGGAAAACATCATATGCACAAAATATCAAAAGAGAGGGACGAATTGTGTGCAAAGGGAAAGATTCAAACCAAATATGGCGCCTAACAACTAACTTTCCCCCAAATACGGATCAAATGGGATTTACTGTACATCTTTTTCACCCAGGTTTTAATTTACTCATTACTTGGGTAAAACCCAATTAACCTAGCACACGTGTAATTCCCACACCCCGAATCCCTTCCCACTCCTAAAAACCCCAATCCCACCACGTGTGGTCCCCACCCCCTTTTCCCCAATCCACCAATCACCTTTCTCCTTGGGCTCCAAGTATAATACGTGTCCCCAAATCAACGTCCAAGATGAAATGCGTGCTCACAAAGCAAAACAAACGGATGAGATCAAATGGACAGCTCAATCACACCAAAAATCGTTCAAGGGCATTTTAGGATTTTTCATTGAATTAGGGTTTAGTTTTTTCCTTCTAGCATGTTCTGTAGTCTCTATAAAAGGAGCTTCCAACTTGTGGAAAGCCCTTGTTCCAGTTTTTCTCATTAAATCGTGTAATTCCTTTTAATTTGAAATAAAAGTTGGTTTTGTTTAAAAAAGCATTTAATTCCTTTTTATTATCTGTTAAAGTTGGTGTTTGTTTGTGAGAAAAACTGAGTTCCATCCATCTGTTAATTTGGTTAAGTGATTTGTGTTTTAAAAATTGTTTCAAGGTTTTTGGAAATTTGGAAGATTTTTGAGAAATCTGTCCAAGGTTTTGTGGTGTTACAAGTTTCATGTTATTGGTGATAATAGGATCATTTAAACGTGTTAAGAGTTTTGAGAAAGGTTTTGGAAAGATTTAAGAGAAAGAAAAGAAAACAGTTTAATATTATATGCTTGTATTTTTCTGTTTGCTTTGATTTTTTTTTAACAGGTGGTGAAGGCTTGTTGATAGTTGCTCAGCTCCAACCCGAGTTGGATTGGAGGAGGATAAACATCCTCTAAGGTTTTGGAAGTAAAACCTTAAGGTAATCTTCTTTACTTTTGGAAAATTCAGAAAAGGTGTGTTCATGAGAAATGGTTTGATTCTGTGATTCAAGTGTTATAAGGTGTTGGATTTGGTTCTTTTAAGTTGTTATGCATATTTGATGCTACTTGAATCTGTTTGCTTAGGCTTTGTAAGGTTTTTGATTTGTTAAATCTTGGTTTTTCAAAAATTAAGTGGTGTTTGGCAACGGATATTAGCAGGGTAATATTTCTTAATTGTGCTTTGTTTAGGTGATAGAAGGTTTGGAATAGATTAAGAGAGGTTAGTAATTGGTTGTTAGGTAATTTGGAACAAGTTTGAAGCTGATTTGAGTGTTAAAAATAGAAAAGTGAACTTGGAAACCTGAAATTCACTGTCTGCTTGCATTTTTATGAAATTTGGGGGCTTGATCTTTAAAAAACTGTGAGTAATAGGGTGATTTTAGTTGTGTTTTGGGTTGTATGTTAGTTGGTAGGTTTGGGTGCCAATTTTGAGTCCTTGAAACTCACCTAGGTGCAAGCTACATACTGATAAGCCCACAGACCCCCCTATTTCATCGCAGAAACTAAACTTAGCCTGTGTGTGCATTGAATTTGATTTATTTGCTTGCTACGTGCTTTACTTTTGTGTGTTGTTGACTCCTTGAGCTTCAATAAGCTCAAGGGTGCCCAACTGTCCAAATAAAGCTACCAAATAAGCCCATATGCCAAGTCCTCTTGGCAAAAATCTCAAGTAAAACACTAGCAAAAAACCTGCTTGTGCATAAGTTTGAAGCTGTCACGATTTTTATCTTGGAATTGGCTTAATCAGTGTAAAAAAAAAGAAGTGGAGTTGGATTAGAAGCTATTAAAGTGTAACAGTTGGTTGGTAAAAAAGTAAAAAGCAAAAAATAAAAAAGAATAAAAAAGGGTTGCTCAGATTCGAACCCCCATCACCACACTCACAAACCAACGTGTTAACCATTGCGCCCTTGGGTCTTTTACTGACCAAGGGTGCAAAGGCCAATTACTTAACCCTTTTCTTTTTTGTACTTTCTTAAATAAGCCGTAGGTTATTAGCTTATTTCCAGCTTATTTTTAAGATTATTTTCATTCTTTTTATTTTTCTTAGGTTAATAATAGTGTTTAAGATTTTTTAAAATTGGTTTCACATTTTTCCTTTTATTTATTTATTTTCTAGGAATTATTTAATAGACGTTTTTCATTAAAGCAATAAAAAATAGCAAAAAGAGTTTTTATTTCTAGGAAAAATAGTTTTTAGTTTTTAAAATATATTTTTGAGGTTTACATCTAATTTTGGTTTCAAAAACATTTATTTTCAATTTTATATTATTTTAAGGTTTTTTATAAACTTTAAGGATTTTTATAAAATTATTAAAAAAGTTTTAGAAGCTTAGATTTGTGTTTTTCTCTTAATTATATTATTTAGGATTTTTAGAAATTTTTTATTTTAAATTTTAGAAACTTTTTATTTTTAGCATTATTTTATTATTATTTTATTATTTAATTTTCAAAATTTTAATTTTCTTTCTTTTCCATTTTTCTTAATTTCTTTATCAATAATTAGGACTATTTCCATTTTTAGAATAATTTTTAAGCTTTTAGATTTATTTTTATAATTATTTTAAGTTTAATTAGGTTTTAATTATTTTTAATCATTTTTAGAGTTTTAAAAATAGTTTTAATAGGTTTTAATTTTTAGAAAAATACTTTTTGGTCTCATAATAATATAAGTTAAGTAATTTTTCAATAAAATCATATTTTGGAATATTTTATTAGTTGTAATTGATTTTAGGGCTTTAATTAGCATTTAAAATTAATTATTTAATTAATAAAAGCTTTTAAAATATCTTTGTTGGATTTTTAACTTTATTTATATTATTTTAGACTTGTTTTAGCCTTTTTAATCTTTTCTTGATTTTGTTTTTGGCTTTAGCTTAATTTTTAATTTTTGTGTTTTTCTACGGCTTTACGTTTACGTTTTTACGTCATAGTGTAATTTTCACGAAACCGTCATTCCATCTCATCAATATTAATCTCAAAGAAATACAAGTTAATTCACAACACATATACCTCCTTGGGAAACGAATCTTTCTCTCATTTTATTTGATTGTGGGTCATTACTTGTGGTTTTCCTAAATCACTCGTCGATACTTACCGCTCATATACGTTCTTTTGTTTTCCTAAACAAGAGTCGTATTTTACTACAATCACCCCCCCCCCCCTCAAAAGGTTAAAACCTTTGGGACTCTTTTGATTATGAAACATATGTTGTGAAGGATCGCCATTCGCCGCCCCTAGGAAGGCTGAGGGTGATTATTCATCCCCCCCCAAAAGGTTAAGAAACCTTTGGGACTCTTTTAAGGATGAAACATATGTGGGTAAAGATCGTCTTGTTACGCTGTCCCTAGAAGAGCTGAGGATGATTATTCAGCTCCCCTAAAAGTAAAAGTTTTGGGATTCTTTTTCTGAGGGAACCAAGAGGCTGTGTGAGGTACAGCTATTCAAGGTCGAGACATATATGTATTTAGGTTGTTGTTTGCCTGAATAATGTCTAGAGGGTGTAGGGTCATCGGGGTGCTTGAGAAACACAAATGAATCATTCCCTGGTGCATAGACAGGGTGTACAGAAGTCTTAAGGATTTCTAAGTGCATACAATGACTTCTATGGGTCGAGGATTACCCTAACTTCACCACTCTCACCTACAGACATTTGAGAGTGGATGCTTGTGGACCTCTAAAAATAATAAGACTGATTACCTGTGCGATATCAGCAGAATTTGGCGGGTTCCCTGTTGTCTCGGCTGACATCGAGACACTAGACCCTTGTTGTTGGTCAGCTGAAGTCTCTGATTCCACAAGAGTCTCTGGAAGAGAGGAGGTTGTGAGGTTCACATTCTTCTTTTTCATGGACTTTGCAATAGTTTTGGTGTGGCAAGAAGATGGGTTTTTCTGCTTCTTTGTTTGTTGGCCAGTTGTTTCCTTGGACGTCGTGGTGTGCTGCCCAGAGGTCAAAGACGTAGACTTGCCAGACACACCAGAGGTATTCACCTTCTCAGAGGAAGGGAGCAAGGACTTCTAAGCAGAGGGTTGTTTATTTGCTATGTTCAGCATGTGAGAGGTGACAGGGACATCTTCAGGTCCAATCTCCTTGTAAATGGAACCAGTGATGCGATAGGGCTTCAGAGAAGTGAGTGCGGAGTTGTGATAGTTGTCACCCAACAGGCTTTCGAAGATAAGAGATAGAAAGCGAACGTAGCATATGTTTTTCTCTCTGACCTGGTTTCGTCCCTTCAGCTGTTCAACTAGGATGGAGAATAAAAGACTTCCTACATCAACGTCTGTGCCCCAAATCAGCCCATAAGCAATAGATTGGTGATTGAAGGACATCTGATCTTGGGATCCCTGCATTCCTCCAAGGGATTTGAACTATGTGAGTGAAGAGGACACGCCACATAGGGGAAAAATACTTGATCTTCAAAGGTGACTTGGAGAGAACTTCAACAGGTGTAAGAGCAGGGTTTACATCATGAGAGGGTTTAAGTGTGGCAAGGGTGTCCTTTACAGCCTTTTTGTCAACCACCTTCAGGCATTCATCACCATGTCTTAACCCAGCCACACTTGCAAAGTCTTTTAGTGAGAAGGCAAAGGGGTGTTCGTTGCATGAGAGGCTAAAGGTAATGGTGTCATCAACAACTTCGGCAGAGTACCAGAATTCCCTAAGGTATTCTTGGTAGAAAATGGTTAGGGACTTTGTGAGTGCTTCACTTGCATCACAGTTTTTCATGAAGTTCACCATATCTGAGTAGGATTTGTTGGGAGCCTTGAGCCATCCAATGGATTTGTTCGATGCAAGAATGCTTTCATTAAGTTTAAAGTTGACATTTGCTGCCTTGGGAACTGCGAATGCCATGGATTCAAGGTAGAAGAGAAGCGTAAATGGTGGATGGGTTTAGAGAGAGAAAGCTTAGAGAGAGATGAGATTGTGAAATGAGAATAGTGGTAGGTGAGGAGAGACGTGAGACAATATATATTCAAATTTGAAAACACTTATTCAATCGCATTTAATGCATAGTGGGAAAATGACTGCACATGTGGGTCCCTTGACCTTTCAAAAACTATTTGTCTCCTCGTTATTAGGAAAATAAATGATTAAATATTGAGAACTTTTTTTAGCATTTACTTGGAAAATAACTACCTAGTTTCATGTGAAAAACATTTAATATTGAATCAGATATTTAATGAACACATTTATTATCAAGCCACAGGCTTTGAGATATTGAGCATCCCTAGCTCAGCAACTAGCCTGTTGAACGAGGGTTCAGCCAAAGGCTTTATGAAGATATCAGCTAGTTGCAGCTCTGTGGGAACAAAGTGCAGCTCAATATCTCCCTTCATTATGTGATCCCTGATAAAATGATACCTGATATCAATGTGTTTGGTACGAGAGTGAAGAACAGGGTTGTTGGAGATGGCAATGGCGCTGGTGTTGTCACAGAAGATTGGCACTTTGTCATATAAGATCTCATAGTCAGCCAATTGACTTTTCATCTAGAGCACCTGAGCACAAAAGCTGGCAGCAGCGACATATTCTACTTCAGCTGATGACATGGCCACAGAGTTTTTCTTCTTAGCACTCCATCCAACCAATTTTCCTCCTAGGATTTGACAGATACCTGAGGTGCTTTTCCTCTCAATACAACATCCATCATAGTCTGAATCTGAATAGGCCGTGAGATCAAAGCCTGATTCCTTGGGATACCATAGACCTAGGGAGGGTGTTCCTTTGAGATACCTGAAAATTTTCTTAACAACCACTAGATGGGATTCTTTTGGGTTAGCTTGGTACCTTGTACAGAGATATGTGGAGAATTGGATATCAGGATGACTAGCTGTTAAATACATGAGTGACCCAATCATGCCTCTGTATAAAGTCTCATTAACAGAGACCCCTGACTCATCAGGACCCAAGTTGTTGGGTGGAAGCATGGGGCATTTCACTGATGCACAATCAGCTAAGTCATATTTTTTTAAGTAAATCTTTAACATACTTCTCTTGACAAATTGAAATTCCTTAGGACATTGTTTAATTTGAAAAGCCAGAAAGTAAGTTAATTCACCCATCATACTCATCTCATATTTCTTGGTCTTTAATTTAGCAAAACGTTTACTAAGATTAACATTAGTTGACCCAAAGATGATATTATCCACATAAATCTGCACAATGATGAAATCACTCTTATCCTTGAAGGTAAAGAGTGTTTTATCAATAGAACCCCTGACAAAATTATTTTCAGTTAAGAAATTAGAAAGAGTTTCATACCACGCTCTTGGAGCTTGTTTTAGCCCATACATGGCTTTGTGTAATCTGTACACATAATTGGGAAACTAGCTGTTCTCGAATCATTCAGGCTGTTGAATATATACTTCCTCAGCCAAATATCCATTGAGGAAAGCACTCTTAACATCCATCTGATACACAGTAAAGTTCATATATGCAGCATAAGCAAGGAAGATATCGATGGCTTCAAGTCTTTCCACAGGAGCAAAAGTTTCATCATAATCAATCCCTTCAGTCTGTGTATATCCCTGTGCCACCAGCCTGGCCTTGTTTCTGATGATGTTTCCAATTTCATCCATCTTATTTCTATAGATCCATCTAGTGCCTGTGTTGTTCTTACCAGGTGGGGTTGGCACTAGTGTCCATACCTTGTTCCTTTTGAACTGATTAATTTCTTCCTGCATAGCAGCTACCCACCCATCTTCCACAAGAGCCTCAGCTACTCTCTTAGGTTAAATTTGAGTGAGAAATTCAGCAAAGAGACATTCGTTGGCTGAGGCAGACTCTGAGTCATGAATTCGATGTCTAGTAGTAACCCCTACATTAGGTTCCCGAATGATGTTGACAAGAAGAATGTGTTGATCTCTTGACCACTTAGTTTGAGGAGCTGGGGAATCATGGACAGGGTCAATTATGGGGGTAGCTGGCACTATTTGAGTTTCATCCTGCTGACTAGGAGGACTTTCTTCAAAGATGACTTCAGTGTATGAGTCAACTTTAGCAATATCAAGGGGTACAGATTCATTATCAGCAGGAGAGTCTTCAAGGGTTTGAAGAATTGGTGAGTCATCTACAGCAGTTAAGGAAGATGGACTACAAGAAGGCTGTGGTTCTTCTTCATCAGGTTCCTGAGAGGTAGGAACTTCAATGTTGTGTGTAGACAGAGGGTCAAAAGCAGGAACATATGGAGTGAGGGTGTTGGAGTGACGATGGTGATGACAGGAAGGTCTTAGTTCTGAGAATTCATCACTTGGAAATTACACGTTTTCATTAAAATCAATTTCATCACCCTATGTTCCTGTTCTCTGTATGACATCATCATCTTCATTGAATCTGACATGAAAGGTTTCTTCTACTTTTTGTCTTCTGGTGTTGAATACTCTAAAGGCTTTGGCTGTTGGAGAGTATCCTAAGAAGAAACCATCATCAGCTTTTTCATCAAATTTTCCAAGTTTATCCCTGTAGTTAAATGAACACAGGGCATCCAAAAACATGGAAATAGCTGACATCTGGAGCTCTATTTCTGAAAACTTCATAGGAAGTTTTACCATGTCTTTTGACAATGATTGATCTATTTTGGGTATAGCAGGCAGTGTGAACAGCTTCTCCCCAAAATTGCTTTGGTAAAGCTGCACCATTTAACATAGTTCTGGCTGCTTCAATCAAAGTCCTGATTCTTCTTTCAGCCACACCATTTTGTTCAAGGGTGCCAGCTGAAGAGAAGTTTTGTGATATTCCCTTTTCATCACAAAAAGATTAAAGTTGATGATTCTTGAATTCAGTATCATTATCACTTCTTAGAGCTTTGACTCTAACATCATTCATATTTTCAACCTGTCTGATGAAGGACATGATAGTATCAGCTGTATCACTTTTCCTTCTGAGGAAGAAAACCCATGTATACCTTGAAAACTCATCAACTATGACCAAGGTGTATTTGCTGTGATTAATGGTCTGAGGTTTGACAGGTCCAAACAAATCCATGTGAAGGAGATGTAAGCACTTGTCAATAGAAAATGATTGCCTGGTCTTAAAAGAAGACCTGTGATGCTTTCCCTTGACACAGGCTGAACAAGTCTTCTCTTTGGAAAACATCACTGAAGGTAGACCAGCAACCAGGTTTTGTGTGGCTATCTTGTTGATGTTCTTGAAGTTGAGATGATACAGTCTTTTGTGCCACAGCCAATTGACACTTTTAGAGGCTTTAGCTAGAAAACAATTTGAGCTGTCTTTAGAGCAAACAGCCATGTTGATGACATATACATCTCTCCTTCTTGGTGCAATAAGCACTACATCATTGTTCTTGTTGAATATGGTTCCCTGAGTCTTAGTAAACAAAACCTTGTAGTCAGCATCACACAATTGGCTGATGCTAATGAGATTGTGTTTAAGACCATTCACATATGCAACCCTTGTAAAAGTTATCCCATTGCAGTTCACTGAGCCGTATCCCTCTGTGTCGCCTGAAGAATTATCCCCAAACACCACTTTAGGACCTGAATCCTTTGTGTATCTATGCAGGTATTGTTGAATCCCTGTCATGTGTCTAGAACAGCCACTGTCTAGATACCATACCGATTCCTTAAGATGTTTCTACACAGATACATAGAAACAAGTTAGTTCCTATGGTTAACCTACTTTCCAGTGGGTTCCCTAAATTGCTGATTAGAAACTCTTGAGTTCCTGTAGAACTTTTGGCGATGGGAAGGACAATTAGCTGTCTCGTGGGTGAAACTTCCATAGATATCACATCCTGGGAAGTCACCACACTCATCTGAGTGATGGTCTGTGAATCCACAGAATTTAAAGGAGGATAAGGTCTGTAGTTCCCTAGTTGTCTCTTAGAACCCTGTTGTCTCTCCCTAGAAGGTGTCTGAGCTCTCTTAACAGCCATTTGTCTATCATGGTCTATGGTCATGTGATGAGAGTTTTTACAAATATTGTAATAAGGTTTGACTATCCTTTCACCCTTGGGTTCACCTAGAACAAACTTAGGATCACGAGAAGTAGAGCATTCAGCGGAAGCTTAATGTGTTGTTTTAAGAGTTCTACTTCTTTCATTAATGACAACAGGCGTTCTTCAGTTGAGGAATCAACTTTGTTCACAGATTTTGTTGAGACAGGCTTAAAGGCAACTTGCTTAACAGATTGTTTTGTAGGTACAGAAAATATTTTAGCTGGTGGTTTCTCAACATCTGTTTTAGGTTCACCCTTAGCTCCTCTAGAGGAACTGTTGGGTTCAACTCCTGAGAGTTTGGGTAAGGGTGGTAATTCAGCCATATCTTCAGAGACAGGGTCATCAGCCAAGATGGGATCTGGCATATGAATTATCTTTATAGATTTAAAAACAATTTCTTTGGGTTTGGTGAGAATTTTCAACTTATTTTCTTAGCAGAGACATCTCTTTTAATATCAGCAGGTAGTTCATCATTAAGCAATTGATCTATAGTGAACCTACTGCACAGCCATTTTTCAATAACCTTGTTTAATTCAGATACTTGATCATTTAAGGCACTATTCTTCAAGGTTAACCTATTGACTTTGTTTTGAAGGGATATTTTTTCTAAATTAACCCGTTTGAGAGTTTCACATTCAGACTTAGCATTTAACAGATCATTTTTAACAGAGTGAAACTTATCAAGCAAGTTCTTTCTTTGTTCCTCAACAAAGTGCAAATCAACAATGGTGTAATCAAGGACATGTTTACGTTCATCACTATCAGACATAAATAAAAGCCTGTGTACCTTTTTCATTGTGATGTCAACCCATTGTCCTGATCTTGCATCACCTTTCCCAACAGCTGGTTCATCCTCAGCTATAGCCATGAAAGCCGTGACTCTAGTAGTATCTTCCTCATCTGAAGTCAGCGGCTCATCATTCCAATCATATGCTTCAGCTACCAACCCTTTCTCTGTCTTTTTATCACCCCCTTTCTTCTTAGACAGAGCTTTAAGATTCAAATTCATCTGTTCTAACTCAGCTTTAAGTGCCTTATACTTGTTCTTGTAATCCTTCTTCTCATTGTCTGAGGAGTTGAATTGGTGAGATGAGTTGTTGTGTTGTGATTTGGACTTGTAAGGTTTGGTGGAAGATGATGGATAAGAAGGTGAGGATGTCTTTGTGGAAGGAAAGTCTTTTTGGAAGTGTCCAAGTTTTCCACAGGCAAAGCAAGTTTCTTTTGATCTGTCGGTTTGTTTGCTAGCTGATCCAATTCTCCCTGATCTTTTGTAGAATCTTCTTTGATTGGCTAGCAAAGCTCTTTCATGAAATTCAGCATTAAGGTTTGTCAAGAACTCTTGGCTGCTGTGAGTGTCTTCTTCAACATCAGAGTCGCTGTCATGAGGGTGTGGGGTAGAGATCAAAGCTTTGGAAGTTGCTCCTTGAACTACAAATATTTCTGTCTCTGATTTGTATATAGTATCAATCAGCCCTTCTTCATAATTATACTTTCCATAAAGCTGAGGTAAGGTGTCATTCTTGATAAAGTTATTGGCTCTCTGAGTCTGATTCATACTCAGCCATTTTCTTGGAAGACTGTTGATAAATGTGGCATTAATCTCAACTTGACAAATGGTGACATCATTCATAGCAAGGTCATTGAGAAGAATCTTCAGCCTTGTATATGTTTGTTGAACCTTTTCACCTTCAAGTACCTTGAAAGAATTGAACTGAAGTCTGAGTGCCTGAATCTTGGTTTCTCTGGTTTCAGAGGGTCCTTCATGACCAAGGATAAGGTCTGTCCACATTTGTTTAGCAGTGGGACACTGTATGACAGACTTCATGATGTGTTTGGGAAGACAGGATATGATGATGCTTTTGAGACGTTTATCTTGGTTTGCCAATTTCCTATCAGCTGGATTCCATTGTTTGAGAGGTTTGGGAAGAGGGTTCTAATCAGTAGAGGTAAGCGCCATGGGAACATAAGGACCATTTTCTAGAATTTCTAAAAGAAATGGTTCAAGTCCATCAAGATACACGAGGAATTGACTCTTCCGACTAGCAAAAAGTTGAGCTAGATCATCTTCATTAGGAGGTGGAGGAGTGAGTATTGGTGAAGTTGGTGGTGCATTGTTGTTGGTGTTCCCAAAAGATGATGGTGGTGCATTGGTTGTTTCTGGTATGGTGGATCTTGATTATAAAACTGAGAACGATGTTTCTTGAAGGTTTTAATATCAAACACCGCTCTGATACCAATTGAAAGTCCCTAATCAATGCTAGAAACACTAAACTTGACTAATCAACACACGTAATTACTTTTCAAACGTAATACTTATTATTGTATAATAAAGAATTACAAGTGTTATGGATACCACCGTTTGATGACAATGTGTTGTGCACACTTTGAACAACTAAAAACCCTAACTTATGAATACAGTCACAGCTGTTTGATTCAATAAGCTCTAAGCATTAATGTGTGAATATTATCAAAGTGTTCAACATTAATGATTGGCTACACATCCTATTTATAGTGATACGAGGTTGACATAAGTACTAGTTGATGGTGACTACACAAGACATTCACTTTTCAGACGTCTGTCACAAGATGCTCTTCTATTCTTGGTAGTCTCTCACAATGCTTTAGGTAAACAGAGCTGACACAGTTTCCCTTTTCTTCATAGTCTCGTACACACAAATGGCATGTCCAAAGTATGCTGAGTGTTAACAGGGTATTTCCACCCCTGTTAACCCTCAACCCCTCAGAGTCCCTGATACATCTTGGCTGTTATCCATCACAGCCAATGAGTATGTCTTCAAGTAATTTTCGACTTCCTTGATAATGTATCTGATATGGACTCCTATGAGGTTGCTCACAGAGACTTAGATCTCTGTGAGTCTTGCGATACTTGCCTGCCTCCTAGGCACAGGCAAGTGGCTATCTAACAGCTTGATTTGTGTTTAAATATATGATTCGGGGAATCTAACAAACTTAGATTCCCAACAGTCTATCTTAGCTTTATCGACCTTAATCCCCGCTTCCGAGACCTTGTGCCCTAAGACGATTCCTTGTTTGCATATAAAATGACATTTTTCCAAATTAAGCACAAGGTTGGTTTCTTCACAACGTTTTAACATTTTCTCGAGATTGGATAAACAAGACCTGAACAAATCACCAAACACTGAAAAGTCATCCATGAATACTTCCATCGACTTCTCGATCATATCATGAAAAATAGCCATCATGCACCGTTGAAACGTTCCCGGTGCATTGAAATGTCCGAACGACATTCTACGATAAGAAAACGTTCCATATGGACACGTAAACGTAGTTTTCTCTTGATCACGAGGGTCGATAGGGATTTGAAAGTAACCGGAAAAACCATCTAAAAAGCAACAGAAGTCATTTCCCGCGAGTCGCTCTAGTAAGTGTGAAAACACTTATCCTTTTACCACTTATTTCCAGTAATAACAAGACCAAAACGTGTATTTTATGTCGTAAAAGTCGGAATTATGCGTGGTTTGTGTTTTTATTGTGTTTCAGGATAAAATTATGAAAAAGGAAGAAAACACGGGCTATCACGGGCTTTTATCGAAGAAAAAGACAAAACACGAAGTCAAAAGATCAAGAATGTAAAAAGAACGGAAGTCCGAGGCCTATTCTGAAGATTTATTGAAGAAAAAGTCTAAAGACGGAAGTTTAATGAAGTCGAAGAACTCAAGTCTAATAGAAGAAGGAAATTATAAGACAAGTTCAATTTATATCGACAAATCCCGAGACGACGTCGAGAAAGATAAAGAATTTAAATCGAGTCGAAAAGAAAGAAAGAAGGAAGCACACATGCACTCCCCTCCTCCTATAAATACCCTCCTAATGACACATTAGGAAGGTGTTAGCTAGTTTATTTTTCTTTCCTTAGTTTTATTTTTAGAGAGAGAAAGTGTTTAACTTTCTCTCACTATAATTTCATATTTTCCTTCCTTTCATGTTTAAGCTTTGATTTCATCTTGTATTTTGGAATCATTAATCTATAAGCTCAAGTTAAGCTTTTTATCTTTAATCTTCTTCTACCTTTCTTTATTTTTAAGTTGATTTTGATCCGTTATAATCTTTGATTTTGCTTAGCTTTGATGTTTATGTGATTAAAAAGTTTATCTTTTTAATCCTATATAAGTTTTTATACGATTAAGCTTAAGGCTTGTTATGCTTTTTGGCTTATTTAGTATTTAGCTTATTTACTTTTTTAAGTTTTCTTAAAAGTTTAGTGTTTTTAGCGTTTCTTTTGAAAAGTTACTTATTTAAAGTTTAAAAAGTTCTTAATGTATGCTTATTAGTTCGTCTTATTATTAATTCGATCAAGTATTGGTTTGAGCTTATTAAAAATAGCTTAAAACTTGGCTTATTTTCGAATACATACCATCGGAAAGGGTAAACCCCTTTCCGATCTTACATTCCGATTAGGCATTTATATTCCGATCAACTCACTATTATTCCGATCACAAGGATCGGAAAAGGGTTTTGTTTTTCCGATTTGGATTCCGATTGGGATTCCGACGGGGGTGTTTATGTTGACATTCCGATAGGGCTTGTTATTCCGACGAGGATTCCTATCTGGATTCTGACAAGGGTATTATTTAATATTCCGATTAGCTTTGTTTTCCAACATTTTGACTGCATTCATTTTGCCATATTCCGATTACATTCCGACCACACATTCCGATTGTAGGGTTTATTGGACATTCCGACGGGATTCCGATAAGGCATTCCGACGGGTTTAATTTCTTGTTTTTTTACAAAGTTTTTAAGTGTTTTTCTAGTAATTTTTAGTTTAATTTTTAAAGCTTTTATTTTACTCAACGACATTTTTATATTTTTGTTATTAGTTTAAAATAGATAACCAAACCATTTTATTTTCCACCAAGAACGACTGAGTCGCACTAATTACTTGTAATCAATTCGAAAAGATCGGACGATAACTCTTTCATAACTGAGTAAAAACCTAGTTATTAAATGGCGCCGCTGTCGACTCTTTTTGTTAAGATTAACGTTTTTTAGTGAGAGACGCGTTGGATTTTGGGACCCGTTCATCCGTGAACGTTATTTTCCTTGCTTAAAAATTTTCAAAAAAATCCATAAAAATTTAAAAAATTTCAAAATACAAAAACATAAAAAAATCATAAAAAGCATTTCTTTCCAAAGTTTTGCACTAAAAAGATTTTATTTTTACAAGTACATATATTTTCTTTGTTTCTTTGGTTTCTTTCTCTTTTGCAGGTGTATACGTACTAGATCTTCTTCTTATTCTGAGCCCGAGCCACGTGAAGATTTAGATATGGCTGGTGGGCATAACAATAATAACAACTCACCTCTATTGAATAACAATAACAACAACAACAATGTTCCCCCACCCGACTTACGAACAATGGAGGAGCTTTGTCAACTAACCATGAACGGACGTGGAGGACCGATTGAGCAGATGCAAATCACGGCTCCTGAATTTTCGTTGAAGCATCACATGATCCAGCAAGTTCAAAATGCTTGTCCTTTTCACGGATTACCCGATGATGATGCCAACAAACACCTCGACAAATTCATTACCGTCACCCAAAGCATGAAACTTCCCGCTGTTACTATGGATTTCCTTCACCTACATCTCTTCCCACACACTTTATCCCACCATGCTGAAAAATGGTTTGATCGTCTTCCCAAAAACTCAATTCATACATGGAATGACATGACTCAACAATTTTTGTCGCGCTACTTTCCACCATCCATGGTCACTAGTCTTCGCAACCAAATCAGTGGATTTACTCAAGAACCTGATGAGTCGCTTTTCGATGCTTGGGAACGTTATAATGTCTTGATCGACCATTGTCTGAACCATAACATGCTCCCCGTTACTTTGATTGACACCTTCTACAATGGTTTAACTTTTCGTGATCGTGATACGATTAATGCTGCTGCCGGTGGTACATTCATGAAGAGAAGACCTGAGGAGTGTAGAGAGCTTATAGAGAACATGACCACTCACCACAAAAATTGGGATTCATTCGCATACTCAAGATCAAACCCGAGAGTCAATGTTTCTTTTACTTCAGCAACCCCAGATATGACCGAATTCACTCACATGATGGCCGAAATGAACAAAAATATTCTACTTATAGCTACGAATCAACAACAACAAGCTAAAGCTTTAGCCACGTCTTGCGAGATTTGCGGGGATTCTCATTAATACACCGATTGTCCTTATACTCAAGACAATCCGGAAAATGTGTATGCCGCCAACGGTAACTTTTCTATGTGAGGCTATCAAGCACGTCCTCAAGGTGACCGCAATTTGCTTAGTTATCGTTCGAATAACTTTCTTTCACCACCCGGTTGTCAATCCCATAATAGACCACCACCACCTCCATTGAAAAACACACAATACCCACCAAGGAACCAAGGCCAAAGAAGTAACTACCAAGGGAATTCTTCTAATAATCAAAGGAATTATAACTCAAATCAAGGGAATTTTCATAATCAAAATCAAGGGGCTTTTAATGGACAAAATCAAGGGTTTCAAAATAACAACTTTAACCAAGGTTTTAATAATAACAATGCTTATCAACAACAATATCCAAACCAAGGTTTTCAAAATCAAGGGCAAAACACGAATTCCCCTTCAATGGACTTGGTTCTTCAAAAGTTGACTAATAAGTTGAGTGAACATGAGAAAATCATGTCTGCTATGCAAGAATCGAGTGATAAGAAATTTATGCTAATTTTGCAAGCCATTAATCCCCAAGGCCCACCCCAAGGTACTCTCCCTTCTAACACCGTCACCAATCTTAGGGCCCACGTTAATGCCATCACTACTAGGAGCGGTAAGATCATCGTTGAACTTTCTTCTTCACCAACTAACCAAGGACCCGAGATTCCTTCTACTTGTGATATACCACCCGTTATGCCTTCGTCTGCACCTTATGTCCCACCGATACCTCAAGTTTATACCACACCTTTGGTTCCAAAACCGGTTCCTCCACCTTCCACTTCTACCTCTCCACCACCCAAGGATGTGAGTGAGAATTCCATTCCAAAGCCTTCATCTCAACCCAATATACCTTATCCCTCAAGGTTGAGGAAAGAGAAGTTGAAAAACAAGGATGATATTCAGGTTTCTAATTTCTTAAAATGTTTAAACAACTGAATTTCAACATCTCCTTTGCTGAGGCTCTCGCTCACATGCCTAAATATGCTAAGATGTTTAAGGATCTTTTAAGTGATAAAGAAAAATTTCTCGACATCGCCAATACCCAATTAAATGAGAATTGTTCTGTCGTTCTTTTGAGAAAACTTCCAGTTAAGTTAGGAGATCCCGGTCATTTTCTCATTCCTTGCAACTTCCCTAGGGTAGAGAATTGTATGGCCCTAGCCGATCTAGGTGCTAGTATCAACTTAATGCCTTTAAGTGTTTGGAAACAATTATCTCTACCCGAGCTAGTCCCCACGCGAATGAATTTGTAATTAGCTAGCCGTAAGGTTGCTTATCCAGTGGGGATAGCCAAAGATGTCTTCGTCGGTGTCAAAAATTCACCTTTTCGGCGGATTTTGTTGTCGTTGACTAAGAGATGGATCCCTGTGTTCCATTAATCGTTGGACGTCCATTCTTGAGGACCGGTCGCACTCTCATTGATGTAGCCGTGGGCGAATTAATTATGAAAGTTGGTGACGATAAACCCGTCTTCAACATGGGTAAGCTTTCTAAGCAACCTCATGAAAATGAGAGCGTTAATTTCATTGACGTTCTTGATGAGGCTTGTGAAGAACATTTCAAAGACGCTTGTAAAAGTGGTTCTTCTTCTCTTCCCATTGTTAAGACCGTTACCTCTATTGCTCCATCACTAACTCCATTTGGAGAAAGTGATCTCATTTTGAAAGAATTTGAATCAACTTTGGGAGATGTGGACTTAAAATATGACGATTCTCCCACCGATTGGGATGAAGACATTCGTACCATTGAGAAACTTCTCAATGAGGACCATATTTCTCCACCATCTCCTAAGGATATTTCTATCGATGATCCGAATTTGACTACGCCTTCCATCAAAAATCCTCCGGATTTAGAGCTTAAGGACCTACCGTCTCATCTCGAGTATGTTTTCTTGAAGAAAATAAGAAGTCACTCGTCATCATCGCTAAGGATTTGAACGAAGACGAAAAATCTCGACTTATCGATGTGCTAAAAAATCATAAGAAAGCGATAGCTTGGAAAATCTCTGATATTCGTGGAATTGATCCTCACTTTTGCACACATAAAATTCTCATGGAGGACGACTTTAAACGCACTATTCAAAGCCAAAGAAGGGTGAATCCCAAGATCCATGACGTTATCAAAAAAGAGGTTATCAAACTTCTTGATGCGGGAATGATCTACCCTATCTCGGATTCACCATGGGTTAGTCCGGTCCATTGTGTGCCTAAGAAAGGTGGAATCACCGTTGTGCCCAATGAAAACAACGAGTTGATTCCTACTCGTCTCGTTACAGGGTGGAGAGTTTGTATAGACTATCGCAAACTCAACGATGCTTCGAGAAAGGATCATTTTCCCCTTCCTTTCATGGACCAAATTCTTGAACGTCTAGTGGGTAATGACTATTACTACTTATTAGACGGTTTCTACGGGTATTTTCAAATTCCCATCGATCCTAAAGACCAAGAGAAAACCACATTCACTTGTCCTTATGGAACATTTGCTTACAAAAGAATGCCTTTCGGCTTATGCAATGCTACCGGGACTTTCCAAAGGTGTATGATGGCTATCTTCGATGACATGGTTGAAGAAAATATGGAAGTCTTCATGGATGATTTCTCGGTCTATGGTGATTCTTTCTCTCATTGCCTTGTCAATTTGGAACGCATGCTTAAGCGGTGTGAAGACACTCGCCTTGTTCTAAATTGGGAAAAATGTCATTTCATGGTAAAAGAAGGCATTGTTCTTGGACATAAAATCTCCAAAGCCGGTCTTGAAGTGGACCGTGCTAAAGTTGATGTTATTGCTAAATTGCCTCCACCTTCAACCGTGAAGGGTGTGAGAAGTTTCCTGGGTCACGCGGGCTTCTACCGTCGATTCATTCAAGATTTTTCTAAAATCGCTCGCCCGATGACCCACCTCTTGGAAAAAGATATTCCTTTTATCTTTTATAAATAGTGTCTTGAATCCTTCAATTTTCTTAAGGATAAGCTAACTAAGGCACCGGTCTTGGTTACCCCTAATTGAGAGCTACCTTTTGAATTGATGTGTGATGCTAGCGATTTTGCTATTGGAGCGGTTTTGGGCCAAAGAGTGAACAAACACTTCCAACCAATCCATTATGCTAGCAAGACAATGACGGGGGCTCAATTGCATTATACCACTACCGAAAAAGAGCTTTTAGCTGTAGTGTATGCTTTTGAAAAATTCCGCCCCTATCTTGTTCTTTCCACCAAAATCGTGTACACCGATCATTCCGCGTTGAAGTACTTGTTGACAAAGCAAGATTTTAAGCCAAGACTTATTCGTTGGGTTTTGCTCCTTCAAGAATTTAACATCGAAATTCGTGACAAGAAGGGAGCCGAAAACCTAGCCGCGGATCATCTAAGTAGACTTGAGGATCCTTATCAAGGGGAACATCCGAATCAAGAGATCAACGACTCTTTTCCCCTTGAGGCGTTAATGTATATAAATTCTAATCTTGATGACACCTCGTGGTTTGCGGACATTGCAAACTACTTAGCGGGTGGTATTCTCATCAAAGGGTTAACATCCCAACAAAAGAAGAAGTTCTTTAAAGATGTTAAGACTTACTTTTGGGATGACCCTTATCTCTTCAAACAATGTGCTGATCTGATTATTCGTCGGTGTGTTGATGGACCCACAGCTTTAGACATTCTCGAAGCTTGCCATAAAGGACCCACCGGTGGTCACTTTGGTCCCAACTACACCGCGAAGAAAGTTTTTGACTCGGGATTCTATTGGCCCACCATTTATCGTGACGCTCACGAGATGGTTAAAAATTGTGATGCTTGCCAACGCCAGGGCAAGATCACACATAAAGATGAGATGCCTCACAATTTCATCCAAGAATGTGAAATCTTTGACGTATGGGGCATCGACTTTATGGGACCATTTCCATCATCTAAAGGGAACAAGTACATCCTCGTAGCCGTTGACTACGTATCTAAATGGGTTGAAGCAAAGGCTCTCCCTACGAACGATGTGAGGGTGGTTGTGAACTTTCTGAAGCAAGTTTTTGCTCGATTCGGTGTTCCTCGTGCTATCATCAGTGACCGCGGGACTCATTTTTGCAATGATCAATTTGCTCGAGTCATGGCTAAGTATGGTGTCAATCACCGTCTTTCCACCGCTTATCATCGCCAAACAAATGGTCAAGCCGAGATATCTAACCGTGGATTGAAAAGAATTCTGGAGCGTACTGTTGGAGAGCATCGTGCCTCGTGGGCCGATAAGTTAGATGATGCTTTGTGGGCTTTCCGTACCGAATATAAGACACCGATTGGTTGCACTCCATATCGTCTTGTGTACGGGAAGGCATGCCACCTCCCTATTGAGCTGGAACATAAGGCGTACTGGGCCTTGAAGTGGGCTAACTTCGACATCAACAAAGCTGGCGATCTTCAGAAGATTCAACTCAAGGAGCTCAATGAACTGAGGAATGAAGCTTATGAGAACTCATTAATCTACAAGGAGAAGACCAAGATCATCCATGATGCTAGGATTAAGAACCGAGATTTTCACGTTGGTGATCAATTTTTACTCTTTAACTCTCGGTTGAAGATCTTCTCGGGCAAGCTGAAGAGCCGTTGGTCTAGTCCATTCACCATCGCCAAAGTCTTCCCATATGGCACCATTGAGCATTCTCAGCCAAATAGGCCTAATTTTAAAGTGAATGGCCAGCGTGTGAAGTTGTACTTTGGTGAGGACATCTCTTATGAGATGATTCCATCCCTCACCACGTTTCCCTTGAATTAGTTCTGGGTCGAGTCAGGCTCGTGACTCGGTTAACAAAAACAAGCGCTTCTCGGGAGGAAAACCGTTGATCTATCCTTTACCATTTTCATAATAAGTGTAGGGGGAGCCCTGTATGTGTTTGTTGTCTTGTTTCTTATGATGTGTAGGGATTAAAGCTTCAAAGATCCACTCTTGATGACATTTGACGACCGTGATCCCGTGTACCCGTCTTCCTGGTTCTATCCTAAACTGTCGTGATTCAATATTTCATATCTTATATGTTCACATTGAAATCACTCTAGTTGTCCTTTCCTTAGTAAGATTTAAACAAAGTGCACAATGTCCTAAGTGTAGGGGAGTTTACTCCCACATGCTTAAACATTGAGGACAATGTTTATATTAAGTGTAGGGGGACTTCTATCGAAGTAAGTGGGCTTTTCCATTAATTTGTCCTCATTTTAACCGGAAAATCTAATTTTACGACATTTTTCAAAATTTTTAATCTATTTTGGCTTAATAATATTTTCCTTTGTTATCGTTATTTACTTTCCTTGCTAAAATAAATTTTTTTATAAAGTGGTTTTAATTTTTCAAAGTCGTGGATCTTTTGACTCAACCCGAGTTTACTTACCCAAGTTTACTCTAGCTAGTATCCTTAACGTATTTAAGTCAAGTTTTGCTAGGCTTTTATATAGGGAGCTTTAAAACGCAAAAGTCTTAACTCTTACGGGTTAAGCACAAGAACTTTTCGCAAGTTCCTATAATTTATCCTAGAAAGTCGTTTATCAAGGGAACTTTAAAATGCGAGTTCTAAACTTGAAAGAGTCTATGAATTTGCAAGATCCTATAGATGACTTGAAAACCCAAAACTTTGATTTAATTGGCTAAGCAACCACGAGTCTCATTCCTTGAGATTATAAATTGTGGAGAACGAGAGATGATAGAGTCAATTATAAGTTTGGTATTCTTTCGTGAATTTATGTGAGTTGATTATAAGCTTTTTTCTCCCATCGCTTGTTAATAAATTTGTTTGCAATAAATAAGGTCGTACGATTTGAAAAGTTATTTAGCTTTTAGCACAAGATCGTTTAAAAGTTGCTCGGTATTAATTAGAGTTCATAGCCAAGGCATAACTTATTGAAGCGGGATGCGAAGATTGGCGAGTCCGAAAAGGCCCTAACAAGGCATGAGGGCTACATTTTGTTGCTAAAGATCCCAAGTGATGTGAAGAATCATTTATAAAAAATCAATATGAAGGATCGAGACACACGGCGAAAAGTAAATACTCCCCTAAAGATCATGGAGAAGTCTATCCAAAAAGGCCCTAACAAGGTATGAGGATAAATATATCCAAGTCCTAAAAAGAGGCAGATCGTTGTATATCAAAGTCCAAAATAAAGATTGGAGAAAAATGAAGTCGTGGTCCAAATATGAAGAATCTCTCAAAAACTTCAAGTGAAGAAATTCCTATTATGAAGAGAAAACCATAATTTCAAGAACGTCTCTCAAAGATTTGAAGTATGAAGTCGCTGCCAAATATCAGTCCGAGAAAGGTCTCAAATCGTGAAGCGAGTTATGCCAAGATATGAACTTTATGTGGTCCCGAGAAGCAGTTTTAAAAGATTTTGTCCTTTAGCTAACTATTGATCAGATCGTCCCACTTTATTTTCGGCCTAAATAACTATAGAAATAAGTCAACAATGTATCCTCGTGATCATTCAAGACAATATTAAAATATAAGAGATACACCTAGGAATAAGGGAGTCTTAGTAAATAATTGGGCCACATGAATTTGTGTTAGTCTGCTAACTTATAATAACAATGATCTCGTTTTTAAGCTTGGTATGGGGAACGTGAAACTTGAGGATGATGAACATTCATGACAGCCAAAACCCCAATGTAATTCTTTGATCTCTTTACTGTTTTGTATATATTTATATCTTTTTAATTAAGGCCAAGGTGGGTTATCTATGATGAGAAATGTAATCTGTGCGTTGAAATTAATGCATTGCATGAGGGCATTGCAATGGTCAAGTGTAGGGGATTTAATAAGTGTGAAAACACTTATCCTTTTACCACTTATTTCCAATAATAACAAGACCAAAACGTGTATTTTATGTCGTAAAAGTCGGAATTATGCGTGGTTTGTGTTTTTATTTTGTTTCAGGATAAAAATATGAAAAAGGAAGAAAACACGGGCTATCACAGGCTTTTATCCAAGAAAAAGACAAAAGACGAAGTCAAAAGATCAAGAATGTAAAAAGAACGGAAGTCCAAGGCCTATTCTGAAGATTTTTCGAAGAAAAAGTCTAAAGACGGAAGTTTAATGACGTCGAAGAACTCAAGTCTAATAGAAGAAGGAAATTATAAGACAAGTTCAATTTATATCGACAAATCCCGAGACGACGTCGAGAAAGATAAAGAATTTAAATCGAGTCAAAAAGGAAGAAATAAGGAACCACACATGCACTCCCCTCCTCCTATAAATACCCTCCTAATGACACATTAGGAGGGTGTTAGCTAGTTTATTTTTCTTTCCTTAGTTTTATTTTTAGAGAGAGAAAGTGTTTAACTTTCTCTCACTAGAATTTCATCTTTTCCTTCCTTTCATGTTTAAGCTTTGATTTGATCTTGTATTTTGGAATCATTAATCTATAAGTTCAAGTTAAGCTTTTTATCTTTAATCTTCTTCTACCTTTCTTTATTTTTAAGTTGATTTTGATCCGTTATAATCTTTGATTTTGCTTAGCTTTGATGTTTATGTGATTAAAAACTTTATCTTTTTAATCCTATATAAGTTTTTATACGATTAAGCTTAAGTCTTGTTATGGTTTTTGGCTTATTTAGTATTTAGCTTATTTACCTTTTTAAGTTTTCTTAAAAGTTTGTTTTTAAAGTTTGTTTTGAAAAGTTACTTATTTAAAGTTTAAAAACTTCTTAATGTATGCATATTAGTTCGGTTTATTATTAATTCAATCAAGTATTGGTTTGAGCTTATTAAAAATAGCTTAAAACTTGGCTTATTTTTGAATACATACCATCGGAAAGGGTAAACCCCTATCCGATCTTACATTCCGATTAGGCATTTATATTCCGATCAGCTCACTATTATTCCGATCACAAGGATCGGAAAAGGGTTTTGTTTTTCCGATTTGGATTCCGATTGGGATTCCGACGGGGGTGTTTATGTTGACATTCCGATAGGGCTTGTTATTCCGACGAGGATTCCTATCTGGATTTCGGCAAGGGTATTATTTAATATTCCGATTAGCTATGTTTTCCAACATTCCGACTGCATTCATTTTGCCATATTCCGATTACATTCCGACCATACATTCTGATTGTAGGGTTTCTTGGACATTCCTACGGGATTCCGATCCGGCATTCCGACGGGTTTAATTTCTTGTTTTTTTACAAAGTTTTTAAGTTTTAAATTCATTACGTTTTAATTTCCAAAAATTGCACGCTTCCCGAAGCTCTGTTTTTACCAAGTTTTTTTCTAGTAATTTTTAGTTTAATTTTTAAAGCTTTTATTTTACTCAACGACATTTTCATATTTTTGTTATTAGTTTAAAATAGATAACCAAACCATTTTATTTTCCACCAAGAACGACTGAGTCGCACTAATTACTTGTAATCAATTCGAAAAGATCGGACGATAACTCTTTCATAACTGAGTAAAAACCTAGTTATTACGCTCCAACATTTTATCCATGAAGGGAAAGGGAAAGTGGTCTTTACGAGTGGCGTCATTTAACTTTCGATAGTCATTACACACCCTCCAGCCGGTCACAACACGAGTGGGAATTAACTCGTTGTTCTCATTAGGCACAACGGTCATTCCTGCCTTCTTAGGGACACAATGGATTGGGCTCACCCATGGGCTATCGAAGATAGGATAAATCATTCCTGCATCAAGAAGTTTTAAGACCTCTTTTTTAATGACATAGTGAATTTTGGGGTTTACCCTTCTTTGACTTTGAATTGCGGGTTTATAGTCCTACTCCATTAAAATCTTTGAGTACAAAATTTTGGGTCAATACCTTTAATGTCGGAAAATTTCCACGCAATTGCCCCTTTATGAGCTTTAAGAATTTTCAAAAGTGCGGCTTTTTCATCATTGGAAAGATATTTCATAATAATAACCGACAACTTGTCATCACTTTCCAAGAATGCGTATTCAAGTTGAGATGGAAGATCTTTCAATTTAAGGATTGGCAGGTCCTCGATTGAGATTTTTGTTCAACACTCATAACTTCCATCAGCGGAAGAAATGGTGGAATGAGAGTATCATTACCACTAATCACCTCATCTTCATTGTCGATTTCATTCAAAATAAAATTGCCTCCTTGGAATGGAGTGAGATTTGGTGTAGAATTACCAAGAATCAGATCCATAATAGTGGGATTGCCACTTGACGAGCTATCGGAAAAAAGTAAAACTTCTTGTGAAAACTCATCACAAACTACATCGACTAAGTCAACGTGGTTAATGGTGGCGATTGCATAAACATGATAAGGTGTAGAGTTTTGAGTAGCATTTATAACAAGTTTCTTCTCGTTGAATCTCAAAGTTATTGTTCTAGCATGAACATCGATAAGCGATCTCGAGGTGTCTAGAAATGGACGACCTAAAATAAGAGGAACTTCAGGATCTGCGGGGATGTCCACTACGATAAAATCAACGGGACAGTAGAACTTCCCCACTTTCACGAAAACATCTTCGGCTACTCCACATGCGAGAATCGTAGAATGATTGGCCATCTCGATAGACATGTTCGATGGAGTAAGAGCCGGAAGCGATAGCGATTTCCACATGGAAAAAGGTATCAAATTAATGATCGCGCCAAGATCGGCCAAGGCGAGGCATCCTTCCATTTCTTGTATATCACAAGGAATGAGAAACTTCCCGGGGCCACCAACTTTCTCCGGTATTCGGTTAAGATAAACCGAAGAACAATTAGATAGCTTTGAAAGCTTTTCCTTATCGTTCATCATACCCTTAAAAGTGGAAGCGAAATGAGGCATGTATAACAACGCGTTGGCTAAACTCACATTAAAATGCACTTGTTGAAACATTTTTATAAAAAGCTCAATTTGTTGTTTATTACGTTCTTGCAATTTCTCCGTGTTTCGTCTTGATGGGTAAGGTAAGAGTGGTGTGGGTTGGGGCATAGGCATCGGCCTTTGAATCTCGGGTTCCATAATTGGTATTGGTTCAACCGTAGGTGTGGTTTGAGCGGTACTTCGTGGGCTTGTAAAATGCTCCTTTTCTACCATCACCTTGGGTTCTTTCTCGATTTCCTTCTCCGTAGAAGTACTAGGACGAGAGATTGGTTCATTGAAAGTTTTACCACTACGAGTAGTAATAACCTTCATTTCTCCCTTCGGGTTTGCAATGGTATCACTAGGAAGAACACCCGAGGAAGAGGGTTTACACATGATTGCTTCAAACATACTAGCCATTCGATCTTCAAATTTTGATTGCCTTTTATCCGCTTTTAACAACTCTTGCTTAATCTCATGTTGACCTTGTTCCATCTTTTGTTGATTTTGTTGAAGACGTTGAACGTTTCCTTCCATTTTATTAGCATGAGTTTTCAATTCATTAGCAAGTTCGTTTTTAAGCTCGTTTTTCAACTTGGACCTTAAGCTAATCATCTCACGTTGCATGTTATCAAACTTAGCATCATTTGCTTTTGCATAATCCAAAAATTCTCCTTGAAGATTTTTAGTGTGAACATTTTGAAAACCTTGTGTAGTATTTTGAAAATCACAATTTTGATTTTGATTTTGCACTTGCCCATTGTTCCCACTTTGGTAATTACCCTTGTTATAGTTATGTTGATTGCCTTGATAACAACCACTTTGATTGTTGTTTCGATAGTTGTTAACATTTTGATTTTAGGGAGCTTGATTTGGGTGGGAACCCTGGCCGTTTTGGTTGTATGTTCCCGTTGCTACGTAAGCACTCGAAGTGTTACCACCGGCCGTAATGCACTCGGAAAAATCATGAGCTCCACCACAAGATATACAACTCGTTTCAACCGCTTTAACCGATGCGGAATTCAAAGCATCTTGTGCTTTCCAATGTGTCATAAGCGTCGAAAATCTATCGAAAATCCGATTCTCCTCATTTGCTTCATCATGTAAGGCATTCATGTTACGAGACGATGACGATGAACCCACAGTGGCAACACTCGGTGTGTTACGAGGGTTATAAACCTTAGATATATTCTCTTTAATCTTTAAAGCTTCATCGGTCGTTTTACACAAAAATTTACCACCCGCGGCGGCATTCAAATAGTCTCGTTCAATATCGTTGAGGCCATTATAAAAAGTATCAATTTGATGCAATTCCGAAAAATCATGGTGAGGACATTCATGTAACATTTCCTTAAATCGTTCCCATGCCATTGAAAAACTTTCATTAGATCGTTGTGTAAACCTTGAAATCTCATTTTTCAAATGTGTCGTCTTAGATGGAGGAAAAAATTGGTTCACAAACTTAGAGACGAGATCACCCCATGTCAAAATCGAATTTGGTGGTTCTTTCTCGAGACATATTTTTGCGGGTCCATCTAAAGAGTATGGAAACAACATCATCTTAATGGCGTCATGTGGAACATCCTTAAACTTGCTTGTTGCGGTGAGACGATTGAAATTCCGTATGTGATAATGTGGGTTGTCTTTTTCATGTCCACGAAACTTGTTTCCTTGTTGCATCGACATTAAACCCGTCTTGATCTCGAAATTCTCCGCAAGGATACCGGGAATCACAATAACTTCTCCAAAACCCTCGGTGGGTGCTTGAAGCAACTCCATCATAGTACGATTAGCCATGGTGACTATTGGTTCTACAACAGGTTCGACAATTGGAGGTTCTTCTTCAATCAATGGATCTTGATTTCCTTACTTTTGACGACGTTTGCGAGCTCGTTTTGCTTGCTTACGAGTTTGCATAAATGTGACGTAGAACGTGGAGGTGAGTAAAGAAGAATCTTTTGGGTGTTTTGTTGATTTTCAATTTTTTTTTTGTGTTTTTGATTGTTTTTATTTTTTTTGGATTTTGTGAGTATTTGTAGACAACAATCTACCAAATCTCTCCTCGAATCAAACTCTTGATTAAAGGAGCCTCAAAGAATGAACACGATCACATGGAGTAAATGCCTTCAATTAACTTTAGAACTTTGGTGAAAACCAAATTGTTCAAGAGGGTTTAATCACAAAGAAATCAAGCAAATATATATGATATGTAATAATACTTTGGGCGGCAAAACCCTCAATTTGCCTTCATTATCAAATAATCACAAGTGAACGGGGGGAATGAGGTGGCGCGAAGAACTTAAGTACCTAACTTCCCTTTAACGGCCTTTTATAGCACGTTGCCTAACTATTCACCTTAAAGTTCGTATTTTTCAAAATCGAGCTAATAGAAAGTATTTATCTATTTTTGCCTTTTTCTTTTTGTTTGCGATTCGAATACAATAAATAGAAGATCAAATCCCAATTAAGGTTGTTCTTTCACACTTTTGGAGATATTTTAGATAAATTGTGATGCATATACAATATAGTAATAATATTTGACAAAGAAAAGCGAAAAACCGATAATACGTGTTAATAGAGTTCTGTTTAACACAAATACTATTTATGGTTAGATATTAAAAACAAAATTTTCCAAATTAATCACGACACAACTCCTCGGCAGCGGCTCCAAAGTGATTTTAGAGGTTTTACACACTTTTAGGAAAAAGGCGTAAATGCGGTAAGTATTAAGCGAGATGATTTAGGAAAATCAAATGCTAATGACCCAAAGTAAAGTTCATTTCCCAAGGAGGTTTATTGTGTGTGAATAACTTGTAATGATTCTGGATTAATATTGAGAAATAAAAGATGAGAAAAGAGAATGACGGATACGATAAAATTAAACTATGACGATAAAACGTAAAACCGTATAAATAGATCAAACAAAAATTTAATCTAAAAATTCCCAAAAAATTACCAAAAATAACTAAAAATCCAATTAGGGTTTACAAATGATAAAAACTTTTTCAAACCTTTTATTTCATTAAATATTAAGTTTTTAATGCTAATTAAATCCCTAAAAATCAAATTAATTAATAAAAAGCCTAAATAAAGATTTTCAATTTGTAAAACTTAAAAATGACTTGATTAAACTAAAAACTATTTTTATAAAATTTAAAACCAATTTAAACTATTTAAAATGATTAAAGACTAAAATTAAATATTGAAATAATATTAAAAATTCAAAAATTATAAAAATTTCTAAAAACTTGCAAATTAGTTTATTTTAACCTAAATAAACAGAAAATGAAAGTAAAATTACCAAAATACCCCTATTGGGCCCCCAAATGGGCTAAAAACAAAAACATCAAGCTTTATGGCCTTTTTAGCCCAATAAAATCCAAACTCAACCAAATAAGCCCAAATTCACAAGTCTGACTCAAAATCCAATTTTAAGCACAAAACTCTAAGGCCCAAAACCTGATTCTGAGCTTATCATATCTTAAATAGCCAACAGCTTATTCTTAATGGGCCAATAAGCCCATTAAGCTATAAGCTAATGTCATAAGCTCTAATTTAACACACACAACCTTCTTTTGGGATATTAAAGGGATCTGTAAAAAGAAATTTTGAAAAAGCTTAACCAACAAGCCAGAAATATGCTAAGTAGAAATCCACTAAAAGACAAAGTAGTCGGGTTTGAGTATAGTAGGTTTCAAAAGCTGATTCTTTTTGAAAAAGCTCACAAATAGCTTAACTAAGAATAATAAAAAAGAAAAATCATAAAAAGTCAAGTAGAATAAGCTATAGAAGCAAATAAGCTGGCTAAAAATGCCAAATAAGCTAGTTTCCTAGCAAAAGCTTAACCAAATGACCTGAAACTTCTCAAATACGATAATAAGCTGAGAAAAATGACACCTATCACAAAAACCAAGTTGTTGCATGTACCAATAAGCAGAACTAGAAAATAAGCCAAATTGTGCTTATTTGACCAAAAGTCAAAGTGTTCCAAACTTAACCAAATTGCCAGGGTTTGTTGATGAGCTTGTTTTGAGCAACTTTTGTGAAGGAATCAAGGCTGAATCCTTGTGAATCAAGAGGCCAGTTAGCCAAATGATGTTCAGTTTTGGATAAATATGTCCAATAAGCCAGTTGGCTTATAAGCACTCAAACAAGTAATCTAAATAGCCAAATAAGTTAACAAGCAGCAAAGTAACAAGTATCAATCAACAAAAAAGCAAGGAAAGTACTAGGTAACAATATGCAAGGCATAAAAGAGGTGGTCACTTTGCTGATGCACATGACCACTTCAGTCAACTTCTATAAGCCCTAGCTCACTCAATAAGTCACAAAATTCAAAAAGCAGATATAGCACAAATAGCTTATCACAAAAGCTCTTCCCAATCAAAAAATCAGACTCTAAATCCAAAAAACAAAGATTTAATCCTTGCTGATGTGTTTGACCATTTTTAAACCACTTTTATCAAATTTTCCAAGCTTTGCAAAACCTTTTCCAAACCTTATAAGACTTAAGCAATGACCAAAACTAGTGACAAATACCTTGTTTAGTGTAGAAAATCCCCAAGAACCAAGGGCACAAGGCCACAAGGCCACAAGGCCTTTTGATCCCAAAATCCAAACAACCTTGTTTTAGTCCTTTTTTCAAACAATTTTTGATTTTTACAAGTAACCTACTGATTTTATGATCCTAATACCTCACCTAGGTGACAACTAGCAGATCTAAGCAATAAAACACAAAGCACAAACACAAGAACTCTAAATCACATGGCAAAACACATAAAAGATTCAACAACAATATTTTTTAGAGGAAACTTAAAGAGAACCAATACCTATCCTCCACAACTTCCTAGGAGGATCAACAATGCTCCTTGGATCACTCTTAACAGCTAGAGAGTGACCAAGGTACTTGAACAAAGAAGATGAAATGAGATCTTGGCTGATGGTTCAAAGCAGAACCTCAAGGCTTGATTTCTTCAACACAAAGAGCAAACAACCTATCCAAGGGCTTAAATCCCTTCACAAGCTTGGTGTCAACAAGCTTCCAAGAGCTTTAGGCTTTGGGTAGGGGTTAGTACAGTCAAAAATAACCAAACAGAAACAAGGTTTCCAAACTTGAAAACTTGTTCAAAATCAAACGTGCTTCAATCCAAAGATAAAAAAACCTTCAAAACATAAAATGGAACTCAACTTCACTCTTAAACAACACCAACTTTCAAGAACATAAAAAGGAATTACAATTTTTTCAAAATACCAAACTTTTATAAAATTTAAAAAGGAATTACAATGTTTAAGAGAAAAACTGGAACAAGGGACTCTCACAGGCTGAGGTCTCCTTATATAGGCCTTAGAGGCTGAGATTACAATGCAAAACCCTAGCTACAAGTTCTCTAAAAGTCCATTGAGTCTTCTAGACTTTTTTGGTGTTGTGAGCTGCCCCAAATGATCCTGATCATTCCTGTTGTGCGTATGGAGCAAGCATGAGGTGTGGGCTGTTGATTGAGCCACATGGCATTCCTTGGAGGCTAAGTTGTTCATTCATTGGCTGAGGTGAGAATGGGTGGGGACCATGAGTGGAGCGGTGTGGGATTCAAGTGTGGGAATGATGCGTGTGAAGGGGAATTAGCCTTGGGTTAGGGTAATTTTATTTTACCCTTTGTTTTAAGTGAGATAGTAACTGGGTAGGGACGACGAATAGTAACTCCATTTGATCCGTTTTGTAGGAATGGTTAAGTGTTTGGCGCAAATCTTTTTCAAATGTTTCCTTTGTACAGCTTTTGTCCTTGTTCTTTGGAAATACATGTAAACAAAGTATTTCAGCCACCAAAAACAAATTCCTTTGTTAATAAACTTTTGGTTTTCACACTTTGGCTACTAAACTTTGTATCAAAGGTTACAAGGACTTGTTTTAAACATTTTGAATATTTTAAAGGGCTGATCTTGGACATTCTTGAACTTTAAAGGTCTTCATTGTATGTTTGACATATTGGAGGACGATTGTTGACAATTTTTGAATCTTGAGGGACTAAACTTGCCAAATCTTCAAAGTTGAGGGACCTTTTTGTCATTTTGACAAACTTAAGGGACCAAACTTTTAAGTATGAATATAAAAGGGTATTAAGTGTCATTTCTTCATTGATGAGAGATCATTCTTGTACATCTTCAAATCTTCAAGGTCTTTTCTTTGAGAAATCATAAACTAGGGCACGATTCATTGTGCGGCTTCGTTTCTCGTGTTTGTTTTTTTCCTTGTTTCTTGTGATCTTTTGTCTTTATCACGATCTCCATACCTAAAATACACAAGTAAACAAACAAAAGCATATATATGGTATTTTAATGACATTTTATGCATTTAAAGCCCGAAAAGAACGATGAGATCATGTATAAATGCCATCTCATCACCCTCCTCTTCTTCGGGTGGCTTACCTAGCAACACCATTCCAAAACCAAAGGGTGAGATGAAAGATATTACCACACGTAGTGGGAAGGCTTTAGACGGACCTTTGCTTCCACAAGTTACTACCTCTCCGGTGAGGGAAGTGGAGCAAGAACCCGAGGTGGTTAAGGAAAAGGAAATTCCTAATCCACCAAAGGTAGACCATGTGCCTATTCAGGAACCCGAGATTCCAAAGACTAAACCCACACTACCCTACCCTTCGAGACTTAACCAATAGAAGCTCCGCGAAAGATCCAATGCTCAAATGTCTACATTTCTTAAGATGTTTAACCAACTTCACTTTAATGTTAGTTTCGTTGATGCATTGCTTTATATGCCTAAGTTTGCTTCGACTTTCAAGAAATTGATTAGTGATAAAGGGAAGCTTGAAGAGCTTAATCATTCTCTTGATGCTAATTGTTCGGCGGTTCTCACCAAAAAACTACCTGAAAAGCTTGGAGACCCCGGAAGATTTCTTATCTTTGTGAATTTTCGGAAATGAAAGAATGTTTAGCATTAGCCGATCTTGGCGCTAGCATTAATTTGATGCCTCTTTCCGTGTGGAAAAGGTTATAACTTCCCGAGCTCACACCTACTAGGATGACTCTCGAGCTTGCGGATCGATCGACCGCCCTTCCGGTAGGTATAGCCGAGGATGTCTTTGTTAAGGTAGGGAAGCTTCATTTTCCGGCGTATTGTGTAGTTGTGGATTACCCCGAAGATTCACGTGTGCCTTTGATTTTAGGAAGACCATTTTTTAGTACGGATAGTGCCTTAATTAACATGAAAAGTGGAAAAATGACTTTATGTTTTGATGATGAGACTGTTACCTTTGATATCAGGCACGTTTTTAAGTATTTTTATGAGCATTTTGGGGAGTCAATCAATCGAGTTGATATGATTGATGTTGCTTGTAAGGAATATTCTCAAGAAGTGCTTGGATTCTCGGCTAATTCCGAAAGTGGCAATCCTTCTTTATCGGATCCTATTATTACCCTTTCTTCTCCACCCCTTACTCCATTTGAGGCTAGTGATTTTATCTTGGAGGAGGTTGATGGTTTTCTCAACACACCGGATTTGCCATCGACGTATAATGAGGATTATCATGATACGGATGGAGATATCGACTTGCTTGAAACAATTTTGAATGAAGATCCTTTTCAATCACCACCGATGGAAATTATAGTTATGAACGAAAATGAAACGAAAGTGAAAACTTCTCTTAAAGAAGCACCCGAACTTGAAACTAAGGATCTTCCTACTCATTTGGAGTATGATTTTCTTGAGGGAACGGATAAATTACCGGTGATTATTGCAAAAGGATTGAAAGAAAATGAAAAGGAGGAACTTATTAAGGTTTTAAAGAAACCTAAACGGGCCATTGCATGGAAAATCTCCGACATCAAGGGTATTGACCCAAAATTTTGTACTCATAAAATTTTGATGGAGGAAGATTACAAACCCCCTATCCAAAATCAAAGAACGGTTAATCCAAAAATTCATGAGGTGATCAAAAAGGAAGTTATGAAACTTCTAGACGCCGGAATGATCTACCTTATCTCCGATAGCCCATGGGTTAGCCCCGTGCATTGTGTTCCAAAGAAAGGAGGAATGACGGTTGTTACTAATGAGGATAATGAATTGATTCCTACTAGACTCGTGACTGGATGACGTGTTTGTATTGACTATAGAAAACTTAATGATGCCACTAGGAAGGATCATTTTCCATTACCTTTTATGGATCAAATGTTAGAGATACTAGCGAGAAATGAATTATATTGCTTCTTAGATGGATTTTCCGGCTATTTCCAAATTCCTATAGACCCTCGTGATCAAGAAAAAACCACATTCACTTGTCCTTATGGAACATTTGCTTATCGTAGAATGCCTTTTGGGTTATGCAATGCTCCGGGGACGTTCCAAAGGTGTATGATGGCCATTTTTTCATGATATGATTGAGAAAACCATGGAAGTCTTCATGGATGATTTCTCGGATTTTGGGGAGTCTTTCAATTCATGTCTCTCTAAATTGGAACGGATGTTACAACGTTGTGAGGAAACAAATCTCGTGCTTAACTATGAAAAATGCCATTTCATGTGCAAAGAAGGAATTGTTTTAGGAAATAAGATCTCTAAGGCCGGTATTGAGGTAGATAGGGCCAAAATCAACGTGATTGCCAAATTGCCTCCACCCACCACCGTTAAGGGAGTTAGGAGTTTTCTTGACCATGTCGGCTTCTATAGACGTTTTATCCAAGACTTCTCTAAGATAGCTCGGCCTATTACCCATCTTTTGGAAAAAGTGACTCCATTCTTCTTTTCGGATGAGTGCATAAAAGCCTTTGAGATGCTTAAAAATAAATTAACCGAATCACCAATTTTAGTTGCCCCGGATTGGGATCTACCTTTTGAAATAATGTGTAATGCTAGTGATTACGCGGTAGGTGCGGTTTTGGGGCAACTTAAGACCAAACATTTCTTGCCTATACACTATGCAAGTAAGACTATGACGGATGGTCAAACTAAGTATACAACAACGGAAAAGGAGTTACTTGCCGTTGTATATGCTTTCGAAAAGTTTAGACCATACCTCATCTTGTCTAAAACCATAGTGTATACGGACCACTCATCTATAAAATATCTTCTTAATAAACAAGATGCAAAGTCGAGGTTGCTCCGGTGTATTCTCCTCCTTCAAGAATTTAATGTCAAAATTCTTGACAAAAAAGGAGCCGAGAATCTCGCGGCCGATCATCTTTCTAGACTTGAGAATCCTCACCAAAGCGATCGACAGAACAAGGAAATTAATGAAACATTTCCTCTCGAGACGCTTGGTATGATTGCTTTTCGTGGTGATGATAGTACCCCATGGTTTGCGGACATCGAAAATTACCATGCGGGGAAGTTCGTGATTAAGGGTATGTCGTCCCAACAAAAACAAAATTTTTTCAAAGACATATATTACTATTTTTGGGACGAACCCTATTTGTTTCGTGTGTGCGCGGATCAAGTGATTTGTAGGTGTGTGTTTGGCAAAGAAGCTAAAGATATTCTTAAAGCTTGTCATTAAGAACCCACAGGGGGACATCATGGTGCCAACTCCACCGCAAAAAAAGTCTTTGATGTCGGTTTCTTTTGGCCTTCCATATATCAAGATGCCCAAGACTTGCTCAAGACTTGTGACGCTTGTCAACGTCAAGGAAAGAATTCACAAAGGGATGAAATGCCACAAAACATAATACAAGTTTGTGAAATCTTTGACGTATGGAGAATCGATTTTATGGGGCCATTTCCATCATCAAAAGGAAATAAGTATATTCTCGTAGCCGTGGAATATTTGTCAAAATGGGTTGAAGCTAAGGCTTTGCCTACTAATGATGCTCGAGTTGTGGTAAAATTTTTGAAACAACTCTTTGCTAGGTTTGGAACTCCGCGGGATATAATAAGTTGTGGATTTGCTAGTTACTATGATCTGGTGGTCTAGTTGGGTGGTGGTAATTGATGGAAGCCATTGTTGGAGATAGAGAGAGAAGGTTGTGTGTGTAAAGAGAAAGGAAAAACGTATTCAATGAAAATGGGAAAAACAGATTCAACAACCCCTCCTTGGAAGCCTTGGAGGGGTATTTATAGTCACTCACACTACATAATATACATCGTTTCCTAGTCTAGTCCTTGCGTGAGTGACTATGATAACTAATCGGAATTCTTAAATGTCGTCACATAAAGTGAATTTCCGACAATCTTCCCTCATGGGACGACGTGTAGAATTCCTTACAATATTTTTCCTAACAAGTACATAATGATTAAGAACAAAAGCTTCCATGAAGCGTCTAATGCTGATGATGTCTTCTAAGGCATTTGACTTCAAGTCTTCACTTCAAAACGACTCATCTTTATAGTAACTTGTAGAAGAAATATTGTAAGGCACGAGCTATGTAACTCATATACTTCTGGTTAAGGAGAAGCTTCTGAGTTAACTTCCCCCTAATTCATGCCACATAATCTTGATGTATAAGCTTTTAATAGCTTCCCCCTAAACCGACAATCCTCATAAGTAGTTTCAAAGCTTTCAATAAAGCTTAGAAAGATTAAGCGCATAGCAGAATTTAACAAGCAAACCCCATCATATGAAATGATAATGTTGCTATGAGTGATTGAAAGTTTGGGGCACACCAAGTAGATCAACAACGTCTCTCTCGCGCTTGAATAATTCTTCTGAATTTTCTTCCCCCTGAGAGTTCAAGTTATGCATACTAGAAAGAATCGAGAAATTTCTTCCCCCACGTAGTTGAAGAAAGTAAACCAATCCCATGTATGAAGCTCAAAAACTGAAGTAGACACTTTATCTCATTCTTGAAGTTGACATCGTAACACTAGAGTCGATTAAGTCCCGGAAATGCACATATCTTCTTCCGGAGATGCACCAGAGTCAATTAAGTCCCGGAAGTGCATATCTCTCCATATAGGATAATGATGATGAATAACTGCAACATCAAAACAATTAAACATCGAACAATAGTGTGTCATTTAGAGACTGATAACGCCACGAGTTAAAACACTAGTTTTCTCTGTAGTTATGACAAATGTCTTCCCGGAACGTCTTCATATCAAAAGAAGGTATGAAGTTCATCACGTGTACTCGTTGTGCGTTTAATATGTCTTCTTCTTCCCCTTGATGGTTTCGAAACTCGGAACCAACAATAAATCATACGCACATGTACCTGAAATCTCGTGAGAATAATAAATAAGATGAATTATTTTTGGCGAGAGAATCAACTGCTGATCGAAATTCTCTACTCATAAACTCTCCATGGCTATCTTTACCAACCCCCTTGAAGGCAATTTAAAGTGATCACTGATGGAATGAATCAAATATACCAAACGTGAAACTGAATAAAAATCCCTTGACCTTGTGACTTAAGCTTGCACTATTGTTGATTGAAGAACAGTAGAGAAATCTCTAAGTACCCAATACCTTGCCGAAAGAAGTATATAAGCACAATACCTCTTGAAATTATCCACATTGACTATGCGCGTGACACTGAGTACAACAATGTAACCCCTTTAAGTGATAGTTATCCAGGTCATCAACCAACCACCCCGAACCCGAAAACTAGATAAACAAGTCTTCATTCTAAGATTACGCACGAACAAGTTATCTTTCAAAGATAAAACAAGTGCACGCTTTCGAAAAATCCGTCTTCAATTGCAAATAATAATACCTGATCAAAAATCCGTAGCCACTAAAAATATAACCATTTTTCTTGGTCTCGTCAAAGTAAATTTTGTCACGTTGTCTCGTCACTTTGTTTTTGTCAAACCCCGATTATGACCAAATAACAAATAAGGCCCATTCACATCTAAACAAGCATTGCATATATTCGGCCCATATGTGAAAAACCACATCCGGTCTCACCTATCACGTATAAATGAATACCAATGTTGTGCTATATTAGTCCTTGTTGACCACCAAAAAAATAAATTACCCCCATTGTCAAATAGACTCGGCGTAGTAGCTGTGTCTAATTTGTGGTAACTATTTGTTTGTTAGACCATCACACACCAAATACAGTCCAACATAGCCAAAATTACATGGCCTATCCAACACTAGACCATGGTTAACTGTGTAAACACTCGGCCCATAAAGCATTGCTTATACCCGGTTTACATTGATGATACCCTAATTACTAGGGATTATATAAAGCCACACTCTAACCCTAATCCTTATCATATTACAACATTCATCATCCATTTTCTTCCAACTACTCTCTCAACCCAATCTTGTTTAATCCGCTCCAAACTCTACCAACACCTTTAATCTCATCTCATTTCTAACCTCATCTGATCTTATCATCAGTCTCAAGATCATCTAAACACAAAACTATCTCAACATCACATATCTCACTTGAATAATCATAGCACTAAACATCAGTCCATACTTAATTGGTGGTACACGAACATATCCCCCACCTAAATCCTTGCATATATTGAATAATATGCATGATACCAAACAACTTTTAGACTCAGTACGAATCTTAAACAACAAGAGACAACGTAGCAGTTTGATCTGCAAGATCTCGTAGAGGTCTCGGGTAAGTGTTTAAAATAGGTTTTTGAATGTCGGTTTTTGATTTGGTGAGAATCGAAGCAAAGTAAGGTTGTAACATAATTGTTATAAACCTCACTTTAATTTTGAATATTAAAATACGGTTTAGACCATACATAATAAGATCTATGATGATGAGATATTTCGTGTATAAGATCTTAACTGATCTAGGTTTACATGTCCAATCACAAAAAATTGAATCTGAGATTGTTTTTGTAAAACCCGCATGCTTTTACCATGAACAGTACACTTATAATCGTACGTACATGATTAAAACTTTCCTTTTATAACATGTTTACGTTTCATGAATATTAATTACAAGAATTACGTACGTGTTATTACACGATAAGTATGTAAAGCATATTAATACACGATAATTATTATCAACAATAATTATAATCACGAACATGAAATCATGAACGTAAATAATCACGAACATATTAATAAGTAATTACGTAGATTATTATTACGACTACGTACAAGTATATATTTTAACACGAACATTTAATAATAGAGTCACGTAAATACGAGCACGCGTAACAATTTAGAACACGAAAAATGTTGGGTTCCCCTTGTGGGGCCCACATACACGCGGACACAAGAACTAAGAAAGGGCCAAGCCCACTTTTATTTTTATCAAAATAGAAAAAGGGAAACATAATATTCATTTAGAGAGTTTTTCTAAAAAATTACAAAACCCTAGCCTCCCTTTTTCTTCTCCTTTGGCCGCCGGTTAGAACACACCACAAGGAGGGTGTTTGTTGATCTTAGTTGGTTAAATTCAAGTGAAGTGTTCGTGTTATTGTAATTCCATTGTTTCACACATTCGGTAATCTATAAACCCTTTATTTTTAGTCCTTTTCATTTACAGTACTTATGTTTGTGTGTGATGAGCTTTTACTTTGGGGTACCGATGTTTGTTTCCGGTATTTCCTTTATGGTCATGTAATGTTTAAGACATTTACTCGTGTATGCTTTGATGACACGCCTTAAGTACGCGTGACATTCCATTTACCAATAGGGGGTGTTACAATTATGGTATCAGAGCCAAGGCTTCGACCCGTAGGCTCTCAAAACACGACCTGTGATTAGTGGGTAGTCACTATGGTCTTCCTAGAACTGACAGTCGGTTTTCATGCATTCATTGTTTTCATGCATTCATATATATGTCATTGTTGCAGGTTTATGACTAAGTAATGGTTGGTACAGGACTGGCCCTGTTTAGTCGCATGTGATTTTATCAAAACTTTTAACTTTGGGACCGACCCATTGACGTCCCCTCGCCATGTCTTTTGTTTTGAGTGAACTGACCATAGGCGTTCACTCTCGCGCATATAAAAGTTTTCATAAAACTGCATCATGCATTCATGTACTAGTTTTCCTGCATAAAATTTTTCTCATGATTTATTGGTATAAATTTTTTCATGTATATATATTTTATGTTTTGATCAGTTTAATCATGTATTTTTATGTTATACTGTCAGATGGTTCTCATACGCGAGCAGGAACAACTCAATGAAGCAGTCCAAGCTACGATGCAAGCTATGCTTCCTCAGCTGAGGAACGAAATCAGGGCTGAGGTGCAGGCTGCCAACAATCAGCAACAGCACCCAGTACCTCCTCCTCCTCCTCTAGCGACATTGGTCACATGGCTGGAGAGATTCAACAAGCTACGCCCTCGATCCTTCGAGAAAATGATTAGCCCCAGCGAAGCTGAAAGCTGGTTGGCTCACATTGAGAAGATCTTCGATGCAATGGGCTGTGACCCCGTTTCCAGTCAAGGTTGGCCTGTTACAGGTTCGAAGGTGATGTGCTAGCATGGTGGAAGGCACTGAAGCAGTCTGAGGGAGGTGATGATTGGGTTGCTGGTTTGATTTGGGCTCAGTTCAGGGAGTTAGTGATGGGACAGTTCTTTCCCAAGGTTGAGCAAGACAAGCTGAAGAGGGAGTACCATGGGATAAGACAGAGAGCTGGGGAGAACCGCAACGAGTTCATGCAGCGCTTTCTTTGTTTGGCTGGTTTTCTTGGCGCAGCAGCAGGTACTGTCGAAGAGCAAGCATACCACTTCCGGTAGGCTCTTCGTACATCGGTCGCCAAAAACATGGTGTGTGCTACGTTCAACACGGTGGCATAAGTTGCCGATGCAGCACGTAAGCTGGAGATGCTGCAAGAAAGCGAAGAGTTCGGGGAAGTAGAGAGACCCGAGAAGAGGTAAACATTCGTTATTCAGCGGTGACCAAACCGTATTCTTTCAGTATATGTCAATATTTATATATCTTTTAAACTGCATCTTTCAGGCAGAAGACTAGGGACCGGTCTCAGCCCAAGGGAAACGGTCAGACTCACGACCGTTCTGCTACGGATACGCGTGGCGGTAATGATAATTACCGTAACAACGCTGGGAACTCCAACAACAGCAGGTCCTTACACTTACTCATTTTCTTATGTTACATGCAATAGTTTATAATTCTGACACATTAGCAATCTTCTACCAGGAATCATGGTAACGGGAGGGACCAGAACCAAAGAGTTTCACAGCCTAACCGTCCAGCTATCACTGATATTACATCTTACGAATTTTTCGTTGTCCTTTGTACCTATTACCATGTCTCATGTATACTGTTCTTAACAGGCTCCCAGCCAACAAGGGCACCTGCTGGAGGGTATACTCATCCTCTTTGCACTACCTGCAACCATAGACATCCAGGTCCATTTCGCCGCGACAGCAACGCATGCTACAAGTGTGGCCTTACTGGTCATCGCATCAAGGACTGCCGCAAGGGCTAGATGGAGGGCACATCTGGACATGCTGCTTCTAAGCCGCCTCCTACTAGTGGACGCGTTTACACGACTTCTCGCGGCCAGGCCAACAAGTCTACAGGTACTAGCACTGGAATCTTGTATATGTATGGTCAAGCTGCATGTGTTTTATTTGACACGGGTGCTACTCATTCGGTCATTACTACTGCTTATGCTAAAAATGTTAGGATATCCCCTATGCCATTAGAGAATGTACTGAATATTTCCACGCTTTTAAGAGACTCTATACGCATAACCCATGTGTACAAGAGCCTTCCCCTAGAGTTTGATGACAAGATTCGTTCTGTCGACGCACTTCCGCTGGACATGAATCATTTTGACATGATATTGGGCATGGACTGGCTATCCAAACATCATGCTACCATAGACTGCCATACATATCGGGTCATCTTCAGTGATGCATTCATAACGGGTTCGTACCAGGAAGGTCTGTACAAATCATATCAACCCTGCAAGCATGTGCATTACTTTCACATGGTTGCGAGGGCTATCTAGCTACTGTTCATGACATGGATGCTGAATCTCCATCACTTCAGAATCAGCCGATAGTGTCAGAATTTCCAAACGTATTTCCAGAAGAACTTCTGGGCATACCACCTGCACGTGAAGTAGATTTTAATAGCGAGCTCATCCCAGGAGCTGAGCCGATTTTCAAGGCTCCTTATCGCATGGCTCCCATAGAGTTGAAAGAGCTGAAGGATCAATTGCAAGAACTTCTAGAACGAGGCTTCATTCGACCGAGCGCATCTCCATGGGGCACACCGGTCTTATTCATGAAGAAGAAGGACGGCAGTTGATGTAGTGATTTTACTACTCTTTAGGAAAAGAGAGCAAAAGTGGCAAGTATTAAGTGTCGGTTTTGGAAAACCAAGCACTAATGACCAAATAAGTTCAAGTTCGTTTCCCAAGGAGGCTTAGTGTGTGTGTAATGAATTGATTATCTTTGTGATTATACTTTTGAGAAAGAAAAATAGAAATGAGATTAGAAGAGAATGACGATTACGAAGACGAATTAAACTAAGTCGAAAAAGGTGTACACGTAAAACCGTAAAAAGCACTAAAATTAAAATTTTACCCTAAAAATACCTAAAAATTACCAAAAATCCACAATAATATTCTAAGAGTTTAAAAAAAAATCCTAACCTGCTAAAACCTTTTAATTAATTAGATAATGACTTTTTAATGCTAATTAAAGCCCTAAAAATCAAAATTTATTATTAAAAAGCCCTAAACAAGATTTTAAAGTTTGTAAACCTCAAAAATACCCTAATTAAGCTAAAAAGTATTCTTCAAAATTTTAAATTCACTAAAACTATTTTTAAACAATTAAAAACTACTAAAATCAATTAAAACTTAAATTAATTCTAAAAAATGATTAAAAGACTCTAAAAATATTTGGAAAGTTGCAAAAATCCTAATTAAGTGTTTAGAACTTAGGAAAAATATAAAAAATTGGAAAATCAGACTTTTAGTTTTTAATAATAAAATAATAATAAAATAATATTAAAAATCCAAAAATCATAAAAATTCTAAAAACTTGCAAACTAGCTTAATTTAACCTAAATAACACAGAAATGAAATTGAAATTACCTAAATACCCTTATTGGGCCTAGAAAAGGGGCTAAACCCAAAACAGTCCCTTATTGGGCCAAATTTAGGCCCAATAACAAAAAGTGTTCAAAATAAGCCCAAAAAGCACATGTTGACTCAAAATTTGATTTTCAACACCTTTTTCCAAAGGCCCAAAAGCTGAAAATGTGAAATAAGCTAGCTTATACCAAACAGCTTATTCTTAATGGGCTTTTTGGCCCATTAAGCTATAAGCCAATGCCATAAGCTAAAATTTGACACACAAGCTTCTTTTGACCTAAATAAGACTTCTGCAAAAAGAAATTTGAAATAAGCCCAAGGAATAAGGCTGAAAATGCAATAAGCAATCTACAAAAAACGACAAAATAGTCATTTTTGAGTTCTAGGCCACCCCAAGTGCTGATTCAAGTTCCAAAAGCTTTGAAATGACTTAATTAAGCAAAATCAAAAAAGAGTTTTCAAATAAGCTGACCAATAAGCTGGAAAAAGCAAATAAGCACTTATATAAAAGTCAAATAAGTTGGTTTTCTAGTAAAAAGTCAAAGTCAAAGTCCAATAAGCTCCAGTCTACTTAAATGGGTCAAATAATGAAGACCTATCACAAAAAATAAGTTGTTGCAAGTCTGGATAAGCTAGAATAGATTATTGATAAGCTGAGTTCAAAATTACACTAGCAGGGGCTAGTTTTGGGTGTTGAGCAGTGGGAACTTTTCCCACTGCTTGACTTGTTTGACTTTTTGTCTTTAGTGGTTGTTTTGGAGATTCAGATTACACAAAGGCACCAAATTATCTTTGGATCATAAGGAGTCAAGAACAATCAACAAATCACAACAAGAAACAGCCAAATGATACAGATAATTTAAACAAGTACAAGATCTGGGCAAAATAAGAACAAGTATAGCAGATTGAACCAATAAGCTGTTTTAGCAAGAATAAGGTAACCAAATTGCACCAAAAGCATACACAGGCTAAAATAAACTTAATTGAGCAAGTCTAAACAAGTTTCATGCAAAACTTACAAGATTTGAACAAGTTCTAAACAGCTTAAAGTTACTGATGAACAAGTTTTGACCAAATGATGTTCTTACTGATACACTTGACCCAAAGCTCAGATTCAAACACTCAAATCTTTCAAGTATGTTATATTAATGAGGTTTAGACAACTTTTACACCTAAGCATGCATAAACTCTAGGTTTTCCCAAAATCTTAGGCAAAAATCAGTAAAACTCAACAAGATATAGCAGATTGAACAATTCAAAGTTTCAAGTCCAAATATTTGCATGTTTGTGGTCTATTATGAGCATACAACAGATAACAAGCACAAATACCAACTTCCCTTAACACAATAACACAAAATCAACACAAACAGGTAGACCCAAACACCCCTTTAACTTTTCAAAATCAAATTTTTCAAAGAAAAAGTAAGAGTCAAGACCACCCAAGCATCAATTAACACAAAAACAAGTAAGATAAACAGATTCAAGCAAGATCAAGCCACAAAACACACAAGAACAAAGGTAACACTCAAATATCACAAATATCCAAAATTATGTCAGATTTTGGGATTAAGGGTGTGTACCTCATGGATGTACATCCACAACCACGAATTTTGAGCTTATGTGCTAGCAAGAACAAGCACAAGCTTCCACTACAAAGCCTGCTAAGATTGAACAAGGTTAAAGCACAATATATTCATAAAAATGGCAGAAAATGAAACTTGTTTGATTAATGCAACCAATTGATCCCACACTTGATTATCCCCAAACTTTGAGCTCACAACACCTTGAGATTAACAATATCAGGATGTATAGATCACTCTTAGCCCAGAAATTCCAAGATTTGATCAATGACTTAGAAAAATATCAAGAATGAGGAAAATTGCAAACTTTTGCAACCTCCAAGTGAAAACAGGTTTTTAACTTCTAAACTAACAATCATATAACAATATTAAGCAGTAATAAAGATTGGCCAATAACTTTTCTTCAATGCTTCAAACACAATTTCATTAATCTGAAATGGGATTTACAGAAGTTGAACAAGGAAAAAATCAAAAGCAGGAATAAATGTAATGAGCTAGACCCTTTATATAGAGGGTGTACATGGTCCTAGAAAGCTGAAAAATGTGAAAACCCTAGGCTTGAACTTCCAAAATTGCCCTTGTGGAAATTTGAAATCTTGAGCTCATGTGACTTATCTTGGACGTTTGTGGAGTGTATAGCTGTTGGAATTACATCCAATGGCTCTTGTGAAGCTTAGAAAGTAAGCAAGTCTGTGGGACGTTGGATTCCCTTTAATGTTTTGTCTTCTTCTCCAAGAGGTGGGACAAGGGTTTTTCATGTGACATGGGTGATGATGTGGCATAGGGTTTAAGGATTTGGATGTGTTTATGTTGACCTTAATCATAAATCTGGACACTTTGGTGGCTTAATTTTAAGCAGTTTAGAAAAACCCAATTTGGATTATGAATGCCAAGAACATGTGTTTGATTTGTTTTAGTTTTTAAACCAAGTGTTAGGCGCCATAATTAACTTAATAAATTAAGTTAGTTATGCCTGGTGTGAGTGGATTGGTGATGTGGAAGGAAGGAGGGCTGCCATTGGTTGAAAAGAGATAGTGGGGCACGTGTCACCACTAGGTTGGTTAAGGTAAGTATTTGTGTCTGCCAGGTTAAGTCCCTTTCCTTCTTCCTTTCTTTCATTTTGTAAATAAACACATAAAATCCGATTCCCTTTGTAATCCAACTTTTCATTTTCATACTTTTTCCCCAAAATATTTTGTAAAGTAAATTCAGGGGTATTTCTTGCCATTTTTGAATTCTTCAAGGGCTGATTTGGCATTTTGATGATGGATAATGGTCTTGACTTGTATGTTGAGCATTTTGGAGGACTGAAATTGCCAAGTCTTTTTTGATGAGGGACTATTTTTGCCAAATGTTGAAAGTTAAGGGTCCTTTTTGTAATTTTGGGATTTTCAAAGGACTAAACTTGTAATTCCTTGTACTTTGAAGGACTTCCTGATATATTTGACTTTGTGGAGGATATTGGTTGACAATTTAGCTTTGTTGAGGGGCTAAACTTGCCAATTCTTCAAAGTGGAGGGCCTTTATTGTAATTTTGACAAACTTTAGGGACCAAACTTGTAATTATGAGGATACAAGGGTATAAAGTGTCAATTCTTCCATATTGGAGGACCCTTCTTCATAATTCTTCAAATCTTCAAGGGTTGATCTTGGGAAAGTCTTCATTAGGGCTTGGTTCATTGTGCGGCTTCGTTTCCCGTGTTCGTTTTTGAATGATTCTTGTGATCTTTTATCATTTTCTCAATATCCGTACCTAAAATACACAAGCAACAAACACAAGCATATATATGGGTATTTTGATGATATTTAATGCATTTTAAGCCCTATTTGGAAGATGAGACTATGTATAAAAGCAGTCTCATCACTCCCCCATACTAAACCATTGTCGTGCCCTCACGCAATGCTAGAATAAAGTATCGTAACATCTCCAAAATTCATTTTTATTCACTTTATTGAATGATAAACTAGCTACACTACTACTATTGCTACAACTACTTACGTTTTAGACATAATGCATGATTTTCATCGCAAAATGGGACGTTTAGGTTCATAGAATAAGAACACGTGAATGCTTCGTTAGAAATAATTTCATCGTCCTCGATTTTCACCCCAATTCCATGCCAAGCGTGCAACGAGATCATTGTCATTATAAGTTAGTAATGCTAACACTACTCATATGCCCTAATCACGTACTTATCCTCCCATTATTCCTAAGTTGTATCTCTTATATTTTATATTGTCTTGAATGTTTCACGAGGATACATTGTTTGACTTATGCGATAATAGAGATTTAGGTCTAAAAATAGAGTCCTAACGGTGTAACCAAGACCATCAAGTCAATAATCCCTCCTAATAGACAACGATGTCAAAAAATTAAGTTGACAAGAAGAATCGATAAACACGGTTTTATAACGGTTTTGAACATGAGACTTATTACCAAGACTTTTATACGCCCCCTAACGGAAGGGCCTTATTATCTTTGGTTTACCTCCATCTTTTATTCAACTTCGCCATGAAGCTTTTATTATGACTTCGGTCTTGCCTTTCCTTTTATTATCCACCTCATCGGTAGTTTTATTAGCCAAAGACGTATATCCTCACGCTAAGGCGAATTTTGGATCTTTAAAGCTTCGAAGATTAAGGCTTGATTCACTTTCAATTTTGCATAGATTTTTCGGCCTTGTGGGGCTTCAAATTGTTTGCTTGATTTAGGTGAGCACTTGAAATCTTATTATTGGGTGAAGCTTTTGATTATTGGGGTGCCAATACTTCAAAACCGTGACGTTGGCGATACCTTAATGTCTTTCCAATTTAATTACACGGAAGCTACTAGAAAAGACTAGAAACCCAACAATCCCAACTAAACCGATAAGTCAATATTTATTAAGCAAAAAATATTTACATGCGAAGGGAGAATAAGCAAACAACGAGAACACATGAGTTTTTGAAAGAATACAAGTACTCTACGTTTAGCATAGTAACTTATAATTAACCCTATCATTTCTCGTCCTCATTTAAGAGACTTAGCCTAATGTGTAGTTAAGGAACCAAAGCTAAGTGCTCAACACGCACGGTCGAGTAAAAAATTACTCTTATTCTCGCCATCGGAAAACCTACATTCGTGTCTTCAAACACTTATAAAATATGAGAAAATTTTTAAAATTTGGCCATTTTTAGCCTTATTTTGCAACAAAATGATAAACAAAAAGATAAACTTTGGAAAGCGTGAAGGTTTGGCAAGGCAAGTATCTATTCACCCCCCCCATACTAAAGTTAAACATTGTCCTCAATGTTTCGAGTCTAGGGGTGCAAACACCCCCATACTAGAGACGTAGTCGAATGCCTAATCTAGCATGGACAGGGTGTAACCAATAAATTAATAGCCGTTTATGAAGTGTGCTAATAACCTAAGGTTAGAACATCAAAAGGATATATCATGGATATTGAGAAAGTCTTCAAAGCAAACGATCGAGTGCTCCCATAAACGAACACGAGAGGCTCCAATCGTGAAGATCATGATCATCTAAAGTCCACAATTCACAAACAACCACGGAACAAAGGTTGGAAGGGCACAAATCCCCACACGTTAACTACATTAGAAAGCGATAATATATACATAGGATAAGCATGGGACTCCCCCACGAGGCTCCTCGTTTTTGATTACCGAGTCATGAGCTCGACTCGATCCCCTCGGTACTAATTATCATTGGGGAAGGTGACTTGGTCGAGGTAGTTCAAGGATGGAACTTCCCCGCCAAAGTAGTGCTTCAACCTATGTCCATTCACCTTAAAGTTAGGACCATCATCTTGAGCTAGCTCGATGGTCCCATACGGAAACACTTGAGTCACGGTGAATGGACCGGACCAACGGGATTTCAACTTACCGGAAAAAAATTTCAAGCGAGAATTAAAAAGCAAAACTTGATCCCCAATGTTAAAAACCCGGTTTTTAATTTTAGAATCATGCAACTTTTTAGTTTTTTCTTTATAAATCAATGAATTTTCATAAGCAATATCTCTCAATTTATCCAATCATTTAATTGCATTTTCCGGTGTTTTCCCGCGGTCTCCATATCATCATTACAATGCTTTGGGCCCAATAAGCCTTGTGTTCTAACTCGATAGGCAAATGACAATTCTTTCCATACACAAGCTTATAGGGAGTGCACCCAATGGGCGTCTTATGAGCGGTCCTAAAGGCCCATAAAGCATCGTCCAACTTATCCGACCATAATTGTCGGTTTTCCCAACGGATCTCTCCAAGATCCTCTTTAACGCTCGGTTTGAAACCTCGACTTGCCCACTCGTTTGTGGGTGATAAGTCGTAGAAAGCCGATGTGCAACCCCATATTTCCTTAGGACCCTTTCGAATTGGTCGTTACAAAAATGGGTTCCACGATCGCTTATGATCGCACGAGGGGTTCCAAACCGAGAAAACAAGCTTTTCAAGAACTTGACTACCACACGAGCATCATTGGTGGGCAAAGCCTTGGCCTCCACCCACTTAGATAGGTAGTCAACCGCAACGAGAATGTACTTATTACCACGAGATGATGGGAACGGCCCCATAAAGTCTATACCCCAAACGTCAAGGATCTCACACACTTGGATGATATTTTGTGGCATTTCATCTTTTTGTGAGGCTTTTCCTTGTCGTTGGCATGAATCACAAGACTTCACAAGATCTTGTGCATCTCGGTAAATAGTAGGCCAAAAGAAGCCGGCATCAAACACCTTCTTAGCCGTGAGATTAGCACCGTGGTGACCACCCGTGGGTCCCTCATGGCAAGCTCTAAGGATGTTAGAAGCTTCGGTGCCAAATACACAACGTCGGATGATTTGATCTGCACAAGTTCGAAACAAGTAAGGGTCGTTCCAAAAGTAGAACTTGACGTCACGAAAGAATTTTCGTTTTTCTTGAGTCGTCATACCCTTAACGATGAAGTTACCCGCATGGTAATTTGCAAAATCCACAAACCATGGGGTGGATGAATCAAGCTTAGAATTCACTACACCAAGTGTCTCGAGCGAAAATGTTTCGGTGATTTCCTTGGGCTCGTAAACACTTTGGTGAGGATCTTCCAAACGAGAAAGATGATCGACCGCTAGATTCTCGGCTCCTTTTTTGTCAACGATGGTGTGATCAAATTCTTGAAGGAGGAGAATCCAACGAAGTGATCTAGGCTTAGCATCTTGCTTTGCCATGAGATACTTGATAGCCGAATGGTCCGTATACACTATGCATTTAGCTAAGACGGGATAAGGTCGGAACTTCTCAAATGCATACACCACGGCAAGGAACTCCTTTTCCGTTCTAGTGTATTTTAGTTGAGCCTCGGTCATCGTCTTGCTAGCATAGTGAATAGGCAAGAAGTGCTTATCATGACGTTGCCCCAAAACGGCCCCAATAGCGTAATCACTAGCATCACACATGAGCTCAAAGGGGAGATTCCAATTGGGAGCAACAAGAATGGGAGCTTCGGTAAGTTTCCTCTTAAGGATTTCAAAGGCTCGTACACAATCTTCGTCAAAGACAAAACGTGCCTCTTTTTCAAGAAGATGTGTAATGGGTCGAGAAATCTTCGAAAAATCCTTGATGAATCGACGATAAAAGCCCGCGTGGCCTAGGAAACTCCTAACTCCCTTAACGGTTTTGGGATGAGGTAATTTGGCGATGACGTCTACCTTAGCTTGATCTACCTCAATCCCCGCTTTCGAGACCTTGTGCCCTAAGACGATTCCACTCTTAACCATAAAATGACACTTTTCCCAATTGAGCACAAGGTTGGTTTCCTCACAACGTTTCAACATTCTCTCAAGGTTCGACAAACACGAAGTGAACGAATTACCAAACACGGAAAAGTCATCCACGAAGACTTCCATCGTCTTCTCGATCATGTCATGAAAAATAGCCATCATGCGCCTTTGAAAGGTTCCCGGTGCATTGCAAAGTCCGAATGGCATTCTACGATAGGCAAACGTTCCATATGGACACGTAAACGTAGTTTTTTCTTGATCACGAGGATCGATGGAAATTTGGAAGTAACCGGAAAAACCATCTAAAAAGCAATAGAAATCGTTTCCCGCAAGACGCTCCAACATTTGGTCCATGAAGGGCAAGGGAAAATGGTCTTTTCGAGTGGCTTCATTCAACTTATGATAGTCAATGCACACTCTCCATCCGGTCAGGAGTCTAGTGGGAATCAACTCGTTGGCATCGTTTGGCACAACGGTCATCCCTTCCTTTTTAGGGACACAATGAATAGGACTCACCCAAGGGCTATCGGAAATTGGGTAAATCATTCCCGCGTCAAGGAGTTTAAGGACTTCCTTTTTGATGACGTCGTGAATTTTGGGGTTCACCCTTCTTTGACTTTGGATTGCGGGCTTGTAATCCTCCTCCATTAAGATTTTGTGGGTACAAAACTTGGGATCGATTCCCTTAATGTCGGATAACTTCCACGCAATTGCCCTCTTATGGTCCTTTAGAACATCGACAAGTGCGGTTTTTTCATCATTCGAAAGTTCCTTCGCAATAATAACCGGCAACTTGTCGTCCTCCTCCAAATAGACATATTCGAGGTGAGGAGGTAAATCTTTCAACTCGAGGATAGGTGGTTCCTCAAATGAATATTTGGGCTCGATACTCATAACCTCCTCGGGTGGAGGAAATGGGAAATCGTTAAGAAAATCCTTGATAATCGAGAAGTCCTCATCGTTGTCGAGGTCTTCGTTACAAGTACGTGGAACATCGAATTCTTCCAACGTAAAACCACCACCTTCAAATGGAGTGAAGGTTGGTGTCGTATTATCAAGAATTGGATCTAACATAGTGGGATTGGCACTAGTCTCTTCATCACCAAAACATAGAACTTCTTGTGAAAATTCCTCGCAAACCACGTCGATTATATCAACGAGGTTTATGGTTGCAACGGAATAAACATGAGAAATTTGAGAGTTTTGAGTTGCGTTTATAACAAGTTCCTCGTCGTTGAAACGTAAGGTGATCTTTCTAGCATGAACATCGATCAAAGCCACAGACGTATCTAAAAACAAACGACCTAAAATGAGAGGAACTTGAGGATCCGTGGGGATATCAACAATGATAAAGTATACGGGATAGTAGAACTTCCCCACTTTCACAAAAACTTCTTCCGCCAAACCACATGCGGGAATCGTGGAATGGTCGGCCAACTCGATAGACATTAGTGAAGGACTAAGATTAGGAAGATTGAGCGACTTGAAGATTGCAAGTGGCATCAAGTTAATGCTAGCACCAAGATCGGCCAAGGCGAAGCATTCCTCCATATCTTGGATTGCACATGGGATCAAAAATTTACCGGGATCACCGACTTTTTGAGGTATGCGATTAAGATAAACTGATGAACAACTAGACAATTGGTGCAATTTCTTCTTGTTGTTCAACATACTCTTAAAGTTAGCGGCAAATCGAGGCATCATGACCAAAGCAACTGCGAAACTCACATTAAGGTGAAAATCACGAAACATTTTCATAAAAAACTCAAATTGATAATTGTCGCGCTCTTTACGTTTCTCCTTCCTAAGTCTCAATGGATAGGGCAAAGGTGGTGGGTTGAGGCATAGTAGGCATAGCCTTTGGAATCTCGGGTTCCAATGATGGTAATGGGTCAACCGTAGGTGTGGCATGAGCGGTAATTCGTGGGATTGGGACATGCTCCTTTTGGACCACCACCTCGGGTTCTTCCTCAATTGCTTCCTCCGTAGGAGCAATTGGTTGAGGAGTCGGTTCCTTAAGTGTCATACCACTACGTGTGGTAATCACTTTCATCTCACCCTTAGGGTTGGATATGGAGTTGCTAGGAAGACTACTCGAAGAGGTTTACACATTATTGCCTCAAAAATAGATGAGATTTTATCTTCAAAATTTGATTGCCTCAATACGGCCTCGGTTTGCCTTTTCTCAGCCTTAATCATCTCTTGTTTAATCTCATGTTGCCCTTGTTCCATTTTTTGTTGGTTTTGTTGCAACCTAGTGACATTTCCTTCCATCTTGTTGGTGTGGATTTTAAGTTCATTAGCTAACTCATTTTTCAACTCTTTTTTCAAGTCGTTCTTAAACTCGGATCTTAGGCTAATGATTTCTCTTTGAATATTGTCAAACCTAGCATCATTCCCACTAGCGTACTCAACAAACTCACTTGGAAGATCTTTCAATGTTTGCAAACCTTTGTTGTTGTTTTGAAAATCATTTTTGTTTGAAACTTGATTATTAGCCCCTTGATTCCCATATTTTCCTTTGTTGTAATTGTTTTTGAAACCAACTTGATTGTTGCGATAGTTGTTGTTAGCGTTTTGATTTGAACCAAAACCCGGTGGAGTCATTTGATTAGAGCGGGAAACTTGACCGTTTTGGTTGTAATTTCCCGTGGCCGCGAAGGCACTCGAAGTGTTACCACCGTTGGTAATGCACTCGGAGAAATCGTGACCTCCACCACAATACATGCAAGAAACCTCAACCGCTTTAGCCGTAGCGGGAGCACTTTGTTCACCAACTTTAAACTCAATCAAAAGTCCTTTTAGCTTATCAAAAATCTTATTTTCCAAGTTCGCCTCAATTTGGCAAGCATCGATGGTAGTAGACAAAGAAGTTGAAGCCGAAGACGAAGCCTTACGAACACTAGACGTGCTACGAGGACTATACACCTTAGATCTATTTTCAATTATCACCAAAGCTTCCTCAACCGTTTTACACAAAAAATTACCACCCGCGGCGGCATTCAAATAATCCCTTTCATGATCATTAAGTCCATTGTAAAACGTGTCAATTTGATGCAAGTCGGAAAAACCGTGATGAGGACATTCATGTAACATTTCCTTAAACCTATTCCAAGCCGTTGAAAAACTTTCATTAAACTCTTGTGAAAATTTTGAAATCTCGTTTTTCAAGTGCGTAGTCTTAGAGGGCGGAAAAAATTGGTTCACAAACTTAGACACGAGATCCTTCCACGTCAATATAGAATTGGGTCGCTCTTTCTCTAACCAAATTTTAGCGGGCCCCGCTAAGGAATACGGAAAAAGCATCATCTTAATCGAGTCATTCGAGACATCCTTAAATTTGCAAGTGGCAGTAAGACGATTGAATTGGCGGATATGGTTGTGTGGATTGTCCTTCTCATCACCACGGAATATGTTGTTTTGGATCATCGACAACAAACCCGTTTTCACCTCAAAATTCTCCGCAAGGATAGCGGGAATCACAATGGCCTCTCCATAACCCTCGGTGGGTGCTTGAAGTAACTCCATCATAGTTCGATTCGCCATGGTTGGTGCTTCTCTTACAATGGGTTCGTCAATAGGAGACTCCTCACTAGAATGATTTGGAGTGGGAGTTTTGTTCTTTCGTTTACGTGCACGTCTTGCTTGATTACGAGTTAGCATAAATGTCACGTACAACGAGGGGACGAGCAAAGAGGATTCTTTTTGGTGTTTTGTATTTTTTCAATTTTTTTGTGGTTTTTGATTGTATTAACCTTTTTGGATCTTGGTGAATGTATTAAGTAGACACAAATCTACAAATCTCCTCCTTAATCAAATATCTCGATTAAAGAAGCCTCAAGGAATAAAAACGATCACGTGAAGTGAACGCCTTCGATGACTTTAGAACGTTGGTGGAACACCAAAACGTTCAAGAGGGTTTAATCAATGGAAACCAAGAAAATATATATGATACTTAGTAATACTTTGGGCGGCAAAACCCTCGATTAGCTCTCACAATCAAATACTAACAAGCAAGCGGGGAAACGAGGCGGCGCGAAGCACTTAAGAGCCTTTTTCCTTAGGATATATTTTATAATATCCGCCTTATACCTACCTTATAGTTTGTATTTTTCAAGTATTAAGCTTCACGAAAGTATTTATCTATGTTTGCCTTTTTCTTTGGTTTGAGATTCAAATACAATGACTGGGTAATGACCTCCCAAGTCAAGGTTGTGATTTCTCACGTATTTGGAGTACTTGTGAATTTGTTGTTCTACGTATACACTATAGTAATAGTATTCACACAAAAACCAAAAACCGATAATACGTATTAGTAGAGTGCTACTAATACAAATACTAATTATGGTTAGTATATAAAAACAACAATTCCAATCAAAACACAACACGCCTCCCCGGCAGCGGCGCCAAAATGATGTAGTGATTTTACTACTCTTTAGGAAAAGAGAGCAAAAGTGGCAAGTATTAAGTGTCGGTTTAGGAAAACCAAGCACTAATGACCAAATAAGTTCAAGTTCGTTTCCCAAGGAGGCTTAGTGTGTGTGTAATGAATTGATTATCTTTGTGATTATACTTTTCAAAAAGAAAAATAGAATGAGATTAGAAGAGAATGACGGTTACGAAGACGAATTAAACCAAGTCGAAAAAGGTGTACACGTAAAACCGTAAAAAGCACTAAAATTAAAATTTTACCCTAAAAATTCCTAAAAGTTACCAAAAATCCACAATAATATTCTAAGAGTTTACAAAAAATCCAAACTTGCTAAAACCTTTTAATTAATTAGATAATGACTTTTTAATGCTAATTAAAGCCCTAAAAATCAAAATTTATTATTAAAAAGCCCTAAACAAGATTTTAAAGTTTGTATACCTCAAAAATACCCTAATTAAGCTAAAAAGTATTTTTCAAAATTTTAAATTCACTAAAAACTATTTTTAAACAATTAAAAACTACTAAAATCAATTAAAACTTAAATTAATTCTAGAAAATGATTAAAAGACTCTAAAAATATTTGGAAAGTTGCAAAAATCCTAATTAAGTGTTTAGAACCTAGGAAAAATATAAAAAATTGGAAAATCAGACTTTTAATTTTTAATAATAAAATAATAATAAAATAATATTAAAAATCTAAAAATCATAAAAAATTCTAAAAACTTGCAAACTAGCTTAATTTAACCTAAGTAACACAGAAATGAAAGTGAAATTACCTAAATACCCCTATTGGGCCTAGAAAATGGGCTAAACCCAAAACAGTCCTTTATTGGGCCAAATTTAGGCCCAATAACAAAAAGTGTTCAAAATAAGCCCAAAAAGCATAGGTTGACTCAAAATTTGATTTTAAACACCTTTTTCCAATGGCCCAAAATCTGAAAATGTGAAATAAGCTAGCTTATACCAAACAGCTTATTCTTAATGGGTTTTTTGGCCCATTAAGCTATAAGCCAATGCCATAAGCTAAAATTTGACACACAAGCTTCTTTTGACCTAAATAAGACTTCTGCAAAAAGAAATTTGAAATAAGCCCAAGGAATAAGCCTGAAAATGCAATAAGCAATCTACAGAAAACGACAAAATAGTCGTTTTTGAGTTCTAGGCCACCCCAAGTGTTGATTCAAGTTCCAAAAGCTTTGAAATGACTTAATTAAGCAAAATCAACAAAGATTTTTCAAATAAGCGGACTCAATTAGCTGGAAAAAGTAAATAAGCACTTATGTAAAAGTCAAATAAGTTGGTTTTCTAGTAAAAAGTCAAAGTCAAAGTCCAATAAGCTCCAGTCTACTTAAATGGGTCAAATAATGAAGACCTATCACAAAAAATAAGTTGTTGCAAGTCTGGATAAGCTAGAATAGCTTATTGATAAGCTGAGTTCAAAATTACACTAGCAGGGGCTAGTTTTGGGTGTTGAGCAGTGGGAACTTTTCCCACTGCTTGACTTGTTTGACTTTTTGTCTTTAGCGGCTGTTTTGGAGATTCAGATTACACAAAGGCACCCAAATGATCTTTGAATCATAAGGAGTCAAGAACAATCAACAGATCACAACAAGAAACAGCCAAATGATACAGTTAATTCCAAGTACCAGATCTGGGAAAAATAAGAACAAGTATAGCAGATTGAACCAATAAGATGTTTTAGCAAGAATAAGCTAACCAAATTGCACCAAAAGCATACACAGGCTAAAATAAACTTAATTGAGCAAGTCTAAACAAGTTTCATGCAAAACTTACAAGATTTGAACAAGATCTAAACAGCTTAAAATTACTGATGAACAAGTTTCGACCAAATGATGTTCTTACTTATACACTTGACCCAAAGCTCAGATTCAAACACTCAAATCTTTCAAGTATGTTATATTAATGAGGTTTAGACAACTTTTACACCTAAGCATGCATAAACTCTAGGTTTTCCCAAAATCTTAGGCAAAAATCAGTAAAACTCAACAAGATATAGCAGATTGAACAATTCAAGGTTTCAAGTCCAAATATTTACAGGTTTGTGGTCTATTATGAGCATACAACAGATAACAAGCACAAATACCAACTTCCCTTAACACAATAACACATAATCAACACAAACAGGTAGACCCAAACACCCCTTTAACTTTTCAAAATCAAAATTTTCAAAGAAAAAGTCAGATTCAAGACCACCCAAGCATCAATTAACACAAAAACAAGTAAGATAAACTGATTCAAGCAAGATCAAGCCACAAAACACACAAGAACAAAGGTAACACTCAAATATCACAAATATCCAAAATTATGTCAGATTTTGGGATTAAGGATGTGTACCTCATGGATGTACATCCACACCCACGAATTTTGAGCTTATGTGCTAGCAAGAACAAGCACAAGCTTCCACTACAAAGCCTGCTAAGAATGAACAGGTTAAAGCACAATAAATTCAGAAAAATGGCAAAAAATGAAACTTGCTTGATTAATGCAACCAATTGATCCCACACTTGATTATCCCCAAACTTTGAGCTCACAACACCTTGATATTAACAATATCAGGATGTATAGATCACTCTTTGCCCAGAAATTCCAAGATTTGATCAATGACTTAGCAAAATATCAAGAATGAGGAAAATTGCAAACTTTTGCAACCTCCAAGTGAAAACAGGTTTTTAACTTCTAAACTAACAATCATATAACAATAATAAGCAGTAATAAAGATTGGCCAATGACTTTTCTTCAATGCTTCAAACACAATTTCATTAATCTGAAATGGGATTTACAGAAGTTGAACAAGGAAAAAATCAAAAGCATGAATAAATGTAATGAGCTAGACCCTTTATATAGAGGGTGTACATGGTCCTAGAAAGCTGAAAAATGTGAAAACCCTAGGCTTGAACTTCCAAAATTGCCCTTGTGTAAATTTGAAATCTTGAGCTCATGTGACTTATCTTGGACGTTTGTGGAGTGTATAGCTGTTGGAATTGCATCCAATGGCTCTTGTGAAGCTTAGAAAGTAAGCAAGTCTGTGGGACGTTGGATTCCCTTTACTGTTTTGTCTTCTTCTCCAAGAGGTGGGACAAGGGTTTTTCATGTGACATGGGTGATGATGTGGCATAGGGTTTAAGGATTTGAATGTGTTTATGTTGACCTTAATCATAAATCTGGACACTTTGGTAGCTTAATTTTAAGCAGTTTAGAAAAACCCAATTTGGATTATGAATGCCAAGAACATGGGTTTGATCTGTTTTAGTTTTTAAACCAAGTGTTAGGCGCCATAATTAACTTAATAAATTAAGTTAGTTATGCCTGGTGTGAGTGGATTGGTGATGTGGAAGGAAGGAGGGCTGCCATTGGTTGAAAAGAGATAGTGGGGCACGTGTCACCATTGGGTTGGTTAAGGTAAGTATTTGTGTCTGCCTGGTTAAGTCCCTCTCCTTCTTTCTTTCTTTCATTTTGTAAATAAACACATAAAATCCGATTTCCTTTGTAATCCAACTTTTCATTTTCACACTTTTGCCCCAAAATATTTTGTAAAGTAAATTCAGGGGTATTTCTTGCCATTTTTGAATTCTTCAAGGGCTGATTTGGCATTTTGATGATGGATAATGGTCTTGACTTGTATGTTGAGCATTTTGGAGGACTGAAATTTCCAAGTCTTGTTTGATGAGGGACCATTTTTGCCAAATGTTGAAAGTTAAGGGTCCTTTTTGTGATTTTGGGATTTTCAAAGGACCAAACTTGTAATTCCTTGTACTTTGAAGGACTTCATAATATATTTGACTTTGTGGAGGATATTGGTTGACAATTTAGCTTTGTTGAGGGGCTAAACTTGCCAATTCTTCAAAGTGGAGGGCCCTTTTTGTAATTTTGACAAACTTTAGGGACCAAACTTGTAATTATGAGGATACAAGGGTATAAAGTGTCAATTCTTCCATATTGGAGGACCCTTCTTCATAATTCTTCAAATCTTCAAGGGTTGATCTTGGGAAAGTCTTCATTAGGGCTTGGTTCATTGTGCGGCTTCGTTTCCCGTGTTCGTTTTTGAATGATTCTTGTGATCTTTTGTCATTTTCTCAATATCCGTACCTAAAATACACAAGCAACAAACACAAGCATATATATGGGTATTTTGATGATATTTAATGCATTTTAAACCCTATTTGGAAGATGAGACTATGTATAAAAGCAGTCTCATCAGCAGTATGCGTCTTTGCATAGATTATCGCGAGCTCAACAAGATCACCATCAGGAATAGGTATCCTCTACCACGCATTGACGATCTGTTTGACCAACTCCAAGGGGCCAAACATTTCTCCAAAATTAATCTGAGGTCGGGCTATCATCAGCTACGGGTTAAAGAGCAGGACATCGCCAAGACTGCTTTCCGTACACGCTATGGGCACTACGAATTTATAGTCATGCCGTTTGGCCTTACCAATGCTCCAGCTATTTTCATGGATCTGATGAACAGAATCTTCCATGAATTTCTAGACAAGTTCGTCATTGTCTTTATTGACGACATTTTGATATTCTCTAAGTCCAAGGAGGAACAAGAAGACCATCTTCGTACAGTATTACAGATTCTTCGCCAGAAGCAGTTGTATGCTAAATTATCCAAGTGCGTGTTCTGGTTAGACAAGGTGGCATTCTTAGGTCACATTTATCAGCAGAAGGAATCACCATGGATCCAGCAAAGGTTGAGGCTATTACCAAGTGGCCAAGACCGACATCAGCGACTGAGGTTCGAAGTTTCCTAGGCTTAGCTGGTTACTACCGTAGGTTCATAGAGAACTTTTCCTGTTTAGCACTACCATTGACCAAACTGATGCGGAAAGGAGAGAAATTCGTCTGCACTGAAGAAAGATAGAAGAGCTTTGAAGACCTAAAGCAGAAGTTAGTATCTGCACCGATTCTTGCTCTCCCATCTGGTACAGGTGGATTTCAAATCTATAGTGATGCATCGAGGAAGGGACTTGGCTGTGTTCTCATGCAACATGGGAAAGTGATCGCGTACGCTTCACGGCAGCTTAATCCATACGAGGAAAATTACCCTACGCATGACTTAGAACTTGCAGCAATCGTGTTTGCATAAAAATATGGAGGCACTACTTGTATGGAGAATCGTGTGACATTTTCACGGACCACAAGAGCTTAAAGTACATATTTACTTAACGTGAATTGAACATGATACAGAGGATATGGATAGAGTTGTTGAAGGATTATGACATCAATCTATAGTATCATCCCGGCAAGGCGAATGTAGTGACAGATGCACTTAGCAGAATGTCCGGAATGATAAACGGCATTAAAATTGAAGAGGAAATTATAAGAGACTTGGAGCGACTAGACATTAAGATCATGGTACGTGGACAACACGGTTATTGGGCTAATCTTGGAGTGGAACCTGAGTTACTCTCTAGGATCAAGGAAGCTCAGAAGGATGATGGTGAAATCTGGGCGATAATTTAGAATTTAGAGAAGCAAACAAAATTTTGAGTAGACGTAAACGGTATCTTATGGCAGGGCACGAGACTTTGTGTTCCTGATGATCAAGAACTCCGGGAAGCATTGTTAGCTGAGGCTCATAGCTCCCTATTTTCCATTCCTCCTAGATCCAAGATGTACCACGACATCGAGCAATACTTTTGGTGGAGTGGTATGAAACAGGATGTTGCGACTTACGTCTCCAAATGTCTTACCTGCCAGCAGGTTAAGATCGAACATCACCGATCTAGCGTTCTTCTACAACCGTTAGATATACCAGAGTGGAAGTGGGACAAGATCACCATGGATTTTGTTACCGGTCTTCCGCAGACAAAGTGGAGGCACGATGCGATTTGGGTTATCGTTGAACGACTTATTAAGTCAGCTCATTTCTTACCGATCCGCAAGGAAGATTCGGTCAGTAAACTCGCCGATACGTACAAGAAGGAGATCACTATACCTCATGGTGCTCCATCCAGCATCGTCTCGGACAGAGATCCTCGTTTCACTTCACGATTTTGGAGGAGTCTACAGAAATCTTGAGGTACAAAACTTAAGCTTAGCACGGCTTTCCATCCTCAAACAGACGGGCAATCGGAACGAACAATTCAGACATTAGAAGACATGTTGAGGTCATGTGCGTTGGAATGGACGAGAGATTCAGACGATCACATCTGTCTGGTAGAGTTTGCATACAACAACAGTTGGCACGCAAGTATTAAGTGTGCTCCATTCGAGATGTTGTATGGTAGAAAGTGTCGCGCCCCAATCTGCTGGGATCAAGTTGGTGAGCGAACACTTGAAGGACCAGAAATGATAGAGTTGACCAACGAGAAGGTCGTAGTAGCTAAGCAGAAATTGCAAGAAGCACGGTCACGTCAGAAGATTTATGCCGACAAGAATCGTAGGGACTTACATTTTAATGTAGGAGATCACGTCTTCCTTAAGGTATCGGCGGCACGTGATGTTAGATGTTTTGGAATCAAAGGGAAGCTCAGTCCTCGATTCATCAGACCGTTTGATATCATTGAGCGAGTCGGTGAAGTATCTTATCGTTTAGCGTTACCTCCGCAGCTTTCTCACGTTCACGATGTTTTCCATGTGTCCTTACTCATAGGCTACAAGTATCATTCCCTTCACATGGTTCAGTATCCACTGGAACATATTCGTGAAGACCTTACCTTCATAGAGGAACCCGAACGAGTTATTGACAGGCAAGAACGAGTCATGAGGAGGAAGACGATTCCTTCGTCAAAATCCTTTGGAGGGATCATACCGAGCGGGAAGCCACTTGGGAGACCGAGGAGTCTATCCGGACTTCTTACCCTCATTTCAAGTTTTGAATTCGGGTATGTTCCTCTTTCCAGTTTACATTATCTATAATTCAGGGACGAATTATTCTTTTTAGGGGGGAAGAGTTGTAAAACCCGCATGCTTTTACCATGAACAGTACACTTATACTTGTACGTACATGATTAAAACTTTCCTTTTATAACATGTTTACATTTCACGAATATTAATTACAAGAATTACGTACGTATTATTACACGATAAGTATTTAAAGCATATTAATACACGATAATTATTATCAACAATATTTATAATCACGAACATGAAATCATGAACTTAAATAATCACGAACATATTAATAAGTAATTACGTAGATTATTATTACGACTACGTACAAGTATATATTATAACACGAACATTTAATAATAGAGTCACGTAAATACGAGCACGAGAACATGTAACAATTTAGAACACGAAAATCGTTGGGTTTCCCCTTATGGGCCCCACATACCCGCGGACACAAGAACCAAAAAAGGGCCAAGCCCACATTTATTTTTATCAAAATAGAAAAAGGGAAGCATAATATTCATTTACAGAGTTTTTCTAAAAAATTACTGTTGGAAATACGTTTTTACGTATTTAGGAAGATTCGGTCACTCCGACAATATACTAAGTAGTAGCTCGTAGTCTAGACATCGTTATTTAACAAACAAGTCCAAGCCTAGCCTACAACATGTGCAGGCCGGCCCAAACGTGTAAACCCAAGCCCATTACAAGGCTTGGGTATATAAACCCTCTCCTTTGATGGAGAGGGTGTGTGTTCCTCATTTTTACACATAGTGAAAAAGTGTTTTTCTTTCACTTTCTCTCTCTAAGTGTGTGTGTTCTCACCATCTCTTTATCTCTTTCTCTCTCTAAAAACATAAGCAAGATTTACATATCCTACAATTGGCATCAGAGCCTTGGTTCATTCCTTGGATCATGTTTTTGTTTCGATTTGGTGGTCTAAACATTTCTTTGAGTCTCGTTCTATAATAATTTTGGTCCAAATTGTCACAATTTTTTGTCACGTCTTACTTTTGTCTACAGTTTTATTGTCTCACTGGTTTCATATAATCAGAGTCATATCTGGGTCCACGTCAATGTTTATTCTTGGTTTCATCAAACATTTGTCCGTTTTTTACATTGTTTTTGTTCCTTGCATCTAACAAATCCAATTTTTTATTGAGAAAAGGACAAAATTCAAAATAAATGGGCAGATCCACCATTTTCGGTTCTTCAAAACCCTTTTCCGATTGGGTTTCCGACAGCTTTTCCGATGGGGATTCAGATGGGGTTTCCGATGGGGATTCAGATGGGGATTCCGATTGGGATTCAGATGGGGATTCAGATTACGCTTATTCCGATGGGGTGTTTGTTTGATTCCAATGACGACTTAAAAAAAATTCCGATGGAGAATTAACACCATTCCGATAGACTCACAAAAACATTCCGATGGGATTTTTTTGACATTCCGATGGACTGCTTTTTAAAACCAGTGGACCAAAACGGTGACCAAAACCAAATCCATCACAACCGAGTCAAATCGGTAATTACCGAGTTGACTCAAGTAACTCACTGAGTCGAATCACTTCCAACCTTTTAACTCCTCAAACACCATATCTATACCTACACCCATCGACACCTAACCCATCTACAAATCATCATGACTCGAATTCGATCACTACAACAGATATATATGGACCTCAGATTTACTTTTCGTGTTATGTAATGTTCACTAGATCTTTTTGATCTTAAACACGAAAACTAACATCATCACAGATCTTGTTCGAAGGTTTATACCTTCTTTCGATTTTCGAAGGTAAAGAGAAACTAATAAAAATTATGTTATTAATACACTCTTTGTTTCGATTCACTCAACTAAAACAACATGCAATCACAAATCTGTAATCAATTTTCGAATTAAAGAAGTATTCATAACTATTCTGTTATAATCCATTTTCTTTATTTCGACATGTTCGATAACATATAACAGATCCACCTACCCGAGATCCTTACAGATCTTGAAGTCTTTCAGGTTCTTCCTTCGTGGGTTGATGATACGAATGGGTGAGTTTCGTTTATTGTTTGATTGGCTTCCTTGTTGTTTAACTTATTTGATTATAGTAACGAAGATCAAATAAGTTTGAGGTGAGATTGATGATTTATAGTGTTCATCTTATTCAAATGGTTCGGGTGATGATGGAAGGAGTAGTTGAGATTAGATGTTTTTTGGAGATGGATGAGATGTGATTTGGAGGGGACGGAGGTTACAAGGCTGGGAGGAAATGGAGTGAGATGAAGTTTGGTAGGTGTGAGAGTGTATGGGGGGCGGATTTAACGAGGATATGAGTTTACGGTTAAGTTAATGTGTGAGATATTTTAGGATTGTGAAGTGTTATAAACCAAATCATATGGATCGGGTCTTATTTTGTTTCAAATTAGGCTTCATTCATTTAACTATCGGGCCTTGGACTCAATTTTGTTTAATGCATTTGATTTGGGCCAATAGTTGTAAATCTATCCGAAATTTTTTCAAAATTCAATATTTTGGATAATTTTTGGAAATTGTTGCATTGTTGGTTATAACCGGGGTTTTTACGAGACAACTAGTGACCTGACAAAGTGACGTGACAAATGTGACGAGAATTTATTTGAGACGAGACCAATGAAAAATTGGGTGATTTTTTAGTGGCTACAGATTTCGTTTGATCGGGTATTAATTATGGGAATTTGAAGACGGATTTTTCGAAGGCGTGAACTTATTTTATCTTTCAAAGATAACTTGCTCGTGCTTCATATTAGAATGAAGACTTGGTTATCTGGTTTCCGGGTTCGGGGTGGATGGTTGATGAGTCGGATAACTATTACTTAAAAGGGTTACATTGTTGTACTCAGTGTCACGCGCTTAGTCGACGTGGATAATTTCAAGAGGTGTTGTGCTTATAGACTTCTTTAGTGATGCATTGAGTACTTAGAGATTTCTCCACCGTTCTTCATTCAACAATAGTGCAAGCTTAAGTCACAAGATCGAAGGGTTCTTATTCAGTTTCACGTTTGATGTATCCGGTTCATTCTTTCAGTGGTCACTTCAAACTGCTTTCACGTGGGTTGGTAAAGGTGGCCATGGAGAGTTTATGAGAAGAGATTTTCGATCAACAGCTGATTCTCACAAAAATATATAATTCTGCTTATTTATTATTCTCACGAGATTTCAAGTTCATATGCGTACAATTTATTGATGGTTCCGAGTTTCGAAATCATCAAGGGGGAAGAACAAGACACATTGAACGCACAACGAGTACACGTGATGAACTTCATACCTTCTTTTGATTTGAAGACATTCCGGGATGACATTTGTCATAGCCGCAAGAAAATCAGTGTTTTAACTCGTGGCTTTATCAATCTCTAAACGGTACACTACTGATTCGAGGTTTAATTGTTTGATTGTTGCAATTAAACATCATCATTATCCTATATGCATTCCCGGGACTTAATTGACTCTAGTGCATCTCCGGAAGAAGATATGTGCATTTTCGGGACTTAATTGACTCTGGTGTTATGATGTCAACTTCATGAATGGGATAAAGTGTCCACTTCAGTATTTGAGCTTCGTAATTGGGATTGATTTACTTTCTTCAACTATGTGGGGGAAGAAATGTATTGATTCTTTCTGGTATGCATAACTTGAACTCTCAGGGGGAAGAAAAATTCAGAAGAATTATTCAAGCGTGAGAAGAAAAGTTGTTGATCTACTTGGTGTACCCCTTACTTTCAATCCCTCTTAGCAACGTTATCATGTTATATGATGGGATTTGCTTGTTAGATTCCGCTGTGCGCTTAATCATTCTAAGCTTTATTGAAAGCTTTGAAGTTGATTACGAGGATTGTCGATTTAGGGGGAAGCTATTTAAAAGCTTCTACATCAAGTTTATGTGGCATGAATTAGGGGGAAGCTAATTCAGAAGCTTCTCCTTAACCAGAAGTGTATGGGTTACTTAGCTCGTGCCGTTACAGTATTTCTTCTACAAGTTACTTTAATGATGAGTCGTTTTGAAGATGAAGGCCTCAGAAGACTTCATCAGCATTAGACGCTTCATGAAAGCTCTTGTTCTTATCATTATGTACTTGTTAGGAAAAATATTGTAAGGAATTCTACACGTCGTCCCATGGGGGAATTATGTTGGAAACTCACTTTATGTGACGACATTTAAGAATTCCTATTAGTTATCATAGTCACACACGCTTAGACTAGACTAAGTTCAATGTATAGTTTAAGGTGCGTGTGTGACTATATATACCCCTCCTTAGCTTCCAAGGAGGGGTGTTGCTTGTGTCATTTTTCACTTAATTCATTTTCTTTCTCTTTACACACAACCTCTCTTTCTCTCTCTCTTTCAACAATGGCTACCACCACCCTATACCACTTATTTTTCACTGCCATGTTACTGCTTCTCCCAAAACAATACATTTATCATCTCAAAACCAACAAACATATACCTAGTGTCTTTTATCTCTCTCTCTACTCAACAACAAACAAACTAATCTCACTTTGTATTCTCCCCCAAGAAAAACACTCTTGTTTCCTCCGTCTTCTCAAATCTGAATAAACACCATCAAATAACAAGAAGATTTCGAACCATAAAAGAACAAGAAGTTGGCAGCAAGATCATAGAATTGTGGTCTCGAGTAAGGTTAGGTGATGTTTGATTTCTCATAATCCAAAATCGAAACAAAGATAGAATTTTAACAGCTTTGTTAAAGTTCTTACTTTTAATTCGAAAAACAAGGATGGTTTAAAATAGACATGGATCGATGATGATACATTTTCGTGTTGGATGGATCTTAATAGATCTCTACATGCATGAATGTATCTCACGAAATTGAATCTGAGATCTAGTTGTTTTATTTTTACGATTCTAGAGGGTTGATTAGATGTAGATTGTTGGCTGAAACAGAGGAGTCGAGTCGTGAGATCGAGTCAGATGTGTTGGTCTGATGATGACGAATCGAGTACGTGTTAAGTCGAGAGGTGTTTGTCTGTGGGTTTTGGATTGAGTCGAGAGTCTTATTGAAAAAGTGAGTCTTTGTGTTGGTTCGAGTGATGTCGAGTTGTTGTTGGGTGCGAGTCTGTGAGGATGTTTGTGTTAGTGTAGAGTCTTGGTGTTTGTTTTGGTTTTAAAGTGTGGTGGAAAAGTCCATCGGAATGTCAACAAATGAAAACCGTCGGAATGTCAAAACAAAAGCCCCATCAGAATGTTTAACAATCGGAGTGCTATCGGAATGCAACCGATCGGAATGCTATCCGAATAAGTCCATCAGAATATAGATACAAACGAAAACCGTCGGAATGTTGTCGGAATCCCTATACCCTTTTCCGATGCACCAAATCGGAATAACTATCAATGCTTAAACCCTTTTCCGATGACACAAAAACAAAAACAGAATGAAACAAAAGTTTCTTTAAACAAAGAACCGACACTTTTAATAAAGTAAGATAAACTAAAATAAAAAATAAAAAACTGATAGAATAAGATAAAATAATAATAAAAAAACTGATACTTTTTAATTTTTTGTGACAAAAATAGCTCCCGAATCGAGACAGTAAGAAAACAGATCAAGACAAAACTTGATAATAGAATTTTTGAGACAAAATTTATAAATATTTTAGAATATAAAAACCATTTGGTCCAATTTAAACTTAAAGAAAATAAATAGACGAGAAAAAATTGTAAAGGAAGAAAATTTTACCACCAAATCAATAAATAAAAACACGTCAATCCGAAGATTCAACCATAGCTCTTGATACCAATTGTAGGATTGTGTTTTTCTAAGGATTAGGCATTGTTGGATTATCTATTGATATGGATGGGAAATGGAGGAACTTAGAGAGAGAAAGAAGAGAGAGAAAGGAGAGAATGAAAAGAAAGATGGAATTTTTAAAAAAATGAAAGTGTTCAACCCAAGTTGGTTGGATGTGGCGCCCCACTGGTAGAACTTTCACTATAGTAGGAAATACGTGCCCTTTAACTAGGATCACTCCCACTAAAGCAAAGAAAGCGTGCCCTTTAACTAGGAGTACCAAGGCTACCAAAACACAAGCGTGTCCTTTAACTAGGAACACTGGCACTACTATAGGAACCAAGTGCCCTTTGAATAGGTCTACTCCCACTGTAGTGCCCGCGAATAATCCAAAACCTAAGAAAGTTGGAAAAGTAAAACCTGTTAGTGCTAAAACTCACATTAGAAAACGCAGGAAATCTAAGGGTCTCAAAAATGTTAGTAATTCTGATAATTCTATATCTGTATCTGCTAACACTCCAGAACCAATAGTTTCTAATGCATTGTCTACTGTTGTTATTGAAAATAGGTGGTCCAAATTGTTCTCTGGTATTTGGACTCTGGTTGCTCCAAGCATATGACCTGAGATCGCTCTCAACTCAGAAATTTCGTCAGCAAGTTTCTTGGTACGGTTAGATTTGGAAATGATCATATTGCAAAGATAATGGGTTACGGTGAATATCATATTGGGAATGTTATAATTTCAAGAGTGTATTACGTGGAAGGTCTTGATCACAACTTATTTTCTGTGGGACAATTTTGTGATGCAAACCTAGAAGTCGCTTTTCGAGAGCATACCTGCTTCATTCGTAATTTGGAAGGGGTTGATTTATAGAAAGGTACTCGAGGGAATAATTGGTATACTTTGTCTCTACAAGACATGATGGCCGCATCTCCCGTATGTCTTCTCTCCAAAGCATCGAAGACTAAGTCATGGTTATGGCATCGACGGTTATCTCATCTTAACTTTGACGCTATTAATCACTTGGAGAAAAACGAACTTGTTCGTGATCTTCCTAAACTATCATTTCACAAGGATCATTTGTGTTCCGCGTGTACAATGGGGAAAAGAACTAAGAAGTCATACAAACCCAAGACTGAAGACACCAACCAAGAGAAACTTTATCTGTTGCATATGGATCTTTGTGGGCCAATGCGTGTTGAAAGTCTTAGTGGCAAAAAGTACATCCTCATTATTGTGGATGATTACTCTCGGTTTACATGGGTGAAATTTCTTAAAGCCAAAAATGAGGCACCTAAATTCATCATCGGATTTCTTAAGATAATTCAAGTGCGTCTCAACACTACTGTCCGACGCATTCGTACAGATAATGGAACCGAATTTGTGAATCAAATTTTGCGTGATTATTATGAAGAAGTTGGCATATCTCATGAAACATCCGTTGCACGCACTCCACAACAAAATGCTGTCGTTGAAAGGCGAAATCGCACACTTATGGAAGCTGCTCGAACGATGTTAATTTACGCAAAGGCTCCATTGTTTTAATGGGCAGAAGCAGTATCTACAACAGTGTACACCCAAAACCGGTCACTAATTCGTAAACGCCATGGTAAAACACCTTATGAGCTTCTCCATGGAAAAGTACCAGATTTATCATATCTTCATGTATTTGGTTCTTTGTGCTATCCAAATAATGATGGTGACAATTTGGGAAAACTTCAACCAAAGGCTGATATTGGTATTTTCATTGGTTACGCACCCGCAAAGAAGGCATACCGAATCTACAACCGTAACTCTCGCAAGATCCTCAAAACTATGAATGTTGATTTTGATGAGCTGACAGCAATGGCTTCTGAGCAAAGCAGCTCTGAACCCGCACTTCATGAAATGGGACCCAGTAACATTAGCTCTAGTCTTGTCCCAAACAACCCTACTTCATCATCATTTACACCACCTTCTAGGACTTAATGGGATACGTTGTTTCAACCGTTCTTTGATGAATTCTTTACTCCTCCAAGTATTGTTGCTCCAGAACCTGAGGTAATAGCTCCGGTAACCGAAGTTGTCGCTCCAACAACCGTTGCACAATCAGACACATCTGCACCTACAATTGGTCAAGATATACCTTCAACAAGTAATTCTCAACCAACACCTGTTTCAACTACCCATGTCATGCCTATTGATGATAAAGAGGATGATGATGATCACAATTTGGAATTTGCTCAAATGCGTGAACTTCCATTCTTTGGTGTACCTATTCCCGACCCTAATCAAGCCGGGTAGTCCACCTCAGAGGAAGCTCCTTCTACGGTTTACTCTAATCCACGGATTCGTGAACATGACAGCAAGTGGACAAAAGGATCATCCTATAGATTTTATTATTGGTGACCCTAATCGTCCGGTATCCACACGAAGTCAACTACAAGAAAATGCAATGTTTTGTCACTTTGATGCTTTTCTCACTGAAGTTGAACCTAAGACATGGCAACAAGCTTTTACTCAATCCTGTTGTATAGAAGCTATGCAAAAAGAACTTAACAAATTCATACGTCTTGAAGTTTGGGAACTTGTCCCATGCCCGGATCAAGTGCAGTTACTCACTTTGAAATGGGTTTACAAGGTGAAACTCGATGAGTTAGGCGGAATATTGAAGAACAAAGCTCGTCTAGTAGCTCATGGATACAAGCAATTATTGGGCATCGACTTTATGGAATCCTTTGCACCTGTTGCCCGTTTGGAAGCTATTAGACTATTCCTTGCTTATGCAGCCCACATGAATATGATCGTCTATCAGATGGATGTGAAGACGGCATTTCTTAATGGAGAAATCAAGGAAGAGGTCTATGTTCAACAGCCGAATGTTTTTGTGAATCCTAAATATCATAATCATGTGTACAAGCTTAAGAAGGCTCTCTATGGGTTGAAGCAAGCTCCTCGCGCATGGTATGATCTATTGTCACAATTCCTCATTACGCAAGGCTTCGCAAAAGGCAAGGTGGATCCCACACTGTTCATTCAGAAACGAGGTAAAGATATGATTATGGTACAAATATATGTTGATGATATTATATTTGCAGCCTCGACCAAAACTTTATCCGACGAATTTGGGACACTCATGTCTTCCAAGTTTAAGATGTCAATGATGGGCAAGGTATCATTCTTCTTAGGTCTTCAGATATCTCAGAGTCCCAGAGGCATCTTTATCAATCAATCCAAGTATGCCCTTGAATCGCTGAAGAAGTATAAGATGGAATCTTGCGACCCTGTGGATACTCCAATGGTGGAAAAATCTAAGCTTGATGCAGATCCACATGGAGTTGCCGTTGATCCGACACTTTATCGTGGAATGATCGGTACTCTTCTGTATATCACAGCCAGCCGACCTGATCTTCAGTTTGCTATATGTATGTGTGCCAGGTATCAAACTAGGCCTGCTGAGTTACACTTAGCTACTGTTAAAAGGATCTTTCGATATCTTAAAGGAACCATTAATCGGGGACTTTGGTATTCGAAGGACTCTTCGATTGCACTAATGGCATATGCAGATGCGGATCACGCGGGTTGTCAAGATACAAGGCGTAGCACGAGTGGCACTTTGCAACTACTAGGAGATCGACTAATCAGTTGGGCATCGAAAAGGCAGAAAAGCGCTGCAATTTCAAGTACGGAAGCATAATACATAGCTATGTCCGGTTTCTGTGCTCAAATTCTTTGGATGAGATAGCAATTAACCGACTATGGTCTAGGTTTCAACAAAATTCCGATGTACTGTGATAACAAGAGTGCAATTGCCTTATGCTGCAACAATGTTCAATTCTCCCGGTTGAAGCATATTGACATTCGCTACCACTTCATAAAGGAGCAAGTGGAAAATGGAGTAATCGAGCTTTACTTTGTCCGACTTGAGTATCAATTGGCGGATATTTTCACGAAAACTTTAGATCGCGCTCGAATTGAATTTTTGGCCGACAAGCTAGGAATGAGAACCTTCTCGCCTGAGACTCTAAAGGAACTGGCAGATGAAGCGAAAGAATAGTGGTGGTAAACTATTCTCCGTATCCTTGGTGATCATTTGTATATATTGTTTATATTTTTATCCACAAAAGAAAAATACAAAAATATAAATCCATATATAAACCATAAAAATTGAAAAATATAGAAAAATCCAAAAATATTTTTACTTTATTTTTTAAAGGCATGTCTTTTGGTACGATAATATTTACGGCCTTAGAAATGTTGATTAATATTGACACGGCGCCATAAATAGAGTTCGTACAAAAGTTATGAATATTTCATAAAACATGCCTAAATGGCTTGTAGTTATTTCAGACTGCATCCCGGTTTTCACATTAAAGTCAAGTATTTCTTATGAAATCTTTGGCTCACAACGGGAATTAATTTTCTCGGGGAAGGTTTACTTTAAAACCTTGTAAGGGATCAGGTTTACTTTATAACTTGGTCTAACACAAATTTATGTACGTTTCAGTGCATTTATTTGTTTAAATAAGAGAAGTCTTGTTTTTATGAAGCTATCATCTCTACAACCATGTTATCTACAATTGGTATCTACATACTCGACGATGCGACTACTCAACCGACGACTATAGCTCTTTCAATAGAACACGGGTCAACAATTGAGGTGGAGCAATTTTCAAGCATTCAGAATCTTCGATGCCGAACGTGCCTAGTTCACAAGTTGGTGTCAAGACAACAATACCAATCGTACATGTGGTGTCAAGAGATGACTTCGGACGTGACGAGGCGACCAACATATGCTGACAAGAACAATTTGATCTTATCATATGATGTTCTCATCTATCAGGTCCAACCTTGTCAATTCTTTTTAATATGGTGAATATGTGATCATGCTACACATCGATATCATATCTCATACATTTGGTAACATGAAGATAAAACAGACTTGCATTTTTCTTCCCAAAACCTTTTTTAAAACTTCATTAAATCTTGATATTAAAAACATCGATTGGGTTAATATTTTTAATATGGGGGAGAAAATGTGATTTAATATGGGATATTATCACAAATGGTTTGACTTAATGTGCTGGCTCATCCCGACATATGCGAAATTTTTTCGAATATCAATGCATATGTTAAGGGGGAGCAAAATGGATTTGCATATCAAAATGGATTTTCATGGTGACATATACTTACCCAAAACCTATTTATTTCACGACGATGTAGATTGTGGTGTCATAAGGATGGTAGGATAGGTTAAGTCCAATGATTCTTCCAAAACCGGAGGAATCTTCCCAAGGACATTCCATAGCTAGAAATAGTAGTCCTTAGGAAAGATGGAGAAAGATTGTGAACGTACCTGAATGCCGACCAAGTACTTAAGTTAGAACTGGAACAATCACAACAAGGTGCTAGTTATGACGTATTGGTAAGCATTGAAGGGGTTGAAGAATGAAAAAGAATTGTAAAGATAAAGGGTGTAAAGAAAGAAGCCCTCCTTACAACTTTAGGCAGAAACCGGGTCAACACATATGCTATTGAGATCATTTTAATGATGCTTGATATTGAAGATAGACATCATGGACCCAGTGATGCAATGCACAACCCATCTCAGCTAACTCAGATATCTCTTAAAAGATATTTGTTTTAATCACACGGAGACAACACATTATCTATTGATTTATTCACTCCGAATAAATTGGTATTGAAAAGGTGGCACTCCTCTCCAGCCTCCGATCACTAAAATCCAAAGTGCACGATCGGGTCTAGAGCCATTTGAGATCATAAAATATCTCATTAGGACACACTTTCATATTTCCTTGCTTCTTCACACACTATGAAAAGTAAGAAAGATCTTAAGAGTCCTACGCAAAATCTTCATGATCTTGCCTGAACATCCGAGTAATACGAAAGTATTTACAATGAAGATGGAAATCCTTCTTGAGCGAATATCAAAAAGCTCATGGTAGGTGACTTGTGCGATTCTTTATGAATCAAACTTGTGATAACTGGAAAGCAACAGTGGTTTAATTCTTAACTGAATCTAAACACGTTCCAGGCCTCTACGCAATATCTTAGTGATCTTGCCAGAATACTCAGAGTGATACCTTAGTGTTCACAGTGATGAGTGGAAATCCTTCTAGTTTTAACCTCAAACAGCACTTGGTAGGTAACCTGCAAGATTCTATACGAATCAAGCTCGTGACAACTGGAAAGCAACGATGGTGCGGTTCTTAATTGAATTTCACTTGTTCCAGGAACATGAATTGACGGCTTCAAATCATGCGGATATTATTATCCAAATGATTCACTCTTTATGTTCGCAGTCAGCTTTGGACGGTCGAATAAAGAGAACGGGTTTACCCGCGAAATCCTGTCAGGAAGTTACTTAATTGAAACTATCCGTCACGGGTACGATATCGAATATCGTCCAACGGTCTTCACCGACCGGAGGTAAAATGCTACCGAATTAGAGTGAAATGTTCAAAGCCATTTCGTTCGTGTCTACTTATGTTGCGGCATTTGAAGACGGTGGCGTTGCGGGATCCAAGAAGAAGTCGTCTCCGCATGCTTATACTTTATGCACTTAATACCTCATCAAATTCAAGAAAGCCTAAAAGTTAAGTCTTCCGCTGTATCGAACTCTGAAGCTTTCAAGAATTACGAAGGTATATGTATGTGGGACATGGTGTCACGTAGAGGCGAAGATCATAAGTGATGGTTGCACGAGATCAAGGCAAGAGATTGATGCTAAAGATTGATATCAAAGATCACATAAGCATGTTCACTAGAAAAGAAAAAAGAAAAGAAGGACGAAGACTACGAGCTCAAGACAAGCATAGTATGCTTGGTTTATTTCATTATTGTAACTCGGGTAACGCCCTTGTTTGGAGTGACCTCCCTTAGGGGGAGATTGTTGGAAATACGTTTTTACGTATTTAGGAAGATTCGGTCACTCCGACAATATATTAAGTAGTAGCTCGTAGTCTAGATATCTTTATTAAACAAACAAAGTCAAGCCTAGCCTACAACATGTGTAGGCTGGCCCAACATTGTAAGCCCAAGCCCATCACAAGGCTTGGGTATATAAACCCTCTCCTTTGATGGAGAGGGTGTGTGTTCCTGATTTTTACACATAGTGAAAAAGTGTTTTTCTTTCACTTTCTCTCTCTAAGTGTGTGTGTTCTCACCATCTCTCTATCTCTTTCTCTCTCTAAAAACATAAGCAAGATTTACATATCCCTCAAATGGTATCAGAGACATCAGAACCGTATTGGTATTCCGTTTAGGCATTCCGATTTGGCACATTCCGAAAAGAGACATTCCGATTAGGGACATTCCGATTTGGTTTATTCCGATCAAGGACATTCCGACAGGGTTTATTCCGATAGGGTTTATTCCGATAGGGTTTATTTCGACGACTTTCCGACTGATATTCCGATCAATATTCCGATAATCAAAAATTATTCCATAAAAAATTTTGACTTGGAATTTTTGGTTTATCGAGGACATATTTTAGGGGATTTTAACATTGTTTCTCGACTTCAACTCACCACAACAAACACATTTACTTTCTTTCATTGATCGATAAATGTTTGTAAATCTTAACTTATTGAAATGGAGTACACATCTCTTACGGATAAGTCCATCCTCTCGGGTACGGATAATCTTTCACCAATGTTGGTGAAGACTATGTATGAGGAATGGGCTTCCCGAATGGAACTTTATATGTTGAATAAGGAGAATGGACATCTCATTTGGGCATCGGTGCTCAATGGACCATTAGATTATGGTACAGTGACGGAAGGTACAACTACTCGTCCTCGCACAACGGGTGAATTGACTGGAGATATGAAGATTCAAGACAAATGTGATAAGTATGCTACAAACATCATTCTCCAAGCCCTTCCTCCAGATGTCTACAAACTCATTAGCAAACATAAAGTTGCCAAAGAGTTATGGGATAGAATTCGTGTTCTCATGCAAGGCACCTCGTTAACTAAACAAGAACGAGAGTGTAAGCTTTATGATACTTTTGATAAGTTTGCCTATGTGCCAGGGGAGACTCTCAATGATTACTATCTGAGATTTACCCTATTGTTGAATGAGCTCAATATCTATGGCATGAGAATTCCTACCTTTCAATTGAACACCAAGTATTTGAACACTCTTCGTTCAAAATGGAAAAAATACGTGACGGATGTTAAATTGGCTAAGGACTTACATAACACCAATGTGGATCAACTTCAAGCTTTTCTTCAACAACACGAATGCCATGTGATTGAGGCTCGGTTGTCTACACCTTAAGTTCATGATCCACTTGCAATGTATGCTTCTCAACAAAACATGGCTTATACTTATCAACAACCATCCTACTTGCAGCAACCACCACCACACACCTATCAGCAACCATCTTATCAACCACCAATGATGCCACAGCAAGCATTTCAACAAGGTGTTCATCAACAATCTTTTCCGCAGCAACCATCATATCAGACATCACCATCACAAGCCAACCCTTCTCCAATGGGCTATACTCCTCAGCAAGGATATTTTCCAATAGAAGCACAACCAGCACAAGCTTTCTACTCTAATGAACTTCTACCAATCCAAGCACCAGTCTTTACTCCAAATGATACGCCAGCTGATGTTCTAAACCATCTCACAGCCTACTTGTCAAAACTTGTTGCAACTAGAGGATTTCCACCAACAAACAATCAGCTCCGCACCTCATCAAATCCTCGACAACAAGCCACTGTTCAAGATGGTCAAGTGACGGTGCAACCAATTCAATGAAGGAAAAATTCATATGGACCTCCTATAAGGACTGGGAACAATCAAGCTGTGAATTCTCAAGCTAGTGGAAATGGGAGTCCTGTTGGTCCTAAGAAGGTTATGACATGCTACAATTGCCGAGGACAAGTTCATATGGCTAGGTAATGCACTCAGTCGAAAAGGAGGAGGGATGATGCATGGTTTCGTGAGAAGATGTATTTGGTTGATGCTTAGTCTAAGGGAAAGATTTTGGATTCAGAGGAGTTAGCATTTCTTGGAGACCCAGGGGCAGCAGATACTGAAGGCATTGCAGTCGTTTCTACTTCTAATGCATCTAATCAAGCAGATGATCTTGACGCATATGATTCGGATTGTGATGACATTCACTCTGCCCAAGCTGCTCTCGTTGCTAATCTCTCTCACTACGGTTCTGATGTCGTCAGTGAGGTACCAACCACATCTAATAATATTGATGATAACCAACATCAAGTTGGGCATGAAAAGGACAACCTCGTACAACATTCGGGAACTAGTAACTCAAATGATGTGGTACCCAATCCTACACATTTGAGTGAACCTCAACCAAATGCTATGACGGGTATGGAATCTTATGCTCAACATGATTTGGTCATGGTCCCTAAACATATTATTGATCAAATGCATATGGCCCTCAGACAATCCATAGATACCAATTCCACCCTAACTACTGAGCTTGCGTTGCATAAAGAAAAGGTCAAAACTTTTGAAATGGTCCCTTAAGCAGAGAAAATAACATGTTCTGAATTTGACCAATTTCGTTTTGAAAAGATTGAACACTTGAAAGAAATAGAATCATTAAAAGCTAATCTTTATAATGAATTAAAAGAAAAGGAGTCGGTTGTCAATGATTTTCAGAAACTTAAAATGGATTTCAAAACTCTCGAGTCTAAAAAGGTTGAATCAGAAATTAATGCTACCAAACTTCTTAAATTCAAGGAACAACAGCTTTTAAAACAATACGCTTCCACAGAAAAGGTTCATATTTTAACTATATCATTTAAAGAACTCGAACTTAAACGTCTTCAAGATTTACCACCTAATCCCAGTTATGCAAAACAAGCTCAGGAATATATTCCCGGTCTTTATAATATGACCATAATTGGAAAATCGAAAGAAGCACCTTTTGTTCGTAGTACTGAAAAGACACAATCACTTGCGGATGAAACTCATTCTAAAATGCTTTCAAAATTCCATACAATTGATTATGATCAACATAACAAAGATCAATTTTTGAAAAAGACACGCATTCGCTTACAAAAGGAATTAGCAGAATTGACAGTTCTTGTGCCCCAAAGTTTGACAAATGAAAACCTTCCTAGTACGTCTCCTACACTTGTCAAAATGGATTTAACAAAGTTAATTCCACCGGTAAGCAAGGCGTCCGTTAACTTAAATGCGGTTCACCAACACTTAGCCGATTTTGAAAAGGTCATTTTGGAACGTACGACGGCTTCGGCCATAACGGAAGGAGAATGGAACTTTGAGCACACTAGAGCTGCGTTCCGAAATGAAATTGTTCCGTTTGTAGACAATGTTAAGGCTTGTCTTAGTAATCTTGATCAAGATTTGTTTTTAGAAATAAAAGAAGTTAGACGTGTTTTCAATGAAATGGAATATGCTTTTGAAAGCAGATTACTTGAATTAGAATGGGTTTCACGCCAAAATGATCAGCTTCTGAAGCAAGTGATGTCTCATGATATAGTTTCTGTCTGTGTGAATAAAAGTGTTGATAATGATTATATTGTGCATAATCTTGAATCTGTGGATAATGTGGTAGATAATAATTGTCACGAATCTGACGCTGAATTTTTAAAGCTTCAAGACTCATATTCTTCGCTTTCAAAACGTTTAATGAGATTCAAACACATTGTATTTCGCTTGAATGCAAGCAACAATTTATTCAATAAATCTTTGAAACATCATTCGAAGGTGTTAATATCGATGATGCAAACTTTTAAAACAATTTTCGATTGAATTTACAATCAAAACAGCGTCAGCCAAGTGACAAAGTTGCTAAATCTTTGTCGGTAGAAATAGAGAAATCTAAGGAGCTTAACTGTGTGAACGTACTTGAGGCCGCTGAGAATTTTAAACTTGATCTAGATAATCGAGTTTCCAAGATTTTGTCCAAAGTTGATAACATAAAACAGAAAAATACACGACTCTTCGATTTAGTAAAACTCGCATGTGCTAATACAACTGCACAGAATCAATCGTTGATTGAACAATTGAATCGAAAGTCGGTGGAAATATCTGATTTGAGGGAACAAATTTGTGATAAGAATCTGGTCTTGGCTGAGTTAAAGGAAACACTTCGTACTCTAAAAGGTAAGAATGTTGTGGATAACGCAGCCACTGTCTCAGCATCGTCCTCTAGTGCAATCAAAAGGAACCATATAGCCGTCACACCATTTAATAAGGGCCCTAGGACTAAACCATCTCAAACTTTGGTCACTAAAGATAAGGCGGAATCAAAACCATTTTGTAATATTCCCGTGTTTCCTTCTATAGGTGTAAGCACCACTACTAAGGCTCAAAGATCTAAGCTTAAAAGAAACAAGAAGAATGATAGGATCTTGCCCCCATCTAGTAGTCAAGTGAAGAAGAAAGTAGAAGCCCATCCTAGGAATGTTATTTCTGTTTTAAATAAAAAGAATCATGTAGCTAAACCTAAAGGCTCTTCGGTTGTGCAACGTTCTAAGCCTAATGTGAATTCTAATTTAAAATGTTGGAATTGCAATGAATGTATGTTTTCTAGTCGTCATGATTCTTGCCTTATTGACCATGTGAATGAGATGTATGCCCAGAAAAATGGAATAGAATGGAAACCGACTGGGAAAGTGTTAACCCAAGTTGGTTGGATGTGGCGCCCCACTGGTAGAACTTTCACTATAGTAGGAAATACGTGCCCTTTGACTAGGATCACTCCCATTAAAGCGAAGAAAGCGTGCCCTTTAACTAGGAGTACCAAGGCTACCAAAACACAAGCGTGTCCTTTAACTAGGAACACCAACACTACTGTAGGAACAAAGTGCCCTTTAACTAGGTCTACTCCCACTGTAGTGCCTGCGAATAATCCAAAACCTAAGGAAGTTGGAACAGTAAAACCTGTTAGTGCTAAAACTCACATTAGAAAACGCAGAAAATCTAAGGGTCACAAAAATGTTAGCAATTCTGATAATATTTTATCTGTATCTGCTAACACTCCGGAACCAATAGTTTCCAATGCATTGTCTACTGTTGTTGTTGAAAACAGGTGGTCCAAATTGTTCTCTGGTATTTGGACTTTGGTTGCTCCAAGCATATGACCGGAGATCGCTCTCAGCCCAGAAATTTCGTCAGCAAGTTTCTCGGTACGGTTCGATTTGGAAATGATCATATTGCAAAGATAATGGGTTATGGTGAATATCATATTGGGAGTGTAATAATTTCAAGAGTGTATTACGTGGAAGGTCTCGGTCACACCTTATTTCTGTGGGACAATTTTGTGATGCACACCTAGAAGTTGATTTTCGAGAGCATACCTGCTTCATTCGTAATTTAGAAGGGGATGATTTATTGAAAGGTACTCGAGGGAATAATTTGTATACTTTGTCTCTACAAGACATGATGGCCGCTTCTCCTGTATGTATTCCCTCCAAAGCATCGAAGACGAAGTCATGGTTATGGCATCGACGGTTATCTCATCTTAACTTTGACGCTATTAATCATTTGGCGAAAAACGAACTTGTTCGTGGTCTTCCTAAACTTTCATTTCACAAGGATCATTTGTGTTCCGCGTGTACAATGGGGAAAAGTACTAAGAAATCATACAAACCAAAGACAGAAGACACCAACCAAGAGAAACTTCATCTTTTGCATATGGATCTTTGTGGGCCAATGCGTGTTGAAAGTCTTAGTGGCAAAAGGTACATCCTCGTCATTGTCGATGATTACTCTCTGTTTACATGGGTGAAATTTCTTAAAGCAAAAAATGAGGCACCAAAATTCATCATCGGATTTCTCAAGATGATTCAGGTGCGTCTCAACACTACTGTCCGACGCATTCGTACAGATAATAGAACCGAATTTGTGAATCAAATCTTGCGTGATTATTATGAAGAAGTTGGCATATCTCATGAAACATCTGTTGCACGCACTCCACAACAAAACGGTGTCGTTGAAAGGCGAAATTGCACACTTATGGAAGCTGCTCGAACGATGTTAATTTACGCAAAGGCTCCATTGTTTTTATGGGCAGAAGCAGTATCTACCGCAGTGTACACCCAAAACCGGTCACTAATTCGCAAACGCCATGGTAAAACACCTTATGAGCTTCTCCATGGAAAAGTACCAGACTTATCATATCTTCATGTATTTGGTTCTCTTTGCTATCCAAATAATGAGGGTGACAATTTGGGAAAACTTCAACCAAAGGCTAATATTGGTATTTTCATTGGTTACGCACCCGCAAAGAAGGCATACCGAATCTACAACCGTAACTCTCGCAAAATCCTCGAAACTATGAATGTTGATTTTGATGAGCTAACAGCAATGGCTTCTGAGCAAAGCAGCTCTGAACCCGCACTTCATGAAATGGGACCCAGTAATATTAGTTCTGGTCTTGTCCCAAACAACCCTTCTTCATCATCATTTACACCACCTTCTAGGAATGAATGGGATACGTTGTTTCAACCGTTCTTTGATGAATTCTTTACTCATCCAACTATTGTTTCTCCAGAACCTAAGGTAATAGCTCCGGTAACCGAAGTTGTCGCTCCAGCAATCGTTGCACAATTAGACACATCTGCACCTACAATTGGTCAAGATATACCCTCCTCAAGTAATTCTCAACCAACACATGTTTCAACTACCCATGTCATGCCTATTGATGATGAAGAGGATGATGATGATCACGATTTGGAATTCGCTCAAATGCGTGAACTTCCATTCTTTGGTGTACCAATTCCCGACTCTAATCAAGCCGGGTCGTCCACCTCAGAAGAAGCTCCTTCTACAGTTTACTCCAATCCACGGATTCGTGAACATGACAGCAAGTGGACAAAGGATCATCCTATAGATTCTATTATTGGTGACCCTAATCGTCCGGTATCCACACGAAGTCAGCTACAAGAAAGTGCAATGTTTTGTCACTTTGATGCTTTTCTCACTGAAGTTGAACCTAAGACATGGCAACAAGCTTTTACTCAATCCTGTTGGATAGAAGCTATGTAAGAAGAACTTAATGAATTTATACGTCTTGAAGTATGCGGACTTGTCCCATGCCCGGATCAAGTGCAGTTACTCACTTTGAAATGGGTTTACAAGGTGAAACTCGATGAGTTAGGCGGAATACTGAAGAACAAAGCTCGTCTAGTAGCTCGTGGATACAAGCAATTATTGGACATCGACTTTATGGAATCCTTTGCACCTGTTTCCCATTTGGAAGCTATTAGACTATTCCTCTTATGCAGCCCATATGAATATGATTGTCTATCAGATGGATGTGAAGACGGCATTTCTTAATGGTGAACTCAAGGAAGAGGTCTATGTTCAACAGCCGGATGGTTTTGTGAATCCTAAATATCCTAATCATGTGTACAAGCTTAAGAAGGCTCTCTATGGGTTGAAGCAAGCTCCTCGCGCATGGTATGATCTATTGTCACAATTCCTCTTTACGCAAGGCTTCGCTAAAGGCAAGGTGGATCCCACGTTGTTCATTCAGAAACGAGTTAAAGATATGATTATGGTACAAATATATGTTGATGATATTATATTTGCTGCCTCGACCCAAACCTTATCGGATGAGTTTGGGACACTCATGTCTTCCAAGTTTAAGATGTCAATGATAGGCAAGGTATCATTCTTCTTAGGTCTTCAGATATCTCAGAGTCCTAGAGGCATCTTTATCATTCAATCCAAGTATGCCCTTGAATCTCTTAAGAAATATAAGATGGAATCTTGCGACCCCGTGGATACTCCAATGGTGGAACGAACTAAACTTGATGCAGATCCACATGGAGTTGCCGTTGATCCGACACTGTATCGTGGAATGATCGGTACTCTTCAGTATATCACAGCTAGTCGACCTGATCTTCAGTTTGCTATATGTATGTGTGCTTGGTATCAAACTAGACCTACTTAGTTACACTTGGCAACTGTGAAACGGATCTTTCGATATCTTAAAGGAACCATTAATCTGGGACTTTGGTATTCGAAGGACTCTTCGATTGCACTTATGGCGTATGCAGATGTGGACCACGCGGGTTGTCAAGATACAAGGCGTAGCACGAGTGGAACTTTGCAACTACTAGGAGATCGACTAATCAGTTGGGCATCAAAAAGTCAGAAAAGCGCTGCAATATCAAGTACGGAAGCAGAATACATAGCTATGTCCGGTTGCTGTGCTCAAATTCTTTGGATGAGATCGCAATTAATCGACTATGGTCTAGGGTTCAACAATATTCCGATGTACTGTGACAACAAGAGTGCAATTGCCTTATGCTGCAACAATGTTCAATTCTCCCGGTCGAAGCATATTGACATTCGCTACCACTTCATCAAGGAGCAAGTGTAAAATGGAGTAATCGAGCTTTACTTTGTCCGATCTGAGAATCAATTGGCGGATATTTTCACGAAGGCTTTAGATCGCGCTCGAATTGAATTTTTGGCCGACAAGCTAGGAATGAGAACCTTCTCGCCTGAGACTCTAAAGGAATTGGCAGATGAAGGGAAAGAATAGTGATGGTAAACTATTCTCCGTATCCTTGGTGATCATTTGTATATACTGTTTATATTTTTATCCACAAAAGCAAAATAAAAAAATATAAAACCATATAAAAACCATAAAAATTGAAAAATCTAGAAAAATCCAAAAATATTTTTACTTTATTTTTCAAAGGCATGTCTTTTGGTACGATAATATTTACGGCCTTAGAAATTTCGATTAATATTGACACGGCGCCATAAATAGAGTTCGTACAAAAGTTGTAAATATTTCATAAAACATGCCAAAATGGCTTGTAGTTATTTCTGACTGCAACCCGGTTTTCACATTAAAGTCAAGTATTTCTTACGAAAGCTTTGGCTCACAACGGGAATCAATTTTCTCGGGCAAGGTTTACTTTAAAACCTTGTAAGGGATCAAGTTTACTTTATAACTTGGTCTAACACAAATCTATGTACGCTTCAGTGCATTTATTTGTTAAAACAAGAGAAGTCTTGTTTTTATGAAGCTATCATCTCTACAACCATAGTAATCTACAATTGGTATCTACATACTCGACGATGCGACTACTCAAACGACGACTACAACTCTTTCAATAGAACACGGGTCAACAATTGAGGGGGAGCAATTGTCAAGCATTCAAAATCTTTGATGCCAAACGTGCCAAGTTCACAAGTTGGTGTCAAGACAACAATACCAATCGTACATGTGGTGTCAAGAGATGACTTCCGACGTGACAAGGCGACCAACATATGCTAACAAGAACCATTTGATCATATCATATGATGTTCTCATCAATCAGGTCCAACCTTGTCAATTTTTTCTAATATGGTGAATATGTGATCATGTTACAAATCGGTATCATATCTCATACATTTGATATCATGAAGATAACACGGACTTGCATTTTTCTTCCCAAAACCATTGTTAAAACTTCATTAAATCAATTGTTATTAAAAACATCGATTGGGTTAATATTTTTAATATGGGGGAGAAATGTGATTTAATATGGGATATTATCACAAATGGTTTGACTTAATGTGCTGGCTCATCCTGACATATGCGAAATGTTTTCGAAAATCGTGGCATATGTTAAGGGGGAGCAAAACGGTTTTGCATATCAAAATGGATTTTCATGGTGAGATATACTTACCCGAAACCCATTTATTTCACGACGATGAAGATTGTGGTGACATAAGAATAGTAGGATAGGTTAAGTCCAATGATTCTTCCAGAACTAGAGGAATCTTCCCAAGGACATTCCATAGCTAGAAATAGTAGTCCTTAGGAAAGATGGAGAAAGATTGTGAACGTAGCTGAATGCCGACCAAGTACTTAAGTTAGCACTGGAACAATCACAACAAGGTGCTAGTTATGACGTATTGGTAAGCATTGAAGGGGTTGAAGAGTGAAAAAGAATTGTAAAGATAAAGGGTGTAAAGAAAGAAGCCCTCCTTACAACTTTAGGCAGAAACCGGGTCAACACATATGCTATTGAGATCATTTTAATGATTCTCGATATTGAAGACAGACATCATGGACCCAGTGATGCAATGCACAACCCATCCCAGCTAACTCAGATATCTCTCAAAAGGTATTTGTTTTAATCACACGGAGACAACGCATTATCTATTGATTTATTCACTCCGAATAAATTGGTATTGAAAAGGTGGCACTCCTCTCCAGCCTCCGATCACTAAAATCCAAAATGCACGATCGAGTCTAGAGCCATTTGAGATCATCAAATATCTCATTAGGACACACTTTCATAATTCCTTGCTTCTTTACATACTGTGAAAAGTAAGAAAGATTTTAAGAGTCCTACGCAAAATCTTCATGATCTTGCCTGAACATCCGAGTAATACGAAAGTATTTACAATGAAGATGGAAATCCTTCTTGAGCGAATATCAAAAAGCTCATGGTAGGTGACTTGTGCGATTCTTTATGAATCAAACTTGTGATAACTGGAAAGCAACAGCTGTTTAATTCTTAATTGAATTTAAACACGTTCCAGGCCTCTACGCAATATCTTAGTGATCTTGCCAGAACACTCAGAGTGATACTGATAGGTGTGTAAACACCCTTCCTTTTTACCACTTAATTACAATAATAACCGGACCAAAACGTGTATTTTATGTCTTTTATGTCGGAATTATGCGTTGTTTGTGTTTTTGTTGTGATTTAGGACGAAATTGTGAAAAGTGGAGAAAACACGGAATTTACGGGCTTTTATTGAAGAAAAAGATGAAAGATGAAGTTGAAAAGTCAAGAGTGGAAAAAGAACGGAAGTCCAAGACCAATTCTGAAGATTTATCGAAGAAAAAGTCAAAAGACGGAAGTTTATCAAAAGCCGAAAAACTCAAGTCTAATTTATTGAAGAATTTAAAGATGAGTTCAAAGAAATCCCGAGCCAAAAGTCATTAAAGTCCAAGATTAAAGAAGATTTAAAGGCTTAAGGACTAATGGTGCAATTAACAAAGAGATTAAGAAGGAAGGGCCTAATGATGCAATTAAGAGAAAATGAAGGAAGGGAGGAAGCTTCCTAATCCTCCCCTCTATATAGTCATTAGCATTTCATTTTTACACTTGTTGGCTAAGGTGACAATTAGTCTTCCATCTTTATTTTTCTTGCACTTTAATTACTTGTCCATGTAAATACTTGTCTTGCACTTTTAATACCTTTAATTTTCCAAGTAAGTGTTCTTTAATTTCCTTGTTTTTATCTCTCATTCTACCTTTCTTTCTTTGCTTGATCTTGTTGTTTACATGCTTATTGTGTTACTTATTTGATTAAAGGTTGTGTTTTTATGCTTTTGATTGTTTTGGATTATTGATTCTTATAGCTTATTTGTTTTAATCTTTAAGTTTTTAAAGTTTTATAAAAGTTATTTTCGTATAAAGTTTGATTTCGTAAACTTTTGTTCATTTTGTGTTTTTAAAAGTCTTTAAATCATAGCTTATTAGCTTTTTCTTATACGGTTTTGTTTAGGATTTTAGACTTATGCTTATTTGATTAGTAGCTTATTTGTTTAGCTTATTTGTGCCTTTTCTTCCGTATTCTGATCTGACAAATCGGAAAAGGGTTATACATTCTGACCAGCACTCCATTGCTTGGTCGGAAAAGGGTTTAGCAATATTCCGATTGGAGGGGTTGTGTACATTCCGATCAGAGGCATTAGTGGTATTCCGATCTGGACTAGTGACAGGATTCCGATTGGTATTTCACTCAGTATTCCGATCAAGAGTTTACTCTCAATATTCCGATTGCAGTTCCGATCATCATTCCGATTGGGAGGCTTTTGATATTCCGATCAGGTAAGTTTGGTATTCCGATCAGGGTAAGTGACATATTCCGATCTGAGACCATTCCCTATTCCGATCTGGTTAACCCTTATTCCGATCTGAGGTTTGTTTTTTATTCCTATGGTAAGTCTGATCGGAATATATTCCGATTAGGGTGGTTTTTATATTTTTGTCTTGTTTAATTTTTAAGTTCTCATTTTAATACTTGTCTAATTTTAATTCTCGTGTTTTAATTTTTGTCTTCTAATTAATTTACTTTTCAAAGTTTTAAATATCGCACCATTTAATTTTAATTAGACTTAGATTAATTTTGACGCCTTTTATTTAACGCCTTTTACTTTTACGTCATTTACTTTAATTGTTTTTGCACATATAATATACTACAACGACACACTTTTGTTTTCACCAAAATACAACTGAGTCGCACATAGAACCTAGATCAATTCGATTAGACCACTACTTTGAACTATTTTTCTTAACTAAAACCTAGTTATCAAATGGCGCCGCTGCCGGCTCTTTTCGTAAAGATTAACGGTTTTCTGTGAGAGACGCGTTGCTTTTTGGGATCCGTTCACTTGTGAGCGTTATTTTTCTTTAAAAAATTCAAAAAAACATAAAAAATTAAAAATTGATAAAAACCCATAAAAATTAAAAATTTCAAAAATCCAAAAAGATTTTATCTTTATTGTGTATATATATTGTCTTTGCGTTTGGTTTCTTTTTCTTTTGCATTTTCAGGTGTATGCGTACTAGATCTTCTAATTATCAAGAGCCCGAGACTCAAGAAGATTTAAGTATGTCAGGTGTTAACAACAACAATAATCCACCGCACCTTAACAATAACAACAATGTTCTTCCACAGCCCGATCTTCGGACAATGGAGGAGCTTTGTCAACTTACCATGTTTGGACGAGGAGGACCGATTGCGCCGATGCAAATCACGGCTCCGGAGTTTTCGTTGAAGCACCACATGATTCAGCAAGTGCAAACTAACCCTTTTCGAGGAATGCCTGATGATGATGCCAACAAACACCTCGACAAGTTCATTTCAATCACCCAAAGCATGAAGTGCACCGGTGCCACAATGGATGTTCTAGGCCTACAACTCTTCCCACATAATTTATCACATCACGCCGAGAAATGGTTTGATCGTCTTCCAAAGAATTCTATTCACACTTGGGATGACATGACTCAACGCTTTTTGTCGCGCTACTTTCCACCATCCATGGTCACGAGCCTTCGCAATCAAATCAGCGGTTTCATGCAAGAACCCGATGAATCTCTTTTTGATGCTTGGGAAAGATATAATGTCTTGATTGATCGTTGTCCAAACCACAACATGCTTCCCGTCACCTTAATTGATACTTTCTACAACGGATTGACTTTTCGTGATCGTGATACGATTAATGCAGCCGCCGGTGGCACATTCATTAAAAGGAGACCCGAGGAGTGTAGAGAGCTAATTAAGAACATGACTACTCACCACAAAAACTGGGATTCCTCCGCTTCTTCAAGGAACAACCCGAGAGTCAATGTTTCTTCTACTTCAGCAAACCCTGATATGAACGAACTCACCCGCATGATGACTGAAATGAGCAAAAGTATCTTGCTTCTCGCTTCAAACCAACAACAACAAGTTAAAGCGGTTGCACCTTCTTGTGAAACATGCGGCGGTCCACACTCATACACCGATTGTCCTTCTACACAAGGAAATCCGAAAAATGTGTATGCAGCTTATGGTAATTATTCACCGGAAAATTACCAAGCTAGACCTCAAGGGGAGAGAAATTTGCTGAGTTACCGGTCAAACAACTACCTTTCACCCGGTTTTTCTCCTCAAAACCAAAACCCCGCCAACAACTACAATAGAAGCAACCAAATCCCACCAAGAGCTTCTAATCCTTATCACCCACCCGCTCAACAAACCCCACCCATTAATCCCGATGTTGAAGCCATCATGAGAACCCAAGGTGAGCAAATCAAGAATCTGCAGAGCCAAATTATTAATCTGAAAGGAGATATCACCAAGCAAGGGAATGCGATTAGATCCGAGCTTCGAGATAATATTCAATCCTCCTTCAGCAATCAAACAAATGATTTGAAGAATATGCTTGCTAGTTTCTTGCCCGCCGCTCAACCTTCTACTTCGAGTTCTCTACCTTCAAACACCGTCACCAATCCGCGAGCCAATGTGAGTGCTATTACTACTCGTAGTGAAATTACCATTGTCGATCCACCAATCTCGCCCCCATCATCTACACCTCCTCCACCACCATTTATCCCTACTCCTCCTACACCTAGTATTAGTGCACCATTACCGTCTCCGCCTCGTCATGACGATGTACCTAGGAAGGAACCTTCAACATCTCAACCTTTACCTACACCTGCACCTTCACCACCCAAACCCAATATCCCTTATCCTTCTCGTTTAGGCATGACCAAAATGCTAACCAAGGATGACGCTGAAGTGTCACGCTATGTGAAGATGATCTCTCAAATGAACTTCAACATTAGCTTTCTTGAGGCACTTGTCCACATGCCGAAATTTGTCAAAGCATTCAAGGAATTGCTTAACAAGAAGGAGAAGCTGATTGAACTTGCCAACACACGCTTAAATGAAAACTACTCTGCAGTTATTCTTAAACAACTTCTGGAAAAGCTTGGAGATCCCGGTTGTTTTGTGTTGCCTTGCGTTTTCAACAAAACTGAAGAATTTACTGCCCTTGCTGATCTCAGGGCTAGTATTAATTTAATGCCATTGAGTGTTTGGAAAACACTATCATTACCCGACCTCACTCCAACAAAGATGACTCTTGAACTTGCAAATCGTACTCTCGCTTACCCTGTTGGTATAGCCGAAGACGTGTTCATCAAAGTTGGCACATTTACTTTCCCGGTTGATTTTGTTGTTGTTGATTATGAAATGGACCCTCGTATTCCTTTAATACTTGGTCGGCCATTCTTGAGAACCGGGCGAGCTTTAGTTGATGTGGCCGAAGGTGAGTTAATCTTAAGAGTCGGGGATGATGCACAAGTGTTTAAAATGGGAAAGCTTACAAGCAAATCCTTTGGACGAGAATTAGTGAATATAATTAACGTGCTTGATGACTTTGTTGTCTACAACAATCCTCTATTCGAGTCTTGCAATGACAATCCACTTTTTCAAGATGATGTGGATGATTCTCTCTCCAGTTTGGAACCTCCTCCCATTTATGATTCTCCACCGATCTTTGACGCTTATGATGATGATTCTAGCTCAGATTCGGATGATTATGATGACCTTACTTCTGAGTATCCCGATCTGCCTACATATGATAATTTTGATGAGGCTGATACTCTGTCAAGCGATTCTTCACATGATGAAGATCCTCCGACATCACTCGATCCTACTTTGGACGATTACTCATTTGAGGAAGATTTCTCTACATTTCTCAACACTTACTTCCCTCATGAGAGTGATGCTCCTCCTTTTGATTTTGAAGATTATTGTCTTGATCCTACTTTGGATTTGAAGAACATTCTTTCAAAGGAGAAGAAACCGGTCAACACCAATATCCGCAGCACATATGATTTAACACCTCTTTGTCCCCCTTCTGAGGACGAGGTTGTGCTTCTTCGTGGATCTTCTTCCCATTTTGCTGAGCCTGAGTGCTATTTTCCCCTAAAGGAAAAGGTGTTCGACCCCGGTATTGATATTCTACAGCTATCTCAGTATCCACCTGATGAAATAAAAGGAAATATCTTTGGAACTTATGGAAATCTGCTTGCACCACTTCACCCTTGCTTCCACCGTGCTCCATCGCTGCTTAAGGGAACCTTGCCTATTCTTCTTTGGCTTGCCTTGTTCGCCTTAAGCTTAAGCTACTTGATGGACGAAAAACTATGTCTTTGATTCTGGTGGATATATTTCATGCTTCTTCCTATGATGATCAAGGTCGAGTCAGGCTCACGACTCGGTAATCAAAAATCAAGCGCTTCTTGGGAGGCAACCCATGTATCTATCTTTTAGCTTTCTTTATCCTAAGTGTAGGGGAGACCCTTTGGTTTGCTATTTCCTCCCTTAATCAGGGATTCGAGCGCTCAATGATCAATTCTTGATGCTTCTTGATGACCCGTGATTCCGTGTTCCCTTCTTCCCGGTTCTATCCTAAACTCTTTTCGAATCACTATTTTATATTTTTCAATATTAAAATAGGAATCTCTTTAGTTGTCTTTTCCTTAGCGAGATTTAAACAAAGTGCACAATGTCCTAAGTGTAGGGGAGTTTACTCCCACATGCTTAAACATTGAGGACAATTGTGACAATCCGTCAATTTATGGTTGATATTTTATTCTCGAATATTAATTAAAAACATTATTTTAATGTTACAATATGAACTCACTTATTTTTGGGAAGAAATTTAGATTTACGTCTTGAAGTAGCATCGACTACGTCTAAACCGGAGGATTCAACGTTACGTGCTTACATACACCGTCTTTGGTGACAGTCCGACATTCAGAAAATAAATTTATTCGCGAATATTATTTTGGAGTTTTAAATTTGTGTTGGTTCATAAACTCACAAATTTACGAGAAGAGATTAGGACTTACGATTTTATTTTAACGTCCTTTACGACTAAACCGGAAACCTTAGGATTACATATTTACGTTTTCGAACTCCGTTTTTGATGAGACAATTTTTATTGGATTCATTTTGTGACGTCGATTCATAATTTATAAAAACGTTTTTGTTAAAACGACCCAAGGGCACGCAAATCGAGGAAACTAGAATCGAGGAGTACCCGTAAATAAATGGGATGAGACAAGTGGGACACTTGTCCCACCCCACTCCAAAACCGGCCTTAAGTTAGCTAGTAACACCATGAGGTGTCAAAATGTTAGCTACTAGTTTACATGTGTAAGCCATGCTTACTTTGTAAGCTAAGGCTTACACCAAAACTCACCAACACATCATGTGATGTGTCAAAACTACAACAAGTTACCTACACTTGTTACTTAGCTTACAAAGTAAGCCAAGCTTACAACCAAAACCACTAGAACATACCACTACTCCCATTTCCATACATGCAAACAACACACATTTCCTCTCTACCCTCCCTTTGTGCCGTCCACTCCTCCCCCATAAACACCATTCTTGATCAAAATTCAACCACAAATCCTATGTTATTTACATATATGTTGAAGCCCTCTTGAAACCCTATAGATTGGTGGTGCTTATAACATCCAAGGAGGATTATTCATGGTGTCTTGGGGCTGATTTTCCACAAGGAGTTCATGAAGCATTGGTGGTCATGAAGATGGTCTTGGTGCATCACAAGTTTCTCCATCAAAAATCCATGTTTTGATCAACCTACATCATAATGGTGGTATAAGATTGTCCTCCTCATCTTTTGTTATTTTGATTATGTAAACATGTATTTTATTTCCTATTGTATATGTATATGATGATTATATGATGATAAAAATGTTATGTGGGGATTTGTTGTTGATAAATATGATTAAAAAGGTGAAAAACTATAAGAAACAAGCTTAAAATCTTGAATCAATTTACATGGCTGTATAAAACAGTAAAGAAACATGTCATGAACTGATTAAATGATGAAGTAGAATGGATTTACAGTAATCTTTGGGTCTTGTACACATGTGAGAGTTGGCCATGCAATGGAATCATTGTAATGAGTGAGATATGATCAAAACAAGTTTAGGGTAAAAATCTGAGGTTACTGTTTTGGACGATTTTTAGAAAATACTTAAAGGATGATTCAACAGTAGCTATAGAAGAGTTAAATGAAGCACATATTATGTAGTTTATGTGATAAAAATTTGAGCTTCTATCTCCATATAGAACTCAAGATATGGCAGTTTTGGTGAAAGTGAAGATAAAAATCAGATTTTGGAAATTAAAGTATAATACTATTATATAAGCACTCAAAATTAATAGTATAAAATATAAATAAAAACCCACTAACTATATAATACATTTATATAAATATGTAAAATGGTAAATAAGTGGACATTTTATAAAAATGGTAACTTGTTATGTTTTATAAGTTATAAAACTATAAACATGATTTTTACGACTTTTTCGGCTATTGCCATAAAATTAACGTTTTTCGCCAAATAAAACTTAGACGACCAAACCCGTCTAATGTAAGTTTATAAAAGTCATATACTGATGTATAAGTAACTAATACAAGTAAAAACCGATAAAACCCGAACTATAAGAAATACGGACATTTACGAGCTACCTAAACATATTGGACTAATAATTGGACTTAATAAGATAAATACTTGTAAAAAGAACTTATTGGGCTTAACCCATTTGGGGCCCAACATGGAAAGCTTAAATACTGATAATATAAGTACAAAATGGATTAAAACAAGTTAAATAACTTATAATAAGTTTATTGGACTTAAAACGTGTAAATAGGTAAAACTAGTAACTAGTATAAAAGTTATCGACACATAACACAAAAATGAGTAAATGAGGATATGTAAACCCACTTGATCATCATATATATAAAATCATCATATGTATACATAATTGTTATTTTAATAAGAGTCATTGGACAAACGTCTAAGACCGATTATTATTTGTCTAGGGTTTCCGTGATTGAAGCACGTACCGTACATCCAAATCGCCGATAACCCGCCTTCCCACATCAACGTGAGTTCATAGCCTCGCACTCTTTTAATTGTTTTTATAAATTTTTTTATAAACCCGCGAGGGAGATAACATGTTATTTTTTATTAAATAGGACACCATCTGTCCCGATTGTTTGTTTATTGATTTTGGACCCGAATGATTGAATGACCCGATTGTATGACCCGATAAATGATTAAAGGACCCGATAGATGAAATTAAAAGGATTATTAAAGTTAGGTTATGTCACTAAAAGTCCCATTAGCATGAATTGTGAACTACCGGGATTTGGTAGACGCTTATGCATTTAATAGTACTATTTGGGGACGATCACCCTAGTTCGCGCCTTGACGGTTGATCCCCGTCGTGCCACATTGATTGGTAAGCGAATTTATGTATGAGAAGATTTCCATAGCGTGACACTTTGTGACGACACGCTACTTTAGATGGGCAAAATTGGTATCGGGTTAGCTACCCGTTGTTGGTTTAGTAAGGTAACAATGTCATGCGGCTTATAATAATCCAAAACTAACGAAATACTATTAGACGCTTCAAATTATGATGTATTGCCTGACTAGCAATACAGGGTCTACTATTGATATTATGTTTGTGTTTTGGTTTTCATAACCATACTCATATAACGGTTTTTATTTTCATACAACGTCGTAAGACGTATTGTATGACGCTTTACGACATTGGCTCGTATAATGATTTTAAGGCTTTTTATAACCATATTCATATAATGGTTTTATTTAATCTATACAACTTTGCAAAACGTATTGTATGGTGTTTTTAACGACAATGATTCGTATAATGATTTTTAAGGCAAATGCCTATATTACGATTTTCGATAAAGATTTGTATAAAATGACTTTGGCTATTTTATGGCCTATTAAAATGATTTGTACAAGATGATTTTCAGTAATAACTTTATACTGATATTATATTGATGGATTTTATTAAACTCTATGTATTCACTCGGCGTTATCGCTGACCAATTTTCTTTAACATGTTTTATCTCAGGTACTTGAAGGTAATTCTCGGGAAGACGACAAGAATTCATGGCCCGCACTTAAAGAATATTTTCCATTCAAATACTTTGTAAAACTTTGTATGAAATATAATGACATGGGACCAATGTAACTTTGACATTTATGAATGGAAATGCTTTATTAATAAACGACGCGATTTTTATGCGTTGTCTATGATGTGAGTAATGTGTTATCCCGTAACACCAACTAGTCTTCCGCTGTATTGAGTTGTATAAATTTGGGGGTGTTACAGTTTGGTATCAGAGCTCTCGTTATAGAGAACGAAAGATTTTAAAAACCAAGGTTTTGAATAAAACATTTCAAAATCTTTTAACTATAAACATTTTTCTAAAAATGTCTAAAAATCTTTTGACTATAACGGTGCCGAAGAATTCCCGAGTTACCGACAACGCCAGATTGAGAAGTGTTATTTTAATATATATATATATAACTTGGATTATATATATATATGATGTAATTTTATTACATGATTGTTTGATGATTATTTTGATTTTTATACGAGGTATTTATACGACGTAGATTGTCACAAGTAACCCTAAATCCTCTAGTAAATTAATCAAAGCTATTCTCGTAGGAATTCTAGCTATCCTAGATCTAAACCAAGTTGTGGATATTTATGATCCCAACAAATGGTTGATATTCGTAGAAATGTAGATATTAGTTGATTGCGATATTGAAAAAGGATTGGCGAGATTAAATCTGATATCGATGTCATGACGATCTTTTCTTATAGAGTGGAGTTTGACAAAACGTTACCACCTAGAAAGATGTCATCTGATTCGTTGTCATCCAATTCTTAAATCGAAATCGAAAGGGTGAATGTTTGCACTTGAGGCTGTAATTGGAACCATTACCCAAAAGCCTCATGCCTCTAATACCCTTCCGAGAAGTCTAGTTGAATGATCAAGTCATTTCATACTAGTGACTCATTTGATAATTGTTGTTGTAAGAGCTATAGGATTGGAATTAAGTGTTGTTCATATCGAGCTTTTATTGCTCTATTAAGGTGTAAGAATAAGGTTGTAAGTATTGGAGAATAAGGTAGGATATCGAATTGAGTATCAAATTGGTTAAAACTTGAATAAAGTAAAATTTAACCCGTATGGAAAATGAGATTGGTTAATATAAGTCGTTAAGTCCTGTGATTGAATTATAAGGTTTGAATTGATTGTTGATTAGTGTTAATGGTTTTTCCTAGGCCATTGTCCATTTATGAGGATGCCTAGTGTCCAATAAATAAATTGAAGAAATCTTCTTCTGAATTGGGACCGATGGATCTTCCGGGACAGGTGGGACACCTAATGACTCTTGTAGATTAGCATTCGTTGTGGTATCTTTTAAAAAATAATCCCTAACTTAACTGTGACATCAGTTGGTAGGATGAGTTCTGAGAATTTTATGACATAGTGACACGTAATGTGTTACGGTACAATTTTGACTTGTTTGTGATTAATGAAAAAGACTACCTTTGATTGCTAAATCCTACATGTATCGATGTTATCTATCTTTTATTGCTTCATCCTAATGTTTGCATTAGTGATGCAACCATTGAACAAGTACTCATCTTGATTTGAATTACGTTGTTGATTATTCTCTTTGTATTCCTGAGTGCCATCGAAGTCATGAACCTCATGATTATTTGGCTAAACTCATTTCCTGATATATTGTAGTTAAGCTCTTGGTGAACAACTCTTCATCACTCCTTTGCAGATCACACATTGTATTTATAGAGTTAAACGGTATCCTTTGAGAAAATTTAATTTTCATCACAATAAGGATTATTCAAAGTAAGATTTATAAGTGATTAATATCAAAATGAAGTTGTTTAAGAGATGCTTTGGAAAACTTAATTGTTTTCATAATAAAGAAAATCTTTGTAAATTATTTTTGATTCTTATTTAAGAAGTAAGCATGAAACTGTTTTTATTATAAACATGATGATAAAATTTTGACGAACTGAGTATTGCATCGTTAATCTTGAAATTGTATATAGTTGCGCGCCTACATACAATTTGGAATGGACTATGCACGACTGATTAGTAGTCACCATAAAACTAATGAATAAACACTACACTTTCTTTGAAGATTGTGAAAAGATTAAATTTTTATGAAGATCTGCAAGAAGTGAAAAATAGGGACATAGTGTTATGGACACCTACATATGTGCCCGTACTATCTATTCTTCTGAGTCTAATTTACTCATCTGTGGAAATTGTCTTATTTGACAATTGACAATTCTTTCTTGTCCAATTCTCCCGTAGTGAGATTCTTAGAAAAAGTATTTGATTACCGAGTGTTGATACCCGACTGGATGTATTGACGTTCTTATCATTTCTTATGATTTGATTTCATTTGAATGACCTGGGTAACGATCCGAGGAGCTTTCGAATGCGTACTCAAATTATGAAAACATGGGATATACTTATATTCGTTGAATGTTTTCGTCTGTATCTGATTTGAAATTCTCTCGCATGGATTATGCGTTGGCCTTACTCTTTTAAGGTAGTTATGTCTTCTGATATCCTGGAATTTGTGAAGGATTATGAGTTATTATTAGTCTTTTGAGAAGTTCACATCTTATCGACGGCAATAAAACTGGAAAATTTGATAGTGCCAGTGGAATGGATTGATTGATTATGACATGACGACATTGCCTTAATTGATGGGAACTCGAATTGAATTCCCCTAAATGATAAGATGTTGATTATCAAAAGTGATCTAAATAATTCTTGAAGGATGACTATATCCTGCATTTAGACTTGAAATTATAACGCGAATGGTTGTGAACTAGTTATAGATATTGTAATCTAGAAGAACCTAATATGAATTTATTAAAAGATGTTTCCGTTATCTGAAACTTTAGTAAGTATTTGTTGATAAATTACCTAGACTTTCGCCATTAAGGCAAGTTGAAATTGGTATTGATTATATTCCCGGTGTTGCACTTGTGGCTTGTACACTATACGTCAGCACCATCTAAATTAAAGGAATTACCGTACAACTGAGAGTTGTCGGAGAAAGATTTTATTATACCAAGCCTGTCATCATGAAGAGCTATGGTGTTATCATTCCTTATATTTATAGATTACTGTGAACTGAGTAAATTGACAATCGAAAACGAAATCCATAACTCGAAATGGAAGATTTGTTCGATCATTTACAAGGTTTTTAAGATTTGATCCACGGCATGGTTATTATCAACTTCGAATCCGCGAAGAAGATTATTCATTCCAATCACTACATCCAGTACTTGTAATAAATATTATGAGTTTCAAGTGATGTCGTTTGGATTGACTAACACACATGTAGCATTCATAAATTTGGTGAATCACGTGTGTAGGCTGTAAATTGATAAATTCATGCTTGAGATCATTAAGGACCAATTGTTTGTATATAAGAATAATAATGAGTTAATAATTAGTTATAAATTGCCCTGAATTGGCTAAACAATGAAAACCTATACCTTAAATATTTAACATGAGATTTAAGACTTAATACTTTACATGATTTAACCGTGTGATTAATAGATAATGGAAGCTATATTGACTTTTCAAAGATTAGAACCATTAACGCTTAGGGATTAAAAACGTAATCCTTTACATAAAATGACCGTTGGATTAGTGATGGTAAGATGTATGCATATAGACTCTTCAAAAATTAAGAGCCCTTTTAAGACTTTGGATTTTACCAAAAAGAAATGGAAATATGTTTTGACAAATGTTTTAACAAAGGATTTTTAAAGGGATTATTCCCTTATACACAAACCATTTAACTAAACTTCTGTTTAGGGGTAAATGTTTGTGTATACTTCAAGACGACTAAAGAAGGATTGAGTAGAACCGTTAAACCATGACATAAAAATTGAAACGACAATTTTTGTTTTTCAACTAAGAAAATTTTGACCAAAGTATAACCAAAGATTTTTCGAACAATTACGGATCTTATTGAATATTTTGGATAAATCAACGAAAATCTTGTTAATTAAATTCAAATTTATTTTGAACATTTTATATAATTGATCGAACTAAGAAATTTAAAATCTTTATGTTTACATTTCATAAAAATTGAAAATTTGTTATTTAATTAATTATAATAATTATCGACGCTTTAGACGACAAATTGAGTAAAACGGATAAAAATGATAGTAAAGACGAAACTAAAACATAAAAGATATGAAGAAAGAATTTTGAATAAATACGGTTGTGATATTTATTTCATCAGGAAGGTGAACGTAATTACTGACGCATAATATAGAAAGAATATCTAAGTGAATTGTGGACATAATAATTACATCACCATGAGAATAATATAGATACTGACATATTATATAAAAAGGATAAAGAAACAATTAGGACATGTTCCTTAATAATGAAGGTGCAAAATAAAGTGCCGAACAATATAAAATAAACGATGCTTGTAAGAAGGATAATATAGATGATAAAAAGGTTTCACGGCTAGTGTGAACCATTAGAGTTGAGAAGCCGATAGCGTTAAATGTCTTAAAGACCACATGTGATTGTCTAAATATGGAGGATTGTAAGATATAGTTATGTTGGAATTTGTAAGTACAAGTATTCTATTTATGTCATTTATGACTAAAAGTATCTTTGTCTAAAGAAGTTGTACTGATGGCAAATTATGAAGGCAGACATCGCCTCATACATTAGTCAACGTCTAGCTATTGCAAAGGTCATCATCTGAATTTGATTCGATTTGGGTCATCGTCGACAGACTGACCAAATCTGCTAATATCATTCCCGTTAATGATAAATGCAAAAGAATTATGTAAACATAATGTGCCTGTATCGAACATCTTTATCAAGATCCTCGCTTCGCATCGAATTTCTAGAGATTTGCTCAGAAATCATTGAGAACGAACCTTGATGAGAGTACTATATACCACCCCAAATCGAAGGGACGAGGTAAAGTAACGATACAAAGTAATATAAGTGCTGTTTTATGTTTGAATGATTGACCTTTGGTAATAGACCATATGATCGTTTTCCTTTGGAGAGATTATCATTGATAATCATCGTATTAGGATCGAGATCGAATCTTGTTAAAGATTTAGAAATTAGAGCATCTGTAAGCAGGAGTTGAGAGGGAGACATCCGACATACACCCATTGTGAGTTGGACATGTCTTTTAGGTTTAAGGTTTCCTATGATGGCGAACCTAACCTTACAAAATACCCGACCCGCGAGATCTGAAATGATTGTTGAAATTAGGACCTGATTATTGACAGCCGGTAGTGGGCAAGAGGTTATGTGAATGTGAAATGTAGATGTTGAAGTGCCAAATGGGTAGCGAAGATATGCCACAATTTTTAACCTTGGGAAAATGAATTCATGATCTGACAAATCATGGGATATAAGTCCCCGTTGTATGGGACCATTGAAATGATGTAAAAGTTGGGATTGAAAGGCATATAAGCTGGATCTACCCTAGGACTTCAAGAACCGCGTGAATTATGTTTCGTAAATCGCACTTGATGGAATGTCTATCAAGTGAAATTCTTATTATTCTTAATAGAGCTTAGATCGGCGAAAAGTTGCATTCATCAAAAACCCGTGAACATCATGGATAGAGAAAATAAGTCAACATTAAGTCTGATCTTATTCCCGTAGTTATGCTTGATGAAACTCGCGTATTATAATGAATTTCACTTGTGAGAAAAGACCGAATGTGGAGGAAATACCCACATGGCTTTAACTCTATAAGGAGCGAGTAGTAAGGTAAGATGATCTTTGAGGACAAAGATCCTGTTTAGGGGTAAATGCTGTGACAATCCGTCAATTTATGGTTGATATTTTATTCTCGAATATTATTTAAAAACATTATTTTAATGTTACAATATGAACTCACTTATTTTTGGGAAGAAATTTAGATTTACGTCTTGAAGTAGCATCGACTACGTCTAAACCGGAGGATTCAACGTTACGTGCTTACATACACCGTCTTTGGTGACAGTCCGACATTTCAGAAAATAAATTTATTCGCGAATATTATTTTGGAGTTTTAAATTTGTGTTGGTTCATAAACTCACAAATTTACGAGAAGAGATTAGGACTTACGATTTTATTTTAACGTCCTTTACGACTAAACTGGAAACCTTAGGATTACGTATTTACGTTTTCGAACTCCGTTTTTGATGAGACAATTTTTATTGGATTCGTTTGTGACGTCGATTCATAATTTATAAAAACTTTTTTCGTAAAACGACCCAAGGGCACGCAAATCGAGGAAACTAGAATCGAGGAGTACCCGTAAATAAATGGGATGAGACAAGTGGGACACTTGTCCCACCCCACTCCAAAACCGGCCTTAAGTTAGCTAGTAACACCATGAGGTGTCAAAATTTTAGCTACTAGTTTACATGTGTAAGCCATGCTTACTTTGTAAGCTAAGGCTTACACCAAAACTCACCAACACATCATGTGATGTGTTAAAACTACAACAAGTTACCTACACTTGTTACTTAGCTTACAAAGTAAGCCAAGCTTACAACCAAAACCACTAGCACATACCACTACTCCCATTTCCATACATACAAACAACACACATTTCCTCTCTACCCTCCCTTTGTGCCGTCCACTCCTCCCCCATAAACACCATTCTTGATCAAAATTCAACCACAAATCCTATGTTATTTACATATATGTTGAAGCCCTCTTGAAACCCTATAGATTGGTGGTGCTTATAACATCCAAGGAGGAGTATTCATGGTGTCTTGGGGCTGATTTTCCACAAGGAGTTCATGAAGCATGGTGGTCATGAAGATGGTCTTGGTGCATCACAAGTTTCTCCATCAAAAATCTATGTTTTGATCAACCTACATCATCATGGTGGTATAAAGATTGTCCTCCTCATCTTTTTGTTATTTTGATTATGTAAACATGTATTTTATTTCCTATTGTATATGTATATGATGATTATATGATGATAAAAATGTTATGTGGGGATTTGTTGTTGATAAATATGATTAAAAAGGTGAAAAACTATAAGAAACAAGCTTAAAATCTTGATCAATTTACATGGCTGTATAAAACAGTAATGAAACATGTCATGAACTGATAAAATGATGAAGTATAATGGATTTACAGTAAGATATGGGTCTTGTACACATGTGAGAGTTGGCCATGCAATGGAATCATTGTAATGAGTGAGATATGATCAAAACAAGTTTAGGGTATAAATCTGAGGTTACTGTTTTGGACGATTTTTAGAAAATACTTAAAGGATGATTAAACAGTAGCTATAGAAGAGTTAAATGAATCACATATTATTTAGTTTATGTGATAAAAATTTGAGCTTCTATCTCCATATAGAACTCAAGATATGGCAGTTTTAGTGAAAGTGAAGATAAAAATCAGATTTTGGAAATTAAAGTATAATACTATTATATAAGCACTCAAAATTAATAGTATAAAATATAAATTAAATCCCACTAACTTATATAATACATTTATATAAATATGTAAAATGGTAAATAAGTGGACATTTTATAAAAATGGTAACTTGTTATGTTTTATAAGTTATAAAACTATAAACATGATTTTTACGACTTTTTCGGCTATTGCCGTAAAATTAACGTTTTTCGCCAAATAAAACTTAGACGACCAAACCCGTCTAATGTAAAGTTTATAAAAGTCATATACTGATGTATAAGTAACTAATACAAGTAAAAACCGATAAAACCCGAACTATAAGAAATATGGACATTTACGAGCTACCTAAACATATTGGACTAATAATTGGACTTAATAAGATAAATACTTGTAAAAAGAACTTATTGGGCTTAACCCATTTGGGCCCAACATGGAAAGCTTAAATACTGATAATATAAGTACAAAATGGATTAAAACAAGTTAAATAACTTATAATAAGTTTATTGGACTTATAACGTGTAAATAGGTAAAACTAGTAAACTAGTATAAAAGTTATCGACACATAACACAAAAATGAGTAAATGAGGATATGTAAACCCACTTGATCATCATATATATAAAATCATCATATGTATACATAATTGTTATTCTTATAAAGTCATTGGACAAACGTCTAAGACCGATTATTATTTGTCTAGGTTTCCGTGATTGAAGCACGTACCGTACATCCAAATCGCCGATAACCGCCTTCCCACATCAACGTGAGTTCATAGCCTCGCACTCTTTTAAATGTTTTTATAAATGTTTTATAAACTCGCGAGGGAGATAACATGTTAGTTTTTATTAAATAGGACACATTTGTCCCAATTGTTTGTTTATTGATTTTGGACCCAAATGATTGAATGACCCGATTGTATGACCCGATAAATGATTAAAGGACCCGATAGATGAAATTAAAAGGATTATTAAAGTTAGGTTATGTCACTAAAAGTCCCATTAGCATGAATTGTGAACTACCGGGATTTGGTAGACGCTTATGCATTTAATAGTACTATTTGGGGACGATCACCCCAGTTCGCGCCTTGACGGTTGATCCCCGTCGTGCCACATTGATTGGTAAGCGAATTTATGTATGAGAAGATTTCCATAGCGTGACCTTTGTGACGACACGCTACTTTAGATGGGCAAAATTGGTATCGGGTTAGCTACCCGTTGTTGGTTTAGTAAGGTAACAATGTCATGCGGCTTATAATAATCCAAAACTAACGAAATACTATTAGACGCTTCGAATTACGATGTATTGCCTGACTAGCAATACAGGGTCATACTATTGATATTATGTTTGTGTTTTGGTTTTCATAACCATACTCATATAACGGTTTTTATTTTCATACAACGTCGTAAGACGTATTGTATGACGTTTTTACGACATTGGCTCGTATAATGATTTTTAAGGCTTTTTATAACCATATTCATATAATGGTTTTATTTAATCTATACAACGTTGCAAAACGTATTGTATGGTGTTTTTAACGACAATGATTCGTATAATGATTTTTAAGGCAAATGCCTATATTACGATTTTCGATAAAGATTTGTATAAAATGACTTTGGCTATTTTATGGCCTATTAAAATGATTTGTACAAGATGATTTTCAGTAATAATTTTATACTGATATTATATTGATGGATTTTATTAAACTCTATGAATTCACTCGGCGTTATCGCTGACCCTTTTCTTTAACATGTTTTATCTCAGGTACTTGAAGGTAATTCTCGGGAAGACGACAAGAATTCATGGCCCGCACTTAAACAATATTTTCCATTCAAATACTTTGTAAAACTTTGTATGAAATATAATGACTTGGGACCGATGTAACTTTGACATTTATGAATGGAAATGCTTTATTAATAAACGACGTGATTTTTATGCGTTGTCTATGATGTGAGTAATGTGCTATCCCGTAACACCAACTAGTCTTCCGCTGTATTGAGTTGTATAAATTTGGGGGTGTTACAGTTTGGTATCAGAGCTCTCGTTATAGAGAACGAAAGATTTTTAAAAACCAAGGTTTTGAATAAAACATTTCAAAATCTTTTAACTATAAACATTTTTCTAAAAATGTCTAAAAATCTTTTGACTATAACGGTGCCGAAGAATTCCCGAGTTACCGATAAGGCCAGACTGAGAAGTGTTATTTTAATATATATATAACTTGGATTATATATATATGATGTAATTTTATTACATGATTGTTTGATGATTATTTTGATTTTTATACGAGGTATTTATATGACGTAGATTGTCACAAGTAACCCTAAATCCCCTAGTAGATTAATCAAAGCTATTCTCGTAGGAATTCTAGCTATCCTAGATCTAAACCAAGTTGTGGATATTTATGATCCCAACAAATGGTTGATATTCGTAGAAATGTAGATATTAGTTGATTGCGATATTGAAAACGGATTGGCGAGATTAAATCTGATATCGATGTCATGACGATCTTTTCTTATAGAGTGGAGTTTGACAAAACGTTACCACCTAGAAAGATGTCATCTGATTCGTTGTCATCCAATTCTTAAATCGAAATCGAAAGGGTGAATGTTGCACTTGAGGCTGTAATTGGAACCATTACCCAAAAGCCTCATGCCTCTAATACCCTTCCGAGAAGTCTAGTTGAATGATCAAGTCATTTCATACTAGTGACTCATTTGATAATTGTTGTTGTAAGAGCTATAGGATTGGAATTAAGGTTGTTCATATCGAGCTTTTATTGCCCTATTAAGGTGTAAGAATAAGGTTGTAAGTATTGGAGAATAAGGTAGGATATCGAATTGAGTATCAAATTGGTTAAAACTTGAATAAAGTAAAATTTAACCCATATGGAAAATGAGATTGTTAATATAAGTCGTTAAGTCCTGTGATTGAATTATAAGGTTTGAATTGATTGTTGATTAGTGTTAAGGGTTGTTCCTAGGCCATTGTCCATTTATGAGGATGCCCAGTGTCCAATAAATAAATTGAAGAAATCTTCTTCTGAATTGCGACCGATGGATCTTCCGGGACAGGTGGGACACCTAATGACTCTTGTAGATTAGCATTCATTGTGGTATCTTTTAAAAAATAATCCCTAACTTAACTGTGACATCAGTTGGTAGGATGAGTTCTGAGAATTGTATGACATAGTGACACGTAATGTGTTACGGTACAATTTTGACTTGTTTGTGATTAATGAAAAAGACTACCTTTGATTTCTAAATCCTACATGTATCGATGTTATCTATCTTTTATTGCTTCATCCTAATGTTCGCATTAGTGATGCAACCATTGAACAAGTACTCATCTTGATTTGAGTTACGTTGTCGATTATTCTCTTTGTATTCCTGAGTGCCATCGTAGTCATGAACCTCATGATTATTTGGCTAAACTCATTTCCTGATATATTGTAGTTAAGCTCTTGGTGAACAACTCTTCATCACTCCTTTGCAAATCACACATTGTTTTTATAGAGTTAAAACGGTATCCTTTGAGAAAATTTAATTTTCATCACAATAAGGATTATTCAAAGTAAGATTTATAAGTGATTAATATCAAAATGAAGTTGTTTAAGAGATGCTTTGGAAAACTTAATTGTTTTCATAATAAAGAAAATCTTTGTAAATTATTCTTGATTCTTATTTAAGAAGTAAGCATGAAACTGTTTTTATTATAAACATGATGATAAAATTTTGACGAACTGAGTATTGCATCGTTAATCTTGAAATTGTATATAGTTGCGCGCCTACATATAATTTGGAATGGACTATGCAAGACTGATTAGTAGTCACCATAAAACTAATGAATAAACACTACACTTTCTTTGAAGATTGTGAAAGGATTAAATTTTTATGAAGATCTGCAAGAAGTGAAAAATAGGGACATAGTGTTAGGGACACCTACATATGTGCCCGTACTATCTATTCTTCTGAGTCGAATTTACTCATCTGTGGAAATTGTCTTATTTGACAATTGACAATTCTTTGTTGTCCAATTCTCTCGTAGTGAGATTCTTAGAAAAAGTATTTGATTACCGAGTGTTGATACCCGACTGGATGTATTGACGTTCTTATCATTTCTTATGATTTGATTTCATTTGAATGACCTGGGTAACGATCCGAGGAGCTTTCGAATGCGTACTCAAATTATGAAAACATGGGATATACTTATATTCGTTGAATGTTTTCGTCTGTATCTGATTTGAAATTCTCTCGCATGGATTATGCGTTGACCTTACTCTTTTAAGGTAGTTATGTCTTCTGATATCCTGGAATTTGTGAAGGATTATGAGTTATTATTAGTCTTTTGAGAAGTTCACATCTTATCGACGGCAATAAAACTGGAAAGTTGATAGTGCCAGTGGAATGGATTGATTGATTATGACATGACGACATTGTCTTAATTGATGGGAACTCGAATTGAATTCCCCTAAATGATAAGATGTTGATTATCAAAAGTGATCTAAATAATTCTTGAAGGATGACTATATCCTGCATTTATAAAAGTCATATACTGATGTATAAGTAACTAATACAAGTAAAAACCGATAAAACCCGAACTATAAGAAATACGGACATTTACGAGCTACCTAAACATATTGGACTAATAATTGGACTTAATAAGATAAATACTTGTAAAAAGAACTTATTGGGCTTAACCCATTTGGGCCCAACATGGAAAGCTTAAATACTGATAATATAAGTACAAAATGGATTAAAACAAGTTAAATAACTTATAATAAGTTTATTGGACTTAAAACGTGTAAATAGGTAAAACTAGTAAACTAGTATAAAAGTTACCGACACATAACACAAAAATGAGTAAATGAGGATATGTAAACCCACTTGATCATCATATATATAAAATCATCATATGTATACATAATTTTTATTTTTATAAAGTCATTGGACAAACGTCTAAGACCGATTATTGTTTGTCTAGGTTTCCGTGATTGAAGCACGTACTGTACATCCAAATCGCCGAGAACCGCCTTCCCACATCAACGTGAGTTCATAGCCTCGCACTCTTTTAAATGTTTTTATAAATGTTTTATAAACCCGCGAGGGAGATAACATGTTAGTTTTAATTAAATAGGACACCATTTGTCCCGATTGTTTGTTTATTGATTTTGGACCCGAATGATTGAATGACTCGATTGTATGACCCGATAAATGATTAAAGGACCCGATAGATGAAATTAAAAGGATTATTAAAGTTAGGTTATGTCACTAAAAGTCCTATTAGCATGAATTATGAACTACCGGGATTTGGTAGACGCTTATGCATTTAATAGTACTATTTGGGGATGATCACCCCAGTTCGCGCCTTGACGGTTGATCCCCGTCGTGCCACATTGATTGGTAAGCGAATTTATGTATGAGAAGATTTCCATAGCGTGACCTTTGTGACGACACGCTACTTTAGATGGGCAAAATTGGTATCGGGTTAGCTGCCCGTTGTTGGTTTAGTAAGGTAACAATGTCATGCGGCTTATAATAATCCAAAACTAACGAAATACTATTAGACGCTTTGAATTACGATGTATTGCCTGACTAGCAATACAGGGTCATACTATTGATATTATGTTTGTGTTTTGGTTTTCATAACCATACTCATATAACGGTTTTTATTTTCATACAACGTCGTAAGACGTATTGTATGACGTTTTTACGACATTGGCTCGTATAATGATTTTTAAGGCTTTTTATAACCATATTCATATAATGGTTTTATTTAATCTATACAACGTTGCAAAACGTATTGTATGGTGTTTTTAACGACAATGATTCATATAATGATTTTTAAGGCAAATGCCTATATTACGATTTTCGATAAAGATTTGTATAAAATGACTTTGGCTATTTTATGGCCTATTAAAATGATTTGTACAAGATGATTTTCAGTAATAATTTTATACTGATATTATATTGATGGATTTTATTAAACTCTATGAATTCACTCGGCGTTATCGCTGACCCTTTTCTTTAACATGTTTTATCTCAGGTACTTGAAGGTAATTCTCGGGAAGACGACAAGAATTTATGGCCCGCACTTAAACAATATTTTCCATTCAAATACTTTGTAAAACTTTTTATGAAATATAATGACTTGGGACCGATGTAACTTTGACATTTATGAATGGAAATGCTTTATTAATAAACGACGCGATTTTTATGCGTTGTCTATGATGTGAGTAGTGTGCTATCCCGTAACACCAACTAGTCTTCCGCTGTATTGAGTTGTATAAATTTGGGGGTGTTACAACAATGTTTATGTTAAGTGTAGGGGGGACTTCTATTGAACTTAAGTGGCCTTTTTCTTGTATTTGTCCTCATTTTAACCAGAAAATCAATTTTTCGACATTTTTCAAAAGTTTTAATCTATTTTGGCCTATTAGTTTTTCCTTTTGTATAGTTATTTTCTTTCTTTGCTAGAATAAATGTTTAATAAAGTGTTTTTAATTTTTCAAACGTTGTGAATCTTTTGACTCAACCCGAGTTTACTTATCTTAAGTTACTCTAGCTAGTATCCTTAACATGTTTAAGTCAAGTTTTGCTAGGCTTTTATATAGGGAGCTATAAAACGCGAAAGTCTTAACTCTCACGGGTTAAGAACAAGAACTTTTCGTAAGTTCCTATAATTGATCCTAGAGAGTCGTTTATCAAGGGACTTTAAAACGCGATTTCTAAACTTGAAAAAGTCTAAGAATTTGCAAGATCCTATAGGCGACTCGAAAACCCAAAACTTTGGTTTAATAGGCTAAGCATCCACGAGTCTCATTCCCTGAGATTTTAAACTATGGAGAACGAGAGATAATAGAGCCAGTTATAAGTTCGGTATTCTTTCGGGAATTTATGTGAGTTAATTATAAGCCCATTCTCCCGTCGCTTGTTAATAAATTTATCTGTAATAAATAAGGTTGTACGATTTGAAAAGTTACTTAGCTTCTAGCCCAAGATCGTTTAAAAGTTGCTCGGTATGAATTAGAGTTCATAGCCAAGGCATAACTTATTGAAGCGGGATGCGAAGATTGGCGAGTCCAAAAAGGTCCTAACAAGGCATGAGGGCTATATTTTGTTGCTAAAGATCCCAAGTGATGTAAGGAATCATTTATAAAAAATCAATATGAAGGATCGAGACACACGACGAAAAGCAAAAACTCCCCAAAAGTCATGGAGAAGTGTATCCGAAAAGACCCTAGGAAGGTATGAGGATAAATAGATCCAAGTCATAAAAGGAGGCGGATCGTTGTATATCAAAGTCCAAAATAATGATTGGAGAAAAATTAAGAAGTCGTGGTCCAAGTATGAATCTCTCAAAACTTCAAGTGAAGAAATTCCTATTATGAAGAGAAGGCCATTATTTCATGAACGTCTCTCAATGTTTGAAGTATGAAGTCGCTGCTAAATATCGGTCCGAGAAAGGTCTCAAATCGTGAAGCGAGTTATGCCAAGATATGAACTTTATGAGGTCCCGGGAAGCAGTTTTAAAAGATTTTTTCCTTTAGCTAACTATTGATTAAATCGTTCACTTTATTTTCGGACTAAATAACTATCGAAATAAGTCAAAAATGCATCCTCGTGATCATTCAAGACAAACAATAAAATATAAGAGATACCCCTAGGAATAAGGGAGTCTAAGTGAATAATTGGCCCACATGAATTCGTGTTAGTTTGCTAACTTATATTAACAATGATCTCGTTTTTAAGCTTAGTTTGGAGGAAGTGAAAACTTGAGGATGATGATCATTCACAACATTTCCAAAACCCAAGGTATGTTTTTCATTTCTTTATTTTAATTTTTATAATTTTCTATCTCTTTAATAAAGGCCAACGTGGATTGATTATGATGAAAAATGTAATCTTGCTTTGTAACTAATGCATTGCATGAGGACATTACAATGGTCAAGTGTAGGGGATGTGATAGGTGTGTAAACACCCATCCTTTTTACCACTTAATTACAATAATAACCGGACCAAAACGTGTATTTTATGTCTTTTATGTCGGAATTATGCGTTGTTTGTGTTTTTGTTGTGATTTAGGACGAAATTGTGAAAAGTGGAGAAAACACGGCATTTACGGGCTTTTATTGAAGAAAAAGATGAAAGATGAAGTCGAAAAATCAAGAGTGGAAAAAGAACGGAAGTCCAAGACCAATTCTGAAGATTTATCGAAGAAAAAGTCAAAAGACGGAAGTTTATCAAAAGCCGAAAAACTCAAGTCTAATTTATTGAAGAATTAAAAGACGAGTTCAAAGAAATCCCGAGCCAAAAGTCATTAAAGTCCAAGATTAAAGAAGATTTAAAGGCTTAAGGACTAATGGTGCAATTAACAAAGAGATTAAGAAGGAAGGGCCTAATGATGCAATTAAGAGAAAATGAAGGAAGGGAGGAAGATTCCTAATCCTCCCCTATATATAGTCATTAGCATTTCATTTTTACACTTGTTGGCTAAGGTGACAATTAGTCTTCCATCTTTATTTTTCTTGCACTTTAATTACTTGTCCATTTAAATACTTGTCTTGCACTTTTAATACCTTTAATTTTCCAAGTAAGTGTTCTTTAATTTCCTTGTTTTTATCTCTCATTCTAACTTTCTTTCTTTGCTTGATCTTGTTGTTTACATGCTTATTGTGTTACTTATTTGATTAAAGATTGTGTTTTTATGCTTTTGATTGTTTTGGATTATTGATTCTTATAGCTTATTTGTTTTAATCTTTATGTTTTTAAAGTTTTATAAAAGTTATTTTCGTATAAAGTTTGATTTCGTAAACTTTTGTTCATTTTGTGTTTTTAAAAGTCTTTAAATCATAGCTTATTAGCTTTTTCTTATACGGTTTTGTTTAGGATTTTAGACTTATGCTTATTTGATTAGTAGCTTATTTGTTTAGCTTATTTTGTGCCTTTTCTTCCGTATTCCGATCTGACAAATCGGAAAAGGGTTATACATTCCGACCAGCACTCCATTGCTTGGTCGGAAAAGGGTTTAGCAATATTCCGATTGGAGGGATTGTGTACATTCCGATCAGAGGCATTAGTGGTATTCCGATCTGGACTAGTGACAGGATTCCGATTGGTATTTCACTCAGTATTCCGATCAGGAGTTTACTTTCAATATTCCGATTGCAGTTCCGATCATCATTCCGATTGGGAGGCTTTTGATATTCTGATCAGGTAAGTTTGGTATTCCGATCAGGGTAAGTGACATATTCCGATCTGAGACCATTCCCTATTCCGATCTGGTTAGCCCTTATTCCGATCTGAGGTTTGTTTTGTTATTCCGATGGTAAGTCTGATCGGAATATATTCCGATGAGGGTGGTTTTTATATTTTTGTCTTGTTTAATTTTTAAGTTCTCATTTTAATACTTGTCTAATTTTAATTCTCGTCATGTTTTAATTTTTGTCATCTAATTAATTTACTTTTCAAAGTTTTAAATATCGCACCATTTAATTTAAATTAGACTTAGATTAATTTTGACACCTTTTATTTAACGCCTTTTACTTTTACGTCATTTACTTTAATTGTTTTTGCACATTTAATATACTACAACGACACACTTTTGTTTTCACCAAAATACAATTGAGTCGCACATAGAACCTAGATCAATTCGATTAGACCACTACTTCGAACTATTTTTCTTAACTAAAACCTAGTTATCAGATACCTTAGTGTTCACAGTGATGAGTGGAAATCCTTCTAGTGTTAACCTCAAACAGCACTTGGTAGGTAACTTGCAAGATTCTATACGAATCAAGCTCGTGAGAACTGGAAAGCAACGATGGTGCGGTTCTTAATTGAATTTCACTTGTTCCAGGAACATGAATTGACGGCTTCAAATCATGCGGATATTATTATCCAAATGATTCACTCTTTATGTTCGCAGTCAGCTTTGGACGGTCGAATAAAGAGAACGGGTTTACCCGCGAAATCCTGTCAGGAAGTTACTTAATTGAAACTATCTGTCACGGGTACGATATCTAATATCGTCCAACGGTCTTCACCGACCGGAGGTAAAATGCTACCGATTTAGAATGAAATGTTCAAATCCATTTCGTTCGTGTCTACTTATGTTGCGGCATTTGAAGACGGTGGCGTTGCGGAATCCAAGAATAAGTCGTCCCCGCATGCTTATACTTTATGCACTTAATATCTCATTTAATTCAAGAAAGCCTAAAAGTTAAGTCTTCCGCTGTATCAAACTCTGAAGCTTTCAAGAATTACGAAGGTTTAAGTATGTGGGACATGGCGTCACGAAGAGGCGAAGATCACAAGTGATGGATGTACGAGATCAAGGCAAGAGATTGATGCTAAAGATTGATATCAAAGATCACATCAGCATGTTCACCAGAAAAGAAAAAAAAAGGAAAAGAAAAGAAAGACGAAGACTACGAGCTCCAGACAAGCATAGTATGCTAGGTTTATTTCATTATTGTAACTCGGGTAACGCCCTTGTTTGGAGTGACCTCCCTTAGGGGGAGATTGTTGGAAATACGTTTTAACGTATTTAGGAAGATTCGGTCACTCCGACAATATACTAAGTAGTAGCTCGTAGTCTAGACATCGTTATTTAACAAACAAGTCCAAGCCTAGTCTACAACATGTGTAGGATGGCCCAAACGTGTAAACCCAAGCCCATTACAAGGCTTGGTATATAAACCCTCTCCTTTGATGGAGAGGGTGTGTGTTCCTCATTTTTACACATAGTGAAAAAGTGTTTTTCTTTCACTTTCTCTCTCTAAGTGTGTGTGTTCTCACCATCTCTCTATCTCTTTCTCTCTCTAAAAACATAAGCAAGATTTACATATCCTACAATTACAAAACCCTAGCCTCCCTTTTTCTTCTCCTTTGGCCGCCGGTTAGGACACACCACAAGGTGGGTGTTTGTTGATCTTGGTTGGTTAAATTCAAGTGAAGTGTTCGTGTTATTGTTATTCTATTGTTTCACACATTCGGTAATCCATAAACCCTTTCTTTTTAATTCTTTTTATTTAATTAAGAACATGAAATCATGGGTTTACAAAAACTAGTTATTAGACATGTTAATTTAATTCATGGGGGTAATAAACATGGTGGTTTTTTGGGTTTTCTTTGTTCGGCCCCGACACGCACAACCGAGAGCCCAAGCTCTCGGCTTAGTTTGTTTCGCACCAACAGCCGAGACCAAGGGGTCTCGGTGTGGTCTTGGTGGTACGTAGCAAGGACAAGGGACCCCGACGCATGTCGGGGTGTCCTTGTGGTTCGGTTTACCTCGGCAGCCACACAGCCACAACCACCGGCTCCAGCCGGTGGCTAATTTTGGAAAGCATGGGGGAACCGCGGGCAGGCAGTGGGAACCACCGACACACAGTCGATGGGAAACCCGTGGGTCAGCGGCTAGCCGAGCAAGGGCAAGACCAGTGGCACACAGCCGGTGGCAGTGAACTGAAGGCAGGGGCAACCGACATGGTCCGGTTTGCCACCGTTTTCGGTGGGGTTTGGTTCGGGCTGGTTCATGGGTTCACGGGTCCGGTTCACGACATGTTTTTAATAAAATATTACATGGGTTCGGTTTATTATTTTATTTTACAAGCTTAATTATTTTACATGTGCACTTATTTTTACAAGTAATTAAATTAATTTAACATGGTATCTAATTAATTTAATTAAAACATGACTTAGGTTTATTATTATTATTAATAATACATGATTATAACCTTGGTATTCTATTATGAAATTTTGACTAAAGTAATTAATTAATTATTAAAACATGACATGTAATTAATTAGTTTTCATGACTTAGTTTATATTAATAATAAATATTAATACATGTTTTAACCTAAGTATTATATACACTTTAATTTAATTAAATCATGTTATATTTAATTAAATCTTATAACTTATAGTTTATTTAATTTACATGTATTAATTAATAAACTATAATATTAATCACATGACTTAGAATATTAATCAGTAAAACTTAAGCTTATGTTATTAGCTTAATACTCTAGCTTATTTCTAAATATGGAAACTTTCTATTTTTAGAAACGTATTTATTTTAAGCAGTTAATCTATTTATGGAAACTTTCTATTTTTAGAAACTTATTTATTTTAAGCAGTTAATCTATTTTTGAAAACTTTTTATTTTTGGAAACTTTTTATTTTTGGAAACTTTCTATTTTAGGAAACCTGCTATTTTTAGAAAGTTACTTATTATTACACAACGAGTATAATAATACAAGAAATACAAGTAATACTTAATCAGGATATCCAAAATACATGATAAACACATCATAATGATAAAATCAGTAAAACAAGACATGAAAATATAAAACAAGCTAAGATACGATATAAAATCAGTTACGTACTCAGTAATCAGAATACTTATACACGTAAACTATTTATGTAGCATTATTGAGATCGAATTATGAATCTCTTCCGTTCTTCTTCCTTGTTCACTGGACATAAGGTACGGATTCTCCGTCCTTTCAGTATGGACATTCTTTTCGTTCTTCTTCTTTGTTTTCCGAGTATATGTTTTATATGTTTTGATTTGCTTATGTTTAATTAAATGCCTAAGCCATATATACATGCATGACCAGTTTCACCTAGTTATGGAGGTACCATAACCATAACACTAGAGGCACCAGTGTTATGACTTCACCACGGTGGAATGATAGCTCGTGGCGTCCCTTTCAGCTTTTGGCCATATTATTATATTATCATGTGGGGCGTATGGGTGCATCCTAGATTACATGTTTTTACAGATTATTCAGGTGAATGTGGTGTGTGCCTTGCATCCTTCACAAGGAGCTGATCCCTCCTACCCATTTACTAGTTAATTAGAGGCATCCCCTCTAATTGCATGATGAGGTCACCCCTCCACGTATTCATGCACGTTGATATTTCATGACCTATATTGGCTAATGGTGAACATGTTAAACAGTTTTCATAAGATAAACATAAGGCTTTTCAAACTATAAAACCAGTTTTACTAAGTTATACCAAGTTTTCCAAGACTTAATCAATTCTGCTACTATATGTTGTATATGCTTATGTTAATCTTTCTATGTTTGTATATCCGCTCACTGAGCGTTATGCTCATCCGTTTTCCTTTCATGTTCCCAAAACGGCAGGTACTCAGGGACGCTCGTAGACTCTAAGCGTACGTGCATATGGATTGGAAGCTTTCTAGCCTTCATTACTTTATGCATTTCATCATACATTTTGCTACTCATTTCCATGGACATTGTTTAGTCCTTTTCATATACAGTACTTATGTTTGTGTGTGATGAGCTTTTACTTTGGGGTACCGATGTTTGTTTCTGGTATTTCCTTTATGGTCATGTAATGTTTAAGACACTTACCCTTGTATGCTTTGATGACACGCCATAATCACGCGTGACATTCCATTTATCAAAATGGGGTGTTACGATTTTAATTTCTGTTTTTGTTCGAGTCATTAGGTTCGAGTCTTGATAGGATTAGAGTTTTGTTGTGCAAGAATGAGGCGATGGGATTAGATGGATAGAGTCGGTGTTGTATTTGATTGAATATGTAGTCTGTAATGTGTGGCATGGGTCTCGTCAGTTTTTAAACAACATGGTCAGGTCGCAATGATTTAAAAAAAATCCATCGCAATGTTTTCAAGCCAGTATCACAATCCATTTTGCCATCGCAATGTTGTAAAAAATTCTATCGCAAAAAATGACATCGCAATGTGTCATCGTAATGATGCATCGGAATGTGTCATCGCAATGATGCATCGGAATGTGTCATCGCAATGATGCATCAGAATGTGCAAAATCATATCCATCGGAATGTTGAAACTAAAATCTTATCCGAATGGTACTTCCGGATTTTCTGGATCTAAAGTTTTCTGAATCTGATATTCATCTTTATCTTCAAGAAAAAATTATAAAAATTAATAGTACTTTTAAACCCAATAGCAGATCTAAAAAATAGATGAAACCAGAAAGATTAAACATCAGACGTGCACTTATGACCAGATCTAATATGGTTGCAAACTTTTGACCAGATACTTGTTTGACAGACAACTGAAACCAGACTAGCTAGTGATATTCAGACATTTGAGACAACAAAGCTGTGACAAGAGACCATCGAGACAAAATGATAATAGCAGATATGACAATGATAAACCATGACAAAACTGTGACAAAAAAATTATATCAGATTCGAACCAGATAAAATTTTGACCACCAAATCAAGAGACAAAAAACACGACCGATCCAAGGACAGAATCATCGGATCTGATGCCAGTTGCGGATTTGCTATTTACTATGATCTGGTGGTCTAGGTGGGTGGTGGTAATAGATGACAGCCATTGTTGGAGATAGAGAGAGAAGGTTGTGTGTGTAAAGAGAAAGGAAAAATATATCCAATGAAAATGGGAAAAACACAAACAACAACCCCTCCTTAGAAGCCTTGGAGTGGTATTTATAGTCACTCACGCTACATATTATACATCGTTTCCTAGTCTAGTCCTTGCGTGAGTGACTACGATAAGTAATGGGAAATCTTAAATGTCGTCACATAAAGTGAATTTGCAACATAAGTGATCGAGGGACCCATTTTTGTAATGAACAATTTATAAAAGTTCTAAAGAAACATGGTGTCACTCATCGACTTTCGAAGGCTTATCACCCTCAAACGAGTGGTCAAGTGGAGGTCTCAAACCGAGCTCTTAAGGGGATTTTGGAGCGCCCTATTGAGAAAATCGCACTTCATGGTCGGATAAATTGGATGATGCATTGTGGGCCTTCCGTACGGCCTATAAGACTCCCATTGGTTGTACACCATTTAGGTTGGTCTACGAAAATGCATGCCTCTTTCCAATTGAACTCGAACATAAGGCGTATTGGGCTCTAAAACATTGAATCTTCGATTTATAGACCGCGGGTGATCATCGCAAGGTTCAATTGAATGAACTAAGTGAATTAAGGGATCAAGCTTATGGGAACTCTTTGATCTATAAAGATAAGAGTGAGAGGATTCATGACTCTAAGATCAAAAACCGCATTTTCAATGTTGGTGATCAGGTCCTCTTATTCAACTATAGACTTAAGATTTTATCGGGCAAGCTTAAGTCCCATTGGTTCGGACCATTCACCATTTCACAAGTATTGCCTTATGGCACCGTTGAGCTAGCTCAAAAAGACGGACCTAACTTTAAGGTGAATGGTCATCGAGTGAAGCACTATTTTGGAGGGGACATACCTACGAGGTTGTTCCGGATCTCCAAACTTTCCCTAAGGACCAATGAATGCGGGGATCGAGTCGAGCTCATGACTCAGTTAACAAAAACGAGGTGCCTTATGGAGGATTTCCATACATTCTATCTTCTTTCTATTTTCTAACACTAATAATGGCTTGATCTTTTCAAGCTCGTGCTCATGTTTTGTTGTGATGTGAATCTTAGGTTTGACCCTAATCATTGAAGACTCTCGTGTTTGGTTTTTGCCCAGTCCACTCGAGCTTCCATACTTTTATTGTCAAATGGGGAATTTGTTATCCTTTGATTTTTATCGACTAACGTTTTATCATGGGCATAATTAATAAACGGCTTATAGATTTGCGTACTCTTACCATGTTAGGACTTTTTCATTCAACTCTTCGTGTTCTAGAATGGGGGTGTTATTCTTGAGCTAGGAAACATTAAGGACAAAGTTTGGTTCTAGCATGGGGGAGTCAATCGATATATTTGCTTGCACTTGGTTTAGGCGTGTTCTTACGTAATCGTTTTTCTCATTTTTCATAAAAAATTTAAATTTTTAGTGCAATTTTGTGTTTATTAATAAAGTAAATAAGTGTTTTGACACAAATGTAGGCTTTCTGTTGGAGAGAATAAGAATAGTTTTTGAATCGACCGTTTTATACCTTAGCTCATTCCTTAACATGCTTAAATCAAGTTTTGCTAGACTTTTATATAGGGAACTTTAAAACGCGAAAGTCTTCACTCGAAAGGGTTTAAGAACAAGAACTTTTCGCAAGTTCCTATAATTGATCCTAGAAATTCATTTATCGAGGGAACTTTAAAACGCAAATTCTAAACTTGAAAAAGTCGAAGAAGATGCAAGATCCTATAGATGACTTGAAAACCCGAAACTTTGATTTAATATAGTCTTAATTTAGACTTGCAAGGCTAAGTATCCATTAGTCTCACATCTTTGAGATTTTACAATATGGAGAATAAGAGATGATAGAGTTGATCATAAGTTTTGAGGTTAAGTCTTCCTTATATACGTTTTTTGTGTGGCTCTTTCTCCTCATATTTATTTTTCACGCTTAAATATTTAATTGTTTAATAAATGAAGTTTTTAGCGGTTTGGGTTCAATATCTTAGCTCTTAACTCCTTTTTCTTCCCTTGTAATTAAAGTAAGAACACATTGAGGGTGTCAGCGTCATGGACTTTTTGATCATGGGATTGCGTAATTTGGCTTACAATATGTATCATAAATAAAGAAGAATAAACAAAAACATGTTCTCTATGAGCCTTCGGGTTGGAGTCATGTAGCACTAGCCTTGTCATTAGAGCCTTAGGGTGTATGGCATGGTGAAGTGTTTAATAAAAATTGCTTCATCATTATTTCAAAGAGCCTTAGGGTGTGAAGTGATGGTGAATGTCAATTCCCTTGTTTATGGTTCAAGGAGCCTTAGGGTGTGTAATACAAAGCTTTTTGCTAAGTATAAAATCTTTATCGTCCGATCTCCTCGAATTGATTACCGGCTAAGAGTGTAACTCAATTGTCTTTTGGAAAACAAGAGGATGTGTTGATTTGTTTGATTATCTAAAAGCAAGTAATTGAAATTGTCGTTGAGTAAAATGGAAGTCTTAAAATTAAACTACAAATAAAAGCATGCAATCTTTGGAAATTAAAACTTAAATAATCAGAAACTTAGAAACTTGCTTAAAAATAAACTAAGACAAAAGGCGGGAAAGAGCAAATTTGAAAGTCTAACGAAAATAGAACAAAGCAGATCGCAACGCGATCGTACCCAAACAATAGGATGGATCGTGTCCACCGATCGCACTCAATGCGATCACAACAAAGGAATCAGATCGTACTCACTAGTACGATGGGTAACGTGATCGTACTTCCAGATCGCAACCACGATCGCAACAAGTGGATCGTGGTGCTTGATCGTGGTTTGTGATCGCAACACAATAATCGCAATCAATGCGATGGAAACAAGGCATCGTGACACACCATCGCACTCCCAGGTCGTAATCAATGATCGTGGTGTGTGATCGTAACAGGGAAGAACAGATGGATCGCACTCAATGCAATCGTACCCCAAGATCATGACCAAGTAAAACCTTCTATGATGGAAATGGCATCCAACAAGTAAATAAGCTTAAACTAATAAGCAGTAACCAATAAGCACTTTCAACTTGGAAAAGATTAAAAGAAAAGATGAAGTTTTAGTGAGAGAAAGTTAAACACTTTCTCTCTCTAAAATGAAAACTAAACAAAGAAAAAATAAAACTAGCTAACCAACCTCCTAATGTGATTAGGAGGGTATTTATAGGCTAAGTGGGAAGTGCATGTGTGGTGTGCTTCCTTCTTTCTTTTCTTCTCGACTCGATTTAAATCTTTGTCTTTTCTCGACGTCGTCTCGGGATTTGAACTTGTCTTAATAATTTTCTTCTTTAATTTAGACTTAAGTTCTTCGACTTCATTAAACTTCCGTCTTTAGACTTTTTCTTCGATAAATCTTCAGAATAGGTCTTGGACATCCGTTCTTTAAGCACTCTTGATCTCTTGACTTCGTCTTTTCTCGTTTTCTTCGATAAAAGTCCGTGAAAGCCCGTGTTTTCTTCCTTTTTCATCTTTTGGTCCTAAAACACAATGAAAACACAAACCACGCATAATTCCGACTTTTACGACATAAACTACACGTTTTGGTCTTGTTATTATTGGAAATAAGTGGTAAAAGGATAAGTGTTTTCACACTTATTAAATCCCCTACACTTGACTATTGCAATGCCCTCATGCAATGCATTAATTTTAAAGCACGGTTTACATTTCTCATCATAAATAACCCACCTTGGCCTTTATTAAATACTAAACACTAAGAAAACTTTTAAAAAAACAAAACAAGCAGAGAAAACGAAGACTTACATTGGGTTTTTGGTTGTCATGAATGTTCATCATTCTCAAGTTTCACGTTCCCCATACCAAGCTTAAAAACGAGATCATTGTTATTATAAGTTAGCAAACTAACACGAATTCATGTGGGCCAATTATTCACTTAGACTCCCTTATTCCTAGGTGTATCTCTTATATTTTATTTTTGTCTTGAATGATCACGAGGATGCATTGTTTGACTTATTTCGATAGTTATTTAGGCCGAAAATAAAGTGGACGATTTAATCAATAGTTAGCTAAAGGACAAAATCTTTTAAAACTGCTTCTCGGGACCTCATAAATTTCATATCTTGGCATAACTCGCTTCACGATTTGAGACCTTTCTCGGACCGATATTTGGCAGCGACTTCATACTTCTAATCTTTGAGAGACATTCTTGAAATTATGGTCTTCTCTTCATAATAGGAATTTCTTCACTTGAAGTATTGAGAGATTCTTCATCTTTGGACCACGACTTCTTCATGTTTCTCCAATCTTTATTTTGGACTTTGATATACAACGATCCGCCTCCTTTTAGGACATGGATCTATTTATCCTCATACCTTGTTAGGGCCTTTTTGGATAGATTTCTCCATGATCTTTACGGGAGTATTTGCTTTTCGTCGTGTGTCTCGATCCTTCATATTGATTTTTGATAAATGATTCTTCACATCACTTTTGGATCTTTAGCAACAAAATGTAGCCCTCATGCCTTGTTAGGGCCTTTTCGGACTCGCCAATCTTCGCATCCCGCTTCAATAAGTTATGCCTTGGCTATGAACTCTAATTAATACCGAGAAACTTTTAAACGATCATGGGCTAGAAGCTAAGTAACTTTTCAAATCGTACAACCTTATTTATTGTAGATAAATTTATTAACAAGCGATGGGATAATAGGCTCATAATTAACTCACATAAATTCACGAAAGAATACCATACTTATAATTGACTCTATCATCTCTTGTCCTCCACAGGTTAAAATCTCAAGGAATAAGACTCGTGGATGCCTAGCCTATTAAATCAATGTTTTGGGTTTTCGAGTCATCTATAGGATCTTGCAAATTCTTAGACTTTTTCAAGTTTAGAAATCGCATTTTAAAGTTCCCTTGATAAACAACTCTCTAGGATCAATTATAGGAACTTGCGAAAAGTTCTTGTTCTTAACCCGTGAAAGTTAAGACTTTCGCGTTTTAAAGCTCCCTATATAAAAGCGTAGCAAAACTTGACTTAAACACGTTAAGGATACTAGCTAGAGTAAACTTAGATAAGTAAACTCGGGTTGAGTCAAAATATTCACGACTTTGAAAAATTTAAAACCTCTTTATTGAAAATTTATTCTAGCAAAGAAAGTAAATAACGCTAACAAAGGAAAATACTACTATACAACTAGGCCAAAGTAGATTAAAAATTTTGAAAAATGTCGAAAAATCAAATTTTCTGGTTAAAATGAGGGCAAATTCATGGAAAAGACCACTTACTTCGTTAGAAGTCCCCCTACACTTGATATAAACATTGTCCTCAATGTTTAAGCATGTGGGAGTAAACTCCCCGACACTTATTACATTGTGCACTTTGTTTAAGTCTTGCTAAGGAAAGGACAACTAGAGTGATTTCAATGTGAACATATAAGATATGAAATATTGAATCATGATAGTTTAGGATAGAACCAGGAAGATGGGAACACGGGATCACGGTTCATCAAAAGTCATCGAGGTGCTCTTTGAAGCTTGAATCCCTGCAGAGAATAAGAAACAAGACAACAGCACATACAGGACTCCCCCTACACTTATTATGAAAGCGGTAAAGGATAGATCACGGGTTGCCTCCCGAGAAGCGCTTGTTTTTTATAATCGAGTCACGAACCTGACTCGACCCAAAACTAGTTCATGGGAAACGTGGTGAGGGATGGAATCATCTCATGAGAGATGTCCTCACCAAAGTACAGCTTCAAACGCTGGCCATTCACCTTAAAATTAGGCCCATTTGGTTGAGAAAGCTCAATGGTGCCATATGGAAAGACTTTGGCGACGGTAAATGGACCAGACCATCGGCTCTTCAACTTGACCGAGAAGATCTTCAATCGAGAGTTAAAATGTAAGACTTGGTCACCCACGTGGAACTCTCGGTTCTTAATCCTTGCATCATGGATGATCTTAGTCTTCTCTTTGTAGATCAGTGAGTTCTCGTAAGCTTCATTCCTCAGTTCATTAAGCTCGTTGAGTTGAATCTTCCGAAGATCACCGGCTTTGTTGATGTCGAAGTTATCCCACTTCAAGGCCCAGTACGCCTTGTGTTCCAGCCTGATAGGGAGGTGGCATGCTTTCCCGTACACAAGACGATAAGGTGTACAACCAATCGGCGTCTTATAGGCGGTACGGAAAGCCCACAAAGCATCATCTAATTTCTCGGTCCACGCGGCACGATGCTCTCCCATAGTTCTCTCAAGAATTCGCTTCAATCCGCGGTTAGAAATCTCGGCTTGCCCATTTGTTTGGGGATGATAAGCGGTGGAAAGACGGTGATTGACACCATACTTAGCCATGACTCTTGCGAATTGATCATTGCAAAAATGAGTCCCGCGGTCACTGATGATAGCACGAGGAACACCGAATCGAGCAAAAAGCTGCTTTAAAAAGTTCACAACCACCCTCGCATCATTCGTAGGGAGAGCCTTAGCTTCAACCTATTTGGAAACATAGTCAACGGCTACGAGGATGTACTTGTTCCCTTTAGATTATGGAAATGGCCCCATAAAGTCGATGCCCCATACATCAAAGATTTCACATTCTTGTATGAAATTTTAGAATCTTGCTTAGTCAACAAGTAATTCAACACGGAATGGTCGGTATAGACAATTGTGGTGGAAAGGACAAGATAGTGGCGGAACTTCTCAAAAGCATACACTACAGCTAAAAGCTCTTTTTCGGTAGTGGTATAATGCAATTGAGCCCCCGTCATTGTCTTGCTAGCATAATGGATTAGTTGGAAGTGTTTGTTCACTCTTTGTCCCAAAACCGCTCCAATAGCAAAGTCGCTAGCATCACACATCACGTAAAGGTAGCTCCCAATTAGGGGTAACCAAGACCGGTGCCTTAGTTAACTTATCCTTGAGAAGATTGAAAGCTTCAGTACACTCTTTGGAAAAGATAAATGGAGTATCTTTTTCCAAGAGGTGGGTCATCGGACGAGCGATTTTAGAGAAATCCTGAATGATACGACGATAGAAGCCCGCATGACCCAGAAAACTTCTCACACCCTTCACGGTTGAAGGTGGAGGTAATTTGGCTATGACATCCACTTTAGCAGGGTCCACTTCAAGACCGGCTTTAGAGATTTTATGTCCCAGCACAATGCCTTCTTTTACCATGAAATGGCATTTTTCCCAATTCAGAACAAGGCGATTGTCTTCACACCACTTAAGCATACGTTCTAAATTGGCAAGGCAAGAAGAGAATGAATCACCATAGACCGAGAAATCATCCATGAAGACTTCCATGGTTTCTTCAACCATGTCATGGAAGATAGCCATAATGCACCTTTGGAATGTCCCTGGAGCATTGCATAAGCCAAAAGGCATTCTTTTATAAGCAAATGTGCCGTAGGGATCAATGGGTATTCGGGATCAAAGGGTATTTGAAAATAACCCGAGAAACCGTCTAAGAAGCAGTAATAGTCATTACCCGCTAGATGTTCAAGCATTTGGTCCATGAAAGGAAGGGGAAAATGATCCTTTCTCGTAGCATCTTTGAGTTTGCGATAGTCTATACTAACTCTCCACCCTGTAATGAGACGAGTAGGAATCAACTCGTTGTTTCATTGGGAACAACGGTGATTCCACCTTTCTTAGGGACACAATGGACTGGACTAACCCATGGTGAATCCGAGATAGGGTAAATCATGCCCGCATCAAGAAGTTTGATAACCTCTTTTTTGATAACGTCATGGATCTTAGGATTCACCCTTCTTTGGCTTTGAATAGTGGGTTTAAAGTCGTCCTCCATGAGAATTTTATGTGTGCAAAAGTGAGGATCAATTCCACGAATATCGAAGATTTTCCAAGCAATCGCTTTCTTATGATTCTTCAGCACGGCGATAAGTCGGGATTTTTCTTCTTCTTTCAGGTCCTTTGCGATGATGATCAGTAACTTCTTGTTGTCTTCAAGGAAAACGTACTCGAGATGAGACGGAAGATCTTTAAGCTCTAAATCCGGAGGATTTTCGATGGACGGTGTAGTCAACTTCGGATCATCGGTAGAGATAGCCTTAGGAGACTGTGGAGAAATATGGTCCTCATTGAGAAGTTTCTCAATGGTACGAATGTCTTCATCCTAATTGGAGGGAGAATCGTCATATTGCAAATCCACATCTCCCAGAGTTGCTTCAAATTCTTTCAAGAGGAAATCACTTTCTCCAAATGGAGTTAGTGATGGAGCAATAGAGGCAACGGTCTCAACAGTGGGTAGAGAAGAAGAACCACTTTTACAAGCATCTTTGAAATGTTCTTCACAAGCCTCATCAAGAACGTCAATAGCATTAACACTCTCATATGAATAAGGCTGCTTAGAAATCTTACACATGTTGAAGACGATTTTCTCGTCACCAACTCTCATGATTATTTGGCCCGTGGCTACATCAATGAGAGTGCGACCGGTCCTCAAGAAGGGACGTCCAACGATTAATGGAACACGGGGGTCCATCTCGTAGTCAACGACAACAAAATCCTCCGGGAAGGTGAATTTGTCAACGCCAACGAAGACGTCTTCGGCTATCCCCACTGGATAAGCAACTGTCCGATTAGCTAATTCCAAAGTCATTTTGGTGGGGACTAGCTCGGGGAGTGATAATTGCTTCCAAACACTTAAAGGCATTAAGTTTATACTAGCACCTAGATCGGCTAGGGCCATGCAATTCTCTACTCCCGGAAAGTTGCAAGGAATCAAGAAGCGACCCGGATCACCAAGTTTGGTGGGCAATTTCCTTAAGAGAACCGCAGAGCAATTCTCATTAAGTTGGGTATTAGCAATATCAAGAAGCTTTTCCTTGTCACTGAGAAGATCTTTAAACATCTTCGCATATTTAGGCATGTGAGCGAGAGCCTCGGCAAAGGAGATGTTAAAATTCAATTGTTTAAACATTTTAAGAAAGTTTGGAACTTGAATATCATCCTTGCTCTTTTGCTTCTCTTTCCTCAACCTTGAAGGATAATGTATATCGGATGAAGAGGAAGGCTTTAGAGGAATAGGATCACTCACAACCGCGGGTTGTGGGGGAATGGGGTAAGAAGATAAAGGAGGTGACGAAATTTGTTCTTTTTCCTTGTTCACAATCACGGGTGGAGGTGTAGGAAGCTCGGGTTCCGTATAACCTTTTCCACTACGAGTGGTGATTGCTTTCATCTCCCCTCGTGGATTAGCAACGGTGTTACTCGGAAGAGTACCCGAAGAAGAGGGTTGATTACCTTGGAAGAGCGAACCGATCATATCACGTATATTATCTGCTTGAGTGCTGAAAGAGTCTCTCATGTCTACGCGAATATCATTGCTTTGTTTCGCCATGTCATTCCTTAGCTCGGCTCGAATATCGCTCCCTTGTTTCGCCATGTCTCCCTTCAAGTTGATGAATTGACTCTAAAGATTCGTTACCATCTCTCTATTACTCATCATGGACGTCTCGATGTCTTGATTCAACACCGTTGGTTGATTGAGAGGTGGAGCTTGGTAAGCTTGAGAATTTCCTTGAGGTGGATATGAGTTTCTTTGGGATTGATATTGATTGTTAGCACGAGGTTGGGTTGCGTTATTTCGGTTATAGCTTTGTTGTTGGTTTTGGTTTTGAGGAGTAAAACCGGGTGGTGCAAGATAGTTGTTTGAACGATAACTTAGCAAGTTACGGTCTCCTTGAGGACGAGCTTGATAGCCTCCCGTGGAATAAGTACCGTATGCCGCGTTAACGTTTTCACAAAAATTGCCTTGAGTAGAAGGACAATCATTGTAAGAATGAGGACCACCACATGTGTCACAAGAAATAGCAACGGCTTTAGCTTGTTGAGTGGTGTTATTAGCCAAAATTTGCATATTTTTGCTCATTTCGATAATGGCTCGTTCCATGGCGGACATGTCGGTGGTGGAAGAAGTAGATGAAACATTGACTCTCGGATTAGATCTTGAGGATGCGGATGAATCCCAAATCTTGTGGTGAGTAGTCATGTTTTCTATCAACTCTCTACACTCCTCCGGTCTCCTTTTCATAAAAGTACAACCGGCGGCGGCATTAATCGTATCACGATCACGAAAAGTGAGACCATGTTAGAAAGTATCGATAAGAGTGACGGGGAGCATGTTATGATTTGGACAAGGGTCGATCAAATCATTGTAGCGTTCCCAAGCATCGAAGAGCGATTCATCATTGTCTTGCATGAATCCACTAATTTGGTTACGAAGGCTCGTGACCATGGATGGTGGAAAATAGCGCGACAAAAAGTGTTGAGTCATGTCGTCCCAAGTATGAATAGAATTCTTTGGGAGACGGTCAAACCATTTTTCGGCATGGTAAGAAAGCGAGTGGGGAAATAGTTGAAGGCGAAGTACATCCATAGAAGCACCGGGCAGCTTCATGCTTTGGGTGATGGTAATGAATTTGTCGAGGTGTTTGTGGGCATCATCCGGTATTCCGCGAAATGGATTAGTTTACACTTGTTGGATCATGTGATGCTTCAACGAAAACTCTTGAGCCGTGATTTGCATCGGCGCAATCGGGCCTCCACGTCCATTCATCGTAGGTTGGCATAGCTCCTCCATAGTTCGTAAGTCGGGTAGGGGTGGATTATTCATGTTGGGGTGAGGTGGATTATTATTGTTGTTGTGTACACCGGCCATGTCTAAATTATCGAGAGTCTCGGGCTCGGGATAAGACGTTGATCGAGTACGCATACACTAAAAAGAAAATGCAAAAGAAAAATATTTTTGGTTTTATAGGTTTTTTAATTTTTATTTTTTTGTATTTTTGAAAATTTTATATTTTTTATGGGTTTTGAAAACTTTGAGCAAGGAAAATAACGTTCTTATAAGAACGGGTCCCAAAATTCAGTGCGTCTCTCACTAGAAACCGTTAATCTTAACGAAAAGAGCCGGCAGCGGCGCCATTTAATACAAAGCTTTTTGCTAAGTATAAAATCTTTATCGTCCGATCTCCTCGAATTGATTACCGACTAAGAGTGTGACTCAATTGTCTTTTGGAAAACAAGAGGATGTGTTGGTTTGTTTGATTATCTAAAAGCAAGTAATTGAAATTGTCGTTGAGTAAAATGGAAGTCTTAAAATTAAACTACAAATAAAAGCGTGCAATCTTTGGAAATTAAAACTTAAATAATCAAAAACTTAGAAACTTGCTTAAAAATAAACTAAGACAAAAGGCGGGAAAGAGCAAATTTGAAAGTCTAAGGAAAATAGAACAAAGCAGATCGTAACGTGATCGTACCCAAACAATAGGATGGATCGTGTCCACCGATCGCACTCAATGCGATCACAACAAAGGAATCAGATCGTACTCACTAGTACGATGGGTAACTTGATCGTACTACCAGATCGCAACCACGATCGCAACAAGTGGATCGTGGTGCTTGATCGTGGTTTGTGATCGCAACACAAAAGAATCACAATCAATGCGATGGAAACAAGGCATCGTGACACACCATCGCACTCCCAGATCGTAATCAATGATCGTGGTGTGTGATCGTAACAGGGAAGAACAGATGGATCGCACTCAATGCAATCGTACCCCAAGATCGTGACCAAGTAAAACCTTCTAAGATGGAAATGGCGTCTAACAAGTAAATAAGCTTAAACTAATAAGCAGTAACCAATAAGCACTTTCAACTTGGAAAAGATTAAATAAGCACAATTTCGAAACTTTTTAGGAATCTAAACACGTAACCTTTATAAACCGAGCTTTAAAAAGATAAACTTTTTAAGAACGTTTAAAGGTTGATAAGCTAAAACAACGAATAAGCCACTAAAAATTAAGAGCTTATAGCTTATACGTCTAAGAGCTTATGTAAGAATAAAAGAAATGAATTTTCTAACCACACAACATCAAACTCAATCACGGATCATGAATGATTCGGATCAAAAGTGAAGTTTCGGATTAAGGAATAAGCAAAATCAAGAAATGTAGAAGGAGATTAAAAAACACAAAGCTTAAACTTAAAATTTTTGATTAATAAAACTCAAATACAAAGATTAACTAAAGCTTAACTTAAAAGAAAAGATGTAGTTTTAGTGAGAGAAAGTTAAACACTTTCTTTCTTTAAAACGAAAACTGAACAAAGAAAAAATAAAACTAGCTAACCACCCTCCTAATGTGATTAGGAGGGTATTTATAGGCTAAGTGGGAAGTGCATGTGTGGTGTGCTTCCTTCTTTCTTTTCTTCTCGACTCGATTTAAATCTTTGTCTTTTCTCAACGTCGTCTCGGGATTTGCACTTGTCTTAATAATTTTCTTCTTTAATTTAGACTAAAGTTCTTCGACTTCATTAAACTTCCGTCTTTAGACTTTTTTTTCGATAAATCCTCAGAATAGGTCTTGGACATCCGTTCTTTAAGCACTCTTGATCTCTTGACTTCGTCTTTTCTCGTTTTCTTCGATAAAAGTCCGTGAAAGCCCGTGTTTTCTTCCTTTTTCATCTTTTGGTCCTAAAACACAATAAAAACACAAACCACGCATAATTCCGACTTTTACGACATAAACTACACGTTTTGGTCTTGTTATTATTGGAAATAAGTGGTAAAAGGATAAGTATTTTCACACTTATTAGTGTGGATCATAGATAAGGAGCACTTTTACATCTTAAAGAGCCTCAAGGTATATGATGTAAATGTTGCTAACTCCATTATAAAGTTAAATCGACTTTGGAGGAATAATTGTTGCTTAAGTAGTCCTATTAGCCAAATTTCAGATCCAGGAATTCATTCCTAAAAGCGTGTTAAGTTATCCTTGATGTGGGCTTTCTTTAGTGACAACGGTTTTTGAGGATGAGGTTAGGTTCTAAGTGTTGGGTTTTCACCGTTTTTGCCTTCATTTTTTGACTAATAATTATTAAATAAGTCAAATGATCCTATGGGTGAATGACAATCTTTAAAATCTAGAGATACAAATAGGAATAAAGGAGATTGAGTTTAACACAAATTACTTGTATGAGTGGTCTTAACATTGGAACTTATGATTGACAATGATCTTGTTTTTAAACTTGGCATGGAAAGAGTGAAAAGTCGAGGACGATGAATCTATTGGAGTTTTATGATCCTAAAAGTTACTTCTTAATAATGAAAGCAATGCATTATGTCTTTGTAAATAAAGTGTCAAAAGTTGAACAAAAGTGTAGTTAGTAGCTTTATTTTATCATTGCGTGAGGACACGGCAATTGCTTAGCAAAGGGAGTTTGATATGAGTGTAATTACTCATATCATTTATATCACAAAACGGAATTATATTGCATATTTTGTATAAATATTGCATTGCATATGTTTGTTTTATTGTTTTATTTGTGTAGGTACCAAGATCACAAAAACCAGCAAAATCGACATGAGTTTGAAGATTGTATAAGTATGGTAATCTATGATTTATCAAGAGGGTTGTTGTTTCTAGAGAGAGAAAGTAGAGAGAGATGAGAGAAAATGTAAATGTATTATGTGTGAAATGAAAGCAACCAACACCCCTTTCCATGGTGGAAAGGGGTTTATATACCCAAGTCCCTTAGTGGACTTGGGTCTCCGACCCATGAACATGCTCATGGGTCAGGCTTACATAAACTTTAATTAAACTACACTACGAGCTCTTAACTATATTGGTCGAGTGACCGAGACATTCTAAATACGAAAAACGTATTACCAACAATCTCCCCCAAAGGGAGGTCACTCCAAATTATAAAGTCCTAATCTAGCATGTTAGATCTTCGTTCTCGTGCTCATAGTCCACTTTCTCTTTTACTTCTTTTTCTTTACTTCATTCTTGTGAATATGTGTTAATTGCCCTCAGGATTTTGGCTTAGAGCATGTTCTTTTTTACCTTTCACGTGCAATCTTTGCCTTCTTGTGATGTTTTCCTCTTCGTGACTTCATGTCCCACATACCTATCCTTTGTTGAATTCTTGAAAGTTTCATAGTTGATACAGCAAAAGACATTTGGGTCAGACTTTCTTGAATTTACTGAAATGTTTGACGCAGAAGGAATAAGTATGTGAAGGCGACTTCAGCTGGTACACCGTAACGCCACCGTTTTCAAATGCAGCAACATTATAAGACACAAATAAAATGGCTTTGACATTTTATTCTGATTCGGTAGCATTTTACCTCCGGTCGGTGAGGACCATTGGACGATAATAAATATCGTACTTGTGACAGGTAGCTCTAATTAAAGATCTCCTTGACAAGATTTCGCGGGTAAACCCGTTCTCTTTATTCGATCGTCCAAAGCTGACAACGAAGATAAAGAGTAAATCATTTGGATTATGAAATCCGTATGATTGAAGCCGTCAATTCATGAACCTGGAACAAGTGAATTTCAATTAAGATATTCACCATTGTTGCTTTCCGGTTGTCACGAACTAGATTCTAATAAAATCTTGCTAGTCACCTACCACAGTGTTGTTTAATGTTGACACTGGAAGGATTTCCACTCGTCACTGTGGACAAAAAAGAGTGCCACTCTGAGAGTTCTGGCAAGATCACTTAGATAATGCGTAGAGGCCCTGGAACAAGTTTAATCTCAATTAAGAGTTAAACCATCATTTATTTCTAGTTATCACAAGATAATCTCGATTAAGAGTTAAACCATCTGCTTGGCAGACCTTTGGAGGTTACTGCAGGCCAAGTATGAGACTGAAGCACCTACTTCAGTCAATGGAATAAAGATCTGGTCTACATTTAAGAAAATGTGTGCACCAGATGAAGAAGATCCTGTTTGGAAGGATCTTGATGATGATATCAGTGGACTTCAATGGCGTCTATATTCAGCAGTTGGTGTGTATCATTTGAGTTCTACAATGTTTTCTGAGTATCTTCTTGTGGATGCTGAGTATCCTATGTCCAAATATGTTTTGAAGAAAATGATGACAACACAGCTGGAGATAGACTACTCAAGTGACGTGGCCAAAGATTTGATTAGATATATTTATTTCCAATTTGATAATATTTGTAAGAATCCTCCTAGTTCTTAGTTTTTATTCAGAAACTTGATTACTAGAGTAGATATCAAGTTTAGGGGAGGATTGTTGGGAATAAAATGTAGCCAAAACACTTGGACGCTGTCAAGAGCAATTTGGATGTTGATAAGACGAAATCAAGCGTTGACAGGACAAGCGTTGACAGGAAGAAGTCAAGCGTAGATAAAAAGACGTCAAGCACTGATAGAAGACTTAGTCAACACATTTTATGTTTCTAGTATGTTTCTAGTAAAGATATGTTCGATAATGTATTTTCTATGTTTATCTTTACCAAGAATAGCTGATACGTAGACTCTTGTACAAGGTTCCTTAATCTATAAAAGGAGGACTATAGGTTTTAGTTTAAGATACGTTTTACACTTTCATTGTACGCAAGTTCGATTTATCAATCAAAGTGAAAGTTTGGTTTATCTTGTTTGTGTGTTCTTGTTTGAGTATTAATTGCGCATAATACTTGAATTGTTTCATATACAACAAAGTTTCTCTACGTGTTTAACTTGATTTAATCTCGTTTACACAAGCTAAATCGATCTAAGTTTGGGATCAACAAAGATGAAAGCACTTGGTACACTGGTAACTCCCCCAACCCTCCAACGAGAGGTCAAGGGATCAAGTCGGGCCAAGCTGAGCTTTTTGCTCTTTTTTTTCTTTTTTGTTTTGGACAGAGTCAACCCCACAAGTAGTGGGCTTGTGGGGAGGTGAGATAAGCAGTAAAAGCCAGAAATAAGCACTAATAAGCTAACACTAATCACCAGTTAAAGCAATGAAACATACAATCCCTTTATAGCTATCAGTGGCAAAGCCAAGAAGAAGTGGGAAGTATTCTTCCCACCGACCGAGTAAAAGGCACAGGGATTTGCTGATGCAATTGACCACTATTGCTTCTTTCAAATGACAAGATTTCATAAACAGCTCAAGTAACAAACAATTCAAAGTTCACACACCCCTAGGTGGGTATGTCAGCCTACTTTCCACAAACTTTCAAAACTAAATACCAAAAAGAAACACATATCTAGGAGATGATGTGTGTTACCAATTTTATTTTGCTCAAGATAGATTTAAAACAACAACTAAAATTTTTATCTACCCTAACATACAAAGTTTGTGCATGCATGAGGTATCCCAAGTGTGTGTCACCCAACTCTTGAACATACATATACCAAACACTCCTTAACCAACTGTTATCAAACTTTTAACAAGAAAATTTCATGCAAATCTAACTAACATCTAATCAACTAGCAAATTGATGCAACAATACTAAAATGACTAAAATTTCATCAGTTACTACACACGAATGTTCAGTCAAGCTTTACTGCATATGCACACGATTTTTAGTAGAATAACCAAGGGAGTTCAAGGATACCTCATTTAGCGTTGTTCAATCCAAATAACCACCTGATACCACCTGCTCAACTACGACTGCCAAAGGGGTGCTTATGCATGGAGCTTGTGTGAACTGTTTGTAGAGAAGTTCTACCACAGACCTGTCAAGGACTACAACAGTCCTTGACCTAATATCTTCTCTTTTTTCTGTTTCGAACACACCACAACAATGAAACCACAAGCCTTAAAAGCTAACCAAAGGGTGTTGTTGATGACGTATAGTCCCCAGCCGGGTCATGAACCCGGCCCACGGGTACTACCCGCATCCGGCCCATCACATATGGGTGGGATGAAGTCAGTCAGGCTTATGGGCTTGAATGAACAGTAACCGCACGCACGTGTGCGGCCCACGGCCCGGTGCGGCAGACACGGCCGACATAGGGTAAGGCAGGATAATATTCTGTCTAGGAATATCTTTACCCCAATAAGAGAGGATATTCACTACCAGAATTAGAAGATAGCAATCATTCTAATTCTGGTGCTTATCTCTTCCTTGGGGCCGAAGGATCAGTGAAAGCCCACTAGGGTTTCACTGCCTATAAAAGGAACCCCCAAGGGTTCCACAAAGGTATCACAATTCTCTCTAAACTCATATATAACCCTAAATCGATTACTTACTCTCACGCCGGAGTTTAATCGTGGGAAACCTTCCCACGGTAAGCTTAACGCGTGTTGTTTAGTGTGCAGGATCCCAACCAGACGATTCACTTGGTGCAGGAGCCGGTACCCAGCCAACCCGAATTAAGCCTAATTCGGGTCTAGCAAGGATCAACCAACTTTTGCATCAACAAGTTGGCGCCATCCGTGGGACCTTAACACTAAGCTAGAACAAAACCTCATCTCGATTTTTTCAATGACGAAGGGGCATCCGCCAGTTAACCCCAGGAACGTGAATCCTGGGAATCGGAAGTCCCCAGGGGAAGGGATTCTTATTCCCAACCAATCACCTAGCCGCCTCGCAGGCGGGCCAGGTAACCGTAGCGGTCTTCAGTCCGCAGGGGTGACGAGCACGATCTCGGTGACACCTCCGCCCACTTCAACCCTGGACAACCCTGATCCGGGAAGTGCGCCAGCCCCTCCTAACAAGGAGCCACGTAGACCCTTAATGGAGGAAGAAGTGGAAGCTCAACCACTCAGTGAGGATGAGCTCACTCGAGTTCTCACTCAGAATTTTGAAAGGATTGTCCCAGGGATCGCATCAAGATTGAGCCTGGGGAGGAACCTCCAAGCCCGACTCAACTTTGGCGACAGTGGACCATCCACTCCTTCCCGAAATCGGAGAAAAAGGACGACTCAGCCTCGGGAGCAGGGAACCTTTGAGGAAGACCCTCAACCCCGGAATGTGTTTGAACGCATAGGGGATCGCATCATGCAAGAATTAACGCAACCTCAAGATGGAGAAAGGTCGGATGGCTCACCCGAGCGGACGGACCGAGAGCTGACCAGAACCACACGCCGCCCAAGTGTGTGGGATAGAATGAACACAGGGAGGAAGGCTCCTGGTTCGTCTCAAAAAAGTGGTCCTTACTCAAAAGGCGGGGCACCACCGCCGTCCCCAGACCCGTCTGGGGAGGACTCAGATGACCATCCGCCCAAACGCCGCCGGCCTAGGCGCACGCCACCACCACCAAGCAATGATGAGTATTATGGTGGCCCCTACTATAGGGATACGGAAGCAGAGGACCTCTCGCGTCCGTGGTGTGAACCATGGGATGACCCTAGGCTCACGCGGCCATGGGCTGATCCCAGGGAAGATCCGTTTACCCTTCGCATACGGAACTACTCTGAGGACACCAAACGCCGCATGCCGGCATGTATCAAGACGTATGATGGGTCCGGTGATCCTGTCGATCACCTCAAAATATTTGATACCCAGGCTAAAATTGAGCGATGGCCCATGCCTATATGGTGCCAAATGTTCAATTCGACCTTAATTGGAAACGCTCGTGACTGGTTCGAGGCACTCCCCCCACGGAGCATTGATAGTTTCACGGAACTACGCACTGCGTTCGAGAACAATTATACTCAAAGGAAGAAGTATAATAGGGATCCGGTTTCATTGGCAACTGTTAAGCAACGGCCGGGGGAGTCCACAGAAGCCTTCACTGAGCGCTTCAATGATGAGTGCACACGCACGAGAACCATGCCAGAGCTCCTGAAAATCTCGGACTACATGCACGCCATAACAGACAGAGAACTGATCAGGCGTCTCAACGACAAGCGTCCAGAAAGATATGATGACCTCATGGAAAGAGTTAGGAATTTCATAGAGGGAGAAACAGCGGTTGCCGCAGCCTACCCATCCCGAGGAAATGGGTACCGCTCAAACGACCAGTCCCGGAGACAGTCGGGCGGTCAGGGCAACCAGAACAATAACAAGGGCTCGGACTATAAAAGCCAGAGCAAAGGCAGACGGTCGGACGACAAGTTCACCCCCCTAAAGATGTCCTACCGGGAGATCTTGTTGACTGAAGGGGCGAATTTTCCAAGACCTCCCCCAATGACCACACCCCCGGAACGTCGGCAGGGAAGTCGCTTCTGCGAATTCCATAATGACAAAGGACACGGCACGGAGGAGTGTATCCAGCTGAAGAAGCATATCGAGTCGCTAATCAAATCAGGCAAACTCAAGCACCTGGTTAAGGATTGGAAAGGCGGAAAGGACAACAACAAGAAGTATGATAAGAAGGATCCCCAAAAGGACAAGCCTTCTACCATATACATGATCCAATCCAGACAGCGTCGCACGAGGCAGAAAATTGGCCAAAAATTTTCCCGCGGCAAAGAAATCTCATTCCCTCTCATCACAGCAAGTGACGTGGTTGATGCGCCTCTCACCATTGAGATAAGCATTGGAACACACAATGTTCGCCGCATGTATGTGGATGGAGGGTCGTCAGCAGAGGTGTTGTATGAACACTGCTTTGTGCAGTTATGCCCAGAGATAAGAAGCCAATTAGTACCGGCCACGTCGCCGCTTACTGGCTTTAGTGGAGATACTATCTGGCCAATAGGGCAGTTGCGTTTGCTTGTCACCATTGGGAATGAGGAACATTCCACTACAACGTGGATGAACTTCATGGTGATACGTTCACACTCTCCTTATAATGGAATCATAGGCAGACCAGGCATTTTGGCTATCCGGGCAGTACCCTCTACGGCACACGGAATGATTAAGTTCCCCGTTGATGGGGGAATCGTTACTATTTACAACACAGTCGTGCCAACATCCGAGTGTCACACTGTGACAACACCGGCACCACCTGTACCACCCAAGGATGGAGCACCACCGCCCAATTGGAAGGTGGCCATTCACCCTGACTACCCGGAACAGGAGGTATCCATAGGAGGAGCGCTCTCAGATACCGGCAAAAGGGCCATGTGCTCTCTCTTAAGTGCAAACCTAGACATATTCGCATGGGAACCAAAACATATGACGGGTGTGCCACGTACGATAGCAGAGCATAAGCTCCAGATCCGCCAAGGGTACCAACCCGTCAAACAAAAGAAGCGTGGCCAGGCGCCCGAGAGAAGTCAAGTTATACTGGAGGAAGTGCGGAAGCTGGTGGACGCAGGCATCATGCGCGAGGTATACTACCACGAGTGGTTATCCAATCCAGTCATGGTCAAAAAACATGACGGAAGTTGGCGCATGTGCGTGGATTTCACGGACCTAAACAAGGCCTGCCCACAGGACTGTTACCCGCTACCAGAAATTGACTGGAAAGTAGAATCTTTGTGTGGATATCCTTTCAAATGCTTCTTGGATGCGTATAAAGGGTATCACCAAATCCAGATGGCTGAGGAGGATGAAGAAAAAACGGCGTTCCACACAAGCCAGGGCGTATATTGCTATACGAAAATGCCGTTTGGATTGAAGAACGCCGGCGCTACGTATCAGCGGTTGGTGGATAAAGCTTTCGAATCACAAATAGGACGCAACTTGGAAGTGTATGTTGATGACTTGGTGATAAAAAGCCACACGGAGGAGGCACTCCTCCGGGATGTCCAGGAGACATTCGACACGCTGAGAAGGATTAACATGAAGTTAAATCCAAAGAAATGTACGTTTGGGGCAACAGAAGGAATGTTCCTGGGATATTTGATTGACCCGAACGGCATCAAACCTTGTCCAGAGAAGACGGACGCAGTGATACGGCTACCGTCCCCGCAGACACGGAAGGAGGTGCAGTCCCTGAATGGGAAGTTAGCTGGACTAAATAGATTTCTATCCAAATCTGCAGAGAAGTCATTACCTTTATTTAAGACACTCAAGAAGTGTATTAGAAAGGGAGACTTCCGTTGGACGAAAGAAGCTGAGGAAGCCTTTGGCCAACTCAAGCAGCATCTCGCATCTCTCCCCATGTTGGTAGCTCCCCGCCCAAAGGAGGAACTTGTTATGTATCTCTCGGCTACTCATGGCGCAATAAGCGCGGTACTTATGACGGATAGAGACACAATACAGACCCCGGTCTACTTTATAAGTAGAACATTACAAGGAGCGGAACTGAATTATTCCCCCATGGAAAAATTGGTGCTAGCACTGGTATTTGCTACAAAGCGGCTGCGCCGGTACTTTCAGGCGCACCCGATTGTCGTGATTACGGATCAGCCAATCAAGCAGGTTATACCTAGACCAGACGTAGCAGGGAGACTAGAAAAATGGAGCATCCTGCTGGGAGGGCATAATATATCTTACAGACCAAGGACGGCTGTTAAAGGCCAGATCTTGGCAGATTTCCTGATCGAAAAGCCGGATGAGGAAGAACCAGTCATTAAGCAAGAGGAGGTCCCAGCGGAACCTTGGGTGCTATTCACGGACGGATCCTCATGCACAGACGGGTCCGGGGCAGGCCTCATCCTTACAAATCCAGAAGGTATGGAATTCACGTACGCCCTCCGTTTTGAGTTCACGGCCACCAATAACGAAGCGGAATATGAAGCATTAATTGCGGGTTTAAAAATCGCCGCTAGAATGGGAGTTCGCAACCTTGAGGCCTACGTGGACTCACGGCTTGTCGCGAACCATATTCTAGGTGGGTATGTGGCTAAGGAGGACAACATGGTCAGGTATTTGGAAAAAGTCAAGACGTTAATCGCAACTTTCAGTAAGTTTTCCATCAAGCAGGTGCCAAGGGGCGAGAACAAGAAAGCAGACGCCCTCAGTAAAATCGCGTCCACAAGCTTCGCTCACTTGTCTAAACAGGTTTTGGTGGAAATACTCAAAGAAAAGTCTATTACGGAAGGGGAAGTGACTGCTATAGTTGAAGAGGAGGGACCTACGTGGATGACCCCAATCATCAACTATCTGGCTAGTGAAACACTCCCAGACGAGGAAAAAGCAGCAAGGCGCGTTAAAAGGAAGTCACAATATTTCGAACTCCGGGAAGGCATCCTTTATAAGCGCTCTTTCTTGCAGCCGTGGCTGCGGTGTGTTGGACCACGCCAGGCGGCCTATGTGATTAGTGACATACACGAAGGATTGTGCGGCATGCATGCAGGTCCACGATCCGTGGTAGCCCGAGCCTTACGAACAGGATACTATTGGCCCACTATGCACAGAGACGCGCGCGACATGATTCGCAGGTGCAATGATTGCCAAGTGCATAGGCCAGTACCGCGGCACCCGCAGCAGGAGCTTACACCTATCACGTCCCCATGGCCATTTTACAAGTGGGGAATTGACATTGCAGGACCATTTCCTGTAGCTGCGGGAGGGGTTAAATTCTTGATTGTTGCAATGGATTACTTTACACGATGGATAGAAGCCAAGGCAGTAAAATCTATCACGGGTAAGCAGGTCAAGAAGTTTGTGTGGGAACACATCGTATGCCGTTTCGGTCTACCTGGAGAAATTATATCGGACAACGGCAAACAGTTCACGGATAACCCATTCAAAGACTGGTGTGCATCGTTGAACATCAAGCGGCGCTTCGCGTCTGTTAAGCATCCACAGACGAACGGCCTTGTCGAACGAGCAAATAGGAGCTTGGGGAGTGGAATCAAGGCGCGGCTGGATGAACGACAGGGCAAATGGGTCAATGAATTGTCGCACGTGCTATGGGCACATAGAACCATGATAAAAACAGCCAACGGAGATACTCCGTTTGCATTGGCTTACGGCACTGAAGCCGTTATACCAGCAGAAATAGGGATGCCTACCATCCGCACGACGGAGGTTAATGCCGTCACAAATGATGAACAGCTGCGAATCAACCTAGATCTGTTGGAGGAAAAAAGGGAAGTAGCAGCCATCAATGAAGCTAAGTCCAAGGCTAAGATGAAGGCTTATTACGACGCCAAGGTCAAAGGTGTTTCTTTTCGACCGGGAGACTATGTCTATCGTGCTAACGAAGCAAGTCGCATGGAAAATACAGGAAAACTGGGCCCTAAATGGGAAGGACCGTATGAAGTCACTGAAACCTTGGGACGAGGCGCGTACAAGTTACGCGATATGGATGGCCGCGACCTAGAGCGCACATGGAACATCGCCAATCTAAAAAGGTGCTATCTTTGAAAGCTACGGCTCCCGCATGGATACTTCGCTATAGGCGGTCTTAATAAAGAACCATGCGGGTTATTTGTCTTATTTGTTTTTTCTTATGTTTGTTTAAGTTTCCTTTATGGACTTTTTTAGGACTTGTCGTCATTGTTCAAACAAAAAATGTAAATGTTCTAATAAAATGCCGTGGTGCCTAGCTAGCTTCACGGCCTGTTTCGTGCAAATTACTGTCCTCTTTGTTAGATTCTTTGTTAGCCGTATGAATTTTACTTGTGTTATAATATGCCATGTTTCTTTCATATGCATTCTCTCGAAATACCGTACATGTACCATACGCCTCCAGGTGGGGTAAGAGGATTAAGTGAACCTACTAATTCAACTTGCCGCGTAAGAGGGATGCAACCCCAGCCGCACGGATCACGTATCCTTACTAGACACCTTACTCACGAGACGTTGGGGTAAGTTTCATATGCTATAGCCATACCGTGCTCCGCATAATAAAGACGCACGTCGCACGTCTAGTAAATTATAGACTTGAATGTATTTTCTTTGTGAGTAAGACGTGGTATCATGCAGTATTGAACTACAATATTTCGAACACAAGCACAAATACACAAGTTTCCAAACAAATCAAAATTGCCGTGGTTACCCACGGACTTATATACAAAACATAAAAATTGTTAGCCGTGTATATACACGGACGAATCGGAACAATACATATTCATAGATTACAAAACAAGTGTTTGATTGTGGACAAAGGAGAATCCTAAATTGAGAGGAGAAACCTACCCATCTCTGCTTGTTCTTCCACCAGACGCGGCAACCATTCATCACGCTCTCCCCGCTTCTGGGCTTGGGCTGCGGTCCTTTCCAATACCACGTCTAAGGGTTCCTCGTCCAGTACGACCCTGGTTACGTCTTCATATACAGGAAGGGTTAGAGGAAAGTTAGCAGTGGAAGGCATGCTAGGACTGAGCTTCTCCATGATTTCAGTGATCGGGGCATCTTTGGTGGCCTCTAGCTCATCCAGGAATGGGTAATGCAGATCTTGCATCGCGGCCATGGAGGCAGTCATCTTGCTGGCGGCTTCGGGCTTAAAGAAGGTATGACGGGCGATGTCCCCACCTTTGGTGATCAGTTCAGCAGCCTCAACCATTCCTTCGTGCCGTCCATGGTCGATGCCATCAGATACAAGGTTGGCAAATTGTTGTACAAAGGAGGGGGCCTCTAGCACCTTAGTCACGGCTAGGCGTGCTCCATGCCCAACCATCCACCTACGGCCCGCAATGGCTGTTAGCAGTTGAGGGCACAGTACATTGTCACGCTCAGCGGTCAGGGCATCCATCACCAATTCTTTTTGGGCAACTGCCTCTTTCAGCTCTTGGGTGATGGCCCTTTCCTCAGCAAGATCTGTCTGCATTTTTTCCATGTTTTGGACGGCCAAATGCGCGTCCTTCAGCTTCTGGTTCAGATCATCTACTTGGCTGGCGTAAGAATGGGCAGAAGCTTCGGCCGTGGTCACCTATAGTAAAAGACGTGTTAGTACATTCATTGTTTGGTATATATGGGTGGTGCGGCACGGATATGTACCTTGATGTTTGCAGCATCTAGTTGAGACTCAAGGTGGGCTACTTGCTGATCGTGTTCACTCGCACGGGCCGATTGTGTCTTGATGGTTGCCTCAGCAGTCGCTAGTTTGGATTGGAGGTCAGCAATCATGGCTTCATTATCTTCGATCATTTTTTCTCTCCGTCCAACTTTTCTCTTCAAAGAGTCCACGTGCCCAAGCGCAGCTTCAAACCTGACCCTCATCGAGGTTCCCATTGCCATCTGATGCACCAGCGTCCCATTATATTCATCTGCCAAATCCGCGTGACTGAGCGAGTTTACCTCTTGCACCAGGCTTGGTGGTATACAGTTATTGAGGTACTCCCGGCACTCGTCAGCACTCCTCAATCGCGATGCCGTGGTAATAGTCCAAATAGGGTTGAAAGGTTGAGGAGCGCCGGATGAAGGGAAGTCTTGGGAAACCAGAGGTGAACCATCTTCAAAAACAGGGCCGGACTTTGTGGGGGCCGCAGGGTCTTCTTCGACAACTTTTCCTTTCTCCTTATTCACCTGGGTGTCAGGAGGAGGTGCGGCACCAGCTTGGTTGTCCCTGCGACACGAGTATTACAAAATATATTAAGTATGGCTAAAAAAAAAAAAGGGAGAAGAGAGGGCGCGGAGATTCTGGCGCATTGAGATGGCTTCTTACCTATTGCTTCTTGCTCCTTCGGAGGCGGTTGGGGCAATTTGTGTAACGGGATCGACATGAGCGCCCCGGTTAGCCTCGGCACCCTGGGTAGTACTCCCAACAGATTGATACATGGGGTGGTCCTCTCGAAGCCTTTTGGCGGGGGCATTATGTTCACCAATCTCCACCGATGCAGTTCCTCTCGCACGGTTGCCTCTCTTCCGGGTGCGCCTGGTGAGGGGCTGCGTTGTGACTTCAGCAACTTCTTCTTCGGCTTCCTCCTCTTCGTCCAAGTTAACATGTTGCACTTCATCATCATCATCATCGCCCATCATTCGGCGAATGCTGGAGTCAGTTTGTTCAATGTTATCTCCTTGATGTTCTCTATGAGGTGAGGAGGGCCCGGCCCCTCCTTGGTTCATTTGGTTACCATCACCATGATCTCCATGTTCTTCGTCAGAATGGGGATCCGGTACGGCTTCCAAGGCAACCGTCACTGGTCGGGTGTGCTCGAGGAGGGGCTGCTCATTTTCGCGAAGCGGACGGAGACCTTCTGGCACAAGCTTTGGATCGCCCTGGCGCAACAGTCCAAAGAAGTTCATTTCTGTCCAGCACAACGCAAAAGATGTTAGTTGTTATACAAACACATATACATTCTTATGGACATACGGATGGTGAGCCTACCTTCACCCTGCCTTCTCCAAAACACAGGATACCTATTGGAGGGACCAAAGTAATTGCGGCTAATTCCTAGCAAGCATAAGAATGATTCGGGTAGGTTTCTGTGGAATCCAGTCCTATTTAGGTCTAACTCTTGCGAGTGAAGGGGATTGTATGTACTGGCGTGCGGCTTAGGGTCGTGCGGAAATCTGTTCCTAATAATGAAATCACCCGGCCATACCACTGCGTCAATGAAAAAGTAATGGTCATACCAGTTTTTCAGTGAATCCATTGGTTTGTTGTGTGATTGTGGGCTGTTGGAGGCTCGTTTTTTGAAAGATACCCAACCGTTCACTAGGTTTGGGGTGTAAAACAACCTAAATAACTCTACGGTTGGGGGGATTCTCCTAGCACGGCAAAGAATCTCGAATTGGCTAATTTTACAGGCACCTATGCAGTGGAGTTGACTAATGTGTACATTGTAATATCCTAACAAATCTACGAGAAAGTGGGTGAAAGGAATACGGTAATTCGCCGCGTCAAACAGGCGAGTATAGAGGCCTATCTTACCCGCTGGAGCCTCAGTTATGAGGTCTCCGACACCAGGAAGTGAGGGGTGTAGGTTGGAAGGGATGAAGTAATTTGTACAAAAATGGTTTAACTGGTCTTGGGTCATGACATTCAGCACGGATCCGATGGTAGGGTTGTTTCTATTAGCCATTACTAAAAAAGAGTGTAAGGACGTGGTATTCTAACCTGCGTGTGAAGGGATCCGTGCGTACTTGGTTCAAGATAAGAGGAAAGCTTTAATGGCAGAAATGGAGGTTGTGAACTGTGTGTTTCACACAGCCGTAGGGGTAGCTTATTTATAGGGTTACCTTGAGGGTCACAGCCTGTTGGATATGTGACACGTGTTGGCCACTATTCTTAATCGTGTGGCTAGGGGGCAAGTGGCAAGTGAAACGTCAGATGGGACCCACGGGTCACATCTGACCCACACGTTTGCACTGCTCAAAGTTCTGACTGTCTGCACTTTTGTCAGTCAAACAAGTCAGATGAACAGTTGTTCATGTCGGGTTATGCGGCTCTAACGTAAGACTTGACATTCAATGACATATTTAATTTGTCTCGGCTACTATGTATCGAGCATATTTATCCTTTGCTATGGTTTCCTTGGTACGTCCGGGAGCATTTTCGTAGTCTAGAGGTTCCACCTACGGTTGTAACAACTAGACTGGTGGGACATGATGACGTATAGTCCCCAGCCGGGTCATGAACCCGGCCCACGGGTACTACCCGCATCCGGCCCATCACATATGGGTGGGATGAAGTCAGTCAGGCTTATGGGCTTGAATGAACAGTAACCGCACGCACGTGTGCGGCCCACGGCCCGGTGCGGCAGACACGGTCGACATAGGGTAAGGCAGGATAATATTCTGTCTAGGAATATCTTTACCCCAATAAGAGAGGATATTCACTACCAGAATTAGAAGATAGCAATCATTCTAATTCTGGTGCTTATCTCTTCCTTGGGGCCGAAGGATCAGTGAAAGCCCACTAGGGTTTCACTGCCTATAAAAGGAACCCCCAAGGGTTCCACAAAGGTATCACAATTCTCTCTAAACTCATATATAACCCTAAATCGATTACTTACTCTCACGCCGGAGTTTAATCGTGGGAAACCTTCCCACGGTAAGCTTAACGCGTGTTGTTTAGTGTGCAGGATCCCAACCAGACGATTCACTTGGTGCAGGAGCCGGTACCCAGCCAACCCGAATTAAGCCTAATTCGGGTCTAGCAAGGATCAACCAACTTTTGCATCAACAGTTGTCAACAGCGTTTTGATAGCTTATGAAACATTAAATTGTTAATCACTAAGGAAAAAAACGAAGTTTTCAAACAAAACTTTTTGGAACCAGCTTTTTTGCAAATTGAAACCAAGTAACAAACAGAAAGTAACAACTTATTATACCTCTCACAAAAGCTTAATTTTAGAACAATCAGGCTTCCATGATTAAGATTTAACATATTGGGTCCAAGAACTTAACCAAAAAATGAATTTTTGAAAAAGCGTTTGGTTAGACTTAAAACTGAAATTGCAACTAAGTAAAGCAGAATTTAAAAGCAGAAAATTAAAATGGAACTCAGAGGTTTTTGTAAGGCCAAATAATATACTTTATTAATAAAATTTACAAGAATTCTGGAACAAGAGTGTCATCACAATCCGATGCCTCTTTTATACTAACTAAAGAACTATCTAGAATGCTGAGAAAGATAAACTCTATTCCTCTGATCTTCCTAAATTACCCTCTAGAAATCTTGTGGCATATGCTGAATTGATGTCATCTTTTTGAATTTGAAGAATTTGTCCAAGGGTGTCATGTGATGTTTTCTTGGAACATAGTGATGCCTCCAACTGTTAAGTATGATCTGAGCCATCCAAGAAAAATTGGTCAACACGCCATAGGATCATACTCGTTCAATTTTCTGCCATTGTTGTTTGTTTGTGAGTTGTGGAGCAGGGGAATGGCTAGCTGGCCATGTGGGTGTAGTGGGGTAAGTTCAGAGAGTATGAGCATGTTTAAAAAACTTGTAATTACGAATCTGGAAACTTAGGATTAGTACCCCCTTGATCTGCAATCAATTGGTGGATTAAGGTTTGAACAATAAACAGGGGTGCGTTTGATCTCGATTTGGGGAAAATCATGTTTAGCGCCAAAGAAGTAATATTAAATCTAGTTTAAAAATTGATTAAACCGGATTAATAAACTTAAATATGGGCTGGGTTGTTTTGGGTTTATGGGTTTGGTAGGTTATGGGTGGATTGGACTAGGTATTTGGTTAAAATGGGTGGGTAATAGGTTTAGTTTGGATGAATATGAACGCCCCTCTTTGAGCAATAGTTACATTTAACCCCTCACAACTTTGGCAGCTAATTTGAACATTTCCCTTTGATAACACTTTTGAGTAATTACCATTTAGTCCTTATACCTTGTATAAACTTGAGAAAAGGACTTAAAATGCCATTGTGAAATATTTAAGGGATTGTTTTGATAATTCTTCATTCTTTAAGGACTGAACTTATAAATCATTAATCTTGAAGGGTCATTTATGACAAGTCTTCAAAGATGAGGGACCAAACTTGTCATTTTTCCAAACTTAAGGGACTTTCTTAGAAAATCAACAATCGGGTCCGGTTCTTTGTGCGGCTTCATTTCCCGTATTGTTTTTGCTTGTTTCTTTTGATCTTTTGTTGAATTCACGATATCTGTTGGCCTCAAAATATTGAGTCAAACAAGAATGTTCGGTCATAGATTTTTATTGTAATATTTATTAGAACGTTGAAATAGTTAGTTAGATTAGTCGTGTTTTACGGGCTTAACTTTAAGCTAAAGTTCATTAATAAGTAACTAAATCCTAAAAGGAAAGCCCGGCCCATTAAACAATATAGTCCATTAAGGCTACATGTATGAGCCCGACTGTAAAACCCCAAAATTTGGGCTTTTAACACGTCACTGGATTTACTCTTATTACTACTCATCCTATAATATTTTTATCATCGACTTTTACAAACAAGAACATAATATAGTAAATATTATTTATTTACTTATAATACTTAAAAACTGGACATTTTAACCATAGTGCTATTTTATTTATTTATTTTTAGACAAATTTTATGTACTCAAATAATTATTAATTATATTATAATTAATAATAACGATCCAAAATATTACACATGAAACTATACACATTAATTTTTGAACATAAACTTTTAGAACAACTAACTCGACGCAACAAAATATTTTAGAACCCCTGACCATTTATTTCATGTGCAAATAAATCAAGCTTACCAAAATTGTGTATATTACTTCCTACCTAGCAAGTCTAATTTCCCTTTGGTCGTAACACATACACGTTCCATAAGACATCCCTAAGCTAAAATATCTAGTTCTATGACACCATAGTAGTACCTTTGTACCACAAACACATTCCTTGACAACTAAAACCTAAAGGTATCCTATATGATGTGGCTCCCCTTATATCCACATTTCTAACCAAACTCCACTCTCAAACGTGTCCTAAAACCCACGGCTATAAACAATCCAACATATCTAGTACCTAAACTTGGATTTGGAAATCTTACTTGTACACACAAAATCTAATCCTAGGATCTAGCAAGATCTTCACATCTTACTCATAACCGTGTACATATTCTAACCACAAACTTAAATCCCACATTGTATATATCTCTATCTCTCTCGCATACATATTCCCACACACTCATGATTCTCCATCCCTGTATCTCTTATTGCTCTTAACAACTACAAGTGGGACTCATGGTTCCCTCTCCATCTTCTCACGTAAAACACAAACACCGTCATCTTTTTCTTTCTCTTCTGCCGTGTGCAAGACAATCAAACAAAAGGAAAGCTCAAAGATGAGCCGAATCTCACAAACCTCCATTCTAACTTCATGTCATAAGAAATCACACTACAATCATTCAGTTACATTCATCATCCTATATTCAAGAACCATGCACCAAGAATACAAATTCATGAATATTTGGTTATGGGGTTTGCTCGCATAGGTTGAGTTGGGTTACGAGGGAAGCTAAGATTTCGACTAGGATTGGTTAGCATTCAAATTCCGGTCGCCTTAATATGATGAGTTAACATCCGATTCCAAGTTCACCTTGGATTTATAGTGAGTCCACAACCTTTAATCTTTCTTCTTTCTTTGTTCATCGTACGCATGCATTGTATTGATTCCTAGTAATGTGCTTGAAACAAATGTTTTAATATAGAAGGTAAAGAAAAAAAGAATTGTTGTGTTCTTACTGTTACAAGCAGAAAACTCTATTTCGTATTTTTACCTATATTTGAACTAGAACATTGGTTAAGACAGTCGGGACTGTGAACTCCTCCAAAACAAACATTGACTTGTCCTTTTAGCCAATACATAAACAGAAACCGTATGCAATGCGTTTGATAAGCATAAGATATATGTAGTTTTTGTGTAATATTTCGACCCACTTTTAACGCTCATAACGACACACCTAGGATTGTATGCCCACAAGTTTTACATGAACAAAGGGTAGTCGAGATAGCTAAGAATCCACCGATACTCGAACCTCTTAAAATGATTAAGAAACGAACTAGATATTACTCGCTGTAAATGCCGAATGTGACTTAGTGTAATCGAAAATATAACTCGCTTTAGTATTGAAAAACGCGACCTTTTACGACATGCTTTTGACCTTCTAAACAAGCTTTCCCCAAGTCGAGTAAAGAACGAAAGTTGTAGACGGCCATGTCGTCTACACGAGCCTATTTTTAGTTTAGCCCAAAAGTCTTTATCGAAAACTGTAGGATAGATCAAAAATGACTCGACAAACACCTTTCTTTAAAATAGGTTCACGACACCAACTTCGAACATGATTTTATCCTAGCAAACGATCTTGATTTATAAAAATAGAAGCACGGGTCTCTAGACGACCCGACTAGCTTTCTAATGATGCCTTTAGTTTGTACCATGAATCACTATTGAACCCGCTACTTGCTTTCGAAAACAACCACTACGACAAGTATATCATAGATCTTGCCACCGTTAGTTGAATATTGCCACTGTTAGTTGTAAACTTGCCACTGTTGGCATTTGAAAAATACGACATTCGTATTCTGTTAAATCTTTCAATTATTACCAATATCTTTTGTTTCCCCAACACCAACATTCCTTGTCCCTTGTTCGCCCAACACCAACATGTTGTGTTTCCTTAAAGGTAACATGTTTCACATTTTAAAAACTCTTTTATAATAAATATTTAATTTAATTAATTAATTATTTTTATAATAAAATATAATATATTTAGGTAATTTGACTCATTAAACAACCCGAATAAATAAAATGGCACGACAACAAAATATTTAGTATTTCTAAATATATCCCGATTGAACGACTACACTTTTACTAAAACACAAAAACATTCACAATTATTAAAACCATAGATTTATTTAAAAAAACTCAAGCACACACTAGGGGATTATATACAACGTATATTATTATTACGATAACAGAAACTATAAGACTTTATGAAACATTATATTTATAAGTCTTAATTAAATGAAAATCATTTTATTTAATTCATTTAAACTATTACCATTCAACCAAGGTAAATACACTTTATTAAATTAAAGGTGTACATATTACGATAACTTATTATAAGTTTAACACTTAAAACGATAACAACTTATTAAATCTGTGATCATGCATTTTCATCAACTACATTTATATATGCATTTTATTTGTGCATCTACTGAGACACACATAAATTACTTAGGTAATTCTACTGCTTCGTGATCATACTGTGCCAGCATACTCAGTGACTTATTACTACTGCTCCATTATTGAGGTGATTTCATGGCCCCATCTTTTAGACATACTTAATTATTGTTTATGCAAACACTTACGGACAACAACAACTTATTGCCTATTATTTTCCCCATACCCGTGGACTGTAATAGTTAATAGTGTAGCGCGAAATGTGTGAATAGATCTATTTGGGTATTGACAACACCCTGCATGCGTGACTTGCTATCACGAAACTCTTAGGCCAAGCAACAGGTTTACATCATTGTCGGACTGAGGGAACAACATCAGGACAGATCCAAATGGGCGTACTGAACAACTTTTTGTCTAGCTTCTATTACAGGGCAATAGGAACTACTATAGTATATAGCTTGGTGCTCTACTATCTTCGTGATGTTTTGGCATAACAATACTTATACTTTTTGAACTAAACTCTATGAATTCACCAACCTCGTGTTGACCCCCACATTTTACTTTATATGTTTTCTCAGGAAAATAAGCAGTTTCATGTGCATTGGATTCCAGCATCAAAAGAAGCATCATCTTTACCATCGAGCTGGGATATATCTACAAATAATAATAAATGTTGATTTCAAGAAAATTTATTAAATTTGTACATTTGATTCATGTAATATGTTTAAATGATATTTTATGATCATGCTCTGTATACTATTTTCTATCGATCCACCAAAGTAACACCCCAATTACTATTCCGTTGCATTTGACCAACTTGGGGGTGTTACAGAAATGGTATCAGAGCGATAGTTATAGAGAACCAGATCAAAAACTTAAAAAATTTTAAATAATAATATTTTTAAACTGGACTATACTAAATATAACAATCAGTTTAAGGAAAAATTGATTTTTGGGGACCCTAATAGTTAGGCATATAGCATATAGAGCATACATATTATGTGAACTAACCCTTTACGTGCTTTACATATTACGATTGAGTGATATCCTTATGAAGCTATTAAAATACTTAAAGTATTTAATGAAACCATATTTGGAATATAAACATGCCATGTTAGTAGGGAGCTTTATACCAAAGATGTTTCATCTCGATATTACGTTTTGACAGAGTGGTTGAGTTTACGATTTAAAGTTCCCTCGCTCCTCAAACGTTTATAGAATGGCTTCTGAAGTATGATGGCCTGAACAAATGCATTGTAACCACAAATAACTTTGTACATAACAACCTTAGAAATATCTAAATACAATCTAACTAAATTTTTATAAATCTTTAAAAATCTAACTAGATACTGTGAATCTTTGGAAAATCTTACAAGATCTTATAAATCTTTGAAAATCTAACTAGATATTGTGAATCTTTGGAAAATCTAACAAGATTTTATAAATCTTTAAAATTACAACTAGATTCTATAAATCTTAGAAAATCTTGGGAAATCTAATTCTTTAAAAATCTAACGAGATTTTTGCAAATCTTTTGAGAATTATAACTAGATTTTGTAAATCATTGGAAATCTAACCAGATATTTATAAATCCTTGGAAAATCTAAATGAATTACGATAAATCTTGAAAAATCTAACTAGATTTTATAAATCTTAAGAAACTTTATTCGAACTAACTCTCTGGGAATCTTATATAATCTTTGGAACTTTTGTCTTTGGAGATCTAACAAAATCATTTAGTATCTAACTAAACTTAACAAGTTCATACCAAATTTTTAGCTAGTATTTCTAGCTAGTGGGTAAAATTACTCTCTACTTTTTAAACATTGCATAATGTCTTACCAACTTTGCATGAAAACATTATACAGTCATATGCATCATACATGAGCATACATCATTTGAGCAACAAGAGCTTTGAACAAAACATTATGATTGTGAATATTCAATCATAGGATCGCAGGAAAATTTCATATGACTACATTTTTATGAGCATACAAACATACAATTAATCATTGAACATTACATATGATTACATCTTTATGAGCATACAAAACATACAATTGATCATGTTGGGACTATTAAGTCACCTAGAACATATGAGTATATGCATACATTATTTTAGATTCTATAAAGTCTAAAACCATGATCACAAGTATTTAAGTTTACCAAGTACGTAAACTCACTACAAAATAAATATACACATACTCTCTTTATACTATAAGTAATAATACGAGTCAACGAAAGCCATCTTTTTACATTCCAACTTCACACTTATCAATTTTAATAAGTGTCATACATTTTATACTACTAAAACTATACGTTTTTTAATTACTACTTATACTTTCACCACAAAACCTAAACCTTAACCAAATCACCTTAGATTTGAACATCTACTCTCGGAACATAATTTATTGTCGGCTCATACGCTTTTTATTTTGGTAATTTCATGTGGTATTATTTGGATAAGTTTGCATCTTTAAATGATGCGGTGGGACCCAAATCAAGGTACTTAAGAGTCTATATATTTAGAGGACTTGAGTCTCTTGATCGTAAGCCACCGGACCAAAAGTTTATTTATGGTTTCGTATTAAGATGTTATGGGACGTCTGAAGACGAAAGTTATAAATAAAACGACTGTAAACTCTCTTAGTAATATCTATTTCCTTAGATATTGTATTTGTTTTGATAGTAAGCCTTTTCGGGAATATCTTAGTAGGTTGGGCTATGAAATCCTTATTGAAACGAATTAGGACGCTTTTTCGTTTGAATAAAGAAATCATAGGGCACCAAACCATGAAGTTATAAATTTTTACCTTACATGGATGAGGACGCTTATCGATGTAAATATAAATTTATAAACGAGTTGGCTTAAATATATTCGACGTGACTCATTATTGATATTATTTTATTAATCCAGTTATCGAATGTATTCCTTTTGATTCGTGGTTTTTCCAAAATACCTTATCATTATTAAATCCTTATAAAGATTCTTGTTCATCTCTATTGGATCATAACATTGTGCTATTGATTCTCGACTTATCTTTCTTTTCCCAACAGTAGATAAGCTTTTTGAAGCTTAATTGACTTAAAAATCTCTTGTAGAACTATTAAAACATTAACAAGCCTTATTTATGCACACTGAGGCCCAATAAGGCCAATGAAACACATTTAATAGAGCCAAGAATTAAAACAAGCGTGCACTATTTTATCCAACCTTGTAAACTATCAGGGACTTGTTTTGCCACTTTTTAAACGTATTTCAAGCCCTAGAGTAATAGATGAGAGTTGTAAAACTCTAAGGACCAAACATGGATTTTAATGAACTTAAAAGAAGCCCTAGTTGACTTAACGCGGATTAAAAACCCTAAGGGTTGATTTTGCCACTTTTGAAACTAAATTTAAGCCCTAGGTTATTTTGTTGGAAAAATATTTTTGCCCTAAGGGCCACACTACAAAAATAGAAGGACTAAATGTGTAAATTATCAAATCATAAAAGACAAATGACTTTGTGCATTAAAATTTACTCCTCAGAGGCATACGATCAATAACTACATTTTAAATATCACATGTGAATATAAACTTGAGTTCATAAGATTACACGTTCAAGAAAAAGTATCCTCACTTGTTCCCTGGACGAGTAACTTCATCTTAAGATTTGAGGACAAAGCTAAAATAACGGGTAAGTACTGTAAAACCCCAAATTTTGGGCTTTTAACACGTCACTGGATTTACTCTTATTACTTCTCATCCTATAATATTTTTATCAACGACTTTTACAAACGAGAACATAATATAGTAAATATTATTTATTTACTTATAATACTTAAAGACTTGACATTTTAACCATAGTGCTATTTTTTTATTTATTTTTAGACAAATTTTATGTACTCAAATAATTATTAATTATATTATAATAATAATAACGATCCAAAATATTACACATTGAAACTATACACATTAATCTTTGAACATAAACTTTTAGAACAACTAACTCGACGCAGTAAAATATTTTAGAACCCCTGACCATTTATTTCATGTGCAAATAAATCAAGCTTACCAAAAATGTGTATATTACTTCCTACCTAGCAAGTCTAATTTCCCTTTTTTCGTAACACATACACGTCCCATAAGACTTCCCTAAGCTAAAATATCTAGTTCTATGACACCATCGTAGTACCTTTCTACCACAAACACATTACTTGGCAACTAAAACCTAAAGGTATCATACATGATGTGGCTCCCCTTATATCCACATTTCTAATCAAACTCCACCCTCAAATGTGTCCTAAAACCCACGGCTATAAACACTCCAACATATCTAGTACCTAAACTTGGATTTGGAAATCTTACTAGTACACACAAAATCTAATCCTAGGATCTAGCAAGATCTTCACATCTTACTCCTAACCGTGTACATATTCTAACCACAAACTTAAATCCCACATTGTATATATCTCTATCTCTCTCGCATACATATTCCCACACACTGATGATTCTCCATCCCTGTATCTCTTATTGCTCTCAACAACTACAAGTGGAACTCATGGTTCCCTCACCATCTTCTCACGTAAAACACAAACACCATCATCTTTTTCTTTCTCTTCTGTCGTGTGCAAGACAATCAAACAAAAGGAAACCTCAAAGATGAGCCGAATCTCACAAACCTCCATTTTAACTTCATGTCATAAGAAATCACACTACAATCGTTCTGTTACATTCATCATCCATTTTCTGTGAGAGACGCGTTGCTTTTTGGGATCCGTTCACTCGTGAATGTAATTTTTCGTGTCAAAAATTTTCAAAAAATCCCAAAAATATTTGAAAAATCATAAAAAGCATTTCTTTTTCAAAGTTTTGCACCAAAAATATTCCTCTTTATCCTCTATTATGTTTAATTCTTTTCTTTACCCATCTTATCTATAATTCTTCGTGGATTCGTCTTGCGTACGGTGTGGGAGACCATGGCATGGTTTTCAAACATGTCAATGGTGTACTTGTGAGCGGTGTGGTTTTGATATCGACGATACACAATTTGGATTTTGTCCGCAATTCAACAAATTCATACTTTTCCTCTTACAATACTTTCTCACCTTCTCCCGTCTATGACAATCCTTATCCTCAAGATGCACCGGGTTTTTCTCCATACCCGTGGTGCTATATTTGTGGGGGCCCTCACGATGCTTCTTCTTGTGATCCGTCGAAGGTCTTTGAGAAAGTTCTGTGCTATCATCCCAGTGTGTATAACTTTGAGCCCCCACGTCACACCGTCAATCATCAACCCTTGTGTGCACTTCCTCCTAAGCAATTGGCCACACTTTTTGACAACTTTCAAAAAGTTCAAGAAGCTTGCAACAAGATCATGGAGAAATGTCAAGCGGATCAACACCAAGAGTAAGTATCTAACCTTAATGCTTATACTCCTCCTCTTGTGCCTCCATATTATTATGATAGTGATGACGATGAGAGTCCTATTTCGTGGAATGATGAGAATTCTATTCCTTCTCCCGACTTGCCGGCTCTGGAGCCCAAGGATTCAACCATCCTAAGGGATGAGGATAGTAGCACAAATCCTGTAAAGGAATCCGACGAATTCAATAAGTCTAGTGCTGATAACTTGTCCCAATTCCAAGTGAATCTGAGTTGACATCCGACAGTAGCGATGAGTATGATGCACTTTCTTCTGATGATGTTCCTTCCACCAAAACTTTGGGAGAGGATTCTTTGGCTTTCTCTAATCCTCTTTTTGATCAAGATGATGATTTTAATTCTAGTGATGACGAGTCACTATCTGATGAAGAAGTTCCGAAGGAAACTTTCAAGATTTATTCGAACCCTTTATTTGATTTTGATGACGCTTACATATCTAGTGAGGTGAATCCTATCTTTGACGAAGGGATTGAAGACATTGATAGCTCTGCTTCTCTTGCTATTGATGAGCATACTTTGTTAGCCATGCCTCCTTCTATAGCAGAGGTGGAGAGATTTGACTCTACTGGAAAGGTACCGCAGGTGGAAGGTAATTCTTCTCTTACTTCTCCTACTATATTGCCTCCTCATCCTACTGAATGCACGCCCAAGCGGGTGATGTATCAATTTCACTCTCCGGGAAATGAGGATGAGTGCTTTGACCCGGGAGGTGACAATGACCATTCTATGATAAATAACCTTACGGCTTTGCCAATTGGTCAGCATCCATTGTCTTTGGAGGATGACAATGTGATTCCTTTACCCACCCCACCTCCCGTGGATCATGATTTCACATACTTCTCGTATGTTGAAAGGACCTTCCTACCATTCAAGACTTATCCTCCTGCCTCTCCTTTGTTATATTCCTCCGGGGACGAGGATAAGGTCTTTGATCCCGGTATCACATTCGAGGCTTCCCCATGGACCATTTAATTCGGGGACGAGTCAGGCTCGTGACTCGGTTAACAAAAACAAGCGCTTTTTTGGAGGCAACCTAATTATCTATCTATCTTTTTCTTTGTTTTTACCATAAGTGTAGGGGGAGACCCGTTGGTCTTTGTTATTTCCTCTCTTCTACTATTCAGGGATTATAGCTTCAAAGACACACTCTTGATGATTTTTGACGACCCGTGATTCCGTATTCCCATTTTCTCGGTTCTATCCTAAACTCTTTTCGATTCACTATTTTATATTTCTCAATATTAAAATAGGAATCTCGTTAGTTGTCTTTTCCTTAGCGAGATTTAAACAAAGTGCAAAATGTCCTAAGTGTAGGGGAGTTTACTCCCACATGCTTAAACATTGAGGACAATGTTTATATTAAGTGTAAGGGGGACTTCTATCGAAGTTAAGTGGCCTTTTCCTTTTTTTTGTCCTCATTTTAACCGAAAAATCAATTTTTCGACATTTTTCAAAAATTTTGATCTATTTTGGCCAATTAGTTTTTCCCTTTGTATAGTTATTTTCTTTCATTGTTAGAATAAATTTTAATAAAGTGGTTTTAATTTTCAAACGTTGTGAATCTTTTGACTCAACCCGAGTTTACTTGTCTAAGTTTACTCTAGCTAGTATCCTTAACGTGTTTAAGTCAAGTTTTGCTAGGCTTTTATATAGGGAGCTATAAAACGCGAAAGTCTTATCTCTCACGGGTTAAGAACAAGAACTTTTCGCAAGTTCCTATAATTGATCCTAGAGAGTCGTTTATCAAGGGAACTTTAAAATGCGATTTCTAAACTTGAAAATGTCTAAGAGTTTGCAAGATCCTATAGATGACTCGAAAACCCAATTTAATAGGCTAAGCATCCACGAGTCTCATTCATTGAGATTTTAAACTGTGGAGAACGAGAGATGATATAGTCAATTATAAGTTTGGTATTCTTTCGTGAATTTATGTGAGTTAATTATAAGCCTATTCTCCCATCGCTTGCTAATAAATTTATCTGCAATAAATAAGGTTGTACGATTTGAAAAGTTACTTAGCTTCTAGCCCAAGATCGTTTAAAAGTTGCTCGGTATGGATTAGAGTTCATAGCCAAGGCATAACTTATTGAGCGGGATGCGAAGATTGGGGAGTCCAAAAAGGTCCTAACAAGACATGAGGGCTATATTTTGTTGCTAAAGATCCAAAGTGATGTGAAGAATCATTTATCAAAAATCAATATGAAGGATCGAGACACACGACGAAAAGCAAGTACTCCCCAAAAGATGATGGAGAAGTCTATCCGAAAAGACCCTAGCAAGGTATGAGGATAAATAGATCCAAGTCGTAAAAGGAAGCGGATCGTTGTATATCAAAGTCCAAAATAAAGATTGGAGAAAAATGAAGAAGTCGTGGTCCAAATATGAAGAATCTCTCAAAATTTCAAGTGAAGAAATTCCTATTATGAAGAGAAGGCCATTATTTCATGAACGTCTCTCAAGATTTGAAGTATGAAGTCACTGCCAAATATCGGTCCGAGAAAGGTCTCAAATCGCGAAGCGAGTTATGCCAAGATATGAACTTTATGAGGTCCCGAGAAGCAGTTTTAAAAGATTTTGTCCTTTAGCTGACTATTGATTAAATCGTCCCACTTTATTTTCAGACTTAATAACTATCGAAATAATTCAACAATGCATCCTCGTGATCATTCAAGATAATAATAAAATATAAGAGATACCCCTAGGAATAAGGGAGTCTAAGTGAATAATTGGCCCACATGAGTTCGTGTTAGTTTGCTAACTTATAATAACAATGATCTCGTTTTTTAAGCTTGGTTTGGAGAAAGTGAAAACTTGAGGATAATGATCATCCATAACATTTCCAAAACCCGAAGGTATGTTTTGAATTCTTTACTTTGAATGTTTATAATTTTCTATATATTTAATAAAGGCCAACGTGGATTGATTATGATGAAAAGTGTAAATTTGCTTTGTAACTAATGCATTGCATGAGGACATTGCAATGGTCAAGTGTAGGGGATTTGATAGGTGTGTAAACACCCATACTTTTTAACACTTAATTACAATAATAACCGAGCCAAAACGTGTATTTTATGTCATTTATGTCGGAATTATGCGTGGTTTGTGTTTTTGTTGTGATTTAGGACGAAAAGGTGAAAAGTGGAGAAAACACGGGCATTCACGGGCTTTTATCGAAGAAAAAGACGAAAGACGAAGTCAAGAAGTCAAGAGTGCAAAAAGAACGGAAGTCCAAGACCAATTCTGAAGATTTATCGTAGAAAAAGTCAAAAGACGGAAGTTTACTAAAAAGCTGAAGAACTCAAGTCTTATTTATGAAGAAATGTCAAGACGAGTTTAAAGAAATCCCGAGACAAAGTCATTAAAGTCCAAGATTTAAGAAGATTAAAGGCTTAAGGACTTGATGGTGCAATTAAGGAAAGAAGAAAGAGGGGATGAAGCTTCCTAAGCACCTCCCTAATCTCCACTATAAATAGGCCATTAGTGTTTTCATTTCATTTTGTTGGCTAGTTTGACAAACTATGCTCTTCCATTTTACTTACCTTGTCATTTAATTTCTTGTCCATTAAATACATTGTCTTGCACCTTAAATACATTTAATTTCAAGTAAGTTTTCCTTTTAATTCTTGTCAATCATTATTTTTATTGTTCATCTCCTATCTACCTTTCTTGTTTGATCTGTTATCTTTATGCTTATTTTTTTCATGTTCATGTTTTTGATTTTTATTGATTTAACTAAGTGGGTTTTGATTATTTTGATTAGTTTTGTTAGTTTTATTGATTTGGTTTGTTTGATTATCATTAGTTGATCATTTTTTATTAGTTTGCTTAATCTTGTGGTTGATTTTGATTAGTTTTTATCTAGATCCGTAGCTTTTTCCTGTTCCTTGTTCTTCGTGTTTCTGTTACTGTATTCCCAGATATTCCAAGTGAAGGTGTTTGTTGAAAAAGTTCCAGATCAAGGGTGTTCATCCGGAATATTTGACATTCCGGATAAGAAGAGTTTATTCGGAATAATTTATTATTCCGGATCAAACCGTTCATCCGGAATATTAGATATTCCGGATCAAGTCCACATTCCGGATCAACAGAACATTCCGGATCAACCAAACATTCCGGATCAAGGAGATATTCCGAGTCAAAGGCTTCCATCCGGAATAAGTGACATATTCCGGATCAAGGAGTTTTATTCGGAATAATATTCTGGATCAAGGAGTTTCATCCGGAATCTTCAACATTCCGGATCAAGACTTTATTCCGGATAAGTGACATATTCCGGATCAAGGACCAGTATTCCGAATCAATACTTTATTCCGGATAAGTGACATATTCCGGATAAAGGATTTATTCTGGATTAAGGTTTTGGGTAAATATTCCGAGTGAAGAAGAACATTCCAAACGAAGGTGACATCCCGAATGAATGTTTATTCCGAACGAAGGATTATTCCGGATAAACTGTGTTCAGGTTATTTTTAGTTTCTGTTTTTAATTCTTTAATTTTCAAGATTTACTTTTCTCGTCTTTTTACTTAGTCGCACTTTAAGATTACTTGCCTTAGATTTATTTTAGCCTTGCTTTAGTTTAAGTTTTAGTTGCGTTTTAAGTTTTCCTTAGATAGATTTAAGTTCGCGTTATTTGCTTTTAGTGTAACACCCCATTTTGGAAATGGAAATATCACAGTAATTATGGCGTGTCATCAAAGCATACAAGGTAAAATGTCTAAAACATTACTTGACCATATAAAGGAAAATACCGGAATCAAACATCGGTAGTCCAAAAGTAAAGCTCATCACACACAAACATAGTATAGTAAAGGAAAAGGACGAAACAATGTCCAAAGCATAAGTATCATAAAGAAAAGAAATGCATAATGTAAAGAAGGCTAGACAGCTTCCAGTCCATATGCACGTACTCTTAGTGTCTACGAGCGTCCCTGAGTACCTGCCGTTTTGGGAACATAGAAAAGGAAAACGGCTGAGCAATACGCTCAGTGCACGGATGCACAATAAAGCATGAATAGGATAAGCATATAACATAATAACAGCGGAAGAAACTATGTCCCGAGTAACCTGGTTAAGTCTTAATAAATCTGGTTTTATAGTTTGAAAGTCTTATGTTTATCTTATAAAAACTGTTTGTCATATTTTACCATTAGCCAATATAGGTCATGAATATCCACCGTGCATGAATAATTGGAGGGGTGACCTCATCATGCAAATTAGAGGGGCTGCCTCTAATTTAATATACTGGTTTTATGGGTAGGAGGGATCAGCTCCTTGTGAAGGATGCAAGGCACACACCACATTCACCATGAAATCCTGAATAAAAGCGTGTAACTAGGATGCACCCATACGCCCCACATGATAAATATAAATAAATGGCCAAAAGCTGAAGGGACGCCACGAGCAATCACTCCGCCGTGGTGAAGTCATAACATCAGTGCCTCTAATGTTATGGTTATGGTACCTCCATAACTAGGTGAAACTGATCATGCATGTATATGGCTATAGGTAATCATATTAAACATAAGCAATCAAACTCATACTTATACTACGGGAAAACAGTTGGCTGCATACGGGGAAATCCTAATAAGGAAAGAATGTCCATACTGAAAGGACGGGAATCCGTACCTTATGTCCAGTGAACGAGAACGATGAACTGCGAGAATCCTACTTCTGAATCACTGACGCTACATAAATACGTACATGCAATAAGTATCTGCTTACTACATACATAGCTGGTTTTATATCATGTCTTAGCTTATTTTATGTGTTCTTACTATTTACACTGTTTAAAGCCTTAAACTGTGTTAAATCCTATATTCTGTTCATTCTGATTAAGTATTTCTGATATTTCATGTGTTATTATACTTACTGTGTAATAATAAGTAACTTTCCAAAAATAGCAGGTTTCCTTAAATAGAAAGTTTCCAAAAATAGAAAGTTTCCAAAAATAGAAAGTTACCAAAATAGAAAGTCTCCAAAAATAGAAAGTTTCCAAAAATAGAAAGTTTCCAAAAATAGAAAGTTTCCAAAAATAGATTTACTGCTTAAAATAGATAAGTTTCTAAAAATAGAAAGTTTCCATAAATGGATTAGCTTCCTTAATTAAATAAGTTTCCATAAATAGATTAGCTGCCTTAAATAAATAAGTTTCTAAAAATAGCTGGTTTCCATAAATAAAATAGCTGCCTTATTTAATTAAGTTTCTAAAAATAGAAAGTTTCCATAATTAGAAATAAGCTGGTTAAATAAGCTAAGTAAATAAGCCTACGTATTTTCATGATTATTTTCTAAGAAATATGATATATTATATAGTTTAATAATTATTTCATGTAATTTAATTAAACTATAGGTTATAATATTTAATTAAAGTATGACATGTTTTTAATTAAATATATATAATACTTAGGTTAAAATATGTATTATTAAATACTAATAATATAACCTAAGTCATGTTTAATTAATTAATTATATCCATGGTTTTAAAATAATTAATTAATTATAAGTCTAAATAATAAAAATACTTAGGTTAAAATAATTCATGTTTATTAATAATTAGTTAACCTAAGTCATGTTATTAATTAATTACATTTTATTAATTTAATTCATAACATAAGTTCATAACATATAAAAAAACTAACATGATCATGATCCGGATCTAGGCTTAAAAACATGCACCGGATCTTAACAAACACCGTACCCCGAACCAAATCGGGGTACCCCCTTGATGCCGTGGGACCCACACGCACCAACCAAGACCCAAAAAGGTCTTGGTGGTGGTCGGTTAGAACAAACCGAACCCCCTTGGGGTCGGTTGTTCCTGCGGCCCAAAACAAACACCCCTTAGATCGATCCCATTGATTAATTAATGACCATTACATGTTAGATCTAGGTTTAATTAATATGTTTTTATGAAAAACATCATGTGTTCTTAATTAATATAAGATTAATTAAAAAGAAAACAAGTAAAAAGGTTTTACGGTATTCGTGGATCAAAAGGGTGAAGAACAAACACGAACAATTACTAAATCAACAAGATCCAAGATCAAAATCACCCCCTTATGGTGATTTGTAGGTGGCGGCACACAAGAAGATGGAGGAAGGGATTTTAGATTTTCTTGAATTTCTTCTGTAAAGATAATCTAAGTAGTGAAAATTAATTAACCCCCCTTAAGTAAAATTAACAATGGGCTTGGCCCATTGTTTCTTGTTTGGCCGCGGGTAGGGACTCCCTTGTGGGGGTCCCGTACCTCGTTTCGTGTCTTGTAATTTCGTACACGTTTACGTTTAATTTAGTTCGTGTTTTAAAAGTTCTCGTTACGTAAATGTCCTACACTTATATATTTAATTTCACTCGTATTAAATATATATACGTAATTAATAATATATCGTGTTTTAATTACGCTCGTGATCTCGTGATCGTATGTTCGTGATTAATTATTACTAAATAATTGTTACGTGATCGTGCAAATAAAATACTTATCGTGTTTTAACACGTACGTAATACATAAACTCCTAATACGTAATCGTAATCATGCTATATTAGGAAAGTTTTTAACTAGTACGTACGAACTTAAGGTATTATGCATGGTAAAAGCATGCGGGTTTTACGACTCTTCCCCCCTAAAAGGAATAATTCGTCCCCGAATTATAGATAAAGTAAACTGGGAAAGAAGAACATACCCGAATTCAAAATATGAAATGAGGGTAAGAAGTCCGGATAGACTCCTCTGTTTCCCAAGTGGCTTCCCGCTCGGTATGATCCCTCCATAGAATTTTGATGAATGAAATCGTCTTCTTTCTCATGACCCGTTCTTGCCTGTCAAGAACTGATAGGTGTGAAAACACCCATCCCTTTTACCACTTAATTCTGGCTAAAACAAGACCAAAACACGTATTTAATATCATTTGTTTGGAATTATGCGTGGTTTTCGTGTTTATTGTGTTTTCAGAGTCAACCGGATGAATATTGAAGAAAACATGGGATTGCACGGGTTTTATCAAGGAAAAAGACTCAAGACGAAGTCTATTGTCCAAGAGATGCAAAAGATTTGAAGTCATTGTGCCTATTTGAAGATTTATCGAAGAATAGAGCCAAAGATGGGAGATTCATATATGTCGAAGAACTCGAGTCTATTAAACAAAAGATTATAAGACGAGTTGGGATTATTCACCGACACTTCTCAAATCCAAGTCGGAAACGTTTATTTAAAGAAGCGTGAAGACTAAAGAAGAAAGAAGAAAAAGGAGCCCAAACCAAAGCCCAAGCACAAGCCCACCACGATTACACACGCCTATATAAAGGCCTCACCTCACAAATTTTCACACACTTAGCTTAGCTTAGTTTTCATTCTCTCTAATTTTAGAGAGAGAAAGTCTTAAACTTTCTCTCACTAAACTTCATCTTTTTCTTTTAATCATTCAAGATTAAACACTTTGTATTACTTATTTCATTAATCAAAGTTTTATTTTAAGCTTTTATTTTCTTAATCTCATTCTACTTTTCTTTGATTTTAGATTGATTTTGGTACGATTATCATGTGATCCGTGTTGTTCTATTTGATTTCGTGCTTAAAAAGTTAATCTTTTGATCATCTCATAAGTTTTCATTTGATTAAGCTTTAAGACTTTTGTGCTTATAGGCTTAGTTTGATGATTAGCTTATTAACTTTATAAAAAGTTTCCTTAAAAACTTTATGTTTTTATTGTTTGATCCAAAAGTTTGTTGAATTTTCGCGTTAGATAAGTTGATTAGAGTGCTTATTTGATTCGGTAAAGTATTTGGATTGTTAAGTTTCGGGTATTAGCTTATCAAAGTTAGCTTATTACCTAGCTTATCCGATTTCCACAATTTTCGGAAAGGGTTTTAAAACCCTTTTCCGATCGAGACTTTCCGACCAAGCCACATCCCTCTTTCCGATCGTATGATCGGAAAGGGTTTCATATATTCCGACTGGTAGCAATTTGAATATTCCGATCGTCTCTTTTATCATCATTCCGATTGAGCAAGTTTTGATCATTCCGATTGAAGTTATTTTAAGATATTCCGATTGCACTTATTTTCCCATATTTCGATCGGCTCAATTTACTATATTCCGATTGGAACCTTGCCCCACATTCCGATCAGCAACAATTCCAGTTATTCCGATTGCCCTGTGTTAACATTCCGATCATTCGATCGGAATACATTCCGATTGGTGCTAGTTTTTCCTTATTCCGATTTAGCCTATTTTGCTTTACTCCGATCTTACTTTCTTTTAGTACTTTTCTAATAGTTCTTATTTTTCACAAAGTTTTCCAAATGTTAGTTTTTATCAAGTGTTCACTTACTTTTCTCTAATATAATCTTTAAAATTTTCAAACATCTAATTTTAAACGTGTCTTTTTACTTTAACCATTTAAGTCTTTAGCTTTACTCTTCGACACTTAATTTCTTGTCATTAGTTTAAAATAGATAAGCAAACCAACCACTTTTTAATAACCAATAACAAATCACTCCACTTAAGGCCGAGATCAATTCGAGAGGACAGAGAGAATTTAGAACCCTATGAAAATAACTTGTATCAAATGGCGCCGCTGCCGGCTCTTCTCATTAAGATCAAAAGTTTTTTGTGAGAACTTGGATTTTGGGATCCGTTCCCCGTGAACGTTACTTTTTCATAAAAACTTTCAAAAACAACAAAAAAATATAAAATTTTCAAAAATCCTAAAAATTAAAAAAACCATAAAAAACCAAAAATATTTTTGTATTGTTTTTGCCTTGTTAGTTCATTTGCAGGTGTATGCGCACTCGATCCACGTCTTATCAAGAGCCCGAGCCTCTCGATAACTTAGACATGGCCGGTGTACAAAACAACAATAACATACCACCTCGAAACAATAATAATAACAACAACAACCCACCTTTCAACAACATGAATAACAACAACAATGAGCCTCAACCGGATAATCGCCCGATGATTGAATTGCTGCAAGCTCATGTAGATGGCAACACTGATCCAATTGTTATACCAGCATTTGCAGCCAACAACTTTGAGCTAAAATCAGGCTTTATCCAGATGGTCTCTGCTCAACCATTCTTGGGGCGTACCATTGATGATCCACATGACCATATCAAGAGATTCTTGCAACTCACCAACACGGTCAAATTCAATGTTGTTCCACGAGAGGTTATCAGGTTACAACTTTTTCCCTTTTCTTTAGAGGGACAAGCTCGGCATTGGCTTGCTAAGGAACCGCCACAGAGTATTCTCTCGTGGACGGATTTGGAAACCAAGTTTATCAATTACTTTTTCCCACCCTCTCGTACTACCGCTTTGCGGAATGAAATCATAAATTTTGAACAAAAGTACGATGAGTCGTTCAGTGAATCTTGGGATCGTTTTAAAGATCTTTTAAGAAAATGCCCACAACATGGTTTTACCAAAGTACATCAAATTAATATTTTTATAATGGTTTAAGCATGAGTGACCAAGATTCACTGAACAGTGCCTCGGGGGGTAATCTATTGGCTAAGACTTCCAATGCTGCTTGGGATATTATTGAGAATAAGTCTCGTGTGCAAACCAAGAGTGTTCGGATCAATGTCGCTAGTGCTAGCACTAGTGACAGCGACAAGCGACTGGACAAAATCACTACGCTTCTTGAATCGTTTGTCACCCACACCTTCAGCAACAACAACAGCAGCAACGCTAAAAACGCTCAAGTTAACGCTGTCAGCCAACCTTGTGAGATATGCGGTGGTCCTCACTCTTACACTACTTGTACTGCCACCCAAGACTACCCTGCTGAGAATGTGAATGCGGCATATGGCACCTATGCTCAACCTGCTTATCAAGCTAGACCTCAAGGTGACCGTAATTTGCTTAGCTACCGCTCCAACAATTATCTGTCATCACCTGGTTTTCCCCAAAACAACCCAAGCCAACAAAAAAACCTTAACCGCCCTCCTCAACAACAACAACAACCTCGTACACCATACATCCCTCCTCACAAGCAGCAACAACCGCCTCAACGTAACAACCAAGTTTACCAACAACCTGCTTATCAACCACCCGCATACAATGCTCCTCTAAACCAACCCACTGCATTACACCAAGAGGTTGCAACCTACATGAGGACCAATGATGTGATCGTGGAAAATCTCCAACAGGAAGTGCGCAACTTGAAAGCAGACTTGGTCAAACAAGGAAACGATTTGAGAGCTGACATGAGAAACACGTTGGATAGCCAAACTAATGATCTGAGGAACATGATGGCTGGTTTCTTCCAAGGTAATCAACCCTCTTCTTCGGGTACTCTTCCGAGTAACACCGTTGCGAATCCAAGAGGGGAGATGAAAGCAATCACTACTCGAAGTGGTAAAGGTACACAGGAACCCGAACTTTCTATACCTCCACTGGTGGTTGTGACTAAGGAGAACGAGTCACCTGCTCCTATTCCTCATCCTTCTCCTTCCCCAATTTCTCCACCTCTTCCTTCTACCCCTCCTCCACCCAAGGATGTGAGTGATCATATTCTTCCAAAGCCTTCCTCTTCTTCCAATATACCTTATCCATCTAGGTTGAGGAAAGAGAAGCTCAAAAGCAAGGACGATATTCAGGTTTCGAACTTCCTTAAAATGTTCAAACAATTGAATTTTAACATCTCCTTCGCTGAGGCTCTCGCTCACATGCCTAAATATGCGAAAATGTTTAAAGATCTTCTGAGCGACAAGGAAAAGCTCCTCGATATTGCCAACACCCAACTTAATGAGAATTGCTCTGCAGTGCTCTTAAGGAAATTGCCAACCAAGCTTGGTGATCCGGGTCGTTTCTTAATTCCTTGCAATTTCCCGGGAGTAGAGAATTGCATGGCCCTAGCCGATCTAGGTGCCAGTATTAATCTCATGCCTCTAAGTGTTTGGAAGCAATTATCTCTCCCAGAGCTAGTCCCCACCAAAATGACTTTGGAATTAGCTAACCGTACGGTTGCTTATCCAGTGGGGATAGCCGAAGACGTCATTGTAGGAGTCGACAAATTCACCTTCCCTGCTGATTTTGTTGTCGTCGACTACGAGATGGACCCCCGTGTGCCACTCATTGTTGGTCGTCCATTCTTGAGGACCGGTCGCACTCTCATCGATGTTGAAGCCGGCGAGCTTATCATGAGAGTGGGTGACGATAAAGTAGTCTTCAACATGGGAAAGTTGTCTAAACAGCCTTATTCATATGAGAGTGTTAATTGTATTGACGTTCTTGATGAGGCTTGTGAAGAACTCTTTAATGATGCTTGCAAAAGTATTCCTATCTCTCTTCCCAATGTTGAGACCGTGTCCTCCATTGATTCATCGTTGTCTCTATTTGGAGATAGTGATTTATTTTGGAACAATCTTGAAGACACCATGGGAGATGTGAATTTAGCTACTAATGATTCTCCCACCGATGGGGATGAAGACATGCATTTCTTTGACAACCTTCTCAACGAAGACAATCCTTCTCCTCCGTCTCCCACGGTATTGCTATCGATACTCCGACTTCGAATACGCCTCCCGTCGAAAATACTCCGGATTTAGAACTTAAGGAGTTGCCGCCCCATCTCGAGTATGTATTCCTTGAAGAAGAAAAGAAGTCGCCAGTCATCATTGCTAAGGACCTAAAGGACGAAGAAAAAGCCCGACTTATCACTGTGTTGAAAGATCATAAGAAGGCTATTGCTTGGAAAAATTCTGATATTCGTGGAATTGATCCTCACTTCTGCACCCAGAAAATTCTCATGGAGGACGACTTTAAGCCCACAATTCAAAGCCAACAAAGGGTGAATCCAAAAATCCATGAAGTCATCAAAACAGAGGTTATCAAACTTCTTGATGCGGGTATGATTTACCCTATTTCGGATTCACCATGGGTTAGTCCAATCCATTGTGTGCCCAAGAAGGACGGAATAACCGTTGTTTCCAATGAACACAACGAGTTGATTTCCACTCGTCTCGTCACTGGGTGAAGAGTTTGTATAGACTACCGCAAACTCAATGATGCCACGAGAAAGGATCATTTCCCTCTACCTTTTATGGACCAAATGCTTGAACGTTTAGCGGGTAATGAATATTACTGCTTTCTTGATGGTTTCTCGGGTTATTTCCAAATACCCATCGATCCCCAAGATCAAGAAAAGACAACATTCACTTGTCCCTATGCCACATTTTCTTACAAAAGAATGCCTTTTGACTTATGCAATGCGCCCGGGACTTTCCAAAGGTGCATGTTAGCTATCTTCCATGACATGGTTGAAAACACCATGGAAGTCTTCATGGATGATTTCTCGGTCTTCGGGGATTCCTTCTCTTCTTGCCTTGCCAATTTGGAACGTATGCTTAAGCGGTGCGAAGACACTCGCCTTGTTCTGAATTGGGAAAAATGCCATTTTATGGTAAAAGAAGGCATCGTGCTGGGACACAAGATTTCCAAAGCCGGTCTAGAAGTAGACCGTGCTAAAGTCGATGTTATCGCCAAGTTGCCTCCACCTTCAACCGTGAAGGGTGTGAGAAGTTTCCTGGGTCATGCGGGCTTTTACCGTCGATTCATCAAAGATTTCTCTCAATTCACTCGCACGATGACCCACCTCTTGGAAAAAGATACTCCTTTTATCTTTTCCAAAGAGTGCCTTGAAGCCTTCAACTCGCTTAAGGATAAGCTAACTAAGGCACCCGTCTTGGTGACCCCTAATTGGGAGCTTCCCTTTGAGTTGATGTGCGATGCTAGCGACTTTGCTATTGGTGCGGTTCTGGGACAAAGAATGAACAAACACTTCCAACCGATCCATTACGCTAGCAAGACAATGACTGGGGCTCAATTGCATTATACGACAACCGAAAAAGAGCTTTTAGCTGTTGTCTATGCCTTTGAAAAGTTCCGCCCCTATCTTGTCCTTTCCACCACAATCGTTTACACCGATCATTTCGCGCTGAAGTACTTGTTGACAAAGCAAGATTCCAAACCAAGACTTCTTCGCTGGGTTTTGCTACTCCAAGAATTTAAAATCGAAATTCGCGATAAAAAAGGAGCAGAAAACCTAGCCGCGGATCATCTCAGTAGACTTGAGGATCCTTACCAGGGGGATCATCCGAACAAAGAAATCAATGATTCTTTTCCCTTGGAGACCTTAATGTCTATCAACTCGACTGCTGACGAAACCCCGTAGTTTGCGGACATTGCAAACTACTTGGCGGGTGGAATTCTCATTGACGGGTTAACATCCCAGCAAAAGAAAAAGTTCTTCAAAGACATCAAGACTTACTTTTGGGATGACCCGTATCTTTTCAAACAATGTGCCAACTTGATTATTCGCCGATGTGTTGATGAACCGGCAGCTTTCGAAATCCTTAATGCTTGCCACAAAGGACCCACCGGTGGTCACTTTGGTCCCAACTACACCGCCAAAAAAGTGTTTGATTCGGGATTTTATTGGCCCACCATCTATCGTGATGCTCACGAGATGGTTAAACGTTGTGATGCCTGCCAAAAACAAGGCATGATCACACATAAAGACGAGATGCCTCAGAATTTCATTCAAGAATGTGAAATCTTTGATGTTTGGGGTATCGACTTTATGGGGCCATTCCCTTCCTCTAAAGGAAACAAATACATCCTTGTAGCCGTTGACTACATTTCAAAGTGGGTTGAAGCCAAAGCTTTACCTACTAATGATGCAAGGGTGGTTTTTAACTTTTTGAAATCGCTGTTCGCTCGATTCAGCGTTCCTCGTGCTATTATCAGTGACCGCGGGACTCATTTTTGCAACGATCAATTTGCAAGAGTCATGGCTAAGTATGGTGTTAATCACCGTCTTTCCACCGCCTATCATCCCCAAACCAATGGGCAAGACGAGATATCCAACCGTGGATTGAAGCGAATTTTGGAGCGTACTGTGGGAGAGCATCGTGCCGCGTGGGCCGATAAGTTAGATGATGCTCTGTAGGCTTTCCGTACTGCTTACAAGACCCCGATCGGTTGTACACCTTATCGTCTTGTGTACGGGAAAGCATGCCACCTTCCCATCGATCTAGAGCATAAGGCGCACTGGGCCTTGAAGTGGGCTAACTTCGACATCAACAAAGCCGGTGATCATCGCAAGATTCAACTCAACGAGCTCAACGAACTGAGGAATGAAGCTTATGAGAACTCGCTGATCTACAAAGAGAAGACGAAGATCCTTCATGACGCAAAAATCAAGAACCGAGAGTTCCACGTTGGTGATCAAGTCTTACTTTTTAACTCTCGGTTGAAGATCTTCTCTGGAAAGTTGAAGAGCCGCTGGTCTGGCCCATTCACCGTCGCCAAAGTCTTTCCGTATGGGACCATTGAGCTTTCTCAGCCAAATGGGCCCAATTTCAAGGTGAATGGCCAGCGTCTGAAGTTGTACTTTGGTGAGGACATCTCTCAGGAGATGATTCCATCCCTCACCACGTTCCCCATGAACTAGATTTGGGTCGAGTCAGGCTCGTGACTCGGTTATAAAAAACAAGCGCTCCTCGGGAGGCAGCCCGAGTATCTATCCTTTTATGTTTTAACCTCCTAAGTGTAGGGGGACCTCTATACGTGTTTGTCTTTGTGTGGTGATGTTATTACAGGGATTAGTGCACTCTTGGAATCTCTGACGAACCGTGCTCCCGTGTTATCCGAAATCCGGTTCTATCTCTCAACTATCGTGATTCAATTTTCTTCATTCTCACATTTGAAATTGATCACTTTAGTCGTCTCTTCCTTAGCTTGAGTTAACCAACGTGCACAATGTCCTAAGTGTAGGGGAAACTTTTCCCACATGCTTAAACATTGAGGACAATGTTTATCTTAAGTATAGGGGGGACTTCTATCGAAGTTTTAAGTTGACTTTTCCATGAAAATGCCTTCATTTAACCGGAAAATCAACTTTTTCAACATTTTTCAAATTTTTAATTAACTTTGGCCATTTAGTCGTAATTTTTAAATTTTTATCATTTCTTTCATATGTATATATCCCGCAATAAAGTCAAAAATATTAATAAAGTGGTGTAGCTAGTTCAGAAGTCTTTGACATATTAGGCCCATTGCGATTATTTTGACTCAACCCGAATAGACTTAATTAAGTTTATTCTAGCTAGTATCCTTAACCATGTAGACCTTAATTGGTTTATTAGGCTAAGCATCCACGAGTCTCATTATTTGAGATTTTAAATTGTGGAGGACGAGAAATGATAGAGTCAATTATAAGTCGGTATTCTTGCACAAGCTCACTTGGTGTAATTATTTGCCTATTCTCCCATCACTTGCTAATAATTTATCTGCAATAAGTAAGGTCGTACGATTTGAAAAGTTACTTAGCTTCTAGCCCAAGATCGTTTAAAGTTGCTCGGTAATGATAAGAGTTCATAGCCAAGGCATAACTTATGAAGCGGGGCGCGAAGATTGGCGAGTCCGAAAAGGCCCTAACAAGGCATGAGGATTCAATTTTATTGCTGAAGATCCAAAGTGATGTGAAAAGCATTATTCCTAAAGTCAATATGAAGGATCAAGACTCACGACGAAAAGCAATCAACTCCCATAAAGATCATGGAGAAGTCTATCCGAAAAGACCCTAACAAGGTATGAGGATAAATAGATCCAAGTCCGAAAAGGAGGCGGATCGTTGTATCTCAAAATCCCAATTAGAGATTGAAGAAATAATGATGAAGTCTTGGTCAACAAAGTTGGAGTACCCTCAAAAGTCTCCAAGTGAAGAAACTCTATTACGATGAGAAGACCATTATCTCAAGAACGTCTCTCAAGATATGAAGTATGACGTACATGCCAAATATCGGCCCGAGAAAGGTCTCAAATCGTGAACCAAGTTATGCCAAGATATGAACTTTTTGATATTCCAGAGAAGCAGTTTTAAGAGATTTTGTCCTTTAGCTAACTATTGATCAAATCGTCCTGCTTTGCTTTCAGCCTAATTAAACTATCGAAGTAAGTCCAAAAATGCATCTTCATGATCATTCTAAGACAAACATAAAATATAAGAGATACACCTTGTAACAACCCATTTTTGATAAATGGAATGTCACGCGTGATTATGGCGTGTCATCAAAGCATGCCAAGGTGATATGTAGTAAAACATACATGACCATAGGGAAAACCGGAATCAAACATCGTTCCCAAACATAAGCCCAAAACATAAATAAAGGAAATGAACTGAATAAAGGACTAAACAAGCATAACTATATGAAGGCAAAAAGGAAAAGAAGTCTCTGGTAGCTTCCATCCTATGTGCGTCCTCCAAATGCTCGAGTCTTGGGTACCTGCCGTTTTGGGACATGGAAAGGAAAGTAACGGCTGAGCAAAACGCTCAGTGCACGGATATACAATATAGCATGAAAGAGGATAAACATGTAACATATAACAGCGGAAGACTAAGTACTGAGTAAACTGGTTAAGTATCATGAAAACTGGTTTTATAGTTTGAAAAGCCTTATGTTTAACCTGTGAAAACTGTTTTAACATATATATACCATAGCCCATATAGGTCATGAAAAGGTCACGTGCATGAATACTTGGAGGGGTGACCTCATCATGCTGATTAGAGGGGATGCCTATAATCAATATACTGATTTGGGTAGGAGGGATCAGCTCCTTGTGAAGGGTGCAAGGCACACACCACATTCACCATGATAAACTGAATAAAACATGTAACTAGGATGCACCCATACGCCCCGACTGATATAATAATATGGCCAAACTGAAAAGGGACGCCACGAGCAATCACTCCGCTGTGGGGAAGTCATAACATCGGTGCCTCCAATGCTATGGTTATGGTACCTCCATAACTAGGTGAAACTGGTCATGCTTGTATATGGCTATAGTTTATGCTAAATTAACATAAGCAGTTCAAAACAATAAAACAAATGCTGGGGAAAACAGTTGGCTGCAAACGGGGAAATCCTAATAAGGAAGGAATGTCCATACTGAAAGGACGGGAATCCGTACCTCAAGTCCAGTGAATGAACGGAAGAAAGACTCCTACTTCTAGATCACTAACGCTACATGAATACACACGTGTATAAGTATCGATTCACTGATTACGTACTGGGTTCTGTGTCTCATTATAGCTGATTTGGTATGTTTTAGGTCATGGTTCACTGTTTAAAGCCTTAAACTGTGTTTATCTTGTATTCTGGTTAATCTGATTAAGTATTACTGGTGTTTCATGTATTATTATACTTACTGTGTAATAATAAGTAACTTTCCAAAAATAGCAGGTTTCCAAAAATAGAAAGTTTCCAAAAATAGAAAGTTTCCAAAATAGAAAGTTTCCAAAAATAGAAAGTTACCAAAAATAGAAAGTTTCCAAAAATAGAAAGTTTCCAAAAATAGAAAGTTTCCAAAAATAGAAAGTTTCCAAAAATAGAAAGTTTCCTAAAATAGAATTTACTGCCTAAAATAGATTAGTTTCTAAAAATAGAAAGTTTCCAAAAATAGATCAGCTGCCTTAATTAAATAAGTTTCCATATATAGAAGGTTTCCATAATTAGATTAGCTGCCTGAAATAGATTGATTTCCATATATAGAGGGTTTCCATAATTAGATTAGTTGCCTTATTTAATTAAGTTTCTATAAATAGAAGTTTCCATAATTAGAATTAAGCTGATTTCATAAGCTAACATATAAGTCTAAGTGTTATAAGCTTATTCTTAAGTCATATGATATAGTGTATAGTTTAATTATTATTTCATATATTTTAATTAAACTATAGGTTAAGCATTTTAATTAAAGTATAACATGTATAATTAAAATGAAATGAAAATACTTAGGTTAAAATGTGTATTATTATTAATAATAATATAACCTAAGTCATGTCTAAATTAATTAATTATAGGCATGTTTTAATAATTAATTAATTATAACTTATAACATAAAATACTTAGGTTAATTTAATGTCATGATAAACTAATAATTAAAATAACCTAAGTCATGATTTAATTAATATTTCATGTTATTAATTAATTATATCCTAAGTTCATGATTCATAAAAATTAACATGTAACATAGATCATGATTTAACCAACGAACCGTGAACCGGGCATGAAATCGACACCATACCCCGAACCAAATCGGGGTTCCCCTTGGTTCCTTGCTGCCGTGGGACCCACACCACCAAACTGGGACCATACGGTCTCGGTGGTGGTTTCTAGGCCAAGCCGTGACCCCCTTGGGGCACGGTCTAGGCGTCGGCTAAACCAAACACCCGTAAAACACCCTTTTGATTTTACTTCTTAACCAAATACATGTTTATTTTATGTTTTTAAAATAGGTTTTAAAAACATCATGTTCTTAATCAATTTTACCAAATCAAATCAAAAGAAGGAATTAAAAAGAAAGGTTAAAAAGATATACCGAATGTGTAGATGAATTAAGGATGAACAAACACTAATACTTGTACAATATCCAAGATCAAAATCAACAAGAACACCCCTCTTAGGTGTGTTATAGGTGGCGGCTACAAAAGGGAAAAGGAAGGAGAGGAGAAAACTTTTTAGGGTTTTATGTTTAATTTCTTGAAAAGTGAAAATGAATGCATTTTTCCCTTAACCCCTTGTTTAGTAAAAATGATGGGCTAGGCCCATTTCTCCTCCTTAATTTCGTGGTTCATGGGGCCCACATGGGGTAACCCAAATGTTTTTCGTGTCCCGATGTTTCGTGTTCGTTCGTGGTTAAACGTGTTCGTGTCTGAAGCGTTTCTGTTTATTTTATCATGTAGTTATCGTAATCTTAACGCTCGTAATTATATTATATGTATTTACGTAATTATTATAATTAGTATTTTAAATGGTGATCATGATTTAATTATGTTCACGTGATATATTTATTACTGTTTATCATGAGTTCGTACGTAATCGATACTTGTCATGTCATACACGTATGCACTAGCTTGATTATTAGCACATGAATGTGATCAATACTACATGAGGTAAGTTTTAATCTAGGACGTACGATCTTAAGGGCACTATTCATGGTAAAAGCATGCGGGTCCCTTTTCGATTGACAATAACCCAGATAGCATCATGCTTCTTCTGTGTTTGTTGAAATCTGGTAACTAAAATCCATGGAGATCTTGTCCCTTTTCGATTCACAATTTCATATGATGAAAACATACCCGTCTGTTGGTGTCCTATCTTAACCTGTTTGTATAACAGGTATGAACGTAACTGTATCCTGCTTCGTAGAAACTTGATACATGGAAGGTTGCGACACTCTGAGTCTCTGAATTCTAGACTTCTCCTAGCGTAGGATTTTATAGAACACCTAATGTAGTGTCGGGTTCTCTTCTTTACTCATAAGCTGAGTCGTGGTAAGATTAACCGTAGAATGCCATGTGATTCAGCGTGTCACTGAAATCAAACAGAATTGATATCGGAAAGAATTCCAGGGTAAAATTTCTCTTGTCATAGAATTTGCAACGTAGTGCAGATATGGTCTTCCTGTTCTTCTCTAGGCTTAGAGGAAATCAGGTTATCCTCAATGAAAACGCTGATGAATTTGTTTAGGAGTTCATGGAAACTCAATTTATTAAGTTCATAATGCGGTTGGAGCATTGATGAGACTAATTCAAAATCATAAATCTGGCATGACCGAGTCGTGCACGAATAGCAGTCATGGACATGTCCTGCTTTTTCACTCGTCACTGTTGGCAGCATGATTGAGAGTTCGATCTTGGAAAAGTGATTAACACTATACGGTTGATTGGACATGTTGTTCATATGTGGAGGAGAATAACGGTCATGAATGGTGATTTGTTTAAGTCGACGGTAGTCAACACATAATCTTATGGTACCATCCTTCTCCTTGAAGGTTCTTCTAGAGTGTAAGGAACAATTTTGGAATAATCTGTTGGTTATGCGTAAAAGGACCTTAGTAGTCGTGTGTTACTAACAGCTAGAAAATTTAGCAATATAGCTAACAAAGCACGTGCTTGAAAAGCATAGATAACTTGTACAGATTTTCCTGATGGAAAATCAAGCTGAAAGTATTCAGGAGCCTGAACATTACTGTACAAAATTATGAATCATAGCATGGTTTGGTGTTCATAGTACATAATTAGGATAAAATTTATCTCGTGTCTGTCCGAGGAAAATGCGTTAGCAGCTTGGATCTCATCATTAAGCTGAAGGAAAACCGTTGTATACGTGGGAATACGAAAGGCGTCCTTCATGGTCATGAATATATGAACTATGGTGAAAGAAATGAAAGTGACGTCGACAACGTGACAGTTCTCACTGATGCGCCGATAACGGTATTGAAATTCTTGTGGCCTGATTAATACATGGCACAACAACATAAATATACCCTTGGAGGGTACCCTGAATTTCTTAGAAATGTTCCATAATTAGACGTGAGTCATGTGTCTTGACTCGTGTCTTGAGAAATGTGAGCGTGACATATGCCTTGACTGGTATCTTGACATGTGTCCTCAGAAAGTATACGTGAGACATGTGTCTTGACTGATGTCTTGACATGTGTCTCGAGATGCGAAACAATTAGAACTACAAATATTAGGTTAATATGCCAGAATTGGCGGATCGGTCGGACTACTGATCATTTGTATGTCTGATCACGTCCGCGGCCAGAGCCTCGGTTGTGATTTCTAGGATAGTTGTTGTCATAGTAGTGGTTACTATCATCTTGTCTGTCGGTTCCATGACGGTCATTCTCATGACCGTGGCTTATGTAACTATTTAGCTGAGTGGCCGGCTGGTACTGGTTTGTTCTCATATGGCTGAAATGACAGCCGAACGACGTGTGACATGTAACTATGAATTTGGGACAATGATTGATGGGAATTGTTTGATGGTGAAGCATCTTCTCGTCCAATTGCTTTGCTCCGACGCCTTTGTCTTCATCTTTTAGGATCTCCAGGTTGTGAACAGCATCAACATCAGCATCTCGTAGCGTCTCCGAACATCAGCAGCATCAACCTTCAGTAACATCTCCAAGCTATGAGCGGCATCGCCAATCTTGTAGTGTATCAGCAAGTGAACATACGCCTGAGATGATTTAGACTCGACTAGCGAATACTCGTGAAATATTGCTAGTGAAATACACATGGATTTAGGTACATGTAATACACATGAAATACGGTACGTGTAGTACACATGGCATGCACATGAAATGATCGGTATGGGCTCGATCATTTGTCATGATTTAAGGAAAGTAAACCGGTTAAACGGTTAGGAAAACCATCATGTTAACCTGGCAGTATTAGCATAGACATCATTCTGGTTGCATAGAGAAACGCTAAAGTGTGGTTACACAAAATTCAACGATGATTTGCCTGACAGCATGATCAATGGAAACCAACCATGACTATCATGAAAGCATGATTCAAGGAATCTAACAATGTCTTGCAGGACAACGTAAATAACAAAAGAGGCGTGAAACATAATCAACATGAAGACGAAATTATCATGAGGAAACATGAAACCATCTATTACGAAGAAGTGTATAACATAATCAGCATGAAACTGAAGTTAACCATGACAGTATGAAGGCATACTTGACATAAAAACATAATAACTTATGATGGGACATGAGAAAAATTTTATGCCAATTTAAATCATGAGAAAAATTTTATGCAAGAAAACAGTGCATGAATGCGTAATGTAGTTTATAAAACCTTTATATGTGCGAGGGAACGCCTATGGGTCGGTTCCAAAACAAAAGACATGGCGAGGGGACGCCTATGGGTCGGTCCCAAAGTTAAAAATTTCGATAAAAGCACATGCGACTAAATAGGGTCAGTCCTGTACCAACCATTACTTAGTCAAAATTCCTGTAACAGATGACATATGATATAAATGCATGAATGCATGAAACATAATAACTAAAAGTCACTGTCAAAACTTAACAGAAAAAAAATTTTTTATGTGAAAATTATGAACTACTGGGGTCAGTCCACATCGTCACAGTTCACAAGGAACATCATGCATAGACAATGACACATAACTAAGTATGGATGACGGTTGTTCATTCCATATTAGTAAGACGATACTGGTGAAAACATCATGGTGAAAACAACAAGGTGCTGAAAACGTCATGGCTAAAACAACAACGCGCTGAAACATCAATACGTGGAATAACAAACGTTGGCTTAGGAAGCTCCTGGTGACTACCCACTAGTCACAGGTCGAGTTTTAGAGCCTACAGGTCGAAGCCTTGGCTCTGATACCATAATTGTAACACCCCATTTTGATAAATGGAATGTCACGCGTGATTATGGCGTGTCATCAAAGCATGCAAGGTGATATGTAGTAAAACATACATGACCATAGGGAAAACCGGAATCAAACATCGGTTCCCAAACATAAGCCCAAAACATAAATAAAGGAAATGAACTGAATAAAGACTAAACAAGCATAACTATATGAAGGCAAAAAGGAAAAGAAGTCTCTGGTAGCTTCCATCCTATGTGCGTCCTCCAAATGCTCGAGTCTTGGGTACCTGCCGTTTTGGGACATGGAAAGGAAAGTAACGGCTGAGCAAAACGCTCAGTGCACGGATATACAATATAGCATGAAAGAGGATAAACATGTAACATATAACAGCGGAAGACTAAGTACTGAGTAAACTGGTTAAGTATCATGAAAACTGGTTTTATAGTTTGAAAAGCCTTATGTTTAACCTGTGAAAACTGTTTTAACATATATATACCATAGCCCATATAGGTCATGAAAAGGTCACGTGCATGAATACTTGGAGGGGTGACCTCATCATGTTGATTAGAGGGAATGCCTCTAATCAATATACTGATTTGGGTAGGAGGGATCAGCTCCTTGTGAAGGGTGCAAGGCACACACCACATTCACCATGATAAACTGAATAAAACATGTAACTAGGATGCACCCATACGCCCCGACTGATATAATAATATGGCCAAACTGAAAAGGGACGCCACGAGCAATCACTCCGCCATGGGGAAGTCATAACATCGGTGCCTCCAATGCTATGGTTATGGTACCTCCATAACTAGGTGAAACTGGTCATGCTTGTATATGGCTATAGTTTATGCTAAATTAACATAAGCAGTTCAAAACAATAAAACAAATGCTGGGGAAAACAGTTGGCTGCAAACGGGGAAATCCTAATAAGGAAGGAATGTCCATACTGAAAGGACGGGAATCCGTACCTCAAGTACAGTGAATGAACGGAAGAAAGACTCCTACTTCTGGATCACTAACGCTACATGAATACACACGTGTATAAGTATCGATTCACTGATTACGTACTGGGTTCTGTGTCTCATTATAGCTGATTTGGTATGTTTTAGGTCATGGTTCACTGTTTAAAGCCTTAAACTGTGTTTATCTTGTATTCTGGTTAATCTGATTAAGTATTACTGGTGTTTCATGTATTATTATACTTACTGTGTAATAATAAGTAACTTTCCAAAAATAGCAGGTTTCCAAAAATAGAAAGTTTCCAAAAATAGAAAGTTTCCAAAATAGAAAGTTTCCAAAAATAGAAAGTTACCAAAAATAGAAAGTTTCGAAAAATAGAAAGTTTCCAAAAATAGAAAGTTTCCAAAAATAGAAAGTTTCCAAAAATAGAAAGTTTCCTAAAATAGAATTTACTGCCTAAAATAGATTAGTTTCTAAAAATAGAAAGTTTCCAAAAATAGATCAGCTGCCTTAATTAAATAAGTTTCCATATATAGAAGGTTTCCATAATTAGATTAGCTGCCTGAAATAGATTGATTTCCATATATAGAGGGTTTCCATAATTAGATTAGTTGCCTTATTTAATTAAGTTTCTATAAATAGAAGTTTCCATAATTAGAATTAAGCTGATTTCATAAGCTAACATATAAGTCTAAGTGTTATAAGCTTATTCTTAAGTCATATGATATAGTGTATAGTTTAATTATTATTTCATGTATTTTAATTAAACTATAGGTTAAGCATTTTAATTAAAGTATAACATGTATAATTAAAATGAAATGAAAATACTTAGGTTAAAATGTGTATTATTATTAATAATAATATAACCTAAGTCATGTCTAAATTAATTAATTATAGGCATGTTTTAATAATTAATTAATTATAACTTATAACATAAAATACTTAGGTTAATTTAATGTCATGATAAACTAATAATTAAAATAACCTAAGTCATGATTTAATTAATATTTCATGTTATTAATTAATTATATCCTAAGTTCATGATTCATAAAAATTAACATGTAACATAGATCATGATTTAACCAACGAACCGTGAACCGGGCATGAAATCGACACCATACCCCGAACCAAATCGGGGTTCCCCTTGGTTCCTTGCTGCCGTGGGACCCACACCACCAAACCGGGACCATACGGTCTCGGTGGTGGTTTCTAGGCCAAGCCGTGACCCCCTTGGGGCACGGTCTAGGCGTCGGCTAAACCAAACACCCGTAAAACACCCTTTTGATTTTACTTCTTAACCAAATACATGTTTATTTTATGTTTTTAAAATAGGTTTTAAAAACATCATGTTCTTAATCAATTTTACCAAATCAAATCAAAAGAAGGAATTAAAAAGAAAGGTTAAAAAGATATACCGAATGTGTAGATGAATTAAGGATGAACAAACACTAATACTTGTACAATATCCAAGATCAAAATCAACAAGAACACCCCTCTTATGTGTGTTATAGGTGGCGGCTACAAAAGGGAAAAGGAAGGAGAGGAGAAAACTTTTTAGGGTTTTATGTTTAATTTCTTGAAAAGTGAAAATGAATGCATTTTTCCCTTAACCCCTTGTTTAGTAAAAATGATGGGCTAGGCCCATTTCTCCTCCTTAATTTCATGGTTCATGGGGCCCACATGGGGTAACCCAAATGTTTTTCGTGTCCCGATGTTTCGTGTTCGTTCGTGGTTAAACGTGTTCGTGTCTGAAGCGTTTCTGTTTATTTTATCATGTAGTTATCGTAATCTTAACGCTCGTAATTATATTATATGTATTTACGTAATTATTATAATTAGTATTTTAAATGGTGATCATGATTTAATTATGTTCACGTGATATATTTATTACTGTTTATCATGAGTTCGTACGTAATTGATACTTGTCATGTCATACACGTATGCACTAGCTTGATTATTAGCACATGAATGTGATCAATACTACATGAGGTAAGTTTTAATCTAGGACGTACGATCTTAAGGGCACTATTCATGGTAAAAGCATGCGGGTTTTACACACCTAGGAATAAGGGAGTTTAAGCATTTAATTAAGCCATGTGTGTGAGTGTTTGAATTGCTAACTTATAATAACAATGATCTCGTTTTTAAGCTTAGTTTGGGGAACGTGAAACTTGAGGGTGATAAATCTTCGCAGCACCGAAGCCCTAATGTAAGTCCTCGATCTCTTTGCAAGTTATTTCCACCTAGCTATTTTCTATCTTTTTGTTTACTTTAAAGTTTAAATATCTCTTAGTACTTTAATTTTTGTTTAGTAGTATTTTAATAAGGCCAAGGTTGATTGATCATGAGAAAAGTGTAAATGTGCTTTGTCACTAAGCATTGCATGAGGGCATGGCAATGGTTAAGTGTAGGGGATTTGATAGGTGTGAAAACACCCATCCCTTTTACCACTTAATTCTGGCTAAAACAAGACCAAAACACGTATTTAATATCATTTGTTTGGAATTATGCGTGGTTTTTGTGTTTATTGTGTTTTCAGAGTCAACCGGATGAATATTGAAGAAAACATGGGATTGCACGGGTTTTATCAAGGAAAATGACTCAAGACGAAGTCTATTGTCCAAGAGATGCAAAAGATTTGAAGTCATTGTGCCTATTTGAAGATTTATCGAAGAATAGAGCCAAAGATGGGAGATTCATATATGTCGAAGAACTCGAGTATATTAAACAAAAGATTATAAGACGAGTTGGAATTATTCACTGACACTTCTCAAATCCAAGTCGGAAACGTTTATTTAAAGAAGCGTGAAGACTAAAGAAGAAAGAAGAAAAAGGAGCCCAAACCAAAGCCCAAGCACAAGCCCACCACCATTACACACGCCTATATAAAGGCCTCACCTCACAAATTTTCACACACTTAGCTTAGCTTAGTTTTCATTCTCTCTAATTTTAGAGAGAGAAAGTCTTAAACTTTCTCTCACTAAACTTCATCTTTTTCTTTTAATCATTCAAGATTAAACACTTTGTATTGCTTATTTCAATAATCAAAGTTTTATTTTAAGCTTTTATTTTCTTAATCTCATTCTACTTTTCTTTGATTTTAGATTGATTTTGGTACGATTATCATGTGATCCGTGTTGTTCTATTTGATTTCGTGCTTAAAAAGTTAATCTTTTGATCATCTCATAAGTTTTCATTTGATTAAGCTTTAAGACTTTTGTGCTTATAGGCTTAGTTTGATGATTAGCTTATTAACTTTATAAAAAGTTTCCTTAAAAAGTTTATGTTTTTATTGTTTGATCCAAAAGTTTGTTGAATTTTCGCGTTAGATAAGTTGATTAGAGTGCTTATTTGATTCGGTAAAGTATTTGGATTGTTAAGTTTCGGGTATTAGCTTATCAAAGTTAGCTTATTACCTAGCTTATCCGATTTCCACAATTTTCGGAAAGGGTTTTAAAACCCCTTTCCGATCGAGACTTTCCGACCAAGCCACATCCCTCTTTCCAATCGTATGATCGGAAAAGGGTTTCATATATTCCGACTGGTAGCAATTTGAATATTCCGATCGTCTCTTTTATCATCATTCCGATTGAGCAAGTTTTGAACATTCCGATTGAAGTTATTTTAAGATATTCCGATTGCACTTATTTTCCCATATTCCGATCCGCTCAATTTACTATATTCCGATTGGAACCTTGCCCCACATTCCGATCAGCAACAATTCCAGTTATTCCGATTGCCCTGTGTTAACATTCCGATCATTCGATCGGAATACATTCCGATTGGTGCTAGTTTTTCCTTATTCCGATTTAGCCTATTTTGCTTTACTCCGATCTTACTTTCTTTTAGTACTTTTCTAATAGTTCTTATTTTTCACAAAGTTTTCCAAATGTTAGTTTTTATCAAGTGTTCACTTACTTTTCTCTAATATAATCTTTGAAATTTTCAAACATCTAATTTTAAACGTGTCTTTTTACTTTAATCATTTAAGTCTTTAGCTTTACTCTTCGACACTTAATTTCTTGTCATTAGTTTAAAATAGATAAGCAAACCAACCACTTTTTAATAACCAAGAACAAATCACTCCACTTAAGGCCGAGATCAATTCGAGAGGACAGAGAGAATTTAGAACCCAATGAAAATAACTTGTATCAAGAACTCGTTCGGGTTCTTCTATAAAAGTGAGATCTTCACGAATCTGTTCCAATGGATACTGAACCATGTGAAGGGGATGATATTGGTACCCTCTGAGTAAGGACACATGAAACACATTGTGTACATGCGAAAGCTGCGGAGGTAACGCCAATCGGTAAGATACTTCACCGACTCGTTCAATGATATCAAACGGTCCGATGAAACGAGGATTGAGCTTCCCTTTAACCCCGAAGGGTCTAACACCACGTGCCGGCGAAACCTTAAGGAAGACGTGATCTCCTACGTTAAAGTGTAAATCCCTACGATGCTTGTCGGCGTAACTCTTTTGACGTGACCGTGCCTCCTAAATTTTCTGCCTAGCTACTGCGATCTTCTCATTTGTCATCTCTATGATCTCTGGTCCTTTGAGTGTTCGCTCGCCAACCTGATCCCAGCAGATTGGGGCGCGACACTTTCTGCCATACAACATCTCAAATGGAGCACACTTGATGCTCGCATGCCAGCTGTTGTTGTACGCAAACTCCACCAAGCAGATGTATTCGTCCCAATCACCCGTCCATTCCAACGCACATGATCTCAACATATCCTCCAATGTCTGAATGGTTCGCTCCGACTGTCCGTCCGTTTGAGGATGAAAGGCCGTGCTAAGCTTAAGTTGTGTACCCCAAGCTTTCTGCAGACTTTTCCAAAAGCGCGAAGTGAATCGAGGATCTCTGTCTGAGACGATGCTGGATGGTGCACCGTGTAGTCTCATGATCTCTCGTCTGTACGTATTTGCGAGTTTACTTACCAGATCTTCCTTGCGGATCGGTAAGAAATGAGCTGATTTGGTAAGACAATCAACGATAACCCAAATTGCATCGTGCTTCCTTTTGGTAGGCGGAAGACCGGTAACAAAATCCATGGTGATTTATCCCACTTCCACTCTGGAATGTCTAACGGTTGAAGGAGACCGCCAGATCGCTGATGCTCGATCTTAACCTGCTGGCAGGTAAGACATTTGGAGACGTAAGTGGCCACATCCTGCTTCATACCACTCCATCAAAAGTACTGCTTGATGTCATGGTACATTTTAGTTGAACCAGGATGTATCGAGAATGGGGAGCTATGAGCTTCTGCTAGCAAAGCTTCCCGGAGTTCTTGGTCATCAGGAACACAAAGTCTAGTGCCCTGCCATACGATACCATCTGCGTCTACTCTGAATTATGTCTGCTTCTCCAAATTCTGTATTATCGCCCATAATTCTCCGTCATCTTTCTGAGCTTCCTTGATCTTAGATAGTAACTCGGGTTCTACTCTAAGATTAGCCCAGTAACCGTGCTGTCCACGTACCATGATCTCGATGTCTAGTCACTCCAAGTCTCTTATGATTTCCTCTTCGATTCTAATGCTGTTGATCATTCCGGACTTCCTGCTAAGGGTATCTGCTACTACATTTGCCTTTCCGGGATGATACTGAAGATTAATGTCATAATCCTTCAACAGCTTTAACCATCTCCTCTGCCTCATGTTCAGTTCACGTTGAGTGAAGATATACTTCAAGCTCTTGTGGTCTGTGAAAATGTCACATGATTCTCCGTATAAGTAGTGTCTCCATATCTTCAATGCAAACACGACTGCAGCAAGTTCCAGATCGTGCGTGGGGTAATTCTCTTCATAAGGCTTAAGCTGCCGTGAAGCGTACGCGATCACTTTCCCATGTTGCATGAGAACACAGCCAAGTCCCTTCCCCGATGCATCGCTGTAGATTTGAAATCCACCCGTACCAGATGGTAGAGTAAGAATAGGTGCAGATACTAGCTTCTGCTTCAGGTCTTCAAAGCTCTTCTCTCGATCTTCAGTCCAGACGAATTTCTCCCCTTTCCGCATCAGTTTGGTCAATGGTAGTGCTAAGCGGGAAAAGTTCTCCACGAACCTACGGTAATAGCCAGCTAAGCCTAAGAAACTGCGGACTTCCGTCGCTGATGTCGGCCTCGGCCACTTAGTGATGGCCTCAACCTTTGCTGGATCCATAGTGACTCCTTCTGTTGATACAATGTGACCTAAGAATGCCACCTTGTCTAACCAGAACTCACACTTGGAGAATTTAGCATACAACTGCTTCTGGCGAAGAATCTGTAGTATTGTACGAAGATGGTCTTCGTGTTCCTCCTTGGACTTAGAGAAAATCAGGATGTCATCGATGAAAACAATGACGAATTTGTCCAGAAATTCATGGAAGATTTTGTTCATCAGATCCATGAACACTGCTGGAGCATTAGTCAGGCCAAATGGCATAACTACAAACTCGTAGTGGCCATAACGAGTACGAAAGACAGTCTTAGCAATATCCTGCTCCTTGACTCGTAACTGATGATAGCCTGACCTAAGATCGATCTTGGAGAAGTGTTTGGCCCCTTGGAGTTGGTCAAACAGATTGTCAATGCGTGGCAGTGGATATCTATTCCGAATGGTAATCTTGTTGAGCTCGCGATAGTCTATGCAAAGACGCATACTGCCTTCCTTCTTCTTAACAAACAAAACTGGTGCGCCCCATGGAGATGCGCTCAGACGAATGAAACCTCGTTCGAGAAGTTCTTGTAGTTGATCCTTCAGCTCCTTCAGCTCTATGGGAGCCATGCGATAAGGAGCTTTGGAGATTGGTTCAGCTCCTGGAACCAGCTCGATACTGAATTCCACTTCTCGTGCAGGTGGTATGCCCAGAAGTTCTGCTGGAAACACGTCTTGGAATTCCGACACTATAGGTTGATCCTGAATCGATGGAGACTCAGCATCCAGGTCGTGAACCGTAGCTAGATAACCCTCGCAGCCGTGTGACAGTAGTGCACGCGCTTTCAGAGCGGATATGACTTGTACAGACCGTCCGGGTATGAACCCGTTATGAATGTACTCTAGTGCATTGACATCACCGAAGATAACCCGATATGAATGGCAGTCTATGGTAGCATGATACTTGGATAGCCAATCCATGCCCAAAATCATGTCGAAGTCATTCATGTCCAGCGGAAGTGCGTCGACAGGTCGAACCTTATCATCAAATTCTAGGGGAAGACTCTTGTATACATGGGTGATTAATACAGATTCCCTCAAAGGCGTGGAAATAGTAAGCCTATTTTCTAGTGGCAAGGGAGGCATCCTAATGTTCTTAGCATAAGCAGTAGAAATAACCGAGTGAGTAGCACCCGTATCGAAAAGAACACATGCAGCGCGACCATACATATACAAGATTCCAGTGATGGTACCTGTAGCTTGTTGGCCTGGTCTCGAGATGTCGTGTAGACACGCCCAGCAGTAGGAGGCGGCTTGGTATCAGCATGTCCCGATGTACCCTCCATCTCGCCCTTACGGCAATCCTTCATAATATGGCCAGGAAGACCACACTTGAAGCACGCATCAGTATTTCGGCGACATGGTCCTGGGTACCTACGGTGGCAAGTAGAGCAAAGAGGATGAGTGTATCCTCCAGCAAGTGCTCTAGCTGGTTGAGGACCTGATAAAACATTTTACATGAGACATAATAGTTGGGTACAAAGGACAAAGCGGCTAGTCGTAAGATTGAATACCAGTGATAGCTGGACGGCTAGGCTGCGAACCTCTCTGGTTCTGGTCCCTACCGTTTCCATGGTTCCTGGTAGAAGTTTGCTTAGAGTGTCAGAATATGAGTCATAGCATAAAACATAAGGAATTTCGAAAGTATTAGGACCTGCTGTTGCTGGATTGCCCGGCGTTGTTACGGTAATTGTCATTACCGCCACGCCTATCCATAGCAGATCGGTCATTAGTCTGACCGTTTCCCTTGGGCTGATGAGGCTGCTGCTGAGTAGCCGGCTGAGACCGGTCCCCAGTTTTCTGCCTGGAAGATACATTTAAAGAGATGAATAATTGACATATGGAAAGACATACAGATTGATCACCGCTTGAATATGAAGGTTTTACCTCTTGTCGGGTCTTTCAGCTTCCCCGAACTCATCCCTCTCCTGCAGCATCTCCAGTCTACGTGCTGCATCTGCTACTTGTGCTACCGTATCCAACGGAACACCTGACAAGTTATTTGCAATCCTTGGGTTTAGAGCCCAACGAAAATGTATTGCTTGTTCCTCAGTGGTGCCCGCAGCTGCTCTCAGGACACCAGTATAGCGAAGGAAACGCTGCATGAAGTCATTGTTGTCTTCGTCAGGTCGCTGTCTGATGCTATAGTATTCCCTCATGAGCCGATTCCTTCCTTCCATGGGGAAGATGTTAGGCGGAGGAGGATAACCGTTGTTATGAAGAAGAGCATGTTGCATTTCTGCATCAGCAGCTGCAAATATTTCCCAGATATCGTTTGCGTTTGCCATCTGACAGTATGACATAAAACATATGATTAACAGTTCAAAACATAAAATATAACATATATACATGAAAAAAAATTTCTACTAAAAATTCCACGAGAAAAATTTTATGCAAGAAAATTTTTGTATGAATGCATGATGCCGTTTTATGAAAACTTTGGATGCTCGAGAGTGAACGCCTCTGGTCAGTTCACCCAAAACAAAGGACATATCGAGGGGACGCCTATGGGTCGGTCCCAAATCTAAAAGTTTCGATAAAACACATGCGACTAAATAGGGCCAGTCATGTACCAACCATTACTTAGTCAAAAACCCTGTAACAATGACATATATATGTATGCTTAAAAATGATGAATGCATGAAAACAACTGTCAGTTCTAGGAAGACCGTAGTGACTACCCACTAATCACAGGTCATATTTGAGAGCCTACAGGTCGAAGCCTTGGCTCTGATACCATAATTGTAACACCCCATTTTGGAAATGGAAATATCACAGTAATTATGGTGTGTCATCAAAGCATACAAGGTAAAATGTCTAAAACATTACTTGACCATATAAAGGAAAATACCGGAATCAAACATCGGTAGTCCAAAAGTAAAGCTCATCACACACAAACATAGTATAGTAAAGGAAAAGGACGAAACAATGTCCAAAGCATAAGTATCATAAAGAAAAGAAATGCATAATGTAAAGAAGGCTAGACAGCTTCCAGTCCATATGCACGTACTCTTAGTGTCTACGAGCGTCCCTGAGTACCTGCCGTTTTGGGAACATAGAAAAGGAAAACGGCTGAGCAATACGCTCAGTGCACGGATGTACAATAAAGCATGAATATGATAAGCATATAAGATAATAACAGCGGAAGAAACTATGTCCCGAGTAACCTGGTTAAGTCTTAATAAAACTGGTTTTATAGTTTGAAAGTCTTATGTTTATCTTATAAAAACTGTTTGTCATATTTTACCATTAGCCAATATAGGTCATGAATATCCATCGTGCATTAATAATTAGAGGAGTGACCTCATCATGCAAATTAGAGGGGCTGCCTCTAATTTAATATACTGGTTTTATGGGTAGGAGGGATCAGCTCCTTGTGAAGGATGCAAGGCACACACCACATTCACCATGAAATCCTGAATAAAAACGTGTAACTAGGATGCACCCATACGCCGCACATGATAAATATAAATAAATGGCCAAAAGCTGAAGGGACGCCACGAGCAATCACTCCACCGTGGTGAAGTCATAACATCAGTGCCTCTAATGTTATGGTTATGGTACCTCCATAACTAGGTGAAACTGATCATGCATGTATATGGCTATAGGTAATCATATTAAACATAAGCAATCAAACTCATACTTATACTACGGGAAAACAGTTGGCTGCATACGGAGAAATCCTAATAAGGAAAGAATGTCCATACTGAAAGGACGGGAATCCGTACCTTATGTCCAGTGAACGAGAACGATGAACTGCTTTTATATCATGTCTTAGCTACATAAATACGTACATAAATACGTACATACAATAAGTATCTGCTTACTACATACATAGCTGCTTTTATATCATGTCTTAGCTTATTTGATGTGTTCTTACTATTTACACTGTTTAAAGCCTTAAACTGTGTTAAATCCTATATTCTGTTCATTCTGATTAAGTATTTCTGATATTTCATGTGTTATTATACTTACTGTGTAATAATAAGTAACTTTCCAAAAATAGCAGGTTTCCATAAATAGAAAGTTTCCAAAAATAGAAAGTTTCCAAAAATAGAAAGTTACCAAAGTAGAAAGTCTCCAAAAATAGAAAGTTTCCAAAAATAGAAAGTTTCCAAAAATAGAAAGTTTTCAAAAATAGATTTACTGCTTAAAATAGATAAGTTTCTAAAAATAGAAAGTTTCCATAAATGGATTAGCTGCCTTAATTAAATAAGTTTCCATAAATAGATTAGCTGCCTTAAATAAATAAGTTTCTAAAAATAGCTGGTTTCCATAAATAAAATAGCTGCCTTATTTAATTAAGTTTCTAAAAATAGAAAGTTTCCATAATTAGAAATAAGCTGGTTAAATAAGCTAAGTAAATAAGCCTACGTATTTTCATGATTATTTTCTAAGTCATATGATATATTATATAGTTTAATAATTATTTCATGTAATTTAATTAAACTATAGGTTATAATATTTAATTAAAGTATGACATATTTTTAATTAAATATATAATACTTAGGTTAAAATATGTATTATTAAATACTAATAATATAACCTAAGTCATGTTTAATTAATTAATTATATCCATGGTTTTAAAATAATTAATTAATTATAAGTCTAAATAATAAAAATACTTAGGTTAAAATAATTCATGTTTATTAATAATTAGTTAACCTAAGTCATGTTATTAAATTAATTACATTTTATTAATTTAATTCATAACATAAGTTCATAACATATAAAAAAACTAACATGATCATGATCCGGATCTAGGCTTAAAAACATGCACCGGATCTTAACAAACACCGTACCCCGAACCAAATCGGGGTACCCCCTTGATGTCGTGGGACCCACACGCACCAACCAAGACCCAAAAAGGTCTTGGTGGTGGTCGGTTAAAACAAACCGAACCCCCTTGGGGTCGGTTGTTCCTGCGACCTAAAACAAACACCCCTTAGATCGATCCCATTGATTAATTAATGACCATTACATGTTAGATCTAGGTTTAATTAATATGTTTTTATGAAAAACATCATATGTTCTTAATTAATATAAGATTAATTAAAAAGAAAACAAGTAAAAAGGTTTTACCGTATTCATGGATCAAAAGGGTGAAGAACAAACACGAACAATTACTAAATCAACAAGATCCAAGATCAAAATCACCCCCTTATAGTGATTTGTTGGTGGCGGCACACAAGAAGAAGGAGGAAGGGGTTTTAGGTTTTCTTGAATTTCTTCTGTAAAGATAATCTAAGTAGTGAAAATTAATTAACCCCCCTTAAGTAAAATTAACAATGGGCTTGGCCCATTGTTTCTTGTTTGGCCGCGGGTAGGGACTCCCTTGTGGGGGTCTCGTACCTCGTTTTGTGTCTTGTAATTTCGTACACGTTTACGTTTAATTTAGTTCGTGTTTTAAAAGTTCTCGTTACGTAAATGTCCTACACTTATATATTTAATTTCGCTCGTATTAAATATATATACGTATTTAATAATATCTCGTGTTTTAATTACGCTCGTGATCTCGTGATCGTATGTTCGTGATTAATTATTACTAAATAATTATTACGTGATCGTGCAAATAAAATACTTATCGTGTTTTAACACGTACGTAATACATAAACTCCTAATACGTAATCTTAATCATGCTATATTAGGAAAGTTTTTAACTAGTACGTACGAACTTAAGGTATTATGCATGGTGAAAGCATGCGGGTTTTACATTTAGTACCTTTTAATTTTCGTCTCGCTTTTAAATACTTGCCATTTACTTTAAATTAGAGTTAGATTTACTTTAACGTCATTTTACTTTTACGTCTTTGCATTTTTAATTACTACAACGACACAACTATTTGTTTCACCAAAGAACGACTGAGTCGCATAGTTAACCGGATCAATTTGATTACCAACACAACGAGCTTAACTTTTATACGGGCAAAAGCCTTGTATCACCCCTGGACTGTAATAGTTAATAGTGTAGCGCGAAATGTGTGAATAGATCTATTTGGGTATTGACAACACCCTGCCTGCGTGACTTGCTATCACGAAACGCTTAGGCCAAGCAACAGGTTTACATCATTGTCGGACTGAGTGATCAACATCAGGACAGATCCAAATGGGCGTACTGAACAAATTTTTGTCTAGCTTCTATTAAAGGGCAACAGGAACTACTATAGTATGTAGCTTGGTGCTCTACTATCTTCGTGATGTTTTGGCATAACAATACTTATACTTTTTGAACTAAACTCTATGAATTCACCAACCTCGTGTTGACCCCCACATTTTACTTTATATGTTTTCTTAGGAAAATAAGCAGTTTCATGTGCATTGGATTCCAGCATCATAGGAAGCATCATCTTTACCATCGGGCTGGGAGATTTCTACAAATAATAACAATGTTGATTTCAAGACAATTTATTAAATCCGAAAATCTGCACTTATTCCGAAAATCACCATTATTCCAAAAATCACGAATATTCTGAAAATGGAATTTTTTTACAGAAGTGAAAATTTTTATCCTGTGATTTTTGCCTTAGAATTTTTGGTTTCTTGAGAATACATTTTTAGGGGATTTTAACATTTTTTCATCGACAACAACAATCACAACACATCTACTTAAGATCCGTTTTCACTTCATCAATTTCAAGTTTCTAGATATGGATTCTACTCAAGAGTATCGTGTCACAAACAACAACATCATGGTGGCGGGTAACAAAGAGAGACCTCCAATGCTTGTGTCGGGTCGATATGATCAATGGCAATCCCGTTTTCTACGTTATATTGATAGAAAACCTAACGGTGATGCGTTAAGTCAATGTATTTTGATTGACCCTATAAATTCTAAAGGATAGAAGTTCCTGCAGTACCAGCCATAGACACAAATGATGAAATACCAGCATATGAACGTGATGAAAAGAGAAACGATCTCACACCAGAGAATCGTGCTTGGTTTGATGCAGAGAAGGAAGTAATTTACTTAATTCTCAGTGGCATAGGAGATGATATTTATTCCACGGTTGATGCATGCCCTACTGTTAAAGAAATGTCGACGACTATTGAAAGATTGCAACAAGGTAAATCACTTAACAAACAAGACATGAAAACTAAGATGTTTTGGAACTTTGGAAAGTTTACATCAAAGGATGGGGAATCAGTTGATTCTTATTACTCCCAATTCTACAAAATGATGAATGACATGACTTCAACCAGAGTGGACACGGTTTGTCACCTTGGTGAAACAACAACAAAAGTTAGACGAAGTTTCATATCACACGCTCTTTGACATTTTGAAACAATTTCAAAATGAGGCAAATGAACTTCGAGCTGAACGTGCTGCAAAGGTTTCAAATCTAATTTCTTTGGTGTCTACCACTAAACATTACCCCGATTATCGCTCTCGTGCTCCAAAGACCTACTCTACTCAATCATCATCACCACGATCATCCACTGTCTCTAAGTCACATGCTCCAACAAGATCCCGAGGCAAAGAAGTTGCATGAGCACCATCACCCACACCTGAGCAATCATCTAAAGAAGATAGTGACGAAGAACTAGCTCAAAAGGATAGGGAATTCAAGCAACAAATGGCTTTCATTATGAAGCAATACAGGAAAATCTACAAACCCACCAACAACAACCTCACAACATCATCTAACTCGAGGAACAACTATGCTTAGAGTCCTCCAAGGACTGACACACGAAGGCGTGCTGAAAGTCCTCCAAAGTATGATCGACAACCCACGAAGTATGATAATCAGAGGGTTACTACTATTGTTGGAAATAGGGAAACTGTTGGTACTCAAGTTGTGCAACAAAGTGGGATTCAATGTATTAACTGCCGAGGTTATGGACATTTGGCTAGGAAATGCAGGCAGCCAAAGAGGGTTAAAGATTATGGGTATCATAAGGAGAAGATGCTGTTGTGCAAGAAAATGGAAGCTGGGATCAAGTTATTAGCTGAGGAACGAGAAATGCTTGACGACACAGATGATGAACTCTCTGACCAAGAACTCGAGGCACATTATTCATACATGGAAAAGATTCATGAGGTCCTTAACGTCAATGAAGATGACAATTGTCCTATCTTTGATACCGAGCCAATTGATAAGGTACAACATGATGATGAATATAATGTGTTTGGTGATACACATGAGCATAGTTATCTGCTAACAACAATTACTGACACGTGTATGATGGAAACGGTTGATAGCAATACCACACTCGATTCATCAAACATGTGCAATGATGAGTTTGAGGATGATCAACATGCAAATGAGTATGATGACGAGGAGCGTGTCGCGCTTGCTAATTTAATTGCTAGTTTACAAAAAGATGTCAATGAAAATAGAAAGAGTCAAAAGCAATTAAATAAGGCAAACGCAGCGCTCACTCAAAACTTTGAAGAAAGCAAAGCCGCTCTTATAAAATCTAGTGAGACAATTGATAGTTATAGGGTATAGCTTCTTCAAAAGACCAAAGAGCTTGAGGGGTACAAAAGTCGTGTTATTAACGTTAAAAAGGACGATTTTGAAAATAAATACAACGAAGCTCTTGCATTGTTAACTAAAGAAAAACGTCAATTTAAAGTTTTATTAAGTGATGAACGTCAAAAAACGTACCTTGCCACAACAAAAGTTAATGAACTTGAACAGAGGATTTCTATGAATACTACCGATTCTGCTAAAATTCTTGACGAAAAGAAACAAGAAGTTGAAAAATTAAAACAAGATTTCAAAAATAGACAAGGCAAAGATACTGAAAAAGTAAAGGATCTCGAAGAACAAGTCGATTTTTTGCAAAAAGTTGTTTATAAAACGCATGATTCTATTCAAACTGTTAGAATGATAGCACCTCGGTCGTTTTTCAAGGGTCAACCTATTTTTGTCTAACACCCCCAATTTACATTGCGCAGCGGAAATACACAATTGGGTGCTAGACACAAGCATCATCACACAAGTATATTGAACGACTCAAAAGAGAGATGTTTACACATAAAATATAAACAAGATTTTCATAATAGGTCTAAAACATAATTTCATCCCATAAAGTACTAAAACGAAACCAGAGTAAAGCGTTTAGTCCTCATGGATCTCGACTAACAACCAACAAGTTTAGTATAGTACACAAACATTTAACAAATTGTTCAACAGTAAAAGGATAGAAATAGTTTTTAGACCAACATTCTTCCAAAAGCCAAGCCAAAACCTCCACAGCAAAGCTCCATCCTCCATCACTTCCTATTACCTGAAACACATGCTAAAACGAGTCAACAATAATGTTGAGCGAGTCTATAGGTTTATCAAATCACATTTGAACACAAGAAGAAAATCAATCATAATCATTTATAGAATTGGCGTACACACAATATATATTCAAGGCAAAAACATTGACATTGTATTTAAGCTCATGACACTGACCCCTTAACCAAATAGTCACCCACGCCAAATGCCAGCATGACTAGAATAAAACCATTACCCCTCTAGGGTATCAGTTGCTAGATTACCACATTCTTATTCCCGTAAATTATCCTTCCAAGAGGTTACTCAACGTAATGCCCTAGTCTCAGATAGGGTGGTCAACCCAATAGTACTATCATTAGAATAAGCGGCTATTCCCGACTCACAACATCAAGTCAGAAGATAGTTAACGGCTCATGAATTTAGGGTCTTTAGCAACAAGGTACTTAATACAATGTAAATAACTTAGGCAACATTCGGGTCCAATAATTACTCATGACTTGTGTTCATTTATTTTCAAATAGCATGTATCCCCCTAGTGGGTAATAAAACATTTAGTAGCTAGCATGAAAAGCGAGGCTACAGACTCACCTTAGTATAAGAGATCTAGCGAGATGATCGTCTATGATAATGGATGTCTTTCAAACACGAGAACCGCTACCTATCAAATAAGGCGCGTTCATTAATAATGACTCGAGAAATAAATCATACATATCAATATCAAAGTCAAACTCATAAAATCACGATAAACTCGAGAAAAAAACGATACAAATAACTCTATTACACTCTTCTATACATTTACTTTATCATTTTACACTTTCAACAAAGTCCGTCGGCACATACTACATGTACTAGCTTATTTACCCCTTTTAAACTCGTCAAACGTTTATGAAACGACTCGATAAACTAACTTACTATATATGGAAAGTCCTCCTACAAGTTTATCAAATGGAATTACTTTTAAAGTCGTTTATCCGACTCATCTTCAAACTACAAAATCCGGATAGATTTACGTTAATATTTCATACAACCGTTTTAACTTCTTTAAACGACTCCGTTTACAAAACCGACACTCGGGTTTTAAAATAAACTCACCCTCTAGGGTTTACACTTCATTATCAGTAGGTGACTCATTTCAAAACTTCAATTTATATTCCCCGAGATTCGATCCAAATATCGACAACAACTATATGTAGTGCCGATACTCGTCTCCCGGTACACGAATAATCAAAACATCATAACTTCGCGCTCGTTTGGAGCTAGAAGCTCTACCATATATCAAATTGAAGCTTATCAAATTATCTACAACCCTAGGCAATAAGTTAAGCCATTATCACAACATAAAAATCCCGAAATTACAGTTTACTTACTGTTATAAAATGCCTTTCAAAATGTTGTATAAAATCACATTTTTAGTAAAAACTAACCATAGATATGTTCATCCCAATACCCTAACACTAACATATATCAATCATAACATTAGAATCATCATAAAAATCCAAACGTTCAAATCAAAATCAAGTTTTTAACAAAACCTTTAGCAAGAACACCATGGATCATCATAAAAATGCCATGCATGATCATAGCTCTCACCTACCAACTTGAAAAAAAATAAAAACTCTTGCATGTACATAATTCTTACACCAAAATGATCCTCTTGCAATTATAAGGGTGGGTCTTGTGTTAGTTTATCTTAGATTATTGTGAAAATGGAGTAAAAATTGATCAAAGGGTGTGTTTTGGTGGGAGGGTAAGTCACGGCGAAGAATAAGAAAAAGAAGAGAGAGAGAAAAACAATTTTTGTGAGTGGAATTGTGTGTTGTGTGAGAAAATTTTTAGTTTATATATAGTGGTTGAGGGACCAATGTTGTAATTTTGCAATAGTTATGGCTCAAAATGAAAATAGTTAGCTAAAAAGCGGGAAATAACTATTAGTCAATTTTGAAAATATTTACAGGGCTTGGGTTTCATAAAGATACTTTTAAAAATTTAAAACGTACCTCAAATATAATAATATCGACTCCCGACTCGACTTAACACGTCATTTAAAATAAAACATCAAAAATAACAAACATCAAACAACCGACAATAAAACGTATAATATTTGGCTTCCATCGACATCACGCTTGATAATACTCCTGATACTTATTAAATATTAAATATAAACCTTCCAACATCGGTTTAAACTTAAACCTCCAAAAATAAATATCGTTCAAACTCATCCAAAAATTTCAAAAATAATCGTATAATAAGATTAAGCAATGACCTCGGTTTTGGGTTATCACATCCCCTCCTTCTTAAAAGAAGCGACGTCCGCGACGCTTAATCCTTCCTAAACAAATGAGGATACTTGTCCTTAAATAAATCCTCACGTTCCCAGGTAAACTATGGTCCACGTCTAGAGTTCCATTTCACTTTCACAATCGAAATTCTACTATGCTTCAATTTATTAACTTCCCTGTCCATAATCTCTACAGGTTCCTCTATTAAATGCAACTTATCATCAAGTTGAATTTCCTCCTATGGAATCACCACATCCCTTTCAGCTAAACACTTCTTCAGATTAGACACAAGAAAACTATTATGAATAGCCTTAAGTTCATCAGGCAACTCTAACTTATAAGCAACCAATCCAATCCTTTGGATAATCTTAAATGGTCCAATGTATCTTGGGCTCAACTTTCCTCTCTTTCCAAAACGTATCACTCATTTCCATGGAGATACTTTCAACATAACCATGTCTCCTACTTCAAATTCCAACGGTTTCCTTCTCTTATCCGCATAACTCTTTTTTCTACTTTTGGAAGATAACAAACGCTTCTTAATTTGCACAATCTTTTCAGTCGTCTCAAATATCATTTCAGGTCCAGTCAATTGACTTTCTCCTACTTCACTCTAAAACACTGGAGATCTACACTTACGTCCATACAAAGCTTCAAATGGTGCGGCTTTAATACTAGCATGATAACTGTTATTATGCGAAAATTCAACCAATGGAAAATGCTTACCCCAACCATTTCCAAAGTCAATCACACACGCACGAAGCATATCCTCTAATGTTTGAATCGTTCTTTCACTTTGTCCATCAGTTTCCGGATGATATGCTGTACTCAAATATAACTCCGTTCCCATCGCTTTCGGCAAAGATTTCCAAAATTCTGACGTAAACTGATAGGTGTGAAAACACCCATACTTTTACCACTTAATTATAATGAAAACGAGACCATAACCTGTATTTTATGTCTTAAATGTCGGAATTATGCGTGGTTTGTGTTTTTGTTGTGTTTTAGGATCAAAATGTGAAAAGGGAAGAAAACACGGGCTTTCACGGGCTTTTATCGAAGAAAAAGACAAAAGATGAAGTCAAAAGATCAAGTGTGCAAAAGATCAGAATTCAATGGGCCTATTTTGAAGATTTATTGAAGAAAACAACCAAAGATGGAAGATTTACAAGTCGAAGAACCCAAATGAAGAAATTATAAGACGAGTTCAAGATTTTATCGACAAATCCCGAGCCAAAAGTTGAGACTTTAAAGACGAGACGGAAGAAAAGAAAGAAAGGAGGAAGCCACCAACCACTCTCCTCTCCTATATATACCACCCTCATTTGTTAGGAAAGGGTTGGTTAGTTTTAGGAGTAGATTAGGAGTAGGGTAGATTTATGTTTTCTCTCTCTAAATTTATGCTTTCTCTCTCCCTAGATTAATTTGTAAGATCTTTAATCTTTATGTTTTAATTGTTAAATCTTTACTTTTTAATCAAGCTTTCAATTAATCTTCTTCTACCTTTCTTGTTTAATCTTTGCTTTTGATTATGGTTGTGTTCTGTTTTTCTTAATTTTAATCAAGTGGGTTTTGATTGATTTGATCATTAGTGTTAGTTTTGTTGATTTGTTTTGTTGATTTGTTTTGATTGATTATTGTTAGTTGATGTTTATTGGTTATTTTGGTTTAATCTTTTGGTTGATTTTGGTTAGATTTAGTTAGATTCGTAGCCTTTTAGTTTCCCGTGTTCTTCGTTTCCTGTATCTGCCCTAATTCCGAATGAGTTGAAATTATTCCGAACGAGCCTTTTCATTAATTATTCCGAATGAGTGACAATTTATTCCGAATGAAGCCTTGTGTTTGTTATTTCGAATAAACTAAGTATTCCGAACCAACAGTTATTCCGCATGAAAGATTTATTCCGAATCAAAGTTTGTATTCCGAATGAACCTGTTTTTTATTATTCCGGATGAAGCCAACATTCTGAATGAACTTATATTCCGGATGAGCAATTATTCCGAATGAGGGGATATTCTGGATGAACCTTTTTATTCCGAATGAAGTGTTTTGCTTTTATTCCGAACCAACCTTTATTCTGCATCAGTGTATTATTCCGGATGAAGTAGATATTCCGGATGAGCTCTTTTATTCCGAACCAACATTTTAGTTTATTTATTCCGCATGAGTAAGTTTATTCCGAATCAGCATTTCCTCTTAATTTTTCCGTATAAGCTTTTTATTCCGCATCAGTTGTTTATTCCGGATGAAGGGTTATTCCGGATAAAGCAATTTATTCCGGATGAAGGACTTTTTCCGAATGAACAATTTTTCTTAGTTTTGTAATTTTTGTATTTTTTATTTTACAGAAAAGTGACAGTTTTCTGGTGATTGTTTTTAGCTTATTTTTATTACTTCGCGCATTTTATTTTTCAGTCTTTAGTTAATTTCGTATTTTATATTTATTTTTATTTATCGTTTCGCTTAAAGTTACGTTTTATTATTTGCATTGCTCATTTATTATTTATCTTTGGTTTATTTTTACTTTGCTTCGCGTTTACCTTTTTATAGTAGAATAGATAACCAACTCCCCTTTTTGTTACCAAGAACAACTGAGTCGCGCTTTTAATCGGTAATCAATTCGAAAAGACTTGGAACGAATTTATTTTATACTTGGTAAAATCCTAGTATTAAATGACGCCGCTGCCGGCTCTTTTCGTGAATATTAACGGTTTTTTGTGAGAGACGCGTTGGCTTTTGGGATCCGTTCACTCGTGAACGTTATTTTTCGTGTCAAAAATTTTCAAAAATTCCATAAACATTTGAAAAATCATAAAAGCAATTTTATTTCGAAAGTTTTGTGTTAGCCTCAAAATATTGAGTCAAACAAGAATGCTCGGTCATAGATTATTATTGTAATATTAATTAGAACGTTGTAATAGGTAGTTAATTAGTCGTGGATTACGGGCTTGGATTTAAACTAATTAAAGTCCAAAAGACAAGCCCGACCCAATATATAGTCCATTAAAGCCTGCAAGTGGGTGGACTATATATACTACCCTCCTAGCATGTTAGGAGGATTGGTTGCTCATTTTTCTCACTTCCTTAATCTAATATTCAACAAGTTAATCCTCTCCTTCTCTCTACTTTCTCTCACTACTTTCTCTCTCTCTCTAGGAATCCATCTCTTTTCATCTATTTTCTATCTATATTCATCTAAATATATGGGACAACATTTGGTATCAATCGCCATGGGGTAGATACGTGATTGGTTTTGATTCTCCTTTAGTGATTCGTGAGTTTTTCTTGATTTTTGAGCTCGAATCATCAAGTTTTTTTGTGTTTTTGTGGAGTTAGTGAGTAGAAAAATCATCTACATAGGCGTGGTAGTGATTTGGGTTACTTTGATCGGTTAAAAACACGAAATTTGGTGGTGTTTGGCTTGATTTTTGGAGTGAAATCACGTTTTCCTTAAGTGTTCTTCATTGTTCCTATTTTTTAGGATCTTCTGGTTCAAATTCGCATCTTTGGTCTCAAATTCGTAACTTCTGTCCAAAATTCGCATCTTTGGTCCTTCTGTCTCAAATTCGAAATTCTATCTCCAATTGCGAAATCTTGTACTCCTCAAGAATTACGAAATCTTGTAATATTGGGAATTGCGAATTTATACACGCATTGCGGAATTATGAGTTAATTGCGAATTCTGGTGATCTTTGCGGAGTTATTCCTATTGCGAATTTATACACGCATTGCGGAATTATGAGTTAATTGCGAATTCTGGTCATCTTTGCGGAATTATTCCTATCGCGAATTTATACAATAATTGCGGAATTTGGTCATCATTGCGGATTTATTCACTTAATTGTGAAATTGTTCAAGTATTGCGGATTTATTCACTCAGTGATTGCGCAATTGTTCTTCACTCTAGAATTGCGAAATTGTAATCTACTATTGCGGAATCTTTCACCTCATTGCGAAATCTTCACTTCTTTTTCGAAATTTGTATTTTTGAAATTTTTTCGAGTGATTTTTCGCCTTAGAATTTTTGGTTATTTGTGAAGATAATTTTAGGGGATTTCAACATCTTTTCTCGACAACACCAATCACATCACATCTACTTAAGATCCTTTTTCACTTCATCGATTACAAAGTTATACGCTATGGATTCTACTCAAGAGTATCGTGTCACAAACAACAATATCATGGTGGCGGGTAATAAAGAGAGACCACCAATGCTTGTGTCTGGTCGGTATGCTCAATGGCAATCACGGTTCATACGATACCTTGATACAAGACCCAATGGTGATGCCTTGAGGAAATGTATTACTCATGGACCATATGTATTCAATAAAATCTGAATTCCTCCAAGAGCAGCCACAGATACCACAGATCCAATACCCGCAAGTGAACGTGATGAAACAAGAGCCGATCTCACACCTAAAAATTGTGCTTGGCATGATGCGGAGAAGGAAGCCATCTATATGGTTTTAAGTGGGATTGGAGATGATATTTACTCCACGGTTAATGCATGCCTGACAGCACATGAAATGTGGACTGCGATTGAACGCTTGCAACAAGGAGAATCACTCAACAGACAAGATGTCAAAACAAACTTGTTTTGGAATTTTGGCAAGTTTACTTCAAGGGATGGAGAATCAACTGATTCATACTACTCCAGGTTCTATAAAATGATGAATGACATGACAAGAAATAATCTGCAAGTCTCCACCATTGGAGTCAATGTTCATTTTCTTCAACAACTTCAACCAGAGTGGACACGGTTCGTCACTTTAGTGAAACAACAAGAAAAGTTACACGAGGTCTCATATCATCGACTCTTTGATATCTTGAAGCAATTTCAGAATGAAGCAAATGCGATTCGAGCTGAACGTGTTGCCAAGACGGCTAATCCACTTGCTTTAGTGACTACCACACAACATGTTCAAGATCATCACCCTCGTGCTCCTAAGCCATACTCCACTACATTATCTTCACCATGATATTCCACATCATCTAAGTCTTCATCATCCACAAAATCTCGAGGTAAAGTGCCAAGAGCACCATCACCACCATCTGAGTCATCATCTGAAAAAGATAGTGATGAAGACAAAGCTCAAAAGAACCAAGAGATGAAACAACAAATTGCTTTCATAATGAAGACTTACAAGAAAATCTACAAACCCACCAACAACAATCTTCGTACTTCATCTAACACAAAGAACCGATATGTTGAAAGTCCTTCAAGGTATGACACACGTCGACGTGGTGAAAGTCCTTCTAGGTATGATCGACATAATCCAACACATGTTGAGGGTTCTGCAAGGTATGATAGACAAACTGCCAAGTATGATACTCAGAGGATTGCTGCTGCTACTGGGAATAGGGAAACGGTTGGAAGTCAAGTGGTTCAGCAGAGTGGGATTCAATGTTTTAATTGCCAAGGTTATGGGCATATGGCAAAGGAATGCAGGAAGCCGAAAAGGGTTAGAGACTCCAGCTATCACAAGGAAAAGATGCTGCTATGCAAGAAAATGGAAGCAGAGGTTAAATTGTCAGCTGAGGAAGGAGCAATGCTTGATGATAACGATGATGAAGATTCTGATCAAGAGCTCGATGCACATTACTCGTACATGGCAAAGGTTGAAGAAGTTCTCAAAGTCACTGAAGATGACAATGGCCCTATCTTTGACACTGAGCCAATCGATAAGGTACACACTACTGATGAATATAATGTGTTTGGTGATATTCCGGAGCATAGTGATCTACCCAATGCCATTAATGACACATTTATGATGGAAACGGTTGATAGCAATACCACACCTGATTCATCAGACATGTGCAATAATGAGTATGAGGATGATCAACATGCAAATGAATATGATGAAGAGGAACGTATTGCGCTTGCTAATTTAATTTCTACTTTACAAAAAGATGTCACTGAAAATAAAAAGAGTCAAAAGCAATTAAAGAATGCAAACGCTATGCTCACTCAAAGTTTTGAAGAATGTAAAGCTGCTCTTATCAAATCTACTGAGATGAATGAAAGCTATAGAGATGAGCTCCTTCAGAAAACCAAAGAGCTTGAGGGGTACAAGGGAAGTGCGTTAAAAAGTCAAAAGGACGATTTTGAAAACAAATATAATACCACTCTTGAGTTATTATCCAAAGAGAAGCGTCAATATAATGTTTTCTTAATGGATGAACGTCACAAAACGTACCTTGCCAATACCAAAGTTAATGAACTTGAACAAAAGCTCTCTATGACCACTACTGATTCTGCTAAAATTCTTGAGGATAAGAAACAAGAGGTAGATGCGTTATAACAAGACTTCTAAAGTAGTTATGATAAAGAAACTGAAAAAGTAACGAAACTAGAAGCACAATTCGAATTTTTGAAGAAAGTTGTTTATAAAACGCATGATTCTATTCAATCCGTAAGAATGCTGGCACCTCCTTCGATGTTTAAGGGTCAAGCTAGCTTTGCAAGTCCTGAGTACCTTGCCAAAGCTCAAGCTGCGAACCCGTGTCTTTATCTTGATGAGACTGAAAGAACCAATCTTGATTGCATGCCTGTTAGTGCCGATAGTGAAGAGACTGCCCTTTGGGATGATGATAGTCAACCTCTTGTCAACAAAGAGTTTGTAAAACCATATAATTATGCTTATGAGAACAGTCTTTATCGTCTTTTCAACAAACAAACTCAGAAAACTCGTGAGGAAGTGTTTCTAGAATGCAAACAAAAGACAATTCAATGGAAGAAAGCATTTGCCCCTAAGAAATATAATGTTTACAAATACATAAACTACCTCCCTCTAGATGAATCTAAAAGCAAGAGTAGGAAAACATTAGGTATTCTTAAACACCACATAGATAATGTTAAATCTATTGTTGAAAGAGACTGGGCAAAACGTGAAAATGCTGAGTGGACACGTCCGATTCCTCAAGATATTACCTTGCTTGTGAAAGAACTCTTAATTCCTAACTCAGCGTTGATTAAAGAAACTGTCCTTCAACTTGAGGAGTTCATTCGGACTGAAATGTATGATGATTTAAAATACGTTGAATCTCTTGAGAAACACATTCATGATCTTCAAATGGAAAAGTCTGATTTCTCAGATGAATATGATCTACTCTTGCAAGAATGCATTTCTAAAGATGTTATGTGTGCTTATTTTACATCTTGTGCTAATATTGATGAATATTCTGAAGTTGCATGCCAATATCTTGATAAAAGCAAAGAATGTGAACGTCTTGAAATTGAGCTTTCGAAACGTAAAGAAAATGTTGACAAAAAGGCTTTTGAGTTACTTCACACAAAACTGATTTCCTTCAAAAACATTGTCATTCACTTGAACTTGCTTTGCAAAAAGACGTTGGTAGTTTTCCACATGATAATAAATTGCAAGAAAAAATTTCCGAAACGTTTCGAGAAATGAATGAACAGAATTTGGAAATTAAAGGATTGAAAGCTCAGTTACAAGACAGGGACAGAGCGATAGCAGAGTTGCCGAAACTCGTTGCTAAAATGGGTGGGAAAATCGTGGAACCTAGCATTAATAAACTTGTTGTTAGACAACCCAATGCCTCTAAAGTGAATAGATCCTCTATCTTGGGAAAACCATTTTCTTTATCAAATTCCTCGTTTGCAAAACCTGTGTTTTCCCCCAAGATGGATGGAAAGGAAAGGTTACCATAGAAGCAACCCATAAGGAATACTATAGCACCAAGCGTTAAGCACAATAATGTGATTAAACCAGGAATGTATAAAATGCCCACTAAGCCCACAAACAAAGATACTCACTCGCCTCAGACTTCTAGAAACACTAATATTCGACTACAGGAATAGTCTCCACTACTAGTGTTAGCCGGCCTCAGCTTAAGAGCACTCAAGTGAATGATAAGGTCTGGAAACACAAGAATCAAGGGAAGATGAAGCATGTAGAAGAACACCTTAGGAATTTCAATGTTTTTAAGAATAAAAAGTCTGTTATCGCATGTAATGACGATTTGAATGCTGTGAATGATTTGAATGCTTTGAATGTGAAATTTTTTTGTGTCAAATGTGGAAAGTGTGCTAATGCTAATCATTCTATGTGTGCTATAAATAAAGTCAAAGGCGTAGATACTAGAACTAAGAAGCAAGTTGTGATGCCTATTAGTGCTAGTAAACCCAAACGCAAAGTGAACCATTCTGGTGCGACCCCCACTAAGAAAAGTAATGCATCAGACTCCACCACTAAGAATTCTAGAAGCAAAATTAAGGAATTATATGAGTCTGCTAGTAAGTCTTGGAAATGGTGGTTTGCTAATCAATGTCCTCCCGGATATAAATGGATGCCTAAAGTTAGGACAAAAAATGTGACTACGAGTGTTAGTATGCCTTTAAATTTTGATAAGGACACTAATGATTTTACTATCACAACTACTGTGGTATCCAATTTAGCAAATGCTCCATCGTGTTCTAACTCTTCTGCAGGTGATACAAATAATTCTCTTCATACTGGACTCCGGATGCACGAAGCACATGACGGGGAATCTCAAGCTTCTAATTAATTTCGTGGAGAAGTTCCTGGGTACGGTCCGATTCGGAAATGATCAATTTGCACCAATCCTAGGATATGGAGATTTGGTTCAGGGGAATATCACGATTAAAAGGGTATACTAAGTCGAAGGGCTCAATCATAATCTTTTCTCGGTTGGTCAATTATGTGATGCGGATTTGGAGGTTGCTTTTAGAAAGAAGGCATGTTTTGTTCGTGATTATGATGGGAATGACTTACTTACCGGTACAAGGGGTACTGATCTTTACACAATTTCACTTCAAGACACAACTTCATCAACTCCAATTTGCTTCATGGCTAAAGCTTCATCGACTCAGGCATGGTTATGGCATCAACGTTTATCTCACCTTAATTTTGATACCATCAACTTGCTTTCCAAGAAAGATATTGTGAGAGGCCTTCCAAGATTGAAATTCATCAAAGATCATCTTTGTTCTTCTTGTGAACTTTGTAAAGATAAAAGAAGTAGCTTCAAAACAAAGACTACACCAAGCTCAAAAGGACGGTTAGATCTTCTCCATATGGATCTGTGTGGTCCCATGCGTGTTCAGAGTATCAATGGAAAGAAATATATTCTGGTAATTGTCGATGATTACTCAAGGTACACATGGACTCACTTCTTGAGGTCCAAGGATGAAACACCCGATGTTCTTATCAGCTTCCTTAAACTGATACAACGTGGTCTTCAAGCTCAAGTTAAAGTGGTTCGTACTGACAAAGGTACATAATTTTTGAATTCAAAACTGAGAAACTATTTTGAAGCCGAAAGGATTGAACATGAAACATCTATTGCTCGAACACCCGAACAAAACGGAGTTGTTGAAAGACGAAACCGTAATTTAGTTGAGGCTGCTCGAACATTATTATCCGCTTCAAAACATCCACTATACTTTTGGGCCGAAGCCGTGTCAACCGCATGCTACACACAAAACCGTTCCTTAATTGTCCCAAGACACGAAAAGACACCATATCACATAATTCATGATCGAAAACCTTCACTCAAACACCTTCATGTTTTTGGATGTACTTGTTACATTATTCGAGATGGTGAAAATTTTGATAAAATGAAAGAGAAAGGTGATGCATGTATTCTTGTGGGATATGCAACTCAGTCTAAGGGGTATAGAGTGTACAACAAGAGAACAAATTTGATTGTCAAAACCATTCACATTCGATTTGATGAATTGCAAGAAATGGCACTTGAACAAAACAATTTAAGTCCCGATCCACAACGACAAACGACTTCCGTTCACAACTCCTCGGAACTCGGAACTCAAGACCACAGCAATGAACCGTCAAGTTCAACGATGGTTCCAGAACATGTTCCTAGAGCTGATATGACAGTCGACACGACAATTGAAGAGTTGGAAATGTTATATGGACCAATGTATGATGAATATTTCACGGGGGAGAAACAAGTTGTATCGAAGTCTTCCGCTGTCACTCATGATAAGAATGATGATACCGATCATCGTCAACAACCAGATACAACTTCATCTACTTCAACACGGGTTGCTGCAGATTTACCTCCTCGGAATATCACTTCAACAATCGATCCTACAACATCCACAACTACTGTCATTGCTCCAGAGAACACAAATCAAGCAGACAATGCATTATCTGACGAAGATGAAATTATCAACCCATTCGGTACACCGGTACACGAAACTGGAGAGTCTTCTACTCGCCATGTTGATCCGTCAAATATGCATACATTATATCAATGACATCCTTCAACACATCATTAGACCCGAGATCATCCTTTGGTTCATGTAATTGGAAACCCTTCACAGCCCGTTCGCACAAGACGACAGCTTAACACCGATGGTGATGTTTGTATGTTCGCACTCGCCGTGAGTTCAGCTGAACCGAAAAACATCAAAGAAGCCTTGGCTGATCATGCTTGGATTGAATCGATGACAGAAGAACTTCAACAATTTGAAATACTTAAAATCTGGGAACTTGTTGACAGACCATACGATGTAATTCCATTAAATCTTCGATGGATCTGGAAAAACAAGATGGATGAAGAGAACCCACGATCATCAAGAATAAATCTAGGCTAGTGGCTAAAGGGTATGGACAGAAAGAGGGTATTGATTTTGAAGAATCATTTGCACCAGTAGCTCGAATGGAAGCGGTCAGGATTTTTCTTGCTTATGATGCACATAAGGGATTCATTGTCTATCAAATAGACGTAAAGACGGTGTTTCTTAACGGTCCTTTGAAGGAAGAAGTCTATGTCACACAGCCGGAAGGATTCGTCAATCCTCATTATCCTGACAGGGTGTATCGTCTCCACAAAGCACTTTATAGACTCAAGCAAGCTCCAAGGGCGTGGTACGACGAACTCTCAAAATTTCCGGTCTCCAAAGTTTTCTCAAAAGGTTCCATTGATCTAACTTTGTTCACTTATAAATATGGGGATGACATTTTGCTTGTGCAAATTTATGTTGATGACTTTATTTTCGGGTCTACAAACCCAAAACTTTCAAAATGGTTTGAAAAAGTAATGCACAACAGATTTGAAATGTCTATGATGGGTGAACTAAAATTATTTCTAGGAATTCAAGTTCACCAATCCCCAAGTGGTATCTTTATTAACAAAGCTAAGTATTGTCAAGAGATAATCACAAAGCATGGTATGACATCATGTGACCCCGTTGGGACACCATTATCAACCACATCCCTAGATGCTGATTTGGAGGGATTACCCATAGATCAAACGAGATATCGTTCCATGATCGGGTCCCTCATGTACTTGACAGCAAGCAGACCTGATATACATCATGCTACATGCTATTGTGCACGATATCAAGCACGACCCACTGAAAAGCACCTCAAGGAGGTTAAACGGATCTTTCGGTACCATAAGAATACCATTCACATGAGACTCTACTATCCGAGGGAAACCGGTTTTTTCTAACGGCCTATTCAGATTCTGATCATGCAGGGTGTCTTGATACACGTAAAAGTACTTCTGGTGGTTCACAATTTCTAGGACAAGACAAGCTTGTGGGATGGTCTTCCAAGAAGCAGGATTGCACGTCACTTTCATCAGCCGAAGCGGAGTATGTGTCTCTATCTGCGTGTTGTGCTCAAGTTCTTTGGATGAGAACACAACTCACGGATTATGGCTTCCACTTTGATAAAGTACCTATGTACTGTGACTCAAAGTCTGCCATAGCCATCTCCTGCAATCCGGTACAGCATTCCCGCCCGAAGCACATTGATGTTAGATATCACTTCATTAAGGAACAAGTTGAAAAGGGTATTGTTGAATTATACTTTGTTGGAACTGATTGCCAATTAGCTGACTTGTTTACAAAAGCTCTTTCGAAAGAGAGGTTTGCGTATCTTGTTAGGCAAATTGGTATGCGATGTTTGACTCCAGTAGAACTGGAGGTTCTGGCAAAGAAGCCTGCTTGATTTATCTATCAAACATCTACTTGTAAATACCTTTGAAAAAGCAAAATACAAAAATATAAAACATATAAAAATAAAACACAAAATTAAAAAAAAATCTTTCAAAATCCAAAAATATTCTTCTCGACATGTCTTTCAGTATCGATAATATGGACGTGCCTAGAAATGTCGCTCAATAAAGACACGGGTGTGTACATAAAGCTCGAATGAAAGTTGTAAATATTTTTCAAAACATGTCATTTCTATTTTTTGTAAAGGAAATTGTCTATTTTGGACAATATTTCCAACAACGGGTAGAGCAATCTATCTTGGGTTGAGCATGTCACAAAACATTCCACGTTTTGAGCTCAACACAATGGCTTGTAATCACTTTCAGATTGCAACCCGGAAAATGTTCACGGGGGAGTGTACGATTTCCACTCATGGATATCAGGTTGCACTAATAATCCAGACGGTTTCTTATGTTCAGCTTTCACCTTCGCACAAGTTGAACACTTATTAACATACTGTGCTATATCTGCCTTCATATTCGGCCACCAATTAACTTTCTTAAGATCTTGATACATCTTGTCTGATCCAGGATGTATTGAATACTTCGACTTATGAGATTCATTCATCACTAAATCTCGCACTCCTAAAGAACATTCCTCAGACGGACACAATGGTAACCAAATCCTATTCTCAAAGTATCTCAATCCAGTTGACCTTACTTCATACAATGGTTTCAACATTCTACCCAAATTTTCTGCCATAATATTCTCTTCCTTCAAACCATTTACTTGGGCTTTCAATATCGCTTCTGTCAAATCAACACTTTCTATCATTACCAAAGCTCTAACTCTTATAGACTTAAATCTTTCCTTTTACTAAGTGCATCAGCTACCACATTCGCTTTACCAGGATGGTAACGAATCTGGCAGTCATAATCACTCAGCAACTCAACCCATCTCCTTTGCCTCATATTCAGTTCCTTTTGATCCAAAATATATTGCAGACTCTTATGCTCAGTGAAAACCACACACTTGGTTCCATACAAGTAGTGTCTCCACAGCCAAAGCAAAACTCACAGCCCCAAGTTCTAAATCATGAGTAGTGTAATTCTCTGCATGCTTCCTCAATTGTCTCGATGTATATGCTATTACTTTCTCCCTTTGCATCAACACAGCTCCAAATCCTTTATGAGACGCGTCACAATACACTACAAAATCCTCAGATCCTTCTGGCAAAGACAAAATCGGCGCAGAACACAACTTATCCTTCAGCGTACTAAATGCAGATTCCTCTTCTAATCTCCATTCAAACACTCGATTCTTTTCCGTAAGCTTAGTCAACGGCTTAGCAATTAGTGAAAACTTCTCGATAAACCTTCTATAATACCCAGCTAGACCTAGAAATTGGAGAACTTCAGTCGGTGTCGTCGGCACTGACCAATCTTTGATTGTCTCGATCTTAGCAGGATCCACACGAAAACCTTCACTATCAATCACGTGCCCCAGAGATTGCACTGATTTCAACCAAAATTCACACTTAGAGAACTTCGCATACAGCTTCTCTTTCTTCAACAATTCCAAAATTATCCTCAAATGCTTCTCATGTTCTTCTTCACTCTTGGAGTAAATGAGAATATCATTAATGAATACGATAACAGACTCACCCAAATATGGCTTGCATACACGATTCATCAGATCCATGAATACAGCAGGCGCATTCGTTAACCCAAAAGGAATCACTAGAAATTCAAAATGTCCATATCGAGTACGGAAAGCTGTTATAGGAATATCATCTTCCCTAACTCTCAGTTGATGATACCCAGACCTCAAATCGATCTTCGAGTATACACTTGATCCTTGCAACTAATCAAACAAATCATCAATCCTCGGCAGTGGATACCGATTCTTGACAGTCAATTTGTTAAGCTCTCGATAATCAATACACATTCTAAAAGAACCATCTTTCTTCCTAACAAACAAAACAGGAGCACCCCCACGGCGACGAACTCGGTCTAATAAATCCCTTATCCATCAATTCCTTCAATTGATAAGATAATTCTTTCATCTCTGATGGAGCTAAACGATACGGTGCACGAGCAACAGACACAGCTCCCTGTACTAATTCAATACGAAACTCCATTTCACGATGCAGCGGTAATCCTAGCAAATCTTCAGGGAAAACCTCAGGATACTCTCTAATCACAGACACATCCTCCAATTTCCTTTCATTCACAATATCATTACTTATCTGTGCAAGAAACACATCACAACCTACTTCTATATACCTCATCATCTTCAAACAAGAAACAACTCTCAAACGAGAAGTACACTCATCACCTTTCACAGTCAATACCTAATAAGTGTGAAAACACTTATCCTTTTACCACTTAATTATAATAATAACCAACCAAAAAAGTGTATTTTATGTTGTAAATGTCGGAATTATGCGTGGTTTGTGTTTTTGTAGTGATTTAGGATCAAAATGTGAAAGGGGAAGAAAACACAGTTTTTCACGGGCTTTTATCGAAGAAAAAGACAAAAGACGAAGTCAAAAGATCAAGAGTGCAAAAAGAACGGAAGTCCAAGGCCTATTCTGAAGATTTATCGAAGAAAAAGTCTAAAGAGGGAAGTTTAATGAAGTCGAAGAACTCAAGTCTAATTAATGAATAAATTATAAGACGAGTTCAATTTATCCCGAGACAACATCGAGAAAGTCGAAGAATTTATAAAGACGAAAAGACTAGAAAATGAAGAAAGCATCAAGACATACTAATCCTCCTATAAATACCCTCCTAATGACACATTAGGAGGTGTTAGCCAAATTGACAACTTAGTCTTTCCACCTCTATTTTTCATGTCATTTAGTTACTTGTCAATTTACATTCCTTGTCTTGCACCTTAAATTTGTAAGTCCTTTAATTTTTACTTTTAATTGTTGTTGAATCTTTAATTTTAATCAAGTTTTTATATTAATCTCTCCTTCTAGCTTTCTTATTTTTGGTAATCTTTATGCTTATTATCTTATTGTCATGCTTATTTGATTGTTTGTTATGTTTTTATGTTTATGATTGTGTTAGCTTATTGATTTTATAGCTTATTGTGTGTTTGATTTGATTTTTGTTAAGTGTTTTTATTAGTTTATTTTATTAAAAGTTGATTTTTAATTTTTAGTTTTATTAGTGTTTTTCAAGTTTTTAATTTGTGGTTTAATTAGTTTTTCTTAAAAGTGTTTTAGAATAAGTTTTGGTAAACTGCTTATTTGATTTTTGCTTAATTGTAGCTTATTTTCTGATTTTTTAGATATTACTGTGTCTGTTTTCATATTTTCGGATTAGGGTTTATTATTCCGAAGATCTCCCTTTTTCTGAAATTGTTCATTTCTCTGAAAAAGTTGATTTCTCTGAAAATTTCTCTGAAAAAGTTTGATATTCCGAAAAAGTCAAAAAATCTGAAAACAAGAAAGTTCTGAGAAAATTTATTCCGAAAAAAGTTGTGAAATGAACTTATTCCGAAGAAACTAGAATTGCGAAAAAACAATATTGCGAAGAATTTTATGAAAAAACGGATATTCCGAAGATTTATTAACATTGCGAAGAAAGTACTGTTTGTATTGCGAAAAAGTTGACATGCCAACATGCTAGCTTTTTTTTTTTTTCGCCGATTTGACAAGGTAACTTGCTAGCTTCCAGCTGCTTGCCTGATAGCTTGTTAATTATTTAGTATTGTTCCGTAATTGTTTTAATCTGAAAGTTGTTCCGATTTTATTTCTGAAAGTTACGTATTATTAGTTGAATTTTTCGTCTATTTTTAAAATTAATATTTTTTCGTAAAGTTCAAGTTTTATCTTTTATTTAGTACCGGCTTTAGATTTTGCGTCGTTTAGCTTTAAAGTACCATTTTAGTTTTATTCTCTCCTTTTTCATTAAGTAAACTTTATTTTCGAGTCGATAGTTAATTTCGTCTTTTAGTTTTATTTTTATTAATTGTTTCATTTTATGTTTACGTTTTATTATTTGTTTCGCTCCTTTATTATTAGTTATATGTTTTAATTTCTCGTCGTTTACTTTTTAATCAGTTTCAGTTTTAATTACCCGTCATTTACTTTAAGTTTTGCAATTTAATTTTACTACAACGACCAATCTATTATTCTTTCCACCAAAAGACGACTGTGTCGTACTTAAACCAATAGTCAATTCGTTAAGATACCGAGAAAAACGAACTTTTTTAACTAGCAAAATCCAGTTATTAAAATGGCGCCGCTGCCGACTCTTTTCGTAAAGATTAACGGTTTTCTGTGAGAGACGCGTTGAATTTTGGGATCCGTTCACTCGTAAACGTTATCTTTCTTGCTTAAAATTTTTCAAAAATCCATATAAATTAAAATTTTTCAAAAATACAAAAACATTAAAAAAATATATAAAAAGAATTTCTTTTTCAAAGTTTTGCACCAAAAAGATTTTATTTTTATTTTTACAAGTACATATATATTCTCTATTTCTTTGGTATCTTTTTCTTTTTCTTTTGCAGGTGTATGCGTACTATATATTCGACTTATTCTCAGCCCGAGACTCTTGAAGATTTAGATATGGCTGGTGTACACAACATTAATAATCCACCCCACCCCAACATGAATAACAACAGCAATGTTCCCCCACCCGACCTTTGAACGATGGAGGAGCTGTGTCAACCTACGATGAATGGACGAGGATGACCGATTGCGCCGATGCAAATCACGGCTCCAGAGTTTTCGTTGAAGCATCACATGATCCAACAACTCCAAAATGCTTGTCCATTTCGCGGATTGCCGGATGATGATGCCAACAAACACCTCGACAAATTCATTACCGTTACTCAAAGCATGAAGTTGCGCGGTGTTACTATGGATTTTCTTCGCCTTCACCTATTTCCACACACCTTATCCCACCATGCCGAAAAATGGTTTGATCGTCTTCCGAAGAACTCAATTCATACTTGGGATGAGATGACTCAATGCTTTTTGTCGCGCTACTTTCCACCATCCATGGTCACGAGCCTTCGGAATCAAATTAGTGGATTTACACAAGAACTAGATGAATCACTTTTTGATGATTGGGAACGATATAATGTTTTGATCGATCGATGTCCAAACCACAACATGCTCCCCGTCACCTTAATTGATACTTTCTACAATGGTTTAACTTTTCGTGATCGTGATACGATTAATGCAGCCGCCGGTTGCACATTTATGAAAAGAAGACCTGAGGAGTGTAGAGAGCTCATAGAGAACATGACTACTAATCACAAAAATTGGGATTCATCCGCATCTTCAAGGAATAATCCGAGAGTTAATGTTTCTTCTACTTCTTAAAACCCTGATATCACCGAATTGACCCGCGCAATGGTCGAAATGAGAAAAAACATGCAACTTTTGGCTACAAATCAACAACAACAAGTTAAAGTTGTAGCAACTTCTTGTGAGACTTGTGGGGGTCCTCATTCATACACTGATTGTCCTTCTACTCATGACAATCTGGAAAATGTGTATGCGGCTTATGGTAACTATTCAACGGAAAGCTATCAAGCCCGACCTCAAGGTGATCGTAGCTTGCTAAGTTACCGTTCTAACAACTTTCTTTCACCCGGTTTTTCTCCTTAAAACCACAACCCCAACAACTACAATAGAAGCAATCCAAACCTACCTCGAGCTTCTAATCCTTATCACCCACCCGCTCAACAAGCACCACCCATTAATCAAGATGTGGAAACTTTCATGAGGACCCAAGGAGAGCAACTTAAGAATCTGCAAAGCCAAATCATTAATTTGAAAGGAGATATCACTAAGAAAGGGAATGATATTATATCCGAGCTTCGACATGATATACAAACCTCTTTTAGCAATCAAACAAATGATTTGAAGAATATGCTGGCTAGTTTCTTACCAACTACTCAACCCTCTACCTCGGGCTCTCTTCCTTCAAATACCGTCACCAACCCAAGAGCGAATATGAGTGCTATTACTACACGCAGTGGAGTAACCTTAGTAGGACCATCTATCCCTCCCCCAGTTTCTTCATCTACACCTCCTCCACCACCATTTATCCCTCCTACTCCCACGCCTAGTATTAGTTCTCCATTACCGTCTCCACTTCTTACTAAAGTAGTTCCCAAGAAACACCCTTCACCAACCCCACCTTCCACCTTTAAACCTTCAACATCTCAACCTTTACCTGCTACACCTACACCAACTAAACCCAATATCCCTTATCCTTCTCGCTTAGACAAGTGAAAATTGCTCACCAAGGATTACATTCAAGTGTCGAACTTTTTGAACAAGATTTTGGGAGTGACCATCACCCTTAGCCTTGTTGAAGCTCTTGCCCAAATGCCGAAATTTGTTATGATGTTTAAGGAATTGCTTAATAAGAAGGAGAAGATGGCCGAGTTTGTTAACACTCGATTGAATGAAAATTGTTCTGCAATCCTTCTTAAAGAACTTCCGGAAAAACTTGGAGATCCCGGTCGTTTTGTGCTACCATGTACTTTTAACCAAACCGAAGAATTTACTGCCTTAGCTGATCTCGGGGCAAGTATTAATCTGATGCCTTTAAGTGTTTGGAAAACACTATCAGTACCTGACCTTACACCAACAAAGATGACTCTTGAGCTTGCAAATTGCACTCTCGCTTACCCCGTTGGTATTGCCGAAGATGTGTTCATTAAAGTTGGCACCTTCACTTTTCCAGTCGACTTTGTTGTTGTTGATTATGAAATGGACCCTCGTATTCCGTTAATACTTGGTCGGCCATTCTTGAGAACCGGAAAAGCATTAGTCGATGTTGTCGAAGGTGAGTTAATCTTAAGGGTCAGGAATGATGCACAAGTTTTTAAAATGGGGAATATAACAACCAAACCCAATAGAAGAGAATCAGCGGATATGATTAATGTACTTGATGATTTTGTCGTCTACAACAATCCTCTTTTCGAGTCTTGCCATGATAATCCACTGTTCAAAGATGATGTGGATGATTCTCTCTCCAATTTAGATCCTCCACCAATTCATGAGTCTCCACCAATCTATGATGACTATGATGATGATTCTAGTTCTGATATGGATGATTCTGATGATTTTTCTTCTGAGTATAAAGACATGCCAACATATGATGATTTTGATGATGTCGATACTCTTTCGAGTGATTCTTCATATGATGACCTTACACCTACTTTTGATGAAGATCCTCCATCAACAATGCTTGATCCTACTTTGGATGACTACTCATTTGAGGAAGACTTTGCTACTTTTCTCAACACTTACTTCCCAAATGAGAATGATTCTCCTCCTTTGGACTTTGATGATGCTCTTTATCCTCCTTTAGATATAAAGAAAACCGTTTCAAAGGAGAAGAAGCCGGTCGACACCGATATCCGCAATACCTATGTCTTGACACCTCTCTATCCACCTTCTGAGGATGAGATTGTGCGATGTATGAGCGGATCTTCTTCAAGGTCTACTGAGCCTGAGTGTTATTTTCCCCTAAAGGAAAAGGTGTTCGATCTCGGTATTGCAATTTTTAAGCCATCTCAGTATCCATCTGATGAAATAAAAGGAAAGATTTTTGGAACTTTTGGAGATATGCTTGTACCTCATCACCCTTGCTACCACCGTGCTCAACAACTGCTTAAGGGAACCTTGCCTACTCTTCTTTCGCTTGCCTTGTTCGCCTTAATCTTGCGCTACTTGATGGATGAAAACCATGTCTTTGATCCTGGTGAATGTGTTTCAAGCTTCTTCCCATGCTAATCAAGGTCGAGTCAGGCTCACGACTCGGTTAACAAAAACAAGCGCTTCTCTGGAGGCAACCCGCAGTATCTATCCTTTTTCTTTTGTTTTTATAATAAGTGTAGGGGGAGACCCTAGTATGTGTTTGTTGTTTTCTTTCTTATCACGTGTAGGGATTCGAGCTTTCAAAGATCCATTCTTGATAACTTTTGATGAACCGTGATCCCGTGTACCCGTCTTCTTGGTTCTATCCTAAACTCTTTTGATTCACTATTTTATATTCTTCAATATTAAAATAGGAATCACTTTAGTTGTCCCTTTCTTAGCAAGATTTAAACAACGTGCACAATGTCCTAAGTGCAGGGGAGTTTACTTCCACATGCTTAAACATTGAGGACAATGTTTATATTAAGTGTAGGGGGGATTTCTATCGAAGTTAAGTGGTCTTTTCCTTGTATATGTCCTCATTTTAACCGAAAATTTGATTTTTCGACATTTTTCAAAATTTTTGATCTATTTTGGCCTTGTAGTTTTTCCTTTATTATAGTTATTTTATTTAGTTGCTAGAATAAATTTTAATAAAGTGGTTTTAATTTTCAAACGTTGTGAATCTTTTGACTCAACCCGAGTTTACTTATCCAAGTTTACTCTAGCTAGTATCATTAACGTGTTTAAGTCAAGTTTTGCTAGGCTTTATATAGGGAACTTTAAAACGCGAAAGTCTTAACTCTTACGGGTTAAGAACAAGAACTTTTCACAAGTTCCTATAATTGATCCTAGAAAGTCGTTTATCAAGGGAACTTTAAAATGCGAATTCTAAACTTAAAAAAGTCTAAGAATTTGCAAGATCCTATAGATGACTTGAAAACCCAAAACTTTTATTTAATTGGCTAAGCATCCACGAGTCTCATTCTTTGAGATTTTAAATTGTGGAGAACGAGAGATGATAGAGTCAATTATAAGTTTGGTATTCTTTCATGAATTTATGTGAGTTGATTATGAGCTTTTTCTCCCATCGCTTGTTAATAAATATATTTGCAATAAATAAGGTTGTACGATTTGAAAAGTTACTTAGCTTCTAGCACACAAGATCGTTTAAAAGTTGCTCGGTATTAATTAGAGTTCATAGCCAAGGCATAACTTACTGAAGCGGGATGCGAAGATTGGCGAGTCTGAAAAGGCCCTAACAAGGCATGAGGGCTAAATTTTGTTGCTAAAGATCTAAAAGTGATGTGACAAATCCTTTATCAAAAATCAATATGAAGGATCGAGACACACGACGAAAAGCAAATACTCCCGTAAAGATCATGGAGAAGTCTATCCAAAAAGGCCCTAACAAGGTATGAGGATAAATAGATCCAAGTCCTAAAAGGAGGCGGATCGTTGTATATCAAAATCCCAAATAAAGATTGGAGAAAAATGAAGAAGTCGTGGTCCAAATATGAAGATTCTCTCAAAAAGTTAAAGTGAAGAAATTCCTATTATGAAGAGAAGACCATTATTTCATGAACGTCTCTCAAGATTTGAAGTATGAAGTCGCTGCCAAATATCGGTCCGAGAAAGGTCTCAAATCGTGAAGCGAGTTATGCCAAGATATGAACTTTATAAGGTCCCGAGAAGTAGTTTTAAAAGATTTTGTCCTTTAGCTAACTAGTGATTAAATCGTCCCACTTTATTTTCAGCCTAAATAACTATCGAAATAAGTCAACAATGCATCTTCATGATCATTCAAGATAACAATAAAATATAAGAGATACACCTAGGAATAAGGGAGTCTAAGTGAATAACTGGGCCACATGAATTCGTGTTAGTTTGCTAACTTAATAACAATGATCTCGTTTTTAAGCTTGGTATGGGGAACGTGAAACTTGAGGGTGATAAAAATTCATGACATTCCAAAACCCTAAGGTAAGTCTTTGATCTTTTTACTTGTTTTCTTTCTCTTTTATGTCTTGTGTTTAATAAAGGCCAAGATGGATTGATTATAATGAAAAATGTAAAACTTGCTTTGTAATTAATGCATTGCATGAGGACATTGCAATGGTCAAGTGTAGGGGATTTAGTAAGTGTGAAAACACTTATCCTTTTACCCCTTAATTATAATAATAACCAAGCCAAAATGTGTATTTTATGTCGTAAATGTCGGAATTATGCGTGGTTTGTGTTTTTGTTGTGATTTAGGATCAAAATGTGAAAAGAGAAGAAAACGCGATCTTTCACGGGCTTTTATCGAAGAAAAAGACAAAACACGAAGTCAAAAGATCAAGAGTGCAAAAAGAACGGAAGTCCAAGGCCTATTCTGAAGATTTATCGAAGAAAAAGTCTAAAGACGGAAGTTTAATGAAGTCGAAGAACTCAACTATAATTAATAAAGAAATATAAGACGAGTTCAATTTATCCCGAGACAACGTCGAGAAATTCGAAGAATTTATAAAGACGAAAAGACGAGAAAATGAAGAAAGCATCAAGACATACTAATCCTCCTATAAATACCCTCCTAATGACACATTAGGATGTGTTAGCTAAATTGAAAACTTAGTCTTTCCACCTTTATTTTCATGTCATTTATTTACTTGTCAATTTACATTCCTTGTCTTGCACCTTAAATTTGTAAGTCCTTTAATTTTTACTTTTAATTATTGTTGAATCTTTAATTTTAATCAAGTTTTATATTAATCTCTTATTCTACCTTTCTTGTCATGCTTAATCTTTATGATTTTTATCTTATTGTCATGCTTATTTAATTATTTGTTATGTTTTTATGTGATTGATTGTGTTAGCTTATTGATTTTATAGCTTATTGTGTGTTTGATTTGATTTTAGTTAAGTGTTTTTATTAGTTTATTTTATTAAAGTTGATTTTTAATTTTTAGTTTTATTAGTGTTTTTGAAGTTTTTGATTTGTGGTTGAATTAGTTTTTCTTAAAAGTGTTTTAGATTAAGTTTTAGCTAATTGCTTATTTGATTTGTGCTTATTTTTTGCTTATTTTCTGATTTTTAATGTTACTGTATCTGTCTATCTGAGTTTTCACTTCTTCGGAAAAGGGTTTTGAGACTCCGAAGAATCACCTTTTCCTGAATTTATTTTCTCTGAAATTACCTTTTATTCCGAAGATTAGCTTTTCTCTGAATTTGTCACCTTTTTACGAAATTATAATTTTTCCGAAGATTTTAGTTTTTCTGAAAATGTAGTTTATTCCAAAGATTTGCCATTTTTCTGAAAAAGTTTAAGATTCCGAAAAAATCTCCGAAAAAGTTAAAAACTCTGAAAAAACACAAACTCCGAAAAAAATAATTATTCCGAAAAAAAAAATCTGAAATCATTTTTTCCGAAGAAATCTCTGAAATATAAACATTCCGGAGAAAGAAATTCTCTGAAATATAAACATTCCAAAAAAACAGTTATTGCGAAGATTTTGACATGCCAGCCTGCTTGGTAGCTTAGTTTCCCGCCAAATTGAGCAGCTAGCCTTGCTGCTTCCAGTTGCCTGCCTGCTAGCTTGTTTATTTATTAGTATTGTTCCGTAATTGTTTAGTTTAATCTGAAAGTTGTTCCTTTTTTATTTCTGAAAGTTACGTATTTTTTGTTGAATTTTTCTTCTAATTTTAAAATTAATATTTTTCGTAAAGTTCAAGTTTTATCTTTTATTTAGTACCCGCTTTAGGTTTTGCCTAGTTTAGCTTAAAAGTACCATTTTAATTTTATTCTCTCCTTTTTCATTAGGTTAATTTTATTTTTCAGTCGAAAGTTAATTTCTTCGTTTAGTTTTATTTTTATTAATTGTTTTGCTGTAATTTACGTTTTATTATTTGTTTCGCTCCTTTATTATTAGTTATTTGTTTTAATTTCTCGTCATTTACTTTTTAATCATTTATAGCTTTATTTACCTTGCCTTTTACTTTAAAATTTTGCAATTTTATTTTACAACAACGAACAATCTATTTCTTTTTTCACCAAAAGACAGATGAGTCACGATTAACCAATAATCAATTCGATTAGACACACAAGAACAATTTTTCTAACTAAAATATCAGTTATTAAAATGGCGCCGCTGCCGGCTCTTTTCTTAAAGATTAACGGTTTTCTGTGAGAGACGCGTTGAATTTTGGGATCCGTTCACTCGTGAACGTTATTTTTCTTGCTCAAAAATTTTCATAAATCCATAAGAATTAAAAAAATTGTTAAAATCCATAAAAATTAAAAAATTTCAAAAATCCAAAAAGATTTTATTTTTCTTTTACACGTACATATATATTCTCTATTTCTTTGGTATCTTTTTCTTTTGCTATTGCAAGTGTATGCGTACTAGATCTTCAACTTATTCTAAGCACGAGACTCGTGAAGATTTAGATATGGCTGGTGTACACAACAACAATAATCCACCCCCACCCCAACATGAATAACAACAACAATGTTCCACCACCCGAACTTCGAACGATGGAGGAGTTGTGTCAACCTACGATGAATGGACGAGGAGGACCGATTCCGCTGATGCAAATCACGGCTCCAGAGTTTTCGTTGAAGCATCACATGATCCAACAAGTTAAAAACACTTGTCCATTTCGCGGATTTCCGGATGATGATGCCAACAAACACCTCGACAAGTTTATTACCGTTACTCAAAGCATGAAGTTGCCCGGTGTTACTATGGATTTTCTTCGCCTTCACCTATTTCCACACACATTATCCCACCATGCCGAAAAATGTTTTGATCGTGTTCCGAAGAATTCAATTCATACTTGGGATGAGATGACTCAACGATTTTTGTCGCGCTACTTTCCACCATCCATGGTCACGAGCCTTCGGAATCAAATTAGTGGATTTACACAAGAACCCGATGAATCACTTTTTGATGCTTGGGGACGATATAATGTTTTGATCGATCGATGTCCAAACCACAACATGCTCCCCGTCACTTTAATTGATACTTTCTACAACGGTTTAACTTTTCATGATCGTGAAACGATTAATGCAGCCGCTGGTGGCACATTTATGAAAAGACGACCCAAGGAGTGTAGAGAGCTTATAGAGAACATGACTACTCATCACAAAAATTGGGATTCATCTGCATCTTCGAGGAATAACCCGAGAGTCACTGTTTCTTCTACATCTTCAAACCCTGATATCACCGAATTGACCCGCGCAATGGTCAAAATGAGCAAGAATATGCAACTTTTGGCTACAAATCAATAACAACAAGTGAAAGCTATAGCACTTTCTTGTGAGACTTGCGGCGGTCCTCATTCATACACTGATTGTCCTTCTACTCATGACAATCCGGAAAACGTGTATGCGGCTTATGGTAACTATTCAACGGGAAGCCATCAAGCTCGACCTCAAGGTGATTGTAACTTGCTAAGTTACCGTTCTAACAACTTTCTTTCACCCGGTTTTTCTCCTCAAAACCACAACCCCAACAACTACAATAGAAGCAATCCAAACCCACCTCGAGCTTCTAATCCTTATCACCTATCCGCTCAACAAACACCACCCATTAATCATGATGTTGAAGCTTTTATGAAAACCCAAGGAGAGGTAGTTAAGAATCTGCAAAGCCAAATCATCAACTTGAAAGGAGATATCACTAAGCAAGGGAATGATATTAGAACCGAGCTTCGACATGATATGCAAACCTCTTTTAGCAATCAAACAAATGATTTGAAGAGTATGATGGCTAGTTTCTTTCCAAGTACTCAACCCTCTACTTCGGGCTCCCTTCCTTCTAATACTGTCACCAACCCAAGAGCGAATGTGAGTGCTATTACTACACGCATTGGAGCAACCTTAGTAGGACCATCTATCCCTCCCCCAGTTACTCCATCTACACCACTTCCACCACCATTTATCCCTCCTACTCACACGCCTAGTATTAGTTATCCATTACCGTCTCCACCTCTTAATAAAGAACTACCCAAGAAGAACCCTTCACCAACCCCACCTTCCACCTTTAAACCTTCAACATCTTAACCTTTACCTGCTACACCTACACCAACTAAACCTAATATCCCTTATCCTTCTCGCTTATACAAGTACCAATTGCTCACCAAGGATGATATTCAAGTGTCAAACTTTTTGAACAAGATGTCGGGATTGACCATCACCTTTAGCCTTGTTGAAGCTCTAGCCCAAATGCCTAAATTTGTTAAGATGTTTAAGGAATTGCTTAATAAGAAGGAGAAGATGGCCGAGTTTGTTAATACTCAATTGAATGAAAACTATTCTGCAGTCATTCTTAAGGAACTTCCGGAAAAACTTGGAGATCCCGGTTGTTTTGTGCTACCATGTACTTTTAACCAAACCGAAGAATTTACTGCCTTAGCCGATCTCGGGGCAAGTATAAATCTGATGCCTTTAAGTGCTTGGAAAAAGTTATCATTACCCGACCTTACACCAACAAAGATGAATCTTGATCTTGCAAATCTCACTCTCGTTTACCCCGTTGGTATTGCCGAAGATGTGTTTATTAAAGTTGGTACCTTCACTTTTCCGGTCGACTTTGTTGTTGTTGATTATGAAATGGACCCTCGTATTTCGTTAATACTTGGTCGGCCATTCTTGAGAACCGGAAAAGCATTAGTCGAAGTTGCCGAAGGTGAGCTCATTTTAAGAGTCGGGAATGATGCACAAGTATTTAAAATGGGGAAGATCACAACCAAACCCAATGAAACAGAATCAGTGAATATGATTAATGTGCTTAATGATTTTATCGTCTGCAACAATCCTCTTTTCGATTCTTGCTACGGTAATCCACTTTTCCAAGATGATGTGGATGATTCTCTCTCCAAGTTAGATCCCCCACCAATTCATGAATCTTCTCCAATTTATGATGACTATGATGATGATTCTAGTTATGATATGGATGATTCTGATGATTTTTCTTCTTAGTATAAAGACATGACAACATATGATGATTTTGATTTTGATGATGTCAATACTCTCTCGAGTGATTCTTCACATGATGACCTTGCACCTACTTTTGATGAAGATCCTCCACCAACAATGCTTGATCCTACTTTGGATGACTACTCATTTGAGGAAGATTTTGCTACTTTTCTCAACACTTACTTCCCAAATGAGAATGATTCTCCTCCTTTGGACTTTGATGATTATGGTCTTTATCCTCCTTTGGATATGAAGAAACTCGTTTCAATGGAGAAGAAGCCGGACGACACCGATATCCGTAGTACTTATGTCTTGACACCTCTCTACCCCCCCCCCTTCTGAGGATGAGATTGTGTGATTTATGAGTGGATCCTCTTCAAGGTCTACTGAGCCCGAGTGTTATTTTCCCCTAAAGGAAAAGGTGTCTGATCCCAGTATTGAAATTTTTAAGCCATCTCAGTATCCATCTGATGAAATAAAAGGAAAGATTTTTGGAAACCATGGAGATATGCTTGTGCTGCATCATACTTGCTACCACCATGCTCAATCTTTGCTTAAGGGAACCTTGCCTACTCTTCTTTGGCTTGCCTTGTTCGCCTTAAGCTTGTGCTACTTGGTGGATGAAAACCATGTATTTGATCCCGGTGGATGTGTTTCAAGCTTCTTCCCATGCTAATCAAAGGTCGAGTCAGGCTCACGACTCGGTTAACAAAAACAAGCGCTTCTCAGGAGGCAACCCGAGTATCTATCCTTTTATTCTGTTTTTATAATAAGTGTAGGGGGAGACCCTAGTATGTGCTTGTTGTTTTCTTTCTCATAATGTGCAGGGATTCGAGCTTTCAAAGATCCATTCTTGATGACTTTTGACGACCCGTGATCCCGTGTACCTGTCTTCCCGGTTCTATCCTAAACTCTTTTGATTCTCTATTTTATATTCTTCAATATTAAAATAGGAATCACTTTAGTTGTCTCTTCCTTAGCAAGATTTAAACAAAGTGCACAATGTCCTAAGTGTAGGGGAGGTTACTTCCACGTGCTTAATCATTGAGGACAATGTTTATATTAAGTGTAGGGGGACTTCTATCGAAGTTAAGTGGGATTTTCCTTGTATTTGTCCTCATTTTAATCAGAAGATTTATTTTTCGACATTTTTCAAAATTTTTGATCTATTTTGGCCTAGTTGTATTTACCTTTGTTATAGTTATTTTCTTTCTTTGCTAGAATAAATTTTAATAAAGTGGTTTTAATTTTTCAACGTTGTGAATCTTTTGACTCAACCCGAGTTTACTTATCCAAGTTTAGTCAAGCTAGTATCCTTAACGTGTTTAAGTCAAGTTTTGCTAGGTTTTTATGTAGGGAACTTTAAAACGCGAAATTCTTAACTCTTACGGGTTAAGAACAAGAACTTTTCGCAAGTTCCTATAATTGATCCTAGAAAGTCGTTTATCAAGGGAACTTTAAAATGCGAATTCTAAACTTGAAAAAGTCTAAGAAGTTGCAAGAACCTATAGATGACTTGAAAACCCAAAACTTTAATTTAATAGGCTAAGCATCCACGAGTCTCATTCTTTGAGATTTTAAATTGTGGAGAACGAGAGATGATAGAGTCAATTATAAGTTTGGTATTCTTTCATGAATTTATGTGAGTTAATTATGAGCTTTTTCTCCCATCGCTTGTTAATAAATATAATTGCAATAAATAAGGTCGTACGATTTGAAAAGTTACTTAGCTTCTAGCCCAAGATCGTTTAAAAGTTGCTCGGTATTAATTAGAGTTCATAGCCAAGGCATAACTTATTGAAGCGAGATGCGAAGATTGGCGAGTCCGAAAAGGCCCTAACAAGGCATGAGGGCTACATTTTGTTTCTAAAGATCCCAAGTGATGTGAAGAATCATTATCAAAAATCAATATGAAGGATCGAGACACACGACGAAAAGAAAATACTCCCGTAAAGATCATGGAGAAGTCTATCCAAAAAGGCCCTAACAAGGTATGAGGATAAATAGATCCAAGTCCTAAAAGGAGGAGGATCGTTGTATATCAAAATCCCAAATAAAGATTGGAGAAAAAATGAAGAACTCGTGGTCCAAGTATGAAGAATCTCTCAAAAAGTTCAAGTGAAGAAATTCCTATTATGAAGAGAAGACCATTATTTCATGAACGTCTCTCAAGATTTGAAGTATGAAGTCGCTGCCAAATATCGGTCCGAGAAAGGTCTCAAATCGTGAAGCGAGTTATGCCAAGATATGAACTTTATGAGGTCCCGAGAAGCAGTTTTAAAAGATTTTTTCCTTTAGCTAACTATTGATTAAATCGTCCTACTTTATTTTTGGCCTAAATAAACTATCAAAATAAGTCAACAATGCATCTTCGTGATCATTCAAGACAACAATAAAATATAAGAGATACACCTAGGAATAAGGGAGTCTAAGTGAATAATTGGGCCAAATTTGTGTTAGTTTGCTAACTTATAATAACAATGATCTTGTTTTTAAGCTTGGTTTGGGGAACGTGAAACTTGAGGGTGATAATCATTGATGACATTCCAAAACCCTAAGGTAAGTTTTTGATCTTTTTACTTGCTTTCTTCCTTTAAATATTTTGTCTCTTTAATAAAGGCCAATGTGGATTGATTGTGATAGAAAATGTAAAACTTGCTTTGTAATTAATGCATTGCATGAGGACATGCAATGGTCAAGTGTAGGGGATTTAGTAAGTGTGAAAACACTTATCCTTTTACCACTTAATTATAATAATAACCAAGCCAAAACGTGTATTTTATGTCGTAAATGTCGGAATTATGCGTTGTTTGTGTTTTTGTAGTGATTTAGGATCAAAATTTGAAAAGGGAAGAAAACGCGGTTTTTCACGGGCTTTTATCGAAGAAAAAGACAAAAGACGAAGTCAAAAGATCAAGAGTGCAAAAATAACCGAAGTCCAAGGCCTATTATGAAGATTTATCGAAGAAAAAGTCTAAAGACGGAAGTTTAATGAAGTCGAAGAAATCAAGTCTAATTAATGAAGAAATAATACGATGAGTTCAATTTATCCCGAGACAAAGTCGAGAAAGTCGAAGAATTTATAAAGACGAAAAGACTAGAAAATGAAGAAAGCATCAAGACATACTAATCATGTAACACCCCATTTTGATAATGGAAATGTAAAACCCGCATGCTTTTACCATGAATAGTGCCCTTAAGATCGTACGTCCTAGATTAAAACTTACCTTATTCAGTATTGATCACATTCATGTGCTATTAATCAAGTAAGTACATACGTGTATAACATGATAAGTATCGTTTACGTACGAACTCATGATAAGCAGTTAATAAGTATTTCACGGGAACATAATTATATCATGATCGCCATTAAAACATGAACTAAAATAATCACGTAAATACATATAATATAATTACGAGCATAAATAAATACGTTAAGGTACGGTAAATATTTAACGAGAACACACTAAACATGAACACCAATAAACACGAATAAACACGTAACAAATTAAACCACGTAAAACACGAACACGAGAGCACACTATAATATTTTAGACACGGAAAACATTTGGGCTACCCCTTGTGGGCCCCATATCCACGAATTAAGGAAGAGAAATGGGCCTAGCCCATCATTTTTACTAAACAAGGGGGTTAAGGGGAAAAAGTCTTTCATTTATCAAAATGGGGTGTTACAATTATGGTATCAGAGACAAGGATTCGACCTGTAGGCTCTAAAACTTGACCTGTGACTAGTGGGTAGTCACCAGGAGCTTCCTAAGTCAACGCTTGTTATTCCACGTATTGACGTTTTTCAGCACCTTTTTGTTTAACCATTACGTTTTCAGCACCTTGTTGTTTTAACCATGATGTTTTCACCAGTATCGTTTTACCAATATGGAATGAACAACCGTCATCCATATTTAGTTATGTGTCAGTGTCTATGCATGATGTTCCTAGTGAACTGTGATTATGTGAACTGAACCCCAGTAGTTCATAATTTTCACATAAAATCTTTCTGTTAAGTTTTGACAATGACTTTTAATTATTTATGTTTCATGCATTCATGAATTTATATCATATGTCATCTATTGCAGGAATTTTGACTATGTAATGGTTGGTACAGGACTGGCCCTATTTAGTTGCATGTGCTTTTATCGAAACTTTTAACTTTGGGACCGACCCATAGGCGTCCCCTCGCCATGTCTTTTGTTTTGGAACCGACGCATTGGCGTTCCCTCGCACATATAAAGGTTTTATAAAGTACATTACGCATTCATGCACTGTTTTTCATGCATAAAATTTTTCTCATGATTTAAATTGGCATAAATTTTTTTCATGTCCCCTCATAAGTTATTATGTTTTTATGTCAAGTATGTTTTCATACTGTCATGTTTAACTTCAGTTTCATGCTGATTATGTTATACACTTCTTCGTGATAGATGGTTTCATGTTTCTTCATGATAATTCCGTCTTCATGTTGATTATGTTTTACGCCTCTTTTGTCATTTACGTTGTTCTGCAAGACATTGTTAGATTTCATTGAATCATGCTTTCATGATAGTCATGGTTGGTTTTCATTGATCATGCTGTCAGGCAAATCATCGTTGAATTTTGTGTAACCACACTTTAACGTTTCCGTTATAACTAGAATGATGTCTATGCTAATGATGCCAGGTTATCATGATGGTTTTCCTAACCGTTTAACCGGTATACTTTCCTTAAATCATGACAAATGATCGACCCCATACCGATAATTTCATGTGCATTCCACGTGTACTCCATGTACCGTATTCCGTGTGTATTACATGTACCTTAATCCATGTGTATTCCACTTGTAATACTTCGCGAGTATTCGCTAGTAGATTCTGAATCATCTCAGGCATATGTCCACTTGCTAATGATCTACAAATTGCTGATGCTGCTCATAACTTGGAAGTGTTACTAAAGGTTGATGTTGCTGACGTTCGGAGACGCTACGAGATGCGGATGCTGTTCACACCCTGGAGATCCTACAAGACAAAGACAAAGGCGTCGGAGCAAAGCAATTGGACGAGAAGATGCTTCACCATCAGACGATTCCCATCGATCATTTTCCCTATTTCTTAGTACATGTCACACGTCATTCGGCTGTCATTTCAGCCATATGAGTGCAAACCGGTACCAGCCGGCCACTCAGCTGAATAGTTACATGAATCACGGTCATGAGAATGACCATCATGGAACTGACAGACAGGACGATAGTAACCACTACTATGACAACAACTATCCTAGAAATCACAACCGAGGCTCCAGCCGCGGACGTGATCAGACATACAAAGGATCAGTAGTCCAACCTGTCCGCCAAGTCTGGCATAATAACCTAATATTGTAGTTCTATTATTTTACGTCTCGAGACGCATGTCAAGACATCAGTCAAGACACATGTCTCACGTATACTTTCTGAGGACACATGTCAAGATACCAATCAAGACATATGTCCTGCTTATAGTTCCAAGACACGAGTCAAGACACATGACTCGCGTCCAACTATGGAAAATTTCTAAGAAATTCAGGGTAGCCTCCAAGGGTATATCCAATTTGTTGTGCCATGTATTAATCAGGCCACAAGAATTTCAATACCATTATTGGCGCATCAGTGAGAACTGTCACGTTGCCGATGTCACTTTCATTTCTTTCACCAGACTTCATATATTCATGACCATGAAGGACGCCTTTCGTATTCCCACGTATACGAAGGTTTTCCTTCAGCTTAATGATGAGATCCAAGCTGCAAACGCATTTCCTCGGACAGACACAAGTTGAATTTTATCCTAATTATGGACTATGAACAGCACACCATGCTACGATTCATAATTATGTACAGTAATGTTCAGGCTCCTGAATACTTTCAGCTTGATTTTCCATCGGAAAATCTGTGCAAATTATCTATGCTTACAAGCATGTGCATTGTTAGCCATGGTCGCTAAAATTTTCTAGCTGTCAGTAAGACACAACCACTTAACTCTTTTACGCATAGCCAGTTGATTATTCCAAAGTCTTCCTATACATTCCAGGAGAACCTACAAGGAGAAGGATGGTACCATGAGATTATGTGTCGACTACCGTCGACTTAAACAAATCACCATTCATGACCGTTATTCTCCTCCACGTATTGACGACATGTCCAATCAACCGTATAGTGTTAATCACTTTTCCAAGATCGAACTCATGAACAAGTTGCCAATAGTGACGGGTGAAAGAGCAGGACATGTCCATGACTGCTATTCGTGCATGACTCGGTCATGCTAGATTTATGATTTTGGATTAGTCTCATCAATGCTCCAACAGCATTATGGACTTAATAAATTGTGTTTCCATGAACTCCTAAACAAATTCATCAGCATTTTCATTGAGGATAACCTGATTTCATTTAAGCCTAGAGAAGAACAGGAAGACCATATCTGCACTATGTTGCAAATTCTTGACAAGAGAAATTTTACCCTAGAAAATTTTCCAATATCAATTTTGTTTCATTACAGCGACACACTGAATCACATGGGTTCCTAAGGTTAATCTTACCATGACTCTGCTTATGCGTAAAGGAGAGAACCCTACACTACATTAGGTGTTCTAGGAAATCCTACGCTAGGAGAAGTCTAGATTTAGAGACTCAGAGTTTCGCAAGCTCCTATGTATCAAGTTCGATGAAGCAAGATACAGTTACGTTCATACCTTCATACCTGTCATACAAACAGGTTAAGATAGGACACCAACAGACTGGGATGTTTTTATCATCTGAAATTGTGAATCGAAATGGGACAAGATCTCTATGGGGTTGGTTACCAGATTAACGCAAACTCAGAAGAAGCATGATGCTATCTGGGTTATTGCAAACAGTTTGATCAAGTCTGCAGAATCCTTACATCCGCAAGGATTGCAGAACCAACAGAGTGATCGGACATGTTCCAGCCAAGGCTCATCCGACCACTGGGTAATCCCTCAGCTATCGGGTCAGACAAAGATTCGTAATTGTACTCCTAACTTACTTCACGTCTTCATTCTAATTCCACGACTTGCTTTCGCGCTCACGTTCATGACACTATTCACGTTCATGATCGTATTTTGGCTTACGATTTTACGTTCATTCTTTTCTCATTCTGGGAAGTTTGCAAGAACTTGAGAGACCAGACCCAAGTTTAGTATAACTCTCCATCATCAGATAGACGTTTCACGTCATATTCCACGTCTCACCTTGTAGCGTTTGGCGTTACCACCATTATATTCTATGATCACGATATGTCTCACATGTCATGTTCATTCCACGTTCCTCATATCATGATCAAGATATGTTACACGTATCATGGATCACGATATGTTTACTCATACTACACTCGCCATATCTCCACGTAGCACGTTCAAAATTTTTCACGTATCACGTTAAAAATTTTTCACGTACTACGTTTCTTTATGTCTCGCGCATCGTTTCTAATTATCAGTTAAGTCAGATTGTCTTGCATCGTAACGTTTCAGTTACCCTTGCACGTTAACTCTTTTTCCTCGATCGAATTTAGGGGATCTACCTTCCGTTGATAACCAAGAATTTTTTTGTATTCCAAGTCAAGGTCAGGATGACCAAGATTTATCATTAGTGTCAGGATCTTCTGAAGGAACCGTTCCAAGAGGGAGGCCACTTGGAAACGGGCAAGTTCATCCGGACTTCTTACCCATTTTTCTTTTATCGATTAGATATGTCCTTTCAGTCACGTCACGTTCCATGTCTTTTCAAGACATGTCACGTTCCACGTTTCCTTCTACCATGTCACCTTCATTTCTGTTATTTTGCATACCTTTCCAGTTTGATTCGGGTATGTTTTGCTTCCAGTTACGTTATCTATAATTCGGGGACGAATTATTCTTTTTAGGGGGAAAGAATTGTAAAACCCGCATGCTTTTACCATGAATAGTGCCCTTAAGATCGTACGTCCTAGATTAAAACTTACCTTATTCAGTATTGATCACATTCATGTGCTATTAATCAAGTAAGTACATACGTGTATAACATGATAAGTATCGTTTACGTACGAACTCATGATAAGCAGTTAATAAGTATTTCACGGGAACATAATTAAATCATGATCACCATTAAAACACGAACTAAAATAATCACGTAAATACATATAATATAATTACGAGCATAAATAAATACGTTAAGGTACGGTAAATATTTAACGAGAACACACTAAACATGAACACCAATAAACACGAATAAACACGTAACAAATTAAACCACGTAAAACACGAACACGAGAGCACACTATAATATTTTAGACACGAAAAACATTTGGGCTACCCCTTGTGGGCCCCATATCCACGAATTAAGGAAGAGAAATGGGCCTAGCCCATCATTTTTACTAAACAAGGGGGTTAAGGGTAAAAAGTCTTTCATTTATCAAAATGGGGTGTTACAGGAAATGTCACATGCAATTATGGCGTGTCATCAAAGCATACAAGAAAAAATGTTTAAACATTACTTGACCATAAAAGGAAAATACCGGAATCAAACATCGGTAGTCCAAAAGTAAAGCTCATCACACACAAACATAGTATAATAAAGGAAAGGACTAAACAATGTCCATAGCAAAAGTATCATAAGAAAGGAAATGCATAAAGTAAAGAAGGCTAGACAGCTTCCAGTCCATATGCACGTACTCTTAGTGTCTACGAGCGTCCCTGAGTACCTGTCGTTTTGGGAACATAGAAAAGGAAAACGGCTGAGCAAATACGCTCAGTGCACGAATGTACAATAAAGCATGAATAGGATACACATATAACATATAACAACGGAAGAAAACTAAGTCCCGAGTAACCTGGTTAAGTCTTGATAAAACTGGTTTTACAGTTTGAAAAGTCTTATGTTTATCTTGTAAAAACTGTTTATCATATTTTACCATTAGCCAATATAGGTCATGAAAATCCAGCGTGCATGAATTCTTGGAGGGGTGACCTCATCATGCAAATTAGAGGGGCTGCCTCTAATTTAATATACTGGTTTTGGGTTGGAGGGATGAGCTTCTTGTGAAGGATGCAAGGCACACACCACATTCACCATGAAATCCTGACTGAAAACATGTAACTAGGATGCACCCATACGCCCCACATGATAAATTTAATATAAATGGCCAAAAGCTGAAGGGACGCCACGAGCAATCACTCCGCCGTGGTGAAGTCATAACATCAGTGCCTCTAATGGTATGGTTATGGTACCTCCATAACTAGGTGAAACTGGTCATGCATGTATATGGCTATAGGTATTCTTAATTAAACATAAGAAAATCAAACACATATCTTATACTATGGGAAAACATTTGGCTGCATACGGGGAATCCTAATAAGGAAAGAATGTCCATACTGAAAGGTCGGGAATCCATACCTTATGTCCAGTGAACGAAGAAGATGAACTGAGAGGAATCCTACTTCCGTATCACTAGTGCTACATAAATACATACATGAATAAGTATCTGCTTACTAAATACGTAGCTGGTTTTATGTCATGTCTTAGCTTATTTTATGTGTTCTTACCATGTTTTACTGTTTTAAAGCCTTAAACCGTGTTTATCTTATATTTTGTTTAATCTGATTAAGTATTTCTGGTATTTCATGTATTATTATACTTACTGTGTAATAATAAGTAACTTTCCAAAAATAGCAGGTTTCCTAAAATAGAAAGTTTCCAAAAATAGAAAATTTCCAAAAATAGAAAGTTTCCAAAAATAGAAAGTTTCCAAAAATAGAAAGTTACCAAAAATAGAAAGTTTCCAAAAATAGAAAGTTACCAAAAATAGAAAGTTTCCAAAAATAGAAAGTTTCCAAAAATAGAATTACTGCTTAAAATAGATAAGTTTCTAAAAATAGAAAGTTTCCATAAACAGATCAGCTGCCTTATTTAAATAAGTTTCCATAAATAGATTAGCTGCCTGAAATAAATAAGTTTCTAAAAATAGAAGGTTTTCATAAATAGATTAGTTGCCTTATTTAATTAAGTTTCTAAAAATGGAAAGTTTCCATAATTAGAAATAAGCTGGTTAAATAAGCTAAGTATATAAGCCTAAGTGTTTTCATGATTATTTTCTAAGTCATATGATATAATGTATAGTTTAATAATTAGTTCATGTAATTAAATTAAACTATAGGTTAAAGTTAAATACTTAGGTTAAAACATGTATTATTATTTATTAATAATATAACCTAAGTCATGTTAATTAATTAATTATAATCATGGTTTTTAAATAATTAATTAAATATAAGTCTAAAATATAAGAATACTTAGGTTAATTAATTTCATGATTATTAATAACTAAAATAACCTAGGTCATGTTATTATATTAATCATGTCATTTTATTAATTTAATTTTAACATAAGATCATAAAAAATAAAACTAAACATACACCATGAACCGGATCTAGACTCAAAACCATGAACCGGACATGAAATCGACACCGTACCCCGAACCGAATCGGGGTACCCCTTGTCTTGATGATGCCGTGGGACCCACACCAACCAACCAGGACCATATGGTCTCGGTGGTGGTCGGATGGCCAAACCGAAACCCTCTCGGGTTCGGTGTAGGCTGCGGCCAAAACAAACACCCCTTAAAACATTACTTTTGATTTTATTAAATCCCAATTCATGTTAGATCTATGATTTTAATTAGGTTTTTATAAAAACATAACATGTTCTTAATTAATAAAAGATCAAATCAAAAGAAAAAGGTTTAAAAAGGATTTACCGAATACGTGGATCAAAAGAACGAAGAACAAACACGAACACCAACTAGAATTCCAAGATCCAAGATCAACAAACACCCCCTTGTGGTGTTTTGAAGGTGGCGGCCAAAAAGAAGAAGAGAGGAGGGTTTTTAGGTTTTTGTTAAAATCTTCTGTAATGTAAAAATGAGTAGTGTTTTTACCATAACCCTCCTTTAGTAAAAATACAAATGGGCTTGTCCCATTTGCTCCTTGTAGCCGCGGGTAGGGGGGCCCACATGGGGTACCCGTACCTTTTTCCGTGTCTCGACGTTTAGTTATTCGTTCATGATTATTTGTGTTCGCGTTTTATGTGTTCTCGTTACGTAATTATCGTGATCCAGTATATTATTTACGCTCGTAATAAATATATATACGTAATTAATAATAGTTCGTGTTTTAATTACGTTCATGATTTCATGATCGCATGTTCGTGATTAATTATTGTCAAATAATTATTACGTGCCCGTGCGTAGTAAATACTTATCGTGTTCTAACACGTACGTAATACGTAAAATCCTAACACGTAATTGTAATCATGCTATATTAGGAAAGTTTAAATCTAGTACGTACGATCTTAAGGGTACTATTCATGGTAAAAGCATGCGGGTTTTACAACTCTTCCCCCCTAAAAAGAATAATTCGTCCCCGAATTATAGATAAAGTAAACTGGAAAAGAGGAACATACCCGAATTCAAAATATGAAATAAGGGTAAGAAGCCCGGATAGACTCCTCTGTTTCCCAAGTGGCTTCCCGCTCGGTATGATCCCTCCATAGAATTTTGACGAATGGAATCGTCTTCTTTCTCATGACTCGTTCTTGTCTGTCAAGAACTCGTTCGGTTTCTTCTATAAAAGTGAGATCTTCACGTATCTGTTCCAGTGGATACTGAACCATGTGAAGGGGATGATACTGGTACCCTCTGAGTAAGGACACATGAAACATAATAAGTGTGTAAACACTTATCCTTTTACCACTAAAATCAAGGAAAAACAAGACCTAATCATGTGTTTTATGTCGTAAAAGTCGGAATTACGCGTGGTTTTGTGTTTTTGTGTGAAAATAGGTACAAATGATCAAAAGAAGAGAAAACACGGGATTTCACGGTCAAATGTCGAAGAAAAGTCAATAAAGAGACGAAGATAAAGTCAAAAGACCAAAAGTGTGCCCAAGATCACGAAAACCGACAAAGTCGACTTTATTTTGAAGAAATGATCAAGAAAGTCGGAATCGAGCTCGTTTTAATGGAATTAATCATTTTTGAGGATATTCGAACCAAGTGGGTCCCACATTTGGGTAATGGGCCTAAAAGCCCATTTAAAAAAAATCATTTATTTACTCTAAGCCTTTCATTAGCCCAAAGCCCATTAAAAGCCCTATAACCATTTGCACAAAGTAAAACGGATGGAATTAGTTTTCTTTTTAGGCCTAGCCCATTGTGGTAAAGTAAAAGGAACGGAGGGAGTGAGTATGGGCCAAAAGCCCATTTGGTTAAACTTTTTAAAACGAATGAAGAAAGTCTTGCTCAGTCAAGTTTTTATTCAACAAACCTCAAAACACGTGTCACCAACTGTTTCCCCACTATTAATAAAAACGTTTTTTTTCCATTCCCATCATTTATTCGATAATAACAAAGATTTTTTTCCCCCATCACTTCTTCTCTCCCAATTTTTTAGCAGCCACCCAATTATTCCCAAACCCTAACACAAAATTACTCACGAAATTTTGGGGGTTTTTACATATTCATCTAATTCGCACAAAGGGAATTAATAACCCCCAATTTTCGGATCAAACAACACCTCTGGTGGTCCTCCTCACTTTCCACGCTGGCAATCCATTGCCCAAATCAATTTCAGCCGTAGATTAAAGAAGAAAAGAGAGAGAAATAAATAAACGGCCAAGATCATATACCGTGAGCACCAAGGAGTTTGAAGAAGGTTTTTTAGGGTTTCTCCTATAAAAACCCTCACATCTTGTAATTCTAGGCAGCTTTCAATTATTTTCAGTATTTTTTTAATTAATTTAGGAGTAGGATAAATTTAGATTTAATTTTTTTCAGTAAAATTAGATTTAGGATTTAATCTTGTAATTTTCAATTCTAGTTTTGTACTCTTTTATTCTGATTAATGAAGAATTAGTTTAATTAATTTTTGTGGCTCTTTTCAATAATTCTGGCAATTTAAATCTCTCTATTACTGTTCTTTTTAATCTGCTGTTGGGTTATTATTATTATTAAAAAAAAAAAGAGTTATTTAGAAAGTTACTGTTTGGATTCTGGTTCGAGTAGAAGTTCCTTTCGAAGATTTGTCTTGTTCGAGGAGATTGATTGGGACGTGATGATGTTGAAGATTGGGTTCGAAGGAGGTGTTTGGGTTTCGTTTAAGAATGTTAAGACGGCTCAGCGCCGCTCTTCGGCTCAAAGGATTCATCAAAAGGTTCTTCTCTTTTCTTTATTTTTTTTAATTTTTTTTTGTTATTTAAGTTTTGTTACTGTTTGAATCTGCTTGTGTTAATCTGAGTTGTGTAGGATTGCTCATATTTTTAGTCTCGTTTAAAATTTGGATTTAGATAGTTTGTATCTGCTTTTGGCCTGCCTGTTTTAATAAGTTTTTGTTACTGATTATCCCTGCTTAAATTTGCTTTTCGTGTTTTTATCATCTTATAGTTGCTAGTTTTTTGATTTAAGGTTTTGCTTAGTTGGTTTCGATTTTATTTAACTGCTTTTAGACTATCTTGCTTATTTTTACTGTATCTGTTTATTTGGCTTATATGATTTAGTTAGCTTATTGCTATTTTGGTTTTCAGCTTTTATATGCTTAATGTTTTTTTTGTTCGATCTTGCTTATTTTTAGTCATAGCGCTTTAGTTTATTTGTTTTTTTAGTCATTTTTTGCTTTATCTGCTTATTCGCTAATTATATTAGCTTATTTAGCTTATTCAGGTTAGAATATTTGCTTTTTTTGTTTTTTTTCGGCTTATTAAAATTTATCTTATTGGCTTTTCTGTTTATCTGCTCATTCATCTAGTTTATACAGCTTTTTTGGGTTGTTTCATTGGCTGATACTGCTGAATTTAATCTGTCTAAAGATAATTTTAACAAAAAGTGTCTGGTCTGGGATTCGACCCCCAGACCTCCAGCTTAACAGCCCTGCGCCCCTACCATTTGTTCTAACACTTCACTTGTGTGTTCATTTGCACTTCGAAATTAATGTAGGTTTATTTTTAGGGGCAGTTTTATTAATTAAGTATTTAGTTTAATTAAGTTTTAATTAAAAGTTTTATTTAGTTTCTTTTTATTCAGTTTTTTTTATATAAAATATAAAAAAGAAAAAAAAAATATAAATTTTGCATTTACATTTTTGGCATTTTAGTATTTTGCATTAGTACTTGTCATTTTCATTTAGCATTTTAATAATTCGCGTTCGCCTTTTATTTGTGCATTTTTTTTTTTACTTTGTGTTTTATTTGCGGTATTTGCAATTTGTTTTTAGCATTAGTAAGTATTTTACGTAGCTTAATATTTTTATCTTTTTACGTGCTTTTAATTAAAAATAGATACCAAACAAACATTTTTAACCAAAAACAATTAATCTCTACGATAAAATTGGATTTCAATTCGGGTGAATCGAGGAACGATAATAGAAAGTAATAAAAAAAGGATTACAAAATCTCTTTTTTCAAAACACATTGTGCACATGCGAAAGCTGCGGAGGTAACGCCAATCGGTAAGATACTTCACTGACTCGTTCAATGATATCAAACGGTCCGATGAAACGAGGAATGAGCTTCCCTTTAATCCTGAAGCATCTAACACCACGTGCCGACGAAACCTTAAGGAAGACGTGATCTCCTACGTTAAAGTGTATGTCCCTACGATGCTTATCGGCGTAACTCTTCTGACGCTACCGTGCCTCCTGAATTTTCTGCTTAGCTACTGCGATCTTCTCATTGGTCATCTCTATGATTTCTGGTCCTTCAAGTGTTCGCTCACCGACCTGATCCCAGCACATTGGGGCGCGACACTTTCTGCCATACAACATCTCAAAAGGAGCACACTTGATACTTGCGTGCCAACTGTTGTTGTATGCAAACTCCACCAAACAGATGTAATCGTCCCAATCACCCGTCTATTCCAACGCACATGACCTCAACATATCTTCCAATGTCTGAATGGTTCGCTCCGACTGTCCGTCCGTTTGAGGATGAAAAGCCGTGATAAGCTTAAGTTGTGTACCCCAACCTTTCATCAGACTTTTCCAAAAGCACGAAGTGAATCGAGGATCTCTGTCTGAGACGATGCTGGATAATGCACCATGGAGTCTCATGATCTCTCTTCTGTACGTATCTGCGAGTTTACTTACCGGATCTTCCTTGCGGATCGGTATGAAATGAGCTGATTTGGTAAGTCGATCTACGATAACCCAAATTGCATCGTGCTTCCTCTTGGTAGGCGTAAGACCAGTAACAAAATCCATGGTGATTTTGTCCCAATTCCACTCTGGAATATCTAACGGTTGAAGGAGACCGCCAGATCGCTGATGCTCGATCTTAACCTGCTGGCAGGTAAAACATTTGAAGACGTAAGTGGCCACATCCTGTTTCATACCACTCCACCAAAAGTACTGCTTGATGTCATGGTACATCTTAGTCAAACCAGGATGTATAGAGAATGGGGAGCTATGAGCTTCATCTAACAAAGCTTCCCAGAGTTCTTGGTCATCAGGAACACAAAGTCTCGTGCCCTGCCATACGATACCATCTGCATCTACTCTGAATTCCGTCTGCTTTTCCAGATTCTGTACTATCGCCCAGATTTCTTCGTCATCCTTCTGAGCTTCCTTGATCTTAGAGAGTAACTCGGGTTCTACTCTAAGATTAGCCTAGTAACCGTGCTGTCCACGTACCATGATCTCGATGTCTAGTTGCTCCAAGTCTCTTATGATTTCCTCTTCGATTTTAATGTCGTTGATCATTTCGGACTTCCTGCTAAGAGCATCTGCTACTACATTTGCCTTTCTGGGATGATAGTGTAGATTAATGTAATAATCCTTCAACAGCTCTAACCATCTCCTATGCCTCATGTTCAATTCACGTTGAGTGAAGATATACTTCAAGCTCTTGTGGTCCGTGAAAATGTCACATGATTCTCCATATAAGTAGTGCCTCCATATCTTCAATGCAAACACCACAGCTGCAAGTTCCAGGTCATGCGTGGGGTAATTTTCTTCATAAGGCTTAAGCTGCCGTGAAGCGTACGCGATCACTTTCCCATGTTGCATGAGAACACAGCCAAGTCCCTTCCCCGATGCATCGCTGTAGATTTGAAATCCAGCCGTACCAGATGGTAGAGTAAGAATAGGTGCATATACTAGCTTCTACTTCAGGTCTTCAAAGCTCTTCTCTCGATCTTCCGTCCAGACGAATTTCTCCACTTTCCGCATCAGTTTGGTCAATGGTAGTGCTAGGCGGGAAAAGTTCTCCACGAACCTTCGGTGATAGCCAGCTAAGCCTAAGAAACTGCGGACTTCCGTCGCTGATGTCGGCCTTGGCCACTTAGTAATGGCCTCAACCTTCGCTGGATCCATAGTGATTCCTTCTGCTGATACAATGTGACCTAAGAATGCCACCTTGTCTAACCAGAACTCACACTTGGAGAATTTAGCATACAGCTGCTTCTGGCGAAGAATCTGTAGTACTGTACGAAGATGGTCTTCGTGTTCCTCCTTGGACTTTAAGAAAATCAGGATGTCATTGATGAAAATAATGACGAACTTGTCCAGAAATTCATGGAAGATTCTGTTCATCAAATCCATGAACACTGCTGGAGCATTTGTCACGCCAAATGGCATAACTACAAACTCGTAGTGGCCATAGCAGGTACGAAAGGCAGTCTTAGCGATGTCCTGCTCCTTGACCCGTAACTGATGATAGCCTAACCTAGGATCAATCATGGAGAAGTGTTTGGCCCCTTGGAGTTGGTCAAACAGAGCGTCAATGCGTGGCAGTGGATATCTATTCCGAATGGTAATCTTGTTGAGCTCGCGATAGTCTATACAAAGACGCATACTGCCGTCCTTCTTCTTAACGAACAAGACCGGGGCGCCCCATGGAGATGCGCTCGGTCGAATAAAACCTCGTTCAAGAAGTTCTTGCAGTTGATCCTTCAGCTCCTTCAGCTCTATGGGAGCCATGCGATAAGGAGCCTTGGAGATTGGTTCAGCTCCTGGAATAAGCTCGATACTGAATTCTACTTCTCGTGCAGGTGGTATGCCCGGAAGTTCTGCTGGAAAAACTTCTTGGAATTCTGACACTATAGGTTGATCCTGAATTGATGGGGATTCAGCATCCATGTCGTGAACCGTAGCTAGATAACCCTCGCAGCCATGTGACAGTAGTGCACGCGCTTGCAGGGTAGATATGATTTGAACAGACCGTCCGGGTATGAACCCATTATGAATGTACTCTGGTGCATTAACATCACCGAAGATAACTCGATATGAATGGCAGTCTATGGTAGCATGATGCTTGGATAGCCAATCTATGCCCAAAATCATGTCGAAGTCATTCATGTCCAGCAGAAGTGCGTCAACAGGTCGAACCTTATCGTCAAGTTCTAGGGCAAGACTCTTGTATACATGGGTGATAATACAGAGTCCCTCAAAGGCGTGGAAATAGTAAGCCTATTTTCTAGTGGCATGGGGAGCATCCTAATGTTCTTAGCATGAGCAGTAGAAATAACCGAGTGAGTAGCACCCGTATCGAAAAGAACACATGCAGCTTGACCATACATATACAAGATTCCAGTGATGGTACCTGTAGACTTGTTGGCCTGGTCTCGAGATGTCGTGTAGACACGCCCGGTAGTAGGAGGCGGCTTGGTATCAGCATGTCCCGATGTACCCTCCATCTCGCCCTTACGGCAATCCTTCATAATATGGCAAGGAAGACCACACTTGAAGCACGCGTCAGTATTACGGCGACATGGTACTGGGTGCCTACGGTGGCAAGTAGAGAAAAGAGGATCAGTGAATCCTCCAGCAGGTGCTCTGGCTGGCTGGGAACCTGATAGAACATATTACATAAGACATGATAATTGGGTACAAAGGAAAAAGCGGATAATCGTAAGATTGAATACCAGTGATAGCTGGACGGCTAGGCTGCGAACCTCTCTGGTTCTGGTCCCTATCGTTTCCATGGTTCCTGGTAGATGTTTTTGCTAAAGTGTCAGAATATGAGTTATAACATGAAATCATAAGGAAATGCTTAAGTATTAGGACTTGCTGCTGTTGGAGTGCTCGGCGTTGTTACGGTAATTATCATTACCACCACGCCTATTCGTAGCAGAACGGTCGTTTGTCTGACCGTTTCCCTTAGGCTGATGAGGCTGCTGTTGAGTAGCCGGCTGAGACCGGTCCCCAGTTTTCTGCCTGGAAGATACATTTAAAGAGATGAATAATTGACATAAATGGGAAGTATACGGATTAATCACCGCTTGAATACGAATGGTTACCTCTTGTCGGGTCTTTCAGCTTCCCCGAACTCATCTCTCTCCTGCAGCATCTCCAGCTTACGTGCTGCATCGGCCACTTGTGCTACAGTGTTGAACGTAGCACACATCAGATTGTTTGTGACCGATGTGTGAAGAGCCCATCTAAAGTGATGTGCCTGCTCTTCAGGAGTACCTGCTGCCGCACCAAGGAACCCAGCTAACCGAAGCAAGCGCTGCATAAACTCGTTGCTATTCTCCCCAGCTCTCTGTCAGATCCCATGGTACTCTCTCTTGAGCTTGTCCTACTCAGCCTTGGGAAAGAATTGCTCCATCATCTTGTCCTTGAACTGAGCCCAAGTCAAACCAGCAACCCACTCGTCACCACCTTCAGACTGCATCAATGCTAACCACTAGTTAAGCACATCGCCTTCGAACCGATAGCATGCCAACCTCGCCTTGTATGCGGGGTCACAACCCATAGCATTGAAAATCTTCTCGATGTGAGCCAACCAGCTTTCAGCATCGCTGGGGCTATCTGTCTTCTCAAAATCTCGAGGGCGGAGCTTGTTGAATCTCTCCAGCCATACTGCTAATGTCACTGGAGGAGGAGGAGGAGGTGCCTGATTATGTTGCTGATTGTTGGCAGCTTGAACTTCAGCCCTGATGTCATTCCTCAGTTGAGGAAGCAAAGCTTGCATAGCAGCTTGAATTGCAGCATTGAGCTGCTTCTGTTCGCGTGTGAGAACCATCTGACAGTATAACATAAAACATATGATTAAACAGATCAAAACATAAAATCTATATATACATGAAAAAATTTATACCAAAATTTCACGAGAAAAATTTTATGCAAGAAAATTTTATGTATGAATGCATGATGCAGTTTTATGAAAACTTTTGTATGCTCGAGAGTGAACGCCTATGGTCAGTTCACCCAAAACAAAAGACATGGCGAGGGGACGCCTATGGGTCGGTCCCAAATTTAAAAGTTTCGATAAAACACATGCGACTAAATAGGGTCAGTCCAGTACCAACCATTACTTAGTCAAAAATCTGCGACAATGACATATATATGTATGCTTAAAAATGAGGAATGCATGAAAACAAATGTCAGTTCTAGGAAGACCGTAGTGACTACCCACTAATCACAGGTCATATTTGAGAGCCTACAGGTCGAAGCCTTGGCTATGATACCATAATTGTAACACCCCATTTTGATAATGGAAATGTCACATGCAATTATGACGTGTCATCAAAGCATACAAGGAAAAATGTCTAAACATTACTTTACCATAAAAGGAAAATACCGGAATCAAACATCGGTAGTCCAAAAGTAAAGCTCATCACACACAAACATAGTATAATAAAGGAAAGGACTAAACAATGTCCATAGCAAAAGTATCATAAGAAAGGAAATGCATAAAGTAAAGAAGGCTAGACAGCTTCCAGTCCATATGCACGTACTCTTAGTGTCTACGAGCGTCCCTGAGTACCTGCCGTTTTGGGAACATAGAAAAGGAAAACGGCTGAGCAAATACGCTCAGTGCACAGATGTACAATAAAGCATGAATAGGATACACATATAACATATAACAGCGGAAGAAAACTAAGTCCCGAGTAACCTGGTTAAGTCTTGATAAAACTGGTTTTATAGTTTGAAAAGTCTTATGTTTATCTTGTAAAAACTGTTTATCATATTTTACCATTAGCCAATATAGGTCATGAAAGTCCACCGTGCATGAATACTTGGAGGGGTGACCTCATCACGCAAATTAGAGGGGCTGCCTCTAAATTAATATACTAGTTTTTGGGTAGGAGGGATCAGCTCCTTGTGAAGGATGCAAGGCACACACCACATTCACCATGAAATCCTGACTGAAAACATGTAACTAGGATGCACCCATATGCCCCACATGATAAATATAATATAAATGGCCAAAATCTGAAGGGACGCCATGAGCAATCACTCTGCCGTGGTGAAGTCATAACATCAGTGCCTCTAATGTTATGGTTATGGTACCTCCATAACTAGGTGAAACTGGTCATGCATGTACATGGCTATAGGTATTCTTAATTAAACATAAGCAAATCAAACACATAACTTATACTACGGGAAAACATTTGGCTGCATACGGGGAATCCTAATAGGAAAGACTGTCCATACTGAAAGGACGGGAATCCGTACCTTATGTCCAGTGAACGAAGAAGATGAACTGAGAGGAATCCTACTTCCTTATCACTAGTGCTACATAAACACATACATGAATAAGTATCTGCTTACTAAATACGTAGCTGGTTTTATGTCATGTCTTAGCTTATTTTATGTGTTCTTACCATGTTTTACTGTTTTAAAGCCTTAAACCGTGTTTATCTTATATTCTGTTTAATCTGATTAAGTATTTCTGGTATTTCATGTATTATTATACTTACTGTGTAATAATAAGTAACTTTCCAAAAATAGCATGTTTCCTAAAATAGAAAGTTTCCAAAAATAGAAAGTTTCCAAAATAGAAAGTTACCAAAAATAGAAAGTTTCCAAAAATAGAAAGTTACCAAAAATAGAAAGTTTCCAAGAATAGAAAGTTTCCAAAAATAGAATTACTGCTTAAAATAGATAAGTTTCTAAAAATAGGAAGTTTCCATAAATAGATCAGCTGACTTAATTAAATAAGTTTCCATAAATAGATTAGCTGCCTGAAATAAATAAGTTTCTAAAAATAGAAGGTTTCCATAAATAGATTAGCTGCCTTATTTAATTAAGTTTCTAAAAATAGAAAGTTTCCATAATTAGAAATAAGCTGGTTAAATAAGCTAAGTATATAAGCCTAAGTGTTTTCATGATTATTTTCTAAGTCATATGATATAATGTATAGTTTTATAATTATTTCATGTATTTAAATTCAACTATAGGTTAAAATATTTAATTAAAGTATAACATGTTTTTAATTAAATAAAGTTAAATACTTAGGTTAAAACATGTATTCTTATTTATTAATAATATAACCTAAGTCATGTTAATTAATTAACTTTAATCATGGTTTTTAAATAATTAATTAATTATAAGTCTAAAATATAAAAATACTTAGGTTAATTAATTTCATGATTATTAATAATTAAAATAACCTAAGTCATGTTATTAAATTAATCATTTCATTTTATTAATTTAATTTTAACATAAGATCATAAAAAAAATAAAACTAAACATACACCATGAACCGGATCTAGACTCAAAACCATGAACCGGACATGAAATCGACACCGTACCCCGAACCGAATCGGGGTACCCTTGTCTTGATGCTGCCGTGGGACCCACACCAACCAACCGGGACCATATGGTCTCAGTGGTGGTCGGATGGCCAAACCGAAACCCTCTCGGGTTCGGTGTAGGCTGCGGCCAAAACAAACACCCCTTAAAACATTACTTTTGATTTTATTAACTCCCAATTCATGTTAGATCTATGATTTTAATTAGGTTTTTATAAAAACATAACATGTTCTTAATTAATAAAAGATCAAATCAAAAGAAAAAGGTTTTAAAAGGATTTACCGAATACGTGGATCAAAAGAACGAAGAACAAACACGAACACCAACTAGAATTCCAAGATCCACGATCAACAAACACCCCGTTGTGGTGTTTTGAAGGTGGCGGCCAAAAAGAAGAAGAGAGGAGGGTTTTTAGGTTTTTGTTAAAATCTTCTGTAATGTAAAAATGAGTAGTGTTTTTACCATAACCCTCCTTTAGTAAAATACAAATGGGCTTGGCCCATTTGCTCCTTGTATCCGCGGGTAGGGGGCCCCACATGGGGTACCCGTACCTTTTTCCGTGTCTCGACGTTTAGTTATTCGTTCATGATTATCTGTGTTCGCGTTTTATGTGTTCTCGTTACGTAATTATCGTGATCCAATATATTTATTTACGCTCATAATAAATATATATACGTAATTAATAATAGTTCGTGTTTTTATTACGTTCATGATTTCATGATCGCATGTTCGTGATTAATTATTGTCAAATAATTATTACGTGCTCGTGCGTAGTAAATACTTATCTTGTTCTAACACGTACGTAATACGTAAAATCCTAACTCGTAATCGTAATCATGCTATATTAGGAAAGTTTAAATCTAGTACGTACGATCTTAAGGGTACTATTCATGGTAAAAGCATGTGGGTTTTACAAATCCTCCTATAAATACCCTCCTAATGACACATTAGGAGGTGTTAGCTAAATTGACAACTTAGTCTTTCCACCTTTATTTTTCATGTCATTTATTTGCTTGTCAATTTATATTCCTTGTCTTGCACCTTAAATTTGTAAGTCCTTTAATTTTTACTTTTAATTGTTGTTGAATCTTTAATTTTAATCAAGTTTTTATATTAATCTCTCCTTCTACCTTTCTTATTTTTGTTAATATTTATGCTTATTATCTTATTGTCATTCTTATTTGATTGTTTGTTATGTTTTTATGTTTATGATTGTGTTAGCTTATTGATTTTATAGCTTATTGTGTGTTTGATTTGATTTTAGTTAAGTGTTTTTATTAGTTTATTTTATTAAAAGTTGATTTTTAATTTTTAGTTTTATTAGTGTTTTTCAAGTTTTTAGTTTGTGGTTTAATTAGTTTTTCTTAAAAGTGTTTTAGATTAAGTTTTGGTAAACTGCTTATTTGATTTTTGCTTAATTGTAGCTTATTTTCTGATTTTTTAGATATTACTGTGTCTGTTTTCATATTTTCGGATTAGGGTTTATCATTCCGAAGATCTCCCTTTTTCTGAAATTATTTTTCCTGAAATTGTTCATTTCTCTGAAAATTTCTCTGAAAAAGTTTGATATTCCGAAAAAGTCAAAAAATCTAAATACAAGAAAGTTCTGAAAAAAATTATTCCGAAAAAAGTTGTGAAATGAACTTATTCCGAAGAAACTAGGATTGCGAAAAAACAATATTGCGAAGAATTTTCTGAAAAAACGGATATTCCGAAGATTTATTAACATTGCGAAGAAAGTACTGTTTGTATTGCGAAAAAGTAGACATGCCAACCTGCTATTCGCCAAATTGACCAGGTAGCTTGCTAGCTTCCAGCTGCTTGCCTGCTAGCTTGTTAATTATTTAGTATTGTTCCGTAATTGTTTAGTTTAATCTGAAAGTTGTTCCGATTTTATTTCTGAAAGTTAAGTATTTTTAGATGAATTTTTCGTCTATTTTTAAAATTAATATTTTTCGTAAAGTTCAAGTTTTATCTTTTATTTAGTACCCGCTTTAGGTTTTGCCTCGTTTAGCTTTAAAGTACCATTTTAGTTTTATTCTCTCCTTTTTCATTAAGTAAACTTTATGTTCGAGTCGATAGTTAATTTCGTCTTTTAGTTTTATTTTTATTAATGTTTCGTTTTAAATTTACGTTTTATTATTTGTTTCGCTCATTTATTATTAGTTATTTGTTTTAATTTCTCGTCATTTACTTTTTAATCAGTTTTAGTTTTAATTACCCGTCATTTACTTTAAGTTTTGCAATTTAATTTTACTACAACGACCAATATATTTGTTTTCACCAAAAGACGACTGAGTCGCACTTAAACCAATAGTCAATTCATTAAGATACCGAGAAAAACGAACTTTTTTAACTAGCAAAATCCAGTTATTAATACCCTATTCCTTAGCGGTATCTGGACTAATCTTTCTCCACAAACAATCACTGCACCATTACCAACTAACCAGTCTATTCTAACAATTACGTCAAAAGATCCTAATTATATAGGCATCAAATCAATACTAAACACATAATTACCTAACTTCAAGGAACAACCTTTCAGTATAGAACTAGTGCTTACAACCTTACCATCAGCTAACTCCACCTTATAACTAGTTGTCAATCTCACTGGTTCTCTAGCCAATAGCTGACTGAATCTAAAATCTACGAAACTTCTATTATCGGATCCAGAATCAAATAACACACTAGCATAACAAGCATCAAGTAAGAACGTACCATTCACCACATTCGGCCCTTGAGGTTTGTCCGCATCTCCCATGACATAGGCTGGAGCAGCAGTCCCAGCAGCAACAGCAACAACATTGCCTCCCTTCGTATGCCAACCCTCGGACAGTTCCCTTGCTTATGTCCACGGCCTCCACATCCAGAACAATTAACTACCTTAACAGCATTGGCTCCAGTGGCCACACCCTTGTTTCTACAATTTGCCATCTTATGTCCGGCCTTCCCACACTTGTTGCAAGCAGGTGGACAATTTCCAACATGATACAGAGTACATCGACCACACTTCGGATTCACCTTGTTACCTTGAGTTGCAGTGGTAGCACGGACACCATCATTCCTTCTCAAATTGTATTGTTGATTCCTATTTTGTCCTTGGTTATTGTTGTTACAATAACCACCACGATTCTGCCCTTGGTTTGAGTGTACATCTTCCCACTTTCTCTTATTCCCTTCAACAATACTATCCTTTCGATCTTGCAGCTTTACATCCATTAAAGCATGAGACATCTGAACACCTTCATCAAATGACTTGGGTTTCGACAAAGTAGTCTCTCCCTTGATATTGCTAGATAAACCTCTGATATACTGCTTCATCTTCTTACGGTCATCAGCAAAAGAATCAGGACACAACAAACATAAATCGGAGAATATCCTTGTATAAGCCACCATATCATTGTTCTTCAGCACCAAATGCCTCAACTCATCCTCCAACTGACCTAACTCTTCCTCAGAAAAAAACTTAGTAGTTAACAGTCCTTTGGTCACAGTCCATGTTCTAGCATTCACTTCAACCAATCCCACAGTAGCTACCTAACTATTCCACCATCTTAATGCATCATCCTGAAAATTAGCTGCAACAAATTTCACCTTACTAGCTTCTGAACATCCACTGATTTCAAAAGTACTTTCAATCTTTTCAATCCACCTCCTTAATTCCAAAGCACCACCAGTACCACGAAATTGGGTAGGTCTACATTTCATGAAACTAGCATAAGAACATTCCTTCTGAATCTGCTGAACAGCAGCACTACCTCCAACTTGTCCCGCAGCATTTCCTCCCACTGGTTCATCAGCATTACCTGCAACTGGATTTTCAACATTCCCTCCAACCTGACCAGCATCATTCCTATTCTCAGTCTCTTAGTTCCTCGCAGCACATTCAGCTTCCAGTGCTCTAGCGTTATCTTGCTCAATCATGGTATTAACAGTAACAGTTGTCAATTTAGGCAGCATGTTTTAGGAAACTAACCAAACAACAATTTAGTAAAGTCAGAAAAATACCTCCCAACTCCTTCCTTCCTTCCTGTGATGACACAGAAGAAAAAGAACAAGTAAGTATTCATACCAAGTTATACATGGTTTTGGCCAGTAAGAAAATATTATCGTCCGATCTTTTCGAATTGAGAAAGGGAACAATGTGCGACTCAGTCGTATTTTGGTGGAAAACAAAGATTTGTCGTTGTAGTAAAATTAAAATGGCAAAAACTTTAAAATAAATGGCAGTAAATAAATCTAAATCTTGATTGAAAATAAATGACGGGAAATTAAAAACGCGACGAGAAATTAAAAGGCAAACTTAAAACTATCCTAAAGGCAAGCTTAAAATAAATCTAAGGCAAGTAAACTAAAAGTGCTACTAAGGAAAAGGCGGGAAAAGTGAAGTTTAAAACTTAAAACTTAAAAAAAAACAGAAACTTAAAAGAAACCAAAAATTGCTCATTCAGAATGACTTGATTCGGAATAACCCCTTGGTTCGGAATAATTGGTTCATGCGGAAAAGAAGTTCATCCAGAATATACAACTCATCCGGAATATCAACTCGTTCGGAATAATTTGGTTATTCGGAATAAATCAGCTTCATTAGGAAAAATCGTGCTTCATTCGGAATGTTACTCATGCGGAATAAATTAGCTCATCCGGAATATCTCTCATTCGGAATAATAAACCTTCATCCGGATTAATTCATTCGTTCGGAATACAATGCTGATTCGGAAAATAAGTTGATGCGGAATAAAAGGAAGAAAGTGCTGGTTCGGAATAATCAAAAGAAATCACTCATCCAGAATGTAAAGCTTCATCCGGAATATACTACTGCTCTGGAATATACTACTGATCCGGAATATAAGGCTTACTCGGAATAATTAAGCTGATACGGAATAACACCTTGATTCGGAAAAAACTGGAAAACTAAAACGCGAAGAACACGGGGGATAAAAAGGACGAATCTTAATCAAAAACTACCAAATTAAACAAAAGATTAAACCAAACTAACCAACAATCATCTACTAACAATAACCTATCAATCCAAATCAATAAAACTAACAATCATAACCAAAATAATCAAAACCCACTTAATCAAATCAATAAAAACTCAAGAACTTAACATAAACATAAACATGAAGATTAGACCAAAATAAGAAAGGTAGATAGGAGATTAACAAGAAAAGTAAAGATTCAATAAACATAAAAAGTAAACTTACTTGATAATTAATGTGCAAGACGAGGTAATTAAATGGCAATGAAATAAATGTGCAAGTAATTAAAAATAGAGAGACTAATTTTGTCAAAATAAGCTAACAACAATTAAGAATGACTAATGGTCCTATTTATAGGAGGAGGAGAGGGAGTGGGAGGAAGCTTCCTCCTCTCTTTCTTCTTTCTTTATTTCTCATTTAATCATTCGTCTTTAGTCTTTAATCTTCTAAATTCTTCGACTTTTTAGACTTTGTCTCGGGATTACTTTAAACTCGTCTTGTAATTTCTTTATAATTTAGACTTGAGTTCTTCGGCTTTATTAAACTTCCGTCTTTAGACTTTTTCTTCGATAAATCTTCAGAATAGGCCTTGGACTTCCGTTCTTTTTGCACTCTTGATCACTTGACTTCGTCTTTTGTCTTTTTCTTTGATAAAAGCCTGTGAAAGCCCGTGTTTTCCTGCTTTTTCACATTTTGATCCTAAATCACAACAAAAACATAAACCACACATAATTCCGACATTTACGACATAAAATACACGTTTTGGCTTGGTTATTATTGTAGTTAAGTGGTAAAAGGATGGGTGTTTACACACCTATCAAATCCCCTACACTTGACCATTGCAATGTCCTCATGCAATGCATTAATTACAAAGCAAGATTACACTTTTCATCACAATCAATCCACCTTGGCCTTTATTAAAGAGATAGAAAATAACAAAACGTAAAGAAATCAAAGACTTACCTTAGGGTTTTTGAATGTCATGAATGATTATCATCCTCAAGTTTCATGTTCCCCCTACCAAACTTAAAAACGAGATCATTGTTATTATAAGTTAGCAAACTAACATGAACTCATGTGGGCCAATTATTCACTTAGACTCCCTTATTCCTAGGTGTATCTCTTATATTTTATTATTGTCTTGAATGATAACGAGGATGCATCGTTGACTTATTTTTCGATAGTTGATACAAGGCTTTTGCCCGTATAAAAATTAAAGTTCGAAGTAGTGGTCTAATCGAATTGATCTGGTTTAACTATGTAACTCAGTCGTTCTTTGGTGAAACAAAAGTTGTATCGTTGTAGTATATTAAAAGTGCAAAACAATTAAAGTAAAATGACGTTAAAGTAAATCTAAGACTAATATAAAATAAATGACGGGAATTTAAAAGCGTGACAAAAATTAAAATTTGACAAAGTATTAAAATGTGAACTTAAAAATTAAACAAGACAAAATACTAAAACAAACCTACCATCGGAATCCCAATCGGAATGTACCTTACCTTTCTGATCGGAATGTGGCCTCGTCGGAATATACTAACCTTCCAATCGGTATGTGGTGAGAATCCCCTTGGTCGGAATATACTCTCGTCGGAATAACAAATCGGAATGAGGAGTGGACTCCTGGTCGGAATGCTGTCACCACCTGACCTGATCGGAATACCCCAACGATTACCTTGATCGGAATACCAATAAACACCCTAGATCGGAATATGGTAGGAATCCCTTTGGTCGGAATGCCCAATCGGAATCCTAGTAGGAATCCTAAACCCTTTTCTGACCAAGCAACAAGAGCGCTGGTCGGAATATCAAACCCTTTTCCGATTACGTAGATCGGAATACAGTAGAAATAACACAAAATAAGCACAACTAATAAGCTATTAATCAAATAAGCACACAACGAAAAACTTAATGAGAACCGTATGAGAAAAAGCTAATAAGCTAAAATTTAAAGACTTTTGAAAACACAAAATGAAAAAGGTATACGAAAACAAACTTTATATAGAAATAACTTTTATAAAAACTTTAGAAACTTAAAGATAAACACAATTAAGCTATAAGAATCAATAATCCAAAACAATCAAAAGCATAAAAACATAACCTTTAATCAAATAAGCATGATAATAAACACATAAACATAAAGATCAAGCAAAGAAAGAAAGGTAGAACGAGAGATAAACAAATAAAAGTAAAGATTCAATAAAAATAAAAGTAACTTACTTGGAAATTAAAGTGCAAGACAAGGTAATTAAAGTGCAATAAGGTAAATGTGCAAGTAAATAAAATGGAAGAAATAGTGTGTCAAACTATCCAACAAGAGTAAAATGAAATGATACTAAACTATATATAGGGGAGATTAAGGAGTGCTTAGGAAGCTTCCTTCCCCTTTCCTCTTTTCCTTAATTGCACACTTAAGTCCTTCTCTTCTTAATCTTTTGTTAATCTTGGACTTTAATGACTTTTGGCTCGGGATTTCTTTAAACTCGTCTTTAATTTTCTTCATAAATAAGACTCGAGTTCTTCGGCTTTAGTAAACTTCCGTCTTTTCATCTTTTTCTTCAATAAAATCCCGTGAATGCCCGTGTATGCCCGTATTTTCTCCACTCTTCACCTTTTCGTCCTAAATCACAACAAAAACACAAACCACGCATAATTCCGACATAAATGACATAAAATACACGTTTTGGCTCGGTTATTATTGTAATTAAGTGGTAAAAAGGATGGGTGTTTACACACCTATCAATAGTTATTAAGGCTGAAAATAAAGTGGGACGATTTAATCAATAGTTAGCTAAAGGACAAAATCTTTTAAAACTTCTTCTCGGGACCTCATAAAGTTCATATCTTGGCATAACTCGCTTCACGATTTGAGACCTTTCTCGGACCGATATTTGCCAGCGAATTCATACTTCAAATCTTGAGAGACGTTCATGAAATAATGGTCTTCTCTTCATAATAGAAATTTCTTCACTAGAAGTTTTGAGAGATTCTTCATATTTGGACCACGACTTCTTCATTTTTCTCCAATCTTTATTTTGGACTTTGATATACAACGATCCGCCTCCTTTTAGGACTTGGATCTATTTATCCTCATACCTTGTTAGGGTCTTTTTGGATAGACTTCTCCATGATCTTTTGGGGAGTTTTTGCTTTTCGTCGTGTGTCTCGATCCTTCATATTGATTTTTGACAAATGATTTTTCACATCACTTTTGGATCTTTAGCAACAAAATATAGCCCTCATGCCTTGTTAGGGCCTTTTCGGACTCGCCAATCTTCGCGTCCCGCTTCAATAAGTTATGCCTTGGCTATGAACTCTAATTAATACCGAGCAACTTTTAAACGATCTTGGGCTAGAAGCTAAGTAACTTTTCAAATCGTACGACCTTACTTATTGCAGATAAATTTATTAGCAGGCGATGGGAGAATAGGCTCATAATTAACTCACATAAATTCACGAAAGAATACCAAACTTATAATTGACTCTATCATCTCTCGTTCTCCACAATTTTAAATCTCAAGGAATGAGACTCGTGGATGCTTAGCCTATTAAATCAAAGTTTTGGGTTTTCGAGTCGTCTATAGGAACTTGCAAACTCTTAGACTTTTTCAAGTTTTAGAATTCGCATTTTAAAGTTCCCTTGATAAACGACTCTCTAGGATCAATATAAGGAACTTGCGAAAAGTTCTTGTTCTTAACCCGTGAGAGTTAAGACTTTCGCGTTTTAAAGCTCCCTATATAAAAGCCTAGCAAAACTTGACTTAAACACGTTAAGGATACTAGTTAGAGTAAACTTAGATAAGTAAACTCGGGTTGAGTTAAAAGATTCACAACGTTGAAAATTAAAACTACTTTATTAAAATTTATTCTAGTAAAGAAAGAAAATAACTATACAAAGGTAAAACTACTAGGCCAAAATAGATCAAAAATTTTGAAAAATGTCGAAAAACTGATTTTCCGGTTAAAATGAGGTCAAATACAAGGAAAAGACCACTTAACTTCGATAGAAGTCCCCCTACACTTTATATAAACATTGTCCTCAATGTTTAAGCATGTGGGAGTAAACTCCCCTACACTTAGGACATTGTGCACGTTATTTAAATCTTGCTAAGGAAGAGACGACTAATGAGATTCCTATTTTAATATTGAGAAATATAAAATAGTGAATCGAAAAGAGTTTAGGATAGAACCGGGAAGACGGAAACACGGAATCACGGGTCGTCAAAAATCATCAAGAGTGGATCATTGAACGCTCGAATCCCTGAATATGAGAAGAGAGGAAATAGCAAACACCAACGGGTCTCCCCTACGCTTAGGATAAAGATAACTAAAAGATAGATACTTGGGTTGCCTCCCAAGAAGCGCCTGATTTTTGTTCACCGAGTCATGAGCCTGACTCGACCGTGATTAGCATAGGAAGAAGCTTTAAAAACATCCACCGGGATCATATACATAGTTTTCGTCCATCAAATAGCACAAGCTTAAGGCGAACAAGGCAAGCCAAAGAAGAGTAGGCAAGGTTCCCTTAAGCAATTGTGAAGCACGGTGGTAGCAAGGGTGAAGAGGTGCAAGCATATCTCCATAAGTTCCAAAAATCTTTCCTTTTATTTCATCAGACAGATACTGAGATTGCTTAAAAAGTGCAATGCCGGGGTTGAACACCTTTTCCTTTAGGGGAAAATAGCACTCAGGCTCAGCTGAATTTGAAGAACATCCGCTAAGAAAATGCACAACCTCGTCCTCTGAAGGTGGACAAAGAGGTGTCAAGCCAAAAGTGCTGCGGATATTGGTGTCGGCCGACTTTTTCTCCTTTGAAGCGGGTTTCTTCATATCCAAAGTAGGATAAAGACCATCTATATTACTTTATAAAGCATTTAGCTCATTCTATTTTTAGATGTCTTAAACAAATTCAGCCTAAAACATTTCCTCAATTAGAAATCTATACAAGCCATTATCAATGTTCATTCATATAAAATTTTTACTGTGTATGTTTTTTTCAACACATTTAAAATCTTTAATTTAGTCAAGCATTTTTTTTCAACTCATTTAAAATTTTTAATTTAGTTCACCTTTGTAGGTTTCTTCAACCCATTTAAAAAGGGAGTAAAAATGAGTAAGAGACTTAGAATTAAATGTATACGTTTGTTTTTCTCAATATATATATAACTACAACGCATTTTACCCTCCTAATCCTCTCATCTCTTCAAAACACTTCACGAGTTAATCGCCACCTCAACACCGGGCTGTTACAACCCCACAGTTAAGATAAGTTTAAACCGACATGTAAGATATGATATATCATTGTTATTGGTTAAACTTATTTTAATTTTATTATCATTCATATGTACGGCTATTTTAGAAAAAAAAACGTGTAATCGAACAACGTTTCCTTGCTGCAAAAATATGTCGCAGGGTACTCGCCGCTGCATTGCGCGGGTACCCTGCTAGTAATCATCAAAGTCTAAAGGAGAGGCATCACTCTCATGAGGGAGTATGTATTGAGAAAAGTAGAAAAGTCTTCCTCAAATGAGTAGTCATCCAAAGTAGGATCAAGTGTTGTTGGCGGAGAATCTTCATCTTAGAAGAATCACTTGAAAGAGTATCGGCCCCCATCAAAATCATCATAAGTGGGCATGTCTGGATACTCAGAAGTAAAATCATCATAATCATCCCCATCGGAGCTAGAATCATCATCATAAGCATCATAGATCGGTGGAGAATCATAAATTGGTGGAGGATCAGAATTAGAGAGAGAATCATCCACATCATCTTGGAATAGTGGATTATCAAAGCAAGAATCGAATAGATGATTGTTGTAGACGACAAAATCATCAAGCACATTAATCATATTCGCCGATTCTCTTCCATAGAATTTGTTTGTGATCTTCCCCATTTCAAACACTTGTGCATCATTCCCGACCCTTAAGATTAACTTACCTTCGGCAACATCGACAAGAGCTTTTCCGGTTCTCAAGAATGGCTGACCAAGTATTAAAGGAATACGAGGGTCCATTTCATAATCTACAACAACAAAGTCGACCGGAAAAGTGAAGGTGCCAACTTTAATGAACACATCTTCGGCAATACCAACGGGGTAAGCGAGAGTGCGATTAGCAAGCTCAAGAGTCATCTTTGTTAGAGTAAGGTCGGGCAATGATAACTTTTTCCAAACACTTAAAAGCATAAGATTTATACTTGCCCCGAGATCGGCTAAGGCAGTAAATTCGTCGGTTTGGTTAAAAGTACATGGCAGCACAAAAAGACTGGGATCTCCAAGTTTTTCCGGAAGTTCTTTAAGAAGGATTGCAGAGCAATTTTCATTCAAGCGAGTATTAACAAACTCGGCCATCTTCTCCTTCTTATTAAGCAATTCCTTAAACATCTTGACAAATTATGGCATTTGGGCAAGAGCTTCAACAAGGGTAAAGGTGACGGTCATGCCGGCAATCTTGTTCAAAAAGTTAGAGATTTGAACGTCATTCTTAGTCAAAATTCTAGCCTTGTTGAGTCGAGAAGGGTAAGGAATGCTTGGGTTGGGTGGTGGAGGTGTAGAAGGTGAAGGTTGAGATGTTGAAGGGTTAAGGGTGGAAGGTGAGGTTGGTGGAGGATTCTTCTTGGGTACTTCTTCATGACGAGGCGGAGACGCTAATGGTGAACTAATACTAGGCGTGGGAGTAGTAGGGATAAATGGTGGTGGAGGAGGTGTAGATGGTGTAACTGGGGGTGGGATAGATGGTCCTACTAAAGTTTCTCCACTACGGGTAGTAATAGCACTCACATTCGCTCTCGGGTTGGTGACGGTGTTTGACGGTAGAGAGCCCGAAGTAGAGGGTTGAGTGGTTGGTAAGAAACTAGCCAGCATATTCTTCAAATCATTCGTTTGAGTGCTGAAGGAGGATTGTATATCATTTCGAAGCTCGGATCTAATGTCATTCCCTTGCTTAGTGATATCCCCTTTCAAATTGATAATTTGGCTTTGTAGATTCTTGATTTGCTCTCCTTGGGTTCTCATTAAAGCTTCAACATCTTGATTAATGGGTAGGGCTTGTTGACCGGGTAGGTGATAAGGATTAGAAGCTCGAGGTGGGATTTGGTTGCTTCTATTGTAATTGTTGTTGGGGTTGTGGTTTTGAGGAGAAAAATCGGGTGAAAGATAGTTGTTAGACCGGTAACTTAGCAAATTTCGATCCCCTTGAGGTCGGGCTTGGTAATATTCCGGTGAATAGTTACCATAAGCCGCATACACGTTTTCCGGATTGCCTTGAGTGGAAGGACAATCAGTGTATGAGTGAGGACCACCGCATGTCTCACAAGGATTTGCTACAGCTTTAACTTGTTGTTGTTGGTTTGTAGCTATGAGCAAGATATTTTTGTTCATTTCGGCCATCATACGGATGAATTCGGTCATGTCGGGGTTTGCTGAAGTAAAAGAAACATTGACTCTCGGGTTGTTCCTTGAAGAAGCGGAGGAATCCCAGTTTTTGTGTTGAGTAGTCATGTTCTCAATAAGCTCTCTACACTCCTCGGGTCTTCTTTTCATAAATGTGCCACCGGCGGCTGCATTAATCGTATCACGATCACGAAAAGTCAAACCATTGTAGAAAGTATCAATTAAGGTAACGGGGAGCATGTTGTGGTTTGGACATCGATCGATCAAAACATTATATCTTTCCCAAGCATCAAAGAGAGATTCATCGGGTTCTTGCATGAAACCGCTGATTTGATTTCGAAGGCTCATGACCATGGATGGTGGAAAGTAGCGTGACAAAAATCGTTGAGTCATGTCGTCCCAAGTATGAATGGAATTCTTCGGGAGACTATCAAACCATTTTTCGGCGTGATGGGATAAAGTATGTGGAAAGAATTGAAGGCGAAGAACATCCATAGTAGCACCGGGCAACTTCATGCTTTGAGTAATAGTAATGAATTTGTCGAGGTGCTTGTTGGCATCATCATCCGGCAATCCGCGAAATGGATTAGTTTGCACTTGTTGGATCATGTGATGCTTCAACGAAAACTCCGGAGCCGTGATTTGCATCGGCGCAATCGGTCCTTCTCGTCCAAACATTGTGGGTTGACAAAGCTCCTCCATTGTCCGAAGATCAGGCTGTGGAAGAACATTATTGTTGTTATTGTTGAGGTGCGGTGGATTATTGTTGTTGTTCACACCTGCCATAGCTAAATCTTCACGAGTCTCGGGTTCTAGATAAGTTGAAGATCTAGTACGCATACACCTGCAAAAGCAAAAGAAAAAGATACCAAAGCAATAGACTATATATATACACTATAAAGAAAATAAAATCTTTTTGGATTTTTGAAATTTTTAATTTTTATGGATTTTTAACAATTTTTTAATTTTTTATGGAGTTTTTGAAAATTGTTAAGAAAGAAAAATAACGCTCACGAATGAACGGATCCCAAAAAGCAACGCGTCTCTCACAGAAAACCGTTAATCTTAACGAAAAGAGCCGGCAGCGGCGCCATTTTATATATGGTTTTGGCCAGTAAGAAAATATTATCGTCCGATCTTTTCGAATTGAGAAAGGGAAGAATGTGCGACTCAGTCGTCTTTTGGTGGAAAACAAAGATTTGTCGTTGTAGTAAAATTAAAAGTGCAAAAACTTTATAATAAATGGCAGTAAATAAATCTAAATCTTGATTGAAAATAAATGACAGGAAATTAAAAACGCGACGAGAAATTAAAAGGCAAACTTAAAACTATCCTATAGGCAAGCTTAAAATAAATCTAAGGCAAGTAAACTAAAAGTGCTACTAAGGAAAAGGCGGGAAAAGTGAAGTTTAAAACTTAAAACTTAAAAAAAACATAAACTTAAAAGAAACCAAAAATTGCTCATTCGGAATGACTTGATTCGGAATAACCCCTTGGTTTGGAATAATTGGTTCATGCGGAAAAGAAGTTCATCCGGAATATACAACTCATCCGGAATATCAACTCGTTCGGAATAATTTGGTTATTCGGAATAAATCAGCTTCATTCGGAAAAATCGTGCTTCATTCGGAATGTTACTCATGCGGAATAAATTAGCTCATCCAGAATATCTCTCATTCGGAATAATAAACCTTCATCCGGAATAAGTCATTCGTTCGGAATACAATACTGATTCGGAAAAATAAGCTGATGCGGAATAAAAGGAAGAAAGTGTTGGTTCGGAATAATCAAAAGAAATCACTCATCCGGAATGTAAAGCTTCATCCGGAATATACAACTGATCCGGAATATACTACTGATCCGGAATATAAGGCTTACTCGGAATAATTAAGCTGATAGGGAATAACACCTTGATTCGAAAAAAACTGGAAAACTAAAACGCGAAGAACACGGGGGATAAAAAGGACGAATCTTAATCAAAAACTACCAAATTAAACAAAAGATTAAACCAAACTAACCAACAATCATCTACTAACAATAACCTATCAATCCAAATCAATAAAACTAACAATCATAACCAAAATAATCAAAATCCACTTAATCAAATCAATAAAAACTCAAGAACTTAACATAAACATAAACATGAAGATTAGACCAAAATAAGAAAGGTAGATAGGAGATTAACAAGAAAAGTAAAGATTCAATAAACATAAAAAGTAAACTTACTTGATAATGAAAGTGCAAGACAAGGTAATTAAATGGCAATAAAATAAATGTGCAAGTAATTAAAAATGGAGAGACTAATTTTGTCAAAATTAGCTAACAACAATTAAGAATGACTAATGGTCCTATTTATAGGAGGAGGAGAGGGAGTGGGAGGAAGCTTCCTCCTCTCTTTCTTCTTTCTTTATTTCTCATTTAATCCTTCGTCTTTAGTCTTTAATCTTCTAAATTCTTCGACTTTTCAGACTTTGTCTCGGGATTAATTTAAACTCGTCTTGTAATTTCTTTATAAATTAGACTTGAGTTCTTCGGCTTTATTAAACTTCCTTCTTTAGACTTTTTCTTCGATAAATCTTCAGAATAGGCCTTGGACTTCCGTTCTTTTTGCACTCTTGATCACTTGACTTCGTCTTTTGTCTTTTTTTTCGATAAAAGCCCGTGAGAGCCCGTGTTTTCCTCCTTTTTCACATTTTGATCCTAAATCACAACAAAAACACAAACCACTTTCGACATTTACGACATAAAATACACGTTTTGGCTTGGTTATTATTGTAGTTAAGTGGTAAAAGGATGGGTGTTTACACACCTATCACCAAGATAAGAAGAAGGATTTCTCTATCAAGATGTAACATGGATACTACATGCACCAACAACACAGTTCACAATGAATCATTAACCAATTCACAAAAGAACTAATAAGACAAATCATAAGTCATGAAGGTAATTTGGATTGCGTTGGAAGATTTCCACAAAATTGTAACAAGTAATTTCACTACAACCCTTCATCACATCAAACTTAAAAGTCATTAAGTTTCATCATAAACTACAGTAACAGTCTACATAAGTTCTATTACAACAAGGTTAATAAAAACAACATAAAAGAACTAAACATCTAATCCCCGCTGCTTCTTGTACATCGGCTCATCATTACTGCTGCTATCATCTTCCTTAGAATCTTCCTCCAATTTTTCCTTTCCCTTTCGACTTCCTCCTTCACTTGGCTTCACCAACACCTGAGCTTCAACCTGACTCGGCACATCACGAATCACTACACCTCGACTAGGAAAAGATCTCATCGGCACATCCCACACATTCAACCTTGCATTCCTTTCTTGCTCCTCACGTAACTTTCCAATTTGCCCACTCAAATTCAACACCATAGATCTTAACCTAACAACTTCATCCATTTCCCTTGCTCTAACATACTCTGATCTCTTCACAGTATTAACAAACCTGTCAAACTTCTTCTCATTCTGCTCAAACCTTCTAATCACACGGGTTTCGACTAAATACCTTTCAAACAAAGACCTATCAAACTTCTTGAGAAACCAGAAAATATCATCATAAGACCTAGGACCTGGACAATAAACCTTAGATATGCCATCATGAATAGATCGAACACTAGCAACACTACTTGACTCAACAGGAACATCACCCTTAGCAAATGCAATCCCAGGCAAACTGCTCAAATAGGCATCACAAGTAGGTGTCGAAGAACGTAAAACAGGTCGCTGACAGTCCGGAACAGTCTGTGGCACAACATTAACTCTTGGAACATAACTACCTTGAATTAATTCAGGCTCGACCTGACCAACTGCAGTAGAAGCAATCCCATCATCTAAATACTCATAAGGCTCCTCATCGTCACTAGCACCAAAGTTATCTACTTCCTCACCGTCTAATACATTAGTCATATCAATCCATCCATCCTCACGAGGTAAACCAGCCATTTTCTACAATTATAAGGGTTCAAGGATACTTAAGGTCATTGTTAATAAAACAAAAATTAGTATGCAATGCTTATGCAATTGTTATACATAATCCATGCTATGCAACACAATGCAAATGATGTTTATGCAATGCTCGTAAAAAAATAAATATGATACTGACAAGCACTCAGCGTACTTTCAATAATTCTAATACAATATCGTAGTATTTACTTAATAAATACTCGAGAAATCATTTCAGTTATGAGGGATACATCTATAATGCAAAACAAAACTAAAAGTGATCTTACCTGAGCGTTGCAGAGGAGTTGTGTGTTTTTGAAGAATAACTACTTTCGACGCCAAAGTTATAGTTTAGGACAATTTTCAAAATCGACCCAGTTCTCTATAACTTGTAGCTCTGATTACCAATCTCTAACACCCCCAATTTACATTGCGCAGCGGAAATACACAATTGGGTGCTAGACAAAAGCATCATCACACAAGGTATATTGAACGACTCAAAAGAGAGACGTTTACACATAAAATATAAACAAGATTTTCATAATAGGTCTAAAACATAATTTCATCCCATAAAGTACTAAAACGACACCAGAGTAAAGCGTTTTGTCCCCATTGATCTCGACCAACAACCAACAAGTTTAGTACAGTACACAAACATTTAACAAATTGTTTAACAGTAAAAGGATAGAAATAGTTTTTAGACCAACATTCTACCAAAAGCCAAGCCACAACCTCCACAACAAAGCTCCATCCTCCATCACTTCCTATTACCTGAAACACATGCTAAAACGAGTCAACAATAATGTTGAGCGATTCTATAGGTTTATCAAATCACATTTGAACACAAGAAGAAAATCAATCATAATCATTTATAGAATTGTCGTACACACAATCTATATTCAAGGCAAAAACATTGAAATTGTATTTAAGCTCATGACACTGACCCCTTAACCAAATAGTCACCCACGCCAAATGCCAGCATGACTAGAATAAAACCATTGCCCCTCTAGGGTATCAGTTGCTAGAATACCACATTCTTATTCCCGTAAATTATCCTTCCCAAAGGTTACTCAACGTAATGCCCTGGTCTCATATAGGGTGGTCAACCTAATAGTACTATCATTAGAATAAGAGGCTATTCCCGACTCACAACATCAAGTCAGAAGATAGTTAACGGCTCATGAATTTAGGGTCTTTAGCAACAAGGTACTCAATACAATGTAAACAACTTAGGCAACCTTCGGGTCCAACAATCACTCATGACTTGTCTTCATTTATATTCAAATAGCATGTATCCCACTCGCGGGTAATAAAACATTTAGTAGCTAGCATGAAAATCGAGGCTACAGACTCACCTTAGTATAAGAGATTTAGCGAGATGATCGTCGAAGATAATTGATGCCTTTCAAACACGAGAACCGCTACCTATCAAATAAGGCGCGTTCATTAATAATGACTCGAGAAATAAAGCATACATAACAATATCAAAATCAAACTCATAAAATCACGATAAACTCGAGAAAAAAAAACGATACAAATAACTCTATTACACTCTTCTATACATTTACTTTATCATTTTACACTTTCAACAAAGTCCGCCGGCACATACTACATGTACTAGCTTATTTACCCCTTTTAAACTCGTCAAACGTTTATGAAACGACTCGATAAACTAAATTACTATATATGGAAAGTCCTCCTACAAGTTTATCAAATGAAATTACTTTTAAAGTCCTTTACCCGACTCATCTTCAAACTACAAAATCAGGACAGATTTACGTTAATATTTCATACAACCGTTTTAACTTCTTTAAACGACTCCGTTTACAAAACCGACACTCGGGTTTTAAAATAAACTCACCCTCTAGGGTTTACACTTCATTATCAGTAGGTGACTCATTTTAAAACTTCAATTTATAGTCCCCGAGATTCTATCCAAATATCGACAACAACTATATGTAGTGTCGATACTCGTCTCCCGGTACACGAATAATCAAAACATCATAACTTCGCGCTCGTTTGGAGCTAGAAGCTCTACCTTATATCAAATCGAATCTAATCAAATTATCTACAACCCTAGGCTATAAGTTAAGCCATTATCACAAGATAAAAATCCCTAATTATAGCTTACTTACTGTTATAAAATGCCTTTCAAAATCTTGTATAAAATCACATTTTTATTAAAAACTAACCATAGATATGTTCATCCCAATACCCTAAAACTAACATATATCAATCATAACACTATAATCATCATAAAAATCAAAACCTTCAAATCAAAATCAAGTTTTTAACAAAACGTTTAGCAAGAACACCATGGATCATCATAAAAATGCCATGCATGATCATAACTCTCACCTACCAACATGAAAAAAATAGAAACGCTTGCATGTACATAATTCTTACACCAAAATGATCATCTTGCAATTATAAGGGTGGGTCTTGTGTTAGTTTAGCTTAGATCATTGTGAAAATAGAGTAAAATTGATCAAAGGGTGTGTTTTGGTGGGAGGGTAGGTCACAGCTAGGAATAAGAAAAAGAAGGGAGAGAGAAAAACAATTTTTGTGAGTGGAATTGTGTGTTGTGTGAGAAAATTTTTAGTTTATATATAGTGGTTGAGGGACCAATGTTGTAATTTTGTAATAGTTATGGCTCAAAAAGAAAATAGTTTGCTAAAAAGCGGGAAATAACTATTAGTCAATTTTGAAAATATTTACGGGGCTCGGGTTTCATAAAGATACTTTTAAAAATTTAAAACGTACCTCAAATATAATAATATCGACTCCCGACTCGACTTAACACGTCATTTAAAATAAAACATCAAAAATGACAAACATCGAACAACTGACAATAAAACGTAAAATATTTGGCATCCATCGGCATCACGCTTAAACTTAAACCTCCAAAAATAAATATCGTTCAAACTCATCCAAAAATTTCAAAAATAATCGTAAAATAAGATTAAGCAATGACCTCGGTTTTGGGTTATCACATTTTGCAAGCCCCAAGTACCTCGAACAAGCTCAAGCTGCTAACCCTCACTTATATCTTGATGAGTCTGAATGGACCGATCATGATTGCCCAGTAGTTAACCTCGATAGTGAAGAGACGTCCCTTTGGGATGAGGAGAGAAGATCACCGGTCAATAAAGATTTTGTGATACCATATAATTATGCTTATGAAAACAGTATTTATGGTCTTTTCACTCCACAAAAATAGAAGTCTCGTGAGGAATTGTTTCTTGAATTCAAACAACGAAGAATTCAATGGAAGAAAAATTTTGCCACTAAGAAATCAAATGTTTTTAAATATATTAACTATTTTCCTCTTGATGCTTCAAAAAGCAAAAGTCGAAAAACACTTGGTATTCTTAAACATCACATTGATAATGTTCAATCAATTTTTGAAACTGATTGGGAGAAACGTCAAAAGGATAAGTGGAAAACAGAGATTCCTCACGACATAACTCTGCTTGTGAAAGAACTTTTAATACCAAATACGAAGATAATCAAAGAAAATGTTCTTGAGTTTGAAAACTTAATTCGGTCTAAAATGTATGATGATTTGAAATATGTTGAGTCTCTTGAAAAAGCAATTGATGAACTTCAAAATGACAAATCAGATTTTTCAAACGAATATGATCTACTCTTAGAAGAATGTCTCTCCAAAGATATTTTGTGTGTTACTCTTCAATCTTGTGCTAATATCGATGAATATTCTGATGTTGCATGCAAATATCTTGATAAGATCAAAGAGTGTGAGCGTCTTGAACTTGAGCTTTCGAAACGTAAAGAAAGTGTTGATAAAAAAGGCTTTTGAGGTACTTCAGCATAAAACTGTTTTCCTTTAAAAACATTGTCATTCTCTTGAACTTGCTTTGCAAAAAGACATCGGAAGTTTTCCACATGATAATAAATTGCAAGAAAAACTTTCCCAAATGTGTAGAGAAATGAATGAAAAGAGTTTGGAAATTAAAGAATTGAAAGCTCAGTTACAAGACAGGGAAATAGCGATAGCAGAGTTGAAGAAACCCGTTGCTAAGATGGGTGGGAAAATTGTGGAACCTAGCGTTAAGAAACCTGTTGTAAGACAACCCAATGCGCACAAAGTGACTAAACCCTCTGTCTTGGGAAAACCATCTGTTTTATCCAATTTTGCATTTGCAAAACCTGGGTTTGCTCCCAAGATGGATAGGAAGGATAGGTTACCACATCATACTCCTAAAACACATATTCGATCACAAAGCATTAAGAACACAAATATGATTAAACCAGGGCTGTATAGATTGGTCACTAAACCCACACACAGCAAAGAAATTCAATCACCTCAGACTTCTAGAAACACTATTAGACGTGTGTCTTTTACTACAGGAGTAGTCCCCACTGCTAGTGTTAATCGGCCTCAGCTTAAGAGCACTCGCATGAATGAAAAGGTTTGGCAACACAAGAGTCAAGGGAAGATGAAGAAAGTAGACCACCCTAGGAATTTGAATGTTTCTAAAAATAAAACGTTTGTAATCGCATGTAATGACGATTTGAATGATTTGACTTTGAATGAAATAATGTTAAATTTGTTTGTATGAAATGTGGAAAATGTGCTAATGCTAATCATGCTATGTGTGTTTCGAATAATGTCAAAGGCATAGATACTAGAACTAAGAAGCACAATACGATGCCTATCAGTGCTAGTAAACCCAAACGCAAAGTGAATCATTCTGGTGCAACCCCCTCTAAGAAAAGCATTGTATCAGACTCCACCAATAAGAACACTGGAAGAAAAATTAGGGAATTATATGAGTCTGCTAGCAAGTCTTAGAAATGGTGGTTTGTTAATCAATGTCCTCAAGGATATGAATGGATGCCTAAGGTTAGGAACGAAAACGTGACAATGAGCATTAGTGAGCCTTTAAGTGTTGCAACTAGGGAAACTAGTGATCCTAAAATCACAACTAACATGGAATCCAATTTAGAAAATGCTCCATCGTGTTCTAATTCTTCTACAGGTGATCGAGATAGTTCTCTTTATACTGGACTCCGGGTGCACCAAGCACATGACGGGGAATCTCAAGCTTCTAATTAACTTCGTAGAGAAGTTCCTGGGTACGGTTCGATTCGGAAATGATCAATTTGCACCGATCCTAGAATATGGAGATTTGGTTCAGGGGAATATCACAATCAAACGGGTATACTACGTCAAAGGGCTCAATCACAATCTTTTCTCGGTTGGTCAATTCAGTGATGCGGATTTAGAGGTTGCTTTTAGTAAGAAGACATGTTTTGTTCGTGATTATGATGGTAATGACTTACTTACCGGTTCAAGGGGTACTGATCTATACACTATTTCACTTCAAGACTCCACTTCTTCAACTCCAATCTAATTCATGGCTAAAGCTTCAACGACTCAAGCTTGGTTATGGCATCAACAATTATCTCATCTTAACTTTGATACCATCAAATTGCTTTCCAAGAAAGATATTGTGTGAGGCCTTCTAAACTTGAAATTCATCAAGGATCATCTTTGTTCTTTTTGTGAGCTTTGTAAAGCTAAACGCAGTAGCTTCAAGACAAAGACTACACCAAGCTCTAAAGGACGGTTAGATCTTCTTCATATCGATTTGTGTGGCCCCATGCGTGTTCAAAGCATCAATGGGAAGAAATATATTATGCTAATTGTCGATGACAACTAACGGTACACGTGGACTCATTTCTTGATGTCCAAGGATGAAACACCCGATGTTCTCATCAACTTCCTTAAACTTATACAACGTGGTCTTCAAGCTCAAGTAAAAGTGGTATGTACTGACAGAGGCACAGACTTCTTGAATTCAAATCTGAAGAATTATTTTGAAGCTGAAGGGATTGAACACGAAACATCTACTGCTAGAACACCTGAACAAAACGGCGTTGTTGAAAGACCAAATCGTACTTCAGTTGAGGCTGCTCAAACATTATTATCTGCTTCAAAACTACCATTATTCTTTTGAGCCGAAGCCGTATCAACCGCATGTTACACACTAAACCGTTCCTTAATTATCCCAAGACACGAAACGACACCATATCACATAATTAATGATCGCAAACCTTCACTCAAAGGCGTTTATGTTTTTGGATGTACGTGTTACATTATTCGAGATGGTGAAAATTTGGATAAGATGAAAGAGAAAGGTGATGCATGTATTCTAGTGGGATATGCAACTCAGTCTAAGGGATATAGAGTTTACAACAAGAGAACAAAATTGATAGTCGAGACTATTCATATCAGATTTGATGAATTACAAGAAATGGCACTTGAACAAAGCAGTTTAAGTCCTGATCCACAAAGACAAAAGAATTTTGTGCACAACCGCACGAAACTCGGAACTCAAGACCACAACAATGAACCATCAAGTTCAAAGTTGGTTCCTAACATGTTCCTAGAGCATATATGACAGTGGACACGACACTTGAAGAGTTGGAAATGTTATATGAACCAATGTTTGATGATAATTTCACGGGGGAGAAACATGTTGTATCAAAGTCTTCTGATGTCACTCATGATAAGAATGATGATACCGATCATTATCAACAAAAGGATACAACTTCATCTACTTCAACACGGGTTGCTGAAGATTTACCTCCTTAGAATATCACTTTAACAATCGATCATATAACATCCACAACTACTGTCATTGCTCCAGAGAACAAAAATCCAGCAGACGATGCATTATCAGACGATGACGATTTTCACAACCCATTCGGTACACGGTACATGAAACTGGAGAGTCTTCTAGTCGACATGTTGATCCGTCAAATATGCATACGTTCTACCAACGACACCCGTCAACACATAATTGGACCCGAGATCATCCTTTGGTTTAATTAATTGGAAACCCTTCGTAGCTTGTTCGTACAAGACGACAATTAGAAACCGATGGTGATGTTTGTATGTTCGCACTCGTCGTGAGTACAACTGAACTGAAAAACATCAAAGAAGCCATGGCTGATCATGCTTGGATTGAATCGATGACGGATGAATGATGAGACTGGTTTTATACATAGTCTCATCGTCCAAATCGGGCTTAAAATGCATAAAATATCATTAAAACTGCCAAATATATGCTCGTGTTTGTTACTTGTGTATTTTAGGTACGGATATTGAGGAAATGACAAAAAGATCACAAGAATCATTCAAAAACGAACACGGGAAACGAAGCCGCACAATGAACCGGGCCCGAATATGGAATTTTAAAAAATGCCCTTGAAGTTTTGAAGATTGGCAACTTTAGTCCCTCAATTTTTGAAGATTTATCAAGATTGGTCCTTGTAGAAATCAAGTTATGCAAGAATGGTCCTTGAGGAATGAAGATTGTACAAGTTTAGCCCTTGGGAATTGAAGAAATTACATTTGAAGTCCTTGATACAAGTATTAAAACATTTTGTGCCAAAAATGACAACTGCCCAAACTTGTTTTCAAAGGAAAAAGAGTATAATGCTGTTTGTTACAACATGAAGGAAACTTGAGGGGGCCAAACTGCCAAGACATCCAAACTCCTCCCATCCAATCATCCTGCCATGTCACCCACTCCACCCACTCACAGCCCTCCACTTCATCACCCCACCCACGTCACCTTCCACTACTGAGTTTATTAAATAAACTCAGTCAAAACCCAGTCAAACCACACACTAACCTTCCCTCCAAACACAAAGTTTAAAAACATTTACCCCCATTTCGGATCTAATCACCCCTTAATCCAAGATAAACCCTAAAAACCCCCAGACCCAATTGGACTAAAAACAAAGGGTTTTTGTCTTATCTACTCCGGATCACTAATTACCCTCACCCTCACCAAAACCCACACTCAAAACATGACCCTAGACTAACCCATGTGAGTGTAGGGCCCTCCCCTGCACGTCACTTTCTTCCTCAAAAACAAAAACCGACCAGATAAACGTCCCATATGGTTTCCTTGGCCCCTAAGTCCAAATAAACGTCCAAGATTGCTTGGAACATCACTAGCAACAGTTGTATCATCACATGCCAACCCCATTTGACCAAGATTCATTTTTTGAATTTGAAGACTCAAGGGCTATATTGGAAATTCATCATTAGGGTTTTATGCATTCTAGTAACTTCTGTAGCTCATTATATAAGAGCAATAGGGCTTTCATTCATCCTTGTTCCAGTTTTTCTAGCAAAATTCTTGTAATTCCTTTTATGCAATATAAAGTGGGTATTTGTTTTAAAAATAGTTTTCCTTTTATGATTGATAAAAGTTGGTGTTTGTTTTAGCTAGAAAATCTGAGTTCCATAAGTATTTTGTAAACACTTTGTGTGTTTGAGGTTTCAAAAAGGTTTTTAGTTGGTTAAAATTTCAGAAATCCAAGCTTTCAAGGAAGTGAAAGTGGACTTGGATATTTGGATTTCTGAATTTGATCTTGTTTTAAAACGTATCCAAGTTTCAAGTTTTATAGGTTTGTTGATTTGTGAAAAGGTTTAAGGAGGAAAAATCAGAAAGTGCATTTTTTTGTCTGTTTATTGTTCTTAGTAGGTTCATTGGAGCTTGCTTGTTGTCTAAGGTTCAGCACAAGCCACCAGCTTGTGGGAGGTGACATAGCAGTCACTGAGGGACCTGGATGTAGGTCCCTCTAGGTAGCATTATCATCCTTTGTTTTCAGTTTTAACTTTGGCAATTTATATGATTTGGTGAAAATGAATGTAAGGTGTTTAAATGTTGATTATCCTGTTTGTTCATGGTTGTTGATTTGCATGTCTAGATAGGTTAGGATCAGTTTGAGTAGAGTGTGAAAAGATTTGCTTTGAAAAATTTGGTTTCTGAAATTTTAAGGGGTGTTTGGAGTAGGGCTTATATTGGGGTAAAAGACTTCAACTTTGCTGATAAACCTGTTAATAAGTGTGTAAACACTTATCCTTTTGCCACTAAAATCAAGGAAAAACAAGACCTAAACATGTGTTTTATATCATTAAAGACGGAATTACGCTTGTTTTGTGTTTTTTGTGTTAAAATAGGTACAAATGATCAAAAGAAGAGAAAACACGGGATTTCACTGTCAAATGTTGAAGAAAAGTCCAAATAAAGACGAAGACAAAGTCAAAAGACCATTAGTGTGCTCAAGTTCACGAAAACCGGCTAAACCGACACGTTTTTGAAGAAATGATCAAAGAAGCCGAAATCAAGTTCGTTTTTAGCGGATTAAATCTTTTTGGAGATATTCGAGTTTTATGAGACCCACATGTTCTTATTGGGCCTTAAAACCCAATAATAGATATGGATTATTTGCTATTGGGTCATTAGCCCAACAAGAGCCCAATCTCTTTCATACGGATGAAAGCCCAAAAAATCAAAACATATGGGACGAATTCAGTCATTGAATTGGGCCACAAAGCCCATTGGCTTAACCAAAATGAAACGAATAAAACCTTTTCTCTTGACTCACAACACTCGGTCAACTCAAACATAACCTCACAAAAATACGTTTATTAATAAACGTATCCCCACCTCAGCCAAACCCCACGTGTACTCCCCACTTCACATCTTATTTTGATTTATCCCAACCTCACTTTACAAACGTTTTTAATAATAAAAATAAACATTTTAGTATCCCAGTTGTTGACTCACACGTGTACTGGTCAACACATCTCACTCCTTTCACTCATTTAATAAAACATAAATTACCCACTCCCAACCCATCATTCGTTACATACAAAGTTTTTCACTGTTTTTATTTCTCTCCCATCTCAAACAACCACCATTTTTTACACACAGCCAAAACCCTAATTTTCCTAAAACAAAATTTACCCAAGGATTATTGGGGCTTTTACCCTAATCATGTAATTCACAACCAAAGGAAATAAAACCCCATGATTTTCGGATCAAAACACTTAAAGTGGTCCTCACATCCAACTCCACGCTGGCAATCTGTGGGAAAAATCATCTCAGCCGTTCGATGTGAAGAAAAAGAGAGAGAAGAAAGAGAACGGCCAAGATTCAAGCCGTAGGCACCAAGAAAAATAGTTTGAGGGTTTGCCTATAAAACCCTCACATCTTGTAAAAGATGATAAGCTTTTCTTTATTTTCTGTTTTTAAAAATTAATTAGGAGTAGTATTAAATTAGATTTAATTTTCAGTAAATTAGTTATAGAATTAATCTTGTAATTTTCTTTATTCCAGTTTTGTAATCTTGATTTTAATTAATGAAAAGTTAAATTGTTTTTATTAATATTCGTCTCAATTTAATTCCTGTTACTGTTTTTATCTTGTCTCAAAAATTATTCTGTTCTTTTTATATCACTGTTCGTTTATTATCATTCGAAAAAAAAAAGATAGAAATAATAAAGGAAAGTGGAAAAGATAATTTCCCCACTGGAAATTATAAAGCTATTGTCCGGGTCTATTTGGTTCGAAGAAGTTTTGTTCGATGGTGAAGACGATGTTGATGAATTGAGGTGGTGTTTGTACTCGGTGACAAAGGGGGTTCAGCACCACCCTTCTCCCCAACGGAAATCGACACCGGGTTTTAATCTTCTTTTTATTTTTTTTTAAGTTTTAAATCAGCTTTGTTTGATTATTAGTTGTTTGGATCTGCTTAGTTTTTTTTAGGCTTATTTTGATGTTTGTTTGTATCTGCTTATTGTTTGCTTTAGTTTTCGGTTGTTTCTATCTGTTTTTTTTTTTAATTGGGAGTAGTATAAGATTATCTGCTTGTTTAGTTTATACTGTGTTGAGGTTATTATGGGTCTGCTTAGTTTTGATTCAGTTTATGTTACTGCTTATCTAGTTTTTATGTGAGTTAATAGCTTATTTGATTCAGTTTATTTATGATTGTTTTAGCTTTCCGGTTAGAGTTTGGATTATTGAATTTAGCTTATTTTTATTAAGTAGACTTATTTAGGTTATTTATTTTTAACTTATCAGTTTTATGCTTATTTCCTAGATTAATTTTTGATTTATAGCTTTTTCAGATTTGCTTATTTCTAGTATTTGTTTATTTAGTTTTATTAAGTTTTTTTTTTGGTCTAGTTCTTATTATCTATTTTTTATTCGTCTAGCTGTTTAGCTGATTGGGTTTGTAGTGTTGCTTCTATTGCTGAGTTAACACAGTTCCTCTGGTTAGTTTTGCTGTCAAAAGAAAAATATAGCAAAAAGTATAATAACAAAAATATTGTCTGTCAGGGGGCTCGAACCCCTGACCCCTCGCTTAATAGTCTAACACCCCAACCAGTTCCTCTATTGCTCTTTTTGTGCTTAATAATCAGCAGTTAAATTAATATAGGTTTTTTTTCATACTTGGCAGTTTTCAATTAAATAGATTTAAATAAGTTTTTAGTTTAATTAATTTTTAGTAAAAGTTTATTTAAATTTTCTTTCAATCTGTTTTTATAAAATATAAAAAGATAAAAAAAAATTATTTTATTTACTTTCTTTAAACTTTAAACTAGTTTTAAATTCACTTTTATTTACAATAATTTTCAAAATAGTTTTATTTTAAGTTTTTAAATTAGATTTATTTCAAAATAGTTTTTATTTGAATTAGTTTTTAAATTTATTTAAGTTTTAAATTAGGAAATTAAATAGTTTTCTTTTAAATAGTTTTTCTTTTTCAAAAGTTAGTTTAAATATACCAAAAATACTTTTCACCAAAAACAAGTTAAGTCGATACATTAAATTGAAAATCAATTCGAGTGAGTCGAGGAACGATAATAAGAAATATAAAAAAAAGGGTATGCAAAATCTCTGTTTCAAAATGGCGCCGCTGCCGCTTCGCTCGTACGATTGACGATTTTTTGTGAAGACGTTTGGATTTTGGGATCCGTTCATTTTGAACGTTAATTTTCTTGCACAAAAAATCAAAAACATAAAAAAATCAAAAACTTAAAAATACAAAAAAAATTAAAAAATCACAAACGCAATTTCTTTCCTAAGAATTGCATCAAAAAAATTAAAAAATCCAAAAGTAATACTTTTTCCTAAAAGTATTACACCAAAAATATTACGTATTAGTGTTATTTTTTAATTCGATTTCTTTCGATTTTTATTGTATATATTTTTAAAAAAAAAAATACAAAAAGATTTTTCTTTTAGTATAATATATTACGTAGCATAATAATTATTGTTATTTCGATTTCTTTCGACACTACCATGGATAATCGTCCGATTTGGGAAATCTTGCAAGAAGAGCGTTATAAGATTATGTCCGAGGAGTGTTCGACTTGTGGTGGGCCTCATGCTTATTTTAATTGTGACAAAACTTATGAGGAGATTTATAATAATGAGGAACGTATGTGTTATGATACTAATACTTATTTTGGCTCCCCTAGTTTTCCTACAAATAGTGACCCACCACAATATGATCAACGGTTTTATGGGGAATTTCAAAATCAAGGGTTTTCAAATAATGAAGGTTTTCCAAATAACGGCAATTTTCAAAACTTTAATCAAATGGACATGCACAACCCTCAAATGGACTTGATTCTACAAAAATTGACCGAACATGAGAAAATCATGGAAGAAATGTTAGAATCTACTAGACAAATGCAAGAGTCCACCGATAGGAAATTCATGCTCATTTTAGAAACCTATCAAGATCAATTTTATAATGAGCCGTCTTTGAGTGATGATATTGCGGCTAACACCACTACTAGTAGTGATGTTCCCACTGTGGATCCTTCCATCTCTCCGCCAATAAAGGAGAGACAAGGCCCGGAGATTATCATGAGTTTTACTCACCCTCCGGTGTTGACACCCACGGATACTATCAGCTCACCTATTGAGGAAATTCCCGAGATTATTCTTGAGCCTCTATTACACATTGAAGACCCCACAAGTTGTCCTACACCTAAGGAGTTTGTAGATAGGGACGAGTTATCTTGTGATTCCGACTACATTTTTAATTATTCCTCGGGATCGGATGAGGATGATTCGCCTATTTTACCAAGACCGACTTTTGAAAACCATGATACTAATGATTTATCGGATTCTTTACTCCTTAATGATGACTTTTATACCCCAAGTATCGAGAAATTCCATCACGAGGATGCTTTTTATGATCCCGTGTTATTGGATTTCTCGCATGAGCTTAATTGTGATCATGGTATTGATGAGAAGGCAAATGGTGTTTTAAAACTTGATATTGATATTGATTTTGAGAACTCGGATTTTGACAAATTCACATTTGCCTCTTCGCCAATTACTTTTGATTCTACCATCGATTCTCATCCAATTCTCGAGGAGTTACCTAATCAACACTCCTCTAATGAGAATTACGTTTACCACATTCGTGAGGATTTAACTTATCAACAAATCCCACAAATGAATGATGGTTTCGTACTTGATCGTAATCTCTTCGAGAGAATTTCTAAAATCCTCAATGAGGGGAACGACAAACCTTTGTTTGACGAGCCTATCTATGATGAAGAAATCGAAGAGATTCACGTTCATGAGGATGAATGCTTTGACCCGGGAGGTGACATTGACCATTCTTTGATTAATACATTTACGGCTTTACCCACCCCACCTCCCGTAGATCACGACCTCACATACTTCTCGTATGTTGAGCGGACTTTTCTCCCTTTCATGACTTATCCTCCTGCCTCTCATTTGTTATGTTCCCCCGGGACCGAGGATAAGATTTTTGATCCCGGTATTCATTTTGAGGCTTCCCCATGGACCATTTAATTCGGGGTCGAGTCAGGCTCATGACTTGGTTAACAAAAACAAGCGCTTCTCGGGAGGCAACCCGATGATCTATCTTTTTATCTTTTATCTATTTTCTATAATAAGTGTAGGGGGAGCCGTGTAGGTTGTTTGTTTTGTGTGTTGTGATTGTGTAGGTACTTGTGCTTTGATGATCCACTTTTGGTGCTTTTGACGTGACCCGTGTTCCCGTGTTACCCGTGTACCCGGTTCCTTCGATAAGTTTTTGCTATTGTGATTCTATCTTAAAACGAATAAATGTAATCACTTTAGTTGTCCTTTCCTTAGCTCGATTTAAACAACGCACTCAATGTCCTAAGTGTAGGGGAGTTTATTCTCCCACATGCTTAAACATTGAGGGCAATGTTTATCTTAAGTGTAGGGGGGATTTCTATCGAAATTTTAGTGGCCTTTTCCATGAATTTGACCCCATTTTACCGGAAAATTTTAAAAATTTTTCAACGTTTTTTAAATTTTTGATCTATTTTGGCCTAGTAGTATTTTGTTTATTTATTATCGCATCGAAATAATTTCCATTTCAAAAATAAAGTCAAAAAAATATATATATAAATAAAATGGTTTTAATAAGTTTTGATATCTTTGATATATTAGGCCCGTCGTGAATATTTTGACTCAACCCGAGTTTACTTATCCAAGTTTACTCTAGCTAGTATCCTTAACCATATGGACCTTAATTAGTTTATTAGGCTAAGCATCCACGAGTCTCATTCCTTGAGATTTTTAATTGTGGAGAACGAGAGATGATAGAGTTAATTATAAGTTTGGTATTCTTTCATTAACTTATGTGAGTTGGTTATAAGCTTTCTCTCCCATCACTTGTTAATAAATATATTTGCAATAAATAAGGTTGTACGATTTGAAAGGTTACTTAGCTTCTAGCACAAGATCGTTTAAAAGTTGCTCGGTATTAATTAGAGTTCATAGCCAAGGCATAACTTATTGAAGCGGGACGCGAAGATTGGCTTATCCAAAAAGGCCCTAACAAGGCATGAGGATACCCGAGTCCAAAAAGGCCCTAACAAGGCATGAGGATTCACTTTTTGCTAAAGATCCTAAGATGATGTGAAGATCATTAATCCAAATCAATATGAAGGATCAAGACACACGACGAGAAGCAATTACTCCCCTAAAGATCATGGAGAAGTCTATCCAAAAAGACCCTAACAAGGTATGAGGATAAATAGATCCAAGTCCGAAAAGGAGGCGGATCGTTGTATATCAAAATCCTAAGTAAAGAAGAGGATAAATGAAGAAGTCGTGGTCAATGTTTGAAGCATCTTTCACTCCTTATGAAGATGTATACCAAAATGAAGAGAAGACCATAATTTCAAGAACGTCTCTCAAGATTTGAAGTTTCAAGTACATGCCAAATATCGGTCCGAGAAAGGTCTCAAATCGCGAAACAAGTTATGCCAAGATATGAACTTTATGAGGTTTCGAGAAGCCGTTTTAAAAGATTTTGTCCTTTAGCTAAATATTGATTAAATCGTCCCACTTTATTTTCGGCCTTAATAAATTATCGAAATAAGTCAAAAATGCATCCTCGTGATCATTCAAGACAAAAATAAAATACAAGAGATACACCGTAGGAATAAGGGGGTCTAAGTGATTAACTAAACCACATGAGTAAGTGTTAGTTGTGCTAACTTGTAATAACAATGATCTCGTTTTTATGCTTGGAATGGGGAACGTGAAACTTGAGGGTGATTAATATTCATGACACCAAAGCCCTAATTTAAGTCTTAGATTTCTTTACGAGTTTCTTCCATCAAATAATTTCCAAATAATCATTTAATTTTTGTCTCCTTTTAAAGTTCTTATCTTTTTATCGTATTAGTAGTAGTAATAATAATAAAGGCCGAGATGGATTGATTATGAGAAAGATGTATCTTTATGCTTTAAAATAATGCATTGCATGGGGTCATTGCAATGGTCAAGTGTAGGGGATTTAATAAGTGTGTAAACACTTATCCTTTTGCCACTAAAATCAAGGAAAAACAAGACCTAAACATGTGTTTTATATCATTAAAGACGGAATTACGCTTGTTTTGTGTTTTTTGTGTTAAAATAGGTACAAATGATCAAAAGAAGAGAAAACACGGGATTTCACGGTCAAATGTTGAAGAAAAGTCCAAATAAAGACGAAGACAAAGTCAAAAGACCATTAGTGTGCTCAAGTTCACGAAAACCGGCTAAACCGACACGTTTTTGAAGAAATGATCAAAGAAGCCGAAATCAAGTTCGTTTTTAGCGGATTAAATCTTTTTGGAGATATTCGAGTTTTATGAGACCCACATGTTCTTATTGGGCCTTAAAACCCAATAATAGATATGGATTATTTGCTATTGGGTCATTAGCCCAACAAGAGCCCAATCTCTTTCATACGGATGAAAGCCCAAAAAATCAAAACATATGGGACGAATTCAGTCATTGAATTGGGCCACAAAGCCCATTGGCTTAACCAAAATGAAACGAATAAAACCTTTTCTCTTGACTCACAACACTCGGTCAACTCAAACATAACCTCACAAAAATACGTTTATTAATAAACGTATCCCCACCTCAGCCAAACCCCACGTGTACTCCCCACTTCACATCTTATTTTGATTTATCCCAACCTCACTTTACAAACGTTTTTAATAATAAAAATAAACATTTTAGTATCCCAGTTGTTGACTCACACGTGTACTGGTCAACACATCTCACTCCTTTCACTCATTTAATAAAACATAAATTACCCACTCCCAACCCATCATTCGTTACATACAAAGTTTTTCACTGTTTTTATTTCTCTCCCATCTCAAACAACCACCATTTTTTACACACAGCCAAAACCCTAATTTTCCTAAAACAAAATTTACCCAAGGATTATTGGGGCTTTTACCCTAATCATGTAATTCACAACCAAAGGAAATAAAACCCCATGATTTTCGGATCAAAACACTCAAAGTGGTCCTCACATCCAACTCCACGCTGGCAATCTGTGGGAAAAATCATCTCAGCCGTTCGATGTGAAGAAAAAGAGAGAGAAGAAAGAGAACGGCCAAGATTCAAGCCGTAGGCACCAAGAAAAATAGTTTGAGGGTTTGCCTATAAAACCCTCACATCTTGTAAAAGATGATAAGATTTTCTTTATTTTCTGTTTTTAAAAATTAATTAGGAGTAGTATTAAATTAGATTTAATTTTCAGTAAATTAGTTATAGAATTAATCTTGTAATTTTCTTTATTCCAGTTTTGTAATCTTGATTTTAATTAATGAAAAGTTAAATTGTTTTTATTAATATTCGTCTCAATTTAATTCCTGTTACTGTTTTTATCTTGTCTCAAAAATTATTCTGTTCTTTTTATATCACTGTTCGTTTATTATCATTCGAAAAAAAAAAGATAGAAATAATAAAGGAAAGTGGAAAAGATAATTTCCCCACTGGAAATTATAAAGCTATTGTCCGGGTCTATTTGGTTCGAAGAAGTTTTGTTCGATGGTGAAGACGATGTTGATGAATTGAGGTGGTGTTTGTACTCGGTGACAAAGGGGGTTCAGCACCACCCTTCTCCCCAACGGAAATCGACACCGGGTTTTAATCTTCTTTTTATTTTTTTTTAAGTTTTAAATCTGCTTTGTTTGATTATTAGTTGTTTGGATCTGCTTAGTTTTTTTTAGGCTTATTTTGATGTTTGTTTGTATCTGCTTATTGTTTGCTTTAGTTTTCGGTTGTTTCTATCTGTTTTTTTTTTTAATTGGGAGTAGTATAAGATTATCTGCTTGTTTAGTTTATACTGTGTTGAGGTTATTATGGGTCTGCTTAGTTTTGATTCAGTTTATGTTACTGCTTATCTAGTTTTTATGTGAGTTAATAGCTTATTTGATTCAGTTTATTTATGATTGTTTTAGCTTTCCGGTTAGAGTTTGGATTATTGAATTTAGCTTATTTTTATTAAGTAGACTTATTTAGGTTATTTATTTTTAGCTTATCAGTTTTATGCTTATTTCCTAGATTAATTTTTGATTTATAGCTTTTTCAGATTTGCTTATTTCTAGTATTTGTTTATTTAGTTTTATTAAGTTTGTTTTTTTTGGTCTAGTTCTTATTATCTGTTTTTTATTCGTCTAGCTGTTTAGCTGATTGGGTTTGTAGTGTTGCTTCTATTGCTGAGTTAACACAGTTCCTCTGGTTAGTTTTGCTGTCAAAAGAAAAATATAGCAAAAAGTATAATAACAAAAATATTGTCTGTCAGGGGGCTCGAACCCCTGACCCCTCGCTTAATAGTCTAACACCCCAACCAGTTCCTCTATTGCTCTTTTTGTGTTTAATAATCAGCAGTTAAATTAATATAGGTTTTTTTTCATACTTGGCAGTTTTCAATTAAATAGATTTAAATAAGTTTTTAGTTTAATTAATTTTTAGTAAAAGTTTATTTAAATTTTCTTTCAATCTGTTTTTATAAAATATAAAAAGATAAAAAAAAATTATTTTATTTACTTTCTTTAAATTTTAAACTAGTTTTAAATTCACTTTTATTTACAATAATTTTCAAAATAGTTTTATTTTAAGTTTTTAAATTAGATTTATTTCAAAATAGTTTTTATTTGAATTAGTTTTTAAATTTATTTAAGTTTTAAATTAGGAAATTAAATAGTTTTCTTTTAAATAGTTTTTCTTTTTCAAAAGTTAGTTTAAATATACTAAAAATACTTTTCACCAAAAACAAGTTAAGTCGATACATTAAATTGAAAATCAATTCGAGTGAGTCGAGGAACGATAATAAGAAATATAAAAAAAAGGGTATGCAAAATCTCTGTTTCACCTGTTATATCCACTTACTAGGTTGCTAGTAGTTTGTATGTTAGTATTTGTTTTCTATTTGGTAGAAGAAATTCAAGATTGCTTGGTAAAAATTGAGAAAATAGCATAAAATCAGTAAAGCCTCATTTCTGTCAGTTTTTGTTGAAATTTGTGCATCAAATTTGATAAACTGTTAAGTGATAGGTCATTATAGGGTTTGCTATAGCTTTCATGTCATTTTGTTGGATTGTGTGCTTGAATTGATCTCTTAAAATTCATTTTTGTGCAAGTGAAATTGGTCATCTGTTTATCAGTCAAACATAAGTAAGATCAGGATCTTTGTGGGGCCATTTGTGTGAAATTTTGCTAAGTGATTGCTTGTTTTTTGTGTGTAATTTGACTCCTTATACTCAACTGAGTATAAGGGTGCCTTTTTGTCCAAAAATAAGCCACCAAATAAGCTCTCCTGAGCTTATAGGTCAACTGACCAAAATTTATAACTAGCAGTGGGAACAAACTTCCCACTGGTAGTTCTCAAGTTGGTACTGCTACACAGCAAGACAAAATCCTTTGCATGTCACTTTCAGAAACATAGAATTTTTGTCTTTTGTGGCTGAATTTGTGAATTAGACTTTCAAACTTGTGCCATTATTTTTCTAATTTTATTTTTTATTTTTCTGATTAATTAGATTTTTATTTACTGTTCATTTTATATTTTTAGATTAAATAGTCATTTTTAATTACTTTTAAGTTTCTGTTTTTTGTCCTTTAGTGCAAAAAAGTAATATTTTTAGATTTCAAAAATTTTGTTAGATTAAGAAAAATAATTTAAGATTTTTGGTTTGAAAAGTTTTTACTGTTCATCTTTTTATCATTTTTTAGAATTAATTTAAGTTAATTAGGGTTTTATATTAAACTGTTTTTGTCTTTTAGTGGTAAATTTTATATTTTTCAAACTTTTTCATTTTTATACTGTTCATTAGAGTAATTTAGGATTTTTAAAAGTGTCAAATTATTTTTAGCATTATTTTATTATTTTTTATAATTATTTTAGTTTTAAAATAGTTTTTAGTGATTTAAAAATAGAAAAATAGTTTTTAAAAATTAGTAAAAATACTTTTTAGTCTTTAGATAATATAAGTAAGTTATTTGTTCAATAAAATAATATTTTGGACATTTTGATTAATTATATTTAATTTTAGGGCTTTAATTAGCATTTTAAATTGAATATTTAATTAATAAAAGGTTTTAAAATATTTTTATTGGATTTTTATTCTTATTTGTATTATTTTAGACTTATTTTAGCTTTTAATTAATTTTTAGGTTTTAAAATTTTTAATTTTGTAGTTTTTACGGTTTTACGTAAACGATCTTTTCGTCTTAGCTCGATCCGACTTCGTAACCGTCATTTCTTTCTTATTTCTCTTTTCTTTTCTTCTCATAACAATAAAATCATCATTAATCAATTCATTACACAACACACGTGCCTCCTCGAGAACGAACTTACTTCATTTAGGGTCATTCACACACGGTTTTCCTAAATCGTCGTGCTCACTTGCCCTATTTTGTTGCTCCTTTTCCTAAAAGGGTATACAAAAACTCTACATCAATTTTTGGCACCGCTGCCGGGGAGGCGTGTTGTGTTTTGATTGAACAATTGTTGTTTTTATACTAACCATAATTAGTATTTGTATTAGTAGCACTCTACTAATACGTATTATCGTTTTTCGGTTTTTGTGTGAATACTATTACTATATTGTATACGTAGAACAATAAATTCACAAGTACTCCAAATACGTGAGAAATCACAACCTTGACTTGGGAGGTCATCACCCAATCATTGTATTCGAATCTCAAACCAAAGAAAAAAGGCAAAAATAGATAAATACTTTCGTGAAGCTCGATTTTGAAAAATACAAACTATAAGGTGGGTATAAGGCGGTTGTATTTCACGACCTAAAGGAAAGGCTCTTAAGTGCTTCGCGCCGCCTTGTTTCCTCCGCTTGCTTGTGAGTATTTGATTTTGAGAGCTAATCGAGGGTTTTGCCGCCCAAAGTATTATTACGTATCATATATATTTTCTTGGTTTCTATTGATTAAACCCTCTTGAACGATTTGGTGTTCCACCATCGTTCTAAAGTCATCGAAGGCGTTCACTTCACGTGATTGTTTTCATTCCTTGAGGCTTCTTTAATCGAGAGATTTGATTAAGGAGGAGATTTGTAGATTTTTGTCTACTTAATACATTCACCAATTTCCAAAAAAGTTAATACAATCAAAAACCACAAAAAAATTGAAAAATACAAAACACCAAAAAGAATCTTCTTTGCTCGTCTCCACGTTGTATGTGACGTTTATGCTAACTCGTAATCAAGCAAAACGTGCACGTATACGAAAGAACAAAACTCCCACTCCAACTCATTCTAGTGAGGAGTCTCCTATTGACGAACCCATTGTACGAGAAGCACCAACCATGGCGAATCGAACTATGATGGAGTTACTTCAAGCACCCACCGAGGGTTATGGAGAAGCTATTGTGATTCCCGCTACCCTTGCGGAGAATTTTGAGGTGAAAACGGGTTTGTTGTCGATGATCCAAAACAACAAATTACGTGGTGATGAGAAGGACAATCCCCACAACCATATCCGCCAATTTAATCGTCTTACCGCGACTTGCAAATTCAAGGATGTCTCGAATGACTCGATTAAGATGATGCTTTTTCCGTATTCCCTAGCGAGGCCCGCTAAAATTTGGTTAGAGAAAGAGCCACCCAATTCTATATTGACGTGGAAGGATCTCGTTTCGAAATTTGTGAACCAATTTTTTCCGCCCTCTATGACTACGCATTTGAAAAACGAGATTTCAAAGTTTTCACAAGAATCAAATGAAAGTTTTTCAACGGATTGGAATAGGTTTAAGGAGATGTTACATGAATGTCCTCATCACGGTTTTTCCGACTTACACCAAATTGACACGTTTTACAATGGACTTAACGATCATGAAAGAGATTATTTAAATGCCGCCGCGGGTGGTAATTTTTTGTGTAAAACGGTCGAAGAAGCTTTGGTCATAATTGAGAATAGGTCTAAGGTTTATAGCCCTCGTAACACACCAAGTGTTGCCAAATTGGGCTCGTCATCGTCTCGTAGCATTAATGCTTTACATGATGAGGCAAATGAAGAAAATCAATTTTTTGATAGATTTGCTAACCTTATGTCCCATTGGAAAGCTCAAGAAGCTTCGAATTCCGCTTCGGTTAAAGCGGTTTCTAAGAGTTGTTTGTCGTGTGGTGGAGCTCATGATCTTTCCGAGTGCATTACCGCGGATGGTAACACTTCGAGTGCTTATGTAGCCACGGGAACTTATAACCAAAACGGTCAAGGTTCCTGCCAAAATCAAGCTCCACCAAATCAAAATGCTAATAACTATCGAAACAACAACCAAGGTGGTAATTATCAAGGAAATCAAAGGAATTACAACAAGGGTAATTATCAAAGTGGAAATGGGCAAATTTCAAACCAAAACTAAAACCGTGATTTTCAAACTACGACTCAAGGTTTTCAAAATGATCACACCAAAAATCTTCAAGGAGAGTTTTTGAATTATGCTAAGGCAAACGATGCTAAGTTTGATAATATGCAACGTGAAATGGTTAGCTTAATATCCGAGTTGAAAAACGAGCTTAAAAACGAACTTGCTAATGAACTTAAGACTCATACTAATAAAATGGAAGGAAATGTTCAACGACTCCAACAAAATCAACAAAAAATGGAGCAAGGTCAACATGAGATTAAGTAAGAATTGTTAAAAGCGGATGCTAGGCAATCTAAGTTTGAAGACCGAATGGGAAAAATGTTTGAAGCTATCATGTGTAAACCTTCTTCTTCGGGTGGTCTTCCTACTGATACCATCGTGAACCCGAAAGGAGAGTTGAAGGTTATTACTACTCGTAGTGGTAAAACTTTCAAAGAACCCATTTCTCGTCCAAGTACTTCTATGGAGAAGGAAAAAGAGAAAGAACCCGAGGTGGTGGTAGAAAAGGAGCACATTCCAAGCCCACAAATTACCGCTTAAAACACACCTACGGTTGAACCAATACCAATCATGGAACCCGAGATTCCAAGGCCGATGCCTATGCCTATGCCCCAACCCACACCACCCTTACCTTACCCTTCAAGACGAGACAAGGAAAAGGCACAAGAACGAAATAATTATCAATTTGAACTCTTTATGAAAATGTTTCGTGACTTGAATTTTAATATAAGTTTTGCCGACGCCTTAGTCATGATGCCTCGATTTGCCGCGAACTTCAAAAGTATGTTGAATAACAAAGAGAAATTGCAAAAATCATTTAGTTGTTCATCGGTTTTTTTAAGTCGCATACCTCAAAAAGTCGGTGATCCCAGCAAGTTTTTAATCCCATGTGCTATACAAGACATGGAAGAATGCTATGCCTTGGCCGATCTTGGTGCTAGTATTAATTTGATGCCTCTTGAGATTTTTAAATCGCTCAATCTTCCCAATCTCACTCCTTCAAGAATGTCAATCGAAATGGCCGATCATTCTATGATTCTAGCTTGTGGAGTTGCCGAGGACGTCTTTGTGAAAGTTGGAAAGTTCTACTATCCCGTAGACTTTATTGTTGTTGATATTCCCATCGATCCTAAAGTTCCCTTAATTTTGGGTCGATCATTTTTGGATACCTCGAGAGCACTTATCGATGTGCATGCTAGGAAAATCACTCTTCGTTTCAATGAGGAAGAACTCGTCCTTAATGCAACTCAAAACTCCACACTTTCTCATGTGCATTCTATCACATATTTGTACAATGTCAATCCCATCAAAAACATTTGCAACAAGATTTCAAAAAGAGTTTTAGAAGTTGTTGAGAAAAATGAAGTTTCGTCCCCTCCGCCGGTGGAGGTTAAGAGTGTTAAGCCTACGATTCCAATTGTGAATGATTCTTTGGATGATGAATATGTTGATCCCGATGGGGGAGTTTTCTTTGTCGACAAACGTTTTGAAAACTTACCACCACCTTTACCAAAACGGTTTTCAAATGTGAGAATTTTTAGTGTGACTAACATTGCTTTAGAAACACCAAATATTTTTGACATAATTAAATCGGGTTTTCATAAGGAGAGTTTAAAAGATGAAAAATGAAAGGATTTTAAATTGAATTTAAAAGATTTTTCTACAACTCTAACTCCGTCATCACCACGTGTTTTGAGTGCTACCAGCTCGTCTTCTCCTTTTGACGATGCTTTGTGTGGACCTAGTGTGGGGGAATCCCCTTATGTTCCCTCCCCTTTCTCCACCGAGGACGAGATATTTGATCCTGGAATTGCTTATAAAGGGAAATCTTGGTCTTCCACCGATGCAATAAATGGAAAATCTTTTCATTTGATTGGTGCGAGTCTACCTCGAGTAGCTCAATGTTTTTATGACTTACCCATTGTCCCACCCTTCTATTTCTTCTCTCCTATTTTCTTGAAACCCTTTGGGTTTGTGTTGACACACGATGAAGTGGCGTTGATTTGTTTTTCCAATGAAAACGAGAACGCCATCTTCGATCCCGGTATTTTGCACCATCAAAGGACTTAGTCCTTAATACCGGTTTTTTTTTTGCCTTGTTTATCATGTAAGCCCCACCAAAAATTGACCATACCAAGATAATCCCTAAATGATCACATTTATGGGGATTCGAGTCGAGCTTTTGACTCGGTTATCAAAAACAAGGTGCCTCGTGGGGGAGACCCATGCTTATCCATGTACATATTATCGCTTTCTAATTAGTTTAATGTGAGGGGATTTGTGCCCTTCCAACCTTTGTTCCGTGGTTGTTTGTGAATTGTGGTTTTTAGATCATGATCTTCACGATTGGAGCCTCTCGTGTTCGTTTTATGGGAGCACTCGATCGTTTGCTTTGAAGAATTTCTCAATATCCAATTGATATATCCTTGATGTTCTAACCTTAGGTTATTAGCACACTTCATAAACGGCTATTAATTTATTGGTTACACCCTTTCCATGCTAGATTAGGCATTCGACTATGTCTCTAGTATGGGGATGTTTGCACCCCTAGACTCGAAACATTGAGGACAATGTTTAACTTTAGTATGGGAGGGTGAATAGATACTTGCCTTGCCAAACCTTCACGCTTTCCAAAGTTTATCTTTTTGTTTATCGTTTTGTTGCAAAATAAGGCTAAAAATGGCCAAATTTTAAAACTTTTCTCATGTTTCATAAGTGTTTGAAGACACGAATGTAGGTTTTCCGATGGCGAGAATAAGAGTAATTTTTTACTCGACCGTGCGTGTTGAGCACTTAGCTTTGGTTCCTTAACTACACATTAGGCTAAGTCTCTTAAATGAGGACGAGAAATGATAGAGTTAATTATAAGTTACTATGCTAAACGTAGAGTACTCGTATTCTTTCAAAAACTCATGTGTTCTCGTTGTTTGCTTATTCTCCCTTCGCTTGTAAATATTTTTTGCTTAATAAATATTGACTTAGCAGTTTAGTTAGGATTGTTGGGTTTCTAGTATTTTCTAGTAGCTTCCGTGTAATTAAATTGGGAAGACATTAAGGTATCGCCAGCGTCACGGTTTTGAAGTATTGGCACCCGAATAATCAAAAGCTTCACCCAATAATAAGATTTCAAGTGCTCACCTAAATCTAGCAAACAATTTGAACCCCCACAAGGCCGAAAAATCTATGCAAAATTGAAAGTGAATCAAGCCTTAATCTTCGAAGCTTTAAAGATCCAAAATACGCTTTAGCGTGAGGATATACGTCTTTGGCTAATAAAACCACCGATGAGGCGGATAATAAAAGGCAAGGCAAGACCGAAGTCATAATAAAAGCTTCACGGCGAAGTTGAATAAAAGATGGAGGTAAACCAAAGATAATAAGGCCCTTCCGTTAGGGGGCATATAAAAGTCTTGGTAATAAGTCTCATGTTCAAAACCGTTATAAAATCGTGTTTATCGATCCTTCTTGTCAACTTAATTTTTTGACATCGTTGTCTATTAGGAGGGGTTATTGATTTGATGGTCTTAGTTACACAGTTAGGACTCTATCTTTAGACCTAAATCTCTATTATCGCATAAGTCAACAATGTATCCTCGTGAAACATTCAAGACAAAATAAAATATAAGAGATACAACTTAGGAATAATGGGAGAACAAGTACGTGATTAGGGCATATGAGTAGTGTTAGCATTACTAACTTATAATAACAATGATCTCGTTACACGCTTGGCATGGAATTAGGGTGAAAATCGAGGACGATGAAATTATTTCTAACGAAGCATTCACGTGTTCTTATTCTATGAACCTAAACGTCCCATTTTGTGATGAAAATCATACATTATGTCTAAAACGCAAGTAGTAGTAATAGTAGTAGTGTAGCTAGTTTATCATTTCAATAAAGTGAATAAAATTAAATTTTGGAGGTGCTGCGATACTTTATTCTAGCATTACGTGAGGGCACGGCAATGGTTTATTATGGGGGAGTGATGAGACTGCTATTATACATAGTCTCATCGTCCAAATCGGGCTTAAAATGCATAAAATATCATTAAAACTGCCAAATATATGCTCGTGTTTGTTACTTGTGTATTTTAGGTACGGATATTGAGGAAATGACAAAAAGATCACAAGAATCATTCAAAAACGAACACGAGAAACGAAGCCGCACAATGAACCGTGCCCGAATATGGAATTTACAAAAATGCCGTTGAAGTTTTGAAGATTGGCAACTTTAGTCCCTTAATTTTTGAAGATTTATCAAGATTAGTCCTTGTAGAAATCAAGTTATGCAAGAATGGTCCTTGAGGAATGAAGATTGTACAAGTTTAGCCCTTGGGAATTGAAGAAATTACATTTGAAGTCCTTGATACAAGTATTAAAACATTTTGTGCCAAAAATGACAACTGCCCAAACTTGTTTTCAAAGGAAAAAGAGTATAATGTTGTTTGTTACAACATGAAGGAAACTTGAGGGGGCCAAACTGCCAAGACATCCAAACTCCTCCCATCCAATCATCCTGCCATGTCACCCACTCCACCCACTCACAGCCCTCCACTTCATCACCCCACCCACGTCACCCTTCCACTACTGAGTTTATTAAATAAACTCAGTCAAAACCCAGTCAAACCCCACACTAACCTTCCCTCCAAACACAAATTTTAAAAACATTTACCCACATTTCGGATCTAATCACCCCTTAATCCCAGATAAACCCTAAAAACCCCCAGACCCAATTGGACTAAAAACAAAGGGTTTTTGTCTTATCTACTCCAGATCACTAATTACCCTCACCCTCACCAAAACCCACACTCAAAACATGACCCTAGACCAACCCATGTGAGTGTAGGGCCCTCCCCTGCACGTCACTTTCTTCCTCAAAAACAAAAACCAACCAGATAAACGTCCCATATGGTTTCCTTGGCCCCTAAGTCCAAATAAACGTCCAAGATTGCTTGGAACATCACTAGCAACAGTTGTATCATCACATGCCAACCCCATTTGACCAAGATTCATTTTTTGAATTTGAAGACTCAAGGGCTATATTGGAAATTCATCATTAGGGTTTTATGCATTCTAGTAACTTCTGTAGCTCATTATATAAGAGCAATAGGGCTTTCATTCATCCTTGTTCCAGTTTTTCTAGCAAAATTCTTGTAATTCCTTTTTATGCAATATAAAGTGGGTATTTGTTTTAAAAATAGTTTTCCTTTTATGATTGATAAAAGTTGGTGTTTGTTTTAGCTAGAAAATCTGAGTTCCATAAGTATTTTGTAAACACTTTGTGTGTTTGAGGTTTCAAAAAGGTTTTTAGTTGGTTAAAATTTCAGAAATCCAAGCTTTCAAGGAAGTGAAAGTGGACTTGGATATTTGGATTTCTGAATTTGATCTTGTTTTAAAACGTATCCAAGTTTCAAGTTTTATAGGTGTGTTGATTTGTGAAAAGGTTTAAGGAGGAAAAATCAGAAAGTGCATTTTTTTGTCTGTTTATTGTTCTTAAAAGGTTCATTGGAGCTTGCTTGTTGTCCAAGGTTCAGCACAAGCCACCAGCTTGTGGGAGGTGACATAGCAGTCACTGAGGGACCTGGATGTAGGTCCCTCTAGGTAGCATTCTCATCCTTTGTTTTCAGTTTTAACTTTGGCAATTTATATGATTTGGTGAAAATGAATGTAAGGTGTTTAAATGTTGATTATCCTGTTTGTTCATGGTTGTTTAGGGTTGATTTGCATGTCTAGATAGGTTAGGATCAGTTTGAGTAGAGTGTGAAAAGATTTGCTTTGAAAAATTTGGTTTCTGAAATTTTAAGGGGTGTTTGGATTAGGGCTTATATTGGGGTAAAAGACTTCAACTTTGCTGATAAACCTGTTATATCCACTCACTAGGTTGCTAGTAGTTTGTATGTTAGTATTTTGTTTCTATTTGGTAGAAGAAATTCAAGATTGCTTGGTAAAAATTGAGAAAATAGCATAAAATCAGTAAAACCTCATTTCTGTCAGTTTTTGTTGAAATTTGTGCATCAAATTTGATAAACTGTTAAGTGATAGGTCATTATAGGGTTTGCTATAGCTTTCATGTCATTTTGTTGGATTGTGTGCTTGAATTGATCCCTTAAAATTCATTTTTGTGCAAGTGAAATTGGTCATCTGTTTATCAGTCAAACATAAGTAAGATCAGAAACTTTGTGGGGCCATTTGTGTGAAATTTTGCTAAGTGATTGCTTGTTTTTTGTGTGTAATTTGACTCCTTATACTCAACTGAGTATAAGGGTGCCTTTTTGTCCAAAAATAAGCCACCAAGTAAGCTCTCCTGAGCTTATAGGTCAACTGACCAAAATTTATAACTAGTAGTGGGAACAAACTTCCCACTAGTACTTCTCAAGTTGGTACTGCTACACAACAAGACAAAATCCTTTGCATGTCACTTTCAGAAACATAGAATTTTTGTCTTTTGTGGCTGAATTTGTGAATTAGACTTTCAAACTTGTGCCATTATTTTTCTAATTTTATTTTTGATTTTTCTGATTAATTAGATTTTTATTTACTGTTCATTTTATATTTTTTAGATTAAATAGTCATTTTTAATTACTTTTAAGTTTCTGTTTTTTGTCCTTTAGTGCAAAAAAGTAATATTTTTAGATTTCAAAAATTTTGTTAGATTAAAAAAAATAATTTAAGATTTTTGGTTTGAAAAGTTTTTACTGTTCATCTTTTTATCATTTTTTAGAATTAATTTAAGTTAATTAGGGTTTTATATTAAACTGTTTTTGTCTTTTAGTGGTAAATTTTATATTTTTCAAACTTTTTCAATTTTATACTATTCATTAGAGTAATTTAGGATTTTTAAAAGTGTCAAATTATTTTTAGCATTATTTTATTATTTTTTATAATTATTTTAGTTTTAAAATAGTTTTTAGTGATTTAAAAATAGAAAAATAGTTTTTAAAAATTAGGAAAAATACTTTTTAGTCTTTAGATAATATAAGTAAGTTATTTGTTCAATAAAATAATATTTTAGACATTTTGATTAATTATATTTAATTTTAGGGCTTTAATTAGCATTTTAAATTAAATATTTAATTAATAAAAGGTTTTAAAAATATTTTTATTGGATTTTTATTCTTATTTATATTATTTTAGACTTATTTTAGCTTTTAATTAATTTTTAGGTTTTAAAATTTTTAATTTTGTAGTTTTTACGGTTTTACGTAAACGATCTTTTCGTCTTAGCTCGATCTGACTTCGTAACCGTCATTTCTTTCTTATTTCTCTTTTCTTTTCTTCTCATAACAATAAAATCATCACTCCTCGAGAACGAACTCACTTCATTTAGGGTCATTCACACACGGTTTTCCTAAATCGTCGTGCTCACTTGCCCTATTTTGTTGCTCTTTTTCCTAAAAGGGTATACAAAAACTCTACATCAATGAACTTCAACAATTTGAAAGACTTAAGGTCTGGGAACTTGTTGACAGACCATACGACGTGATTTTATTGAATCTTCGTTGGATCTGGAAAAACAAGATGGATGGAGAAAACACGATCATCAAAAATAAATCTAGGCTAGTGGCTAAAGGGTATGGACAGAAAGAGGGTATTGATTTTGAACAATCATTTGCACCAGTAGCTCGTATGGAAGCAGTCAGGATTTCCTTGCTTATGTTGCACATAAGGGATTCACTGTCTATCAAATGGACGTAAAGACGACATTTCTTAACGGTCCTTTGAAGGAAGAAGTCTATGTCACGCAGCCGAAAGGATTCGTCAATCCTCTTTATCTTGACAAGGTGTATCGTCTCCACAAAGCACTTTATGGAATCAAGCAAGCTCTAAGGGAGTGGTACGATGAGCTCTCGAAATTTCTGGTATCCAAAGGTTTCTCAAAAGGTTCCATTGATCTAACTTTGTTCACTTATAAATATGGGGATGACATTTAGCTTGTGTAGATTTATGTTGATGACATAATTTTCGGGTCTACAAACCCAAAACTTTAAAATTGGTTTGAAAAAGTCATGCATGACAAATTTGAAATGTCTATGATGGGCGAACTAAAATTCTTTCTTGGAATTGAAGTTCACCAATCCCCAAGTGGTATCTTTATAAACTAAGCTAAGTATTGTCAAGAGATAATCAAAAAGCATGGTATGACTTCATGTGACCCCGTTGGGACACCATTATCAACCACATCGCTAGATGCTGACTTAGAGGGAAATGTCATAGATCAAACGAGATATCGTTCCATGAGCGGGTCCCTCATGTACTTGACAGCAAGCAGACCTGATATATCACATGCTACGTGTTATTGTGCACGATATCAAGCACGACCCACTGAAAAGCACCTCAAGGAGGTTAAACGAATCTTTCGTGTGGATTTGCTATCTATGATCCGGTGGTCTAATATGGTGGTATAGGGTGGTTGTAGCCATTGTTGAAAGAGAGACAGAAAGAGAGGTTGTGTGTAAAGAGAAAGAAAATGAATTAAGTGAAAAATGACACAAGCAACACCCCTCCTTGGAAGCTAAGGAGGGGTATATATAGTCACACACGCACCTTAAACTATACATTGAACCTAGTCTAGTCTAAGCGTGTGTGACTATGATAACTAATGGGAATTCTTAAATGTTGTCACATAAAGTGAGTTTCCAACAATCTTCCCCCATGGGACGACGTGTAAAATTCCTTAAAATATTTTTCCTAACAAGTACATAATGATAAGAACAAGAGCTTTCATGAAGCGTCCAGTGCTGATGAAGTCTTCTGAGGCCTTCGTCTTCAAAACGACTCATCTTTAAAGTAACTTGTAGAAGAAATACTGTAACGGCACGAGCTAAGTAACCCATACACTTCTGGTTAAGGAGAAGCTTCTGAATTAGCTTCCCCCTAATTCATGCCACATAAACTTGATGTAGAAGCTTTTAAATAGCTTCCCCCTAAATCGACAATCCTCGTAAGCAACTTCAAAGCTTTCAATAAAGCTTAGAATGATTAAGCGCACAGCGGAATCTAACAAGCAAATCCCATCATATAACATGATAACGTTGCTAAGAGGGACTGAAAGTAAGGGGTACACCAAGTAGATCAACAACTTTTCTTCTCACGCTTGAATAATTCTTCTGAATTTTTCTTCCCCCTGAGAGTTCAAGTTATGCATATGATTGTGGTGAATTACAACTCTTGTTTAGAAAAACAAAAGAGAGTAAATGAGCGGTAAATATTAAGTGATGATTTAGGAAAATGAAGCACTAATGACCCAATGAAGTTCGTTTCCCAAGGAGGTATATGTGTGTGAAAAACTTGTTAAATGTTTGTGATTAATGATTGGTTTAGAAGGGGATGATAAAAGAAGATGACGAAGACGTGAAAATAATACTACAACGACAAAACGTAAAACCGTAAAAACTACAAAAATAAAAATTAATTCTAAAAATTACCAAAAATTCACCAAAAATCAAACTAAATAAACTAAGAGTTTACCAATGATCAAAATTTTTTCAAACCTTTTAAATAATTAAATATTCAATTTTTTAATGCTAATTAAAGCCCTAAAAATCAAATAAATTATCAAAAAGCCCAAATAAAGGTTTTTCAATTGGTAAACCTCCAAAATGATCTAAAAAGATTAAAAACTACTTTTAGAAATTTTTAAACTAATAAAAACTATTTAAAATGATTTAAAAACTATTAAAACTTAAAATAATTATAAAAATTAATCTAAAAGTGATAAAATTATTCTAAAAGTTGCTAAATTCCTATTTTAATGTATTAAAGCTAAGAAAAATGTAAAAAGTTGGAAAATGTGAAATTTGAAAAATAATAATAAAATAATATTAAAATAATATTAAAAATCCAAAAATTATAAAAAATTCTAAAAACTTGCAAACTAGTTTATTTTAACCTAAATAATCAGAAAATCAAAGTGAAATGACCAGAATACCCCTGTTAGGCCCTCAAATGGGCCAAAACCAAAAACAGTCAACCTTAATGGGCTTTTTAGCCCAAAAAGTCAAACTTGGCCTAATTGACTTGGAAAAGCCCTATCCGACTCAAAATTTAATTCTAAGCACAAAACTCTAAAGGCCCAAAAGCTGAATGTGAGCTTATCACAGCTTAATAAGCAAACAGCTTATTCTTATTGGGCTTTTTAGCCCATTAAGCAATAAGCTAATGCCATAAGCTCTAATTTGACACACAACCTTCTTTTGGGATGCTTATGAGATCTGTAAAAAGAAATTTTGAAAAAGAACACTCAATAAGCCAGAAATAAGCAAAGTATTATTTCACTAAAAGACAAAATAGTCGTTTTTGAGAAATAAGGCACCTCAGGACTTGATTCAACTTGCAAAAGATCACAAATGGACTCAATAAGCCAAAACAATCAACAAAATTCCAATAAGCAAAACCAATAAGCCAGAATAAGCCAATAAGCACTTATGAAAAAGTCAATTAAGTTGGTTTTCTAGTCAAACCCTAAAGTCAACCCACCAAATGCTTCAGTATGAACAAATGGGTCAAATAATGAGAACCTATTACAAAATCCAAGTTGTTGCTGGTTAAAATAAGCTATTATAGCTTATTGATAAGCTGAAACCAATTTAACACTAGCAGTGGTAACCAGCAGGGGAAAGGAGTTCCCACTGCTTTGACTATTTGACTGAGCTTTTTAGAGAGTTCTAGTTGGATTCAATTGGAAACAAGGGCACCCTTGTGATCAGTGAACCACAAGGAGTCAATAGCAACAAGAAAATCCAAATTTGGTTCACACAATAAGCCACAAATGATCAAACAGTCACCAGGTCATGCACAGACATGGAAATAAGCAATTATGCACTTAATAAGCAGATTTAGCAAGAATAAGCCAACCAAACTCAACAGGATGCATACACAAGCTATATTAACTATGAATAAGCACAAATCAACTTATAACAAACACTGAATCAAAGTGAACAACAAGATCAAAGCATAAACAGTTACTAATAAGAACATGAACAATATGTAGACAAGTTTGCGGATCTATTTGACACTAGATCCAATTTCAAGCAGTCAAATCTCTTCTCCTGGTGTAATTAACTAAGGTTCAGCACTTGTTAGCCCTAGCCTAAGCTTAGATCTTGGTGTCCTCAAAATCCTAGCCAATTTTACCAAGTAACCAAGATTTTATACCCCTTTTTATGAATCAATGACTTTCAAACCTCAAAACCTGCAAACAGATGAACAATAGCAACCAAATAACAGATACTAACACTTGCAAACACAAAACCACCTCTTAGCAAACCACAAATCCAACTCATGCAGTTGATCCAAACACCCCTTAATCAACTACTTAGCAAAGAAACTTGTGATTTTTACTAATAACCTACTGATTTTAATGATCAAAAACACTTACTAGATAGCAACTAACAGAATCAAACTCAAAAATCACCATCACAAACACAAGAACACAAAATCAAAGCACCAAATCCAAAACAGGCAGTAACATGAAATTTTGAGAGGAAACTTAATCAAGAGATTATACCTGCCCTCCACAACATCCTAGGAGGGCCAGCTATGCTCCTTGGACCTTGTTCAACAACTCGAACAAGACCAAGGTACTTCAAAGAAGAAGATCAAAGCCTGCTGATGTTCAAAGTAGAACAAGGCTTTGATTATGATATGTCTTCAACACAAAACATCAAACAACTCAACCAATGGCTTAGAACTCTTCCCAGGCTTGGTGTCAACAAGCTTGAAGGAGCTCAAGGCTTATGGCTAAGGGTTAGTACACAATGATAACCAAAAATCAGAAACTAGGATTTCAAGGTTTTTGAACCTTGAAAACCTTATAAACCAAGACGTGCCTTAACCACAAGATTAAGGAAGGTCTTAACAATCAAATGGAACTCAGATTTAGGTTATTCTAACACCAACTTTTAATCAAATCAAAAAGAGAATTCAAAATTTTAAGAAATTCAAATTTTATTAACTTAAAAAGGAATTACAAAGATTGATAGCCTAAAACTGGAACAAAGGGACTCGCACATGTTGAGGTCTCCTTTTATAGGCAAATGCCTGGCTAAACACTATTCACAAACCCTAGCACTGATTTCCCTAAAATGCCCTTAAGTCTTCTAGATAATTCTTTGATGTGAGCTTTCCAAAGTGATCAAGGGCGTTCATTTTAGCTTTGGAATGAAGCAAGGATCCTTAGCTGTTGATTTGGACACGTAGGATGACTTGGAGGTTAAGTTGTCACATGATTGGTGGACGGGTATTTGGGGGTGGGGTCCATTGTGAGTGGGATTAAGGATTTTAGGGTTGGGATGGTTTTCTGCACATGTGAATCACTCATGTGCAAAGGTAATTGATTTTTACCCTAAGTTTAAGTTGAGTAAATTCTGGGTGGGTAAAAGGTGAATAGTGAAGTGTTTGATCCGAAATTGGGGGAAACAAAGGTGTTTGGCGCAATTTGCGTGTTTGAATGTTTCAGTGAACAATATTAGTCCTTGTGTTTTGGCCAAAGTTGTATAACACGTTTATTTTGCAAATAAACTCTTTCCCTTTGTAAACAACTTTCAGACTTTGGCAATTTTGGCACAAGACTTTTCCAAAAGGTTTAAAAGGGTTGTTTTTGCCATTTTAAGATAATTGAAGGATGATTTTGGACTTTTTTGATCTTCAAAGGTCTTCAATGTGTCTTTGGCTTCATGAGGGACCATTAATGACAATGTTGAATAGTTGAGGGACTAATCTTGCCATTTCTTCAAAGTAGAAGGACCTTTTGTGTAATTTTGACAAACTTAAGGGACCAAACTTGTAATTATGAATATACAAGGTTTTTAAGTGTCATTTCTTCATTCATTAAGGATCAATCTTGTATGTCTTCAAGTCTTCAAGGGTATTTGTTGAATAATTCATGATCTAGGGCCCGGTTCTTTGTACAGCTTGTTTCTCGTGTCTGTTTTTCCTTGTATCTTGTGATCTTTTGTCTTTTTCACAATATCCATACCTAAAATACACAAGTAAACAAACACAAGCATATATATGGTATTTTATGACATTTTTATGCATTAAAAGCCCGAAAAGAACGATGAGATCATGTATAAATGCCATCTCATCACTCCCCCATACTAAGCCATTGCCGTGCCCTCAGCAATGCTAGAATAAAGTATCTAAGCATCACCAAAGTTCAATTTTATTAACCTTTATTCAAGAGTAAGAGACTTGCAGCATACTACGAAGATGTGTAAAGACATAATGTATGATTTTCATCACGAAAGTGACTTTTAAGGTCAAAGAATAGAAATAAGTAAATGTCCCTTAGAGTAAACTTTGTCATCCTTGATTGTCATACATTCCATGCTAAGTGCAAAAACGAGATCATTGTTGGTACAAGTCACAATGCTAACACTACTCATACGTCCAAATGGTGTAATACTTTTTCTCCCCGCAATCCTAGTTATTATGAAAATAAATGGGTTACTAGCATTTTTTAACTATTTGTCATGGATCACAAGTGATTCATATTGACTTATTTGAGTAGTTATTAGTCCGAAAGCAAAGTATCACGATTTGATCGATAGTTAGCCGAAGGACAAAATCTTTTAAAACGGCTTCTCGTGTATCTCCTTAAGTTCATATCTTGGCATAACTCGTTTCACGATTTGAGACCTTTCTCGGACCAATATTTGGCATGTACTTCATACTTCAAATCTTGGGAAGACGTTCTTGAAATTATGGTCTTCTCTTCATATATTTGGAATTTCTTCACTTGACGTTTTTGAGAGATTCTTCATATTTGGACCACGACTTCATCATTTTTCTTCAATCTTTACTTTGGATTTTGATATACAACGATCCGCCTCCTTTTCGGACTTGGATATATTTATCCTCATACCTTGTAAGGGTCTTTTTGGATAGACTTTCTCCATGATCTTTAGGTGAGTAATTGCTTTTCGTCGTGTGTCTCGATCCTTCATATTGATTTAGGAATAATGATACTTCACATCATCTTGGATCTTTAGAAAAAATAGAGCTCCTCATGCCTTGTTAGGGCCTTTTTGGATGATCGCCAATCTTCGCGTCCCGCTTCAATAAGTTATGCCTTGGCTATGAACTCTATTCAACCCCGAGCAACTTTTAAACAATCTTGCGCTAGAGGCTAAGTAACCTTTCAAATCGTACGACCTTACTTATTGCAATTATGATTTATTCCTAATACATTGATCTTATGGGAAGAAAAAGCCACAATTAAAAACATATGAGTTTTTGAAAGAACATTTTCATGTTCTACGTTTAGCATGATCACTTGTCTAACTCTATCATCTCTCGTTCTTCACTATATAAAGACCTCTAATTAAAGAGACTCGTGAATACTTAGCCATGCAAGTCAAAATTAAGCCAAATTTGGATTAGCTTTCATTAAGACTATATCAAATCAAAGTTTTGGGTTTTCAAGCCACCTATAGGATCTTGCACTTTCTTGAACTTTTTCAAGTTTAGAGAATGCATTTTATAGTTCCCTTGATAAGTGACTTTCTAGGATCAATTATAGGAACTTGCGAAAAGTTCTTGTTCTTAACCCGTATGAGTTAAGACTTTCGCGTTTTAAAGCTCCCTATATAAAAGTCTAGCAAAACTTGAATTGAGCGGGTTAAGGAATGTAAATGGCTCCAAATTCCCATCAAGTCAAAAATTATCTCTTATTCTACCCAACGGAAAATATACATTCGTGTCTTAAAAACACTTATGAAAACTAAGAAAATTTTAAAATTTGGCCATTTTTAGCCTTATTAGCAACAACACAAAACATTGAAAGTTGGAGAGCGTGAGGGCGTAGCAAAGCAAGTACCTATTCACCCCCATACTAAAAGTAAACATTGTCCTCAATGTTTCGAGTCTAAAGGTGGAGCACCCCCATACTAGAGAAGAAGAGTCGAATGCTTAGGATCTAGCATGGAAAGGGTGATCAACAATATATCTAAAGCCGTTTATTAAGTATGCTAAAAGATAATTGTTAGAACGATAAAGGATATGTCATGGATTCGTGAAAAACTTCTTCAAGCAAACGATGGAGGCTCACATAAACGAACACGAGAGTCTTTAATCGTAGATGATGATGATGATCCAGATAACACAATCACAAACAACCACGAGACAACGAGTTGAAAGGGTACAAGTCCCCTTATTAGTGAATAGTAAGCATAAAGGATAAGCATGGGATCTCCCCCACGAGGCACCTCGTTTTTGATTACCGAGTCATGAGCTCGACTCGATCCCCTCAATGCTAATTATCATTGGGGAAGGTGACTTGGTCGAGGGCAACCATTGAAGGAATTTCCCCACCAAAGTAGTGCTTAAGCCTATGTCCATTCACCTTGAAATTAGGACCAACATCTTGAGCTAGCTCGATGGTCCCATATGGAAACACTTGTGTAATGGTGAACGGACCCGACCAACGAGATTTCAATTTCCCGGAAAATATCTTAAGTCGAGAGTTAAAAAGTAACACTTGATCACCAACGTTAAAAACCTGGTTTTTAATCTTTGAATCATGAAACTTTTTAGTCTTTTCTTTAAAAATTAATGAATTTTCATAAGCATTGTCTCTTAATTCATCCAATTCATTCAATTGTATTTTCTGGTGATCTCCCGCGGTCTTCAAGTCAAAGTTTGCATGCTTAAGGGCCCAATATGCCTTGTGCTCCAACTCAATGGGCAAATGACAATTCTTCCCATAGACTAACTTATAAGGAGTGCAACCGATAGGTGTCTTATTAGCGGTCCTAAAGGCCCATAAAGCGTCATCGAGTTTGTCGGACCATGAAGCACGGTTTTCTCCAATTGACCTTTCTAAAATCCTCTTCTAAGCTCGGTTCGAAACCTCGACTTGCCCACTCGTTTGCGGGTGATAAGCCGTAGAAAGACGATGAGTAACTCCATATTTCTTTAGAACCTTTTCGAATTGGTCATTACAAAAATGGGTTCCACGATCGCTTATAATAGCACGAGGGGTTCCGAACCGAGAGAATAGTTGCTTCAAAAACTTCACTACCACACGAGCATCATTAGTAGGCAAAGCCTTAGCTTCCACCCACTTAGAAATGTAGTCCACCGCGACGAGGATATATTTGTTGCCATGAGACGATGGGAACGGCCCCATAAAGTCTATTCCCCATATGTTGAAAATCTCACACACTTGAATTATGTTCTGCGGCATTTCATCACGTTGAGACGATTTTCCTTGACGTTGGCACGAATCACACGACTTCACAAGTGCGTGTGCATCACGATTGATAGAAGGCCAAAAGAAGCCGGCATCGAACACTTTCTTAGCCGTGAGATTAGCACCGTGGTGACAACCCGTGGGTCCCTCGTGACAAGATCTAAGGATATTAGAAGCTTCGGTACCAAACACACAACGTCGAACGAGTTGATCCGCATAAACCCGAAAGAGATAAGGGTCGTCCAAAAAATAGAACTTGACGTCACGAAAGAATTTTCGTTTTTGTTGTGTCATCATACCCTTGATTATGAAATTGCCCGCATGGTAATTTGCAATGTCGGCAAACCATGTGGTGGTGTCTTTAGAATTCACTACACCGAGAGTCTCGAGAGGAAATGTTTCGGTGATTTCCTTGTTCTCGAAAACATCTTTGTGAGGATCTTCTAGACGAGAGAGATGATCGGCCGCTAGATTCTCGGCTCCTTTTTTGTCAAGCATGGTGACATCAAATTCTTGGAGGAGGAGCATCCAACGAAGCAATCTCGGCTTAGCATCTTGCTTAGCTAAGAGATACTTGATATCTGAATGGTCGGTATACACGATGCTTTTAGTCAAGACGAAATAAGGTCGGAATTTCTCAAAAGCATAGACCACGGCAAGGAATTCCTTTTCCGTTGTGGTGTACTTTAATTGAGCCTCGGTCATCGTCTTACTAGCATAGTGGATAGGACGGAAATGTTTGTCATAACGTTGCCCTAAGACGGCCCCTATAGCATAATCACTTGCATCGCACATAATTTCAAAGGGTAATTCCCAATTAGGAGCAACAAGAATGGGAGCTTCGGTAAGTTTCCTTTTGAGAGTTTCGAAAGCTCTAACACAATCCTCATTGAAGTTAAAAGGAGCATCCTTCTCGAGAAGGGGTGTCATAGGTCGAGAGATTTTCGAAAAGTCCTTGATGAAACGACGATAAAAGCCCGCGTGGCCTAGGAAACTCCTAACTCCCTTAACGGTTTTGGGATGAGGTAACTTGGCGATGACGTCTACCTTAGCTTTATCGACCTCAATCCCCGCTTTCGACACCTTATGTCCTAAGACGATTCCTTGTTTACACATAAAATGACATTTTTCCCAATTAAGCACAAGATTGGTTTCTTCACAATGTTTTAACATTTGCTCGAGATTAGATAAACACGACGTGAACGAATTGCCAAACACCGAAAAGTCATCCATAAACACTTCCATCGACTTCTCGATCATATCGTGAAAAATCGCCATCATACACCGTTGAAACGTGCCCGGTGCATTACAAAGTCCGAAAGGCATCCTACGATAAGCGAACGTTCCATAAGGACACGTAAACATAGTCTTCTCTTGATCACGAGGGTCGATAGGGATTTGAAAGTAACCGGAAAAACCATCTAAAAAGCAATAGAATTCATTTCCCGCGAGTCAATCCAACATTTGATCCATGAAGGGCAAAGGAAAGTGGTCTTTACGAGTGGCGTCATTTAACTTTCAATAGTCAATACACACCCTCCAACCGGTCACAACACGAGTGGGAATTAACTCGTTGTTTTCATTAGGCACAACGGTCATTCCTCCCTTTTTAGGGACACAATGGATTGGGCTCACCCATGGGCTATCAGATATAGGATAAATCATTCCCGCGTCAAGGAGTTTAAGGACCTCCTTTTTAATGACATCGTGAATTTTGGGATTCACCCTTCTTTGAATTTGAATTGCGGGTTTGTAGTCCTCCTCCATTAAAATTTTGTGAGTACAAAATTTTGGGTCAATACCCTTAATGTCGGATATTTTCCACGTAATTGCCCCTTTATGAGCCTTAAGAACTTTCAAGAGCTTGGTTTTTTCATCATTAGCAAGACCTCTTGCAATAATAACCGGCAACTTTTAATCACCTTCCTAGAATGCATATTCAAGGTGAGAAGGAAGATCTTTCAATTCAAGGATAGGTGGTTCCTCGATTGAAGATTTTGGTTCAACACTCATAACTTCCATCGGCGGAAGAAATGGTGGAATAGAAGTATCATCACTAATCAACACCTCATCTTCATTGTCGATTTCATTTGAAGTGAGATCGCCTCCTTGGAATGGAGTGAGATTTGGTGTGGAATTATAATACTGGGTTTTTCACACCTCGTATCAAAGTTCAAGTTCGTTATAGTTCCGAATCTTTTCGAATTGAAAACCGGTCTTAAGTGCGACTCAATCGACTTTTGGTGAATCAAGAGAATGGTTTGGTTTGTTTGTTTTAAACTACTAGCAAATAATTAAAGTGTCGTTGAGTAAATTAAAGCTTTGACAAAATTAATCTTGAAGTTAATTTATGAAAATTCTTAATACTTAAAGCTTTGAAAACTTAAAAACTTGTAAGAAAACGATTCATGTTCATCGGAATACACCCAATAGCAACCATCGGAATATAACAGATCAATACTATCGCAATGACCATCTATCGGAAAGCCATCATCGCAATGATCCAGATCGGAATGATGTAAAAGGCTACTGTCGCAATGTCTATCTATCGGAATGATGTTATCGAAAAATGGGCAGCACTTCGTCTTAACCAAGTCCTTAAGACCCGTCGGAATACGCGATCGCAATATGCGATCGCAACCCAGATCGGAATAAGGAGGTTAACCAACTGATCGCAAAGTAAAACCCTAATGGGTTATTGCGATCGAAAACCAAAACCTATCGGAATGTTGAGCAAGCTGTCGGAATATGTGTCAAAACCCTAGGATTGCGATGGAAGGGAGCTGATTCCGAAATTTGTGGCAAGAGTGAATCTCAATAAGCAAACGCAATAAGCAAATCCAAACGGATCTTAAGCAATAAAAAAAACTTAAATTTAACACTTCTAAAACACAAAATTAAGAACTTTATGAAATGAACTTTAAACTTATTAAATCCTTTAGCAAAATCCGAGAATCAATAAGCTAAGATTCGAATAAGCCAATAAGCATTATGAGCTTATGACCTAAACGTGTAAAAGCTTGTGTGTAAACCAAAAGATCAAACCTTTAAACACGAAATCATAAAATCATACGAATGAAGTATGATATTCGGATCAAAAGTAAAATAAATCAAGAAATGAAGAATGAGAATAAGGATCAAAAGCTTAAGATAGAACTTTGATTAATGAAATAAGCAAGACAAAAGTGTTTAATCTTGAAAGATTAAAAGAAAAAGATGAACTAGTGAGAGAAAGTTTAAGACTTTCTCTCTCTAAAATCTAGAAAGAAACTAAAGAAATAAAAACTAGCTAACCCCCTCCTAATGTGATTAGGAGGGTATTTATAGGGAAGTGGGAGGCATGTGTGGTGCTTTCTTCTTTCTTTTTCTTCTCGACTCGATTTTAATTCTTCGTCTTTGTAGTCTCGGGATTTGAACTTGTCTTTTAATTTTCTTCTTCTATTAGACTTAAGTTCTTCGACTTCATTAAACTTCCGTCTTTAGACTTGTTCTTCGATAAATCTCCAGAATAGGTCTTGGACATCCGTTCTTTAAGCACTCTTGATCTTTTGACTTCGTCTTTTCCCGTTTTCTTCGATAAAAGCCCGTGAAAGCCCGTGTTTTCTTCCTTTTTCATATTTTGGTCCTAAAACACAATAAAAACACAAACCACGCATAATTCCGACTTTTACGACATAAATCACACGTTTTGGTCTTGTTATTATTGGAAATAACTGGTACAAGGATAAGTGTTTTCACACTTATTAAATCCCCTACACTTGACCATTGCAATGCCCTCATGCAATGCATTAATTTTAAGCACGGTTTACATTTCCCATCATAAATAACCCATCTTGGCCTTTATTAGATACTAAACATAAAAGATAGAAATAAATAAAGAAATTAAAAACTTACATTGGGTTTTGGCGGCCATGAACGTTTATCATCCTCAAGTTTCACGTTCCCCATACCAAGCTTAGAAACGAGATCATTGTTATTATAAGTTAGCAAACTATCACGAACTCATGTGGGCCAATTACTCACTTAGACTCCCTTATTCCTAGGTGTATCTCTTGTATTTTATTTTTGTCTTGAATGATCACAAGGATGCATTGTTTGACTTATTTCGATAGTTATTTAGTCCGAAAATAAGGTGAACGATTTAATCAATAGTTAGCTAAAGGACCAAATCTTTTAAAACTGCTTCTCGGGATATCAGAAAGTTCATATCTTGGCATAACTTGGTTCGCGATTTGAGACCTTTCTCTGGCCGATATTTGGCAGCGACTTCATACTTCGAATCTTCGAGAGACGTTCTTGAAATTATGGTCTTCTCTTCATAATAGGAATTTCTTCACTTGAAGTTTTTGAGAGATTCTTAATCTTTGGACCACGACTTCTTCATTTTTCTCCAATCTTTATTTTGGACTTTGATATACAACGATCCGCCTCCTTTTAGGACTTGGATCTATCTATCCTCATACCTTGTTAGGGTCTTTTCGGATAGACTTCTCCATGACTTTTGGGGAGTTCTTGCTTTTCGTCGTATGTCTCGATCCTTCATATTGATTTTCGATAAATGATTCTTCACATCACTTTTGGATCTTTAGCAACAAAATGTAGCCCTCATGCCTTGTTAGGGCCTTTTCGGACTCGCCAATCTTCGCGCCCCGCTTCATAAGTTATGCCTTGGCTATGAACTCTCGTCATTACCGAGCAACTTTTAAACGATCTGGGGCTAGAAGCTAAGTAACTTTTCAAATCGTACAACCTTACTTATTAGCAGATTAATTTATTAACAAGCGGAGGGAGAATAGGCTCATAATTAACTCACATAAATTCACGAAAGAATACCGAACTTATAATTGACTCTATCATCTCTCGTTCTCCACAGTTTAAAATCTCAAGTAATGAGACTCGTGGATGCTTAGCCTATTAAATCAAAGTTTCGGGTTTTCGAGTCGCCTATAGGATCTTGCAAATTCTTAGACTTTTTCAAGTTTAGAAATCGCATTTTAAAGTTCCCTTGATAAACGACTCTCTAGGATCAATTATAGGAACTTGCGAAAAGTTCTTGTTCTTAACCCGCGAGAGTTGAGACTTTCGCGTTTTATAGCTCCCTATATAAAAGCCTAGCAAAACTTGACTTAAACATGTTAAGGATACTAGCTAGAGTAAACTTAGGCAAGTAAACTCGGGTTGAGTCAAAAGGTTCACGACTAAAAAATCTAAAACCACTTATTTGAAAATTTATTCTAGTAAAGGAAACATAACAAAGGCAAATACAACTATACAACTAGGCCAAAATAGATTAAAAATTTTGAAAAGTGTCGAAAAATCAAATTTTCCGGTTAAAATGAGGGCAAATTCATGGAAAAGACCACTAACTTCGATAGAAGTCCCCCCTACACTTGAGATAAACATTGTCCTCAATGTTTAAGCATGTGGGAGTAAACTTCCCGACACTTAGGACATTGTGCACTTTGTTTAAATCTTGCTAAGGAAAAGACGACTAAAGTGAATTCAATGTGAACATATAGAATATGAAATATTGAATCACAAGAGTTTAGGATAGAACCGGGAAGATGGAAAACATGGTATCACGGTTTGTCAAAAGTCATCAAGATGCTCTCTGAAGCTTTAATCCCTGCACATCACAAGAAACAAGACAACAAACATATGCGGGGCTCCCCCTACACTTATTGTAAAAGCAGTAAAAGATAGAACACGGGTTGCCTCCCGAGAAGCGCTTGTTTTTGATCACCGAGTCATGAGCCTGACTCGACCCAATTTTAGTTCATGGGGAACGTGGTGAGGGATGGAATCATCTCCTGAGAGATGTCCTCACCAAAGTACAGCTTCAAACGCTGGCCATTCACCTTGAAATTGGGCCCATTTGGCTGAGAAAGCTCAATGGTCCCATACGGAAAGACTTTGGCGACGGTGAATGGACCAGACCAGCGGCTCTTCAACTTGCCAGAGAAGATCTTCAACCGAGAATTAAAGAGTAGAACGTGATCTCCAACGTGGAACTCTCGGTTCTTGATTTTAGCATCGTGGATCATCTTCGTCTTCTCCTTGTAGATCAGCGAGTTCTCATAAGCTTCATTCCTCAATTCATTTAGCTCGTTGAGTTGAACCTTGCGATGATCACCGGCTTTAATGATGTCGAAGTTCGCCCACTTCAAGGCCCAGTGCGCCTTATGTTCCAGCTCGATGGGTAGGTGGCAAGCTTTCCCGTACACAAGACGATAGGGTGTACAACCGATCGGGGTCTTGTAAGCAGTACGAAAAGCCCACAGAGCATCATCTAACTTATCGGCCCACGCGGCACGATGCTCTCCCACAGTACGCTCCAAAATTCTCTTCAAGCCACGATTGGAAATTTCGGCTTGCCCATTGGTTTGGGGATGATAGGCGGTGGAAAGACGGTGATTGACACCATACTTTGCCATGACTCTTGCAAATTGATCGTTGCAGAAATGAGTCCCGCGGTCACTGATGATAGCACGAGGAACGCCAAATCGAGCGAAAAGCTGCTTCAAAAAGTTCACAACCACCCTCGCGTCATTTGTAGGAAGAGCCTTAGCTTCAACCCATTTAGAGACGTAGTCGACGGCGACGAGGATGTACTTGTTCCCTTTGGATGATGGAAATGGCCCCATAAAGTCGATGCCCCATACATCAAAGATTTCACATTCCTGTATGAAAGTTTGAGGCATCTCATCCTTATGTGTGATCTTGCCCTGACGTTGGCAAGCATCACAATGCTTAACCATTTCGTGAGCGTCACGATAAATGGTGGGCCAGTAGAATCCAGAATCAAACACTTTCTTAGCGGTGTAGTTGGGACCAAAGTGACCACCGGTGGGTCCTTTGTGGCAAGCTTGAAGAATGTCAAAAGCTGCCGGTCCGTCAACACATCGACGAATAATCAGATCAGCACACTGTTTGAATAGATAAGGGTCATCCCAAAAGTAAGTCTTAACATCGTTCAAGAACTTCTTCCTTTGTTGGGATGTTAACCCTTGGATGAGAATACCACCCGCTAAGTAGTTTGCAATGTCTGCAAACCACGGGGTGCCATCAAGATTGAGATTTATAGACATTAGAGTCTCCAGGGGGAAAGAGTCATTGATCTCTTTGTTCGGATGATCCCCCTGATATGGATCCTCAAGTCGACTCAAATGATCCGCGGCTAGGTTTTCGGCTCCCTTCTTGTCACGAATTTCAATGTTGAATTCTTGAAGGAGCAAAACCCAGCGAAGAAGTCTTGGCTTAGAATCGTTCTTTGTCATCAAGTACTTCAACGCGGAATGGTCCGTGTATACGATGGTGGTGGATAAAACAAGATAGGGGCGAAATTTCTCAAAAGCATAGACAACAGCTAAAAGCTCTTTTCGGTTGTCGTATAATGCAATTGAGCCCCCGTCATTGTTTTGCTAGCGTAGTGGATTGGTTGGAAGTGTTTATTCACTCGTTGGCCCAAAACCGCACCAATAGCAAAGTCGCTAGCATCGCACATCAATTCAAAAGGCAGCTCCCAATTTGGGGTGACCAAGACCGGTGCCTTAGTTAGCTTATCCTTGAGAAGATTGAAGGCTTCGAGACACTCTTTAGAAAAGATAAAAGGAGTATCTTTTTCTAAGAGGTGGGTCATCGGGCGAGCGATTTTAGAGAAATCCTGAATGAATCTACGATAGAAGCCCGCATGACCCAGAAAACTTCTCACACCCTTCACGGTTGAAGGTGGAGGTAATTTGGCTATGACATCAACTTTAGCACGGTCAACTTCAAGACCGGCTTTAGAGATTTTGTGTCCTAGCACAATGCCTTCTTTTACCATAAAATGGCACTTTTCCCAATTTAGAACAAGGCGAGTGTCTTCGCACCGCTTAAGCATACGTTCCAAATTGGCAAGGCAAGCAGAGAAGGAATCCCCGAAGACCGAGAAATCATCCATGAAGACTTCCATGGTTTGCTCAACCATGTCATGGAAGATAGCCAACATGCACCTTTGGAAAGTCCCGGGGGCATTGCATAAGCCAAAAGGCATTCGTTTGTAAGCAAAGGTGCCATAGGGACAAGTGAATGTTGTCTTCTCTTGATCTTGGGGATCGATGGGTATTTGAAAATAACCCGAGAAACCATCCAGAAAGCAGTAATATTCATTACCAGCTAGACGTTCAAGCATTTGGTCCATAAAAGGTAGAGGGAAATGATCCTTTCTCGTGGCATCATTGAGTTTGCGGTAGTCTATACAAACTCTCCACCCAGTAACGAGACGGGTAGGAATCAACTCGTTGTTTGCATTGGGCACAACGGTTATACCACCTTTCTTAGGCACACAATGGACTGGACCAACCCACGGTGAATCCGAAATAGGGTAAATCATACCCGCATCAAGAAGTTTGATAACCTCTTTTTTGATGACTTCATGGATTTTAGGATTCACCCTTCTTTGGCTTTGAATTGTGGGCTTAAAGTCGTCCTCCATGAGAATTTTATGTGTGCAAAAGTGAGGATCAATTCCACGGATGTCCGAGATTTTCCAAGCGATAGCTCGTTTATGCTTCTTCAACACAGCGACAAGTCGGGCTTTTTCGTCTTCTTTCAGATCCTTTGCGATGATGACCGGTAGCTTCTCGTCGTCTTCCAGGAAAACGTACTCAAGATGAGGAGGTAGGTCCTTAAGCGCAAGAGTAGGAGGAGTCACGATAGATGGTGAAACTAACGATGGATCATCATTAGGCACCTCTTTAGGAGCAGGAGGAGAGAACGGGTCCTCATTAAGAAGTCTCTCAATAGTACTAATGTCTTCATCCCAATTGGTGGACAAATTATCATACTTAATATCGAGAGGACCCAAGCTAGCTTCGAAGTCATCCAAGTCACTTTCTCCGAAGGGAGTCAATGCTGGAGCAATTGAGGCAACGGTCTCAACATTGGGTAGAGAAGAAGGAATACTTTTGCAAGCATCATGAAAATGTTCTTCACAAGCCTCATCGAGAACATCAATAGCATTAACACTCTCATATGAATAAGGTTGCTTAGAAATCTTACCCATGTTGAAGACAATTTGATCGTCACCAACTCTCATAATTATTTCGCCTGCGGCTACATCAATAAGAGTGCGACCGGTCCTCAGAAAGGGACGTCCAACGATTAGTGGAACACGGGGATCCATCTCGTAGTCAACGACAACAAAATCCGCCGGGAAGGTGAATTTATCAACGCCAACAAAGACATCTTCGGCTATCCCCACTGGATACGCAACCGTACGGTTAGCTAATTCCAAAGTCATTTTGGTGGGGACTAGCTCGAGGAGAGATAATTGCTTCCAAACACTTAAAGGCATTAAGTTTATACTGGCACCTAGATCGGCTAGGGCCATGCAATTCTCTACTCCCGGGAAGTTGCAAGGAATCAAGAAGCGACCCGGATCACCAAGTTTGGTGGGCAATTTCCTTAAGAGCACGGCAGAGCAATTCTCATTAAGGTGGGTCTGAGCAATGTCAAGAAGCTTTTCTTTATCACTTAAAAGATCTTTAAACATCTTAGCGTATTTGGGCATATGAGCGAGAGCCTCGGCAAAGGAGATGTTAAAATTCAATTGTTTGAACATTTTAAGGAAGTTCGAAACCTGAATATCATCCTTGCTCTTTTGCTTCTCTTTCCTCAACCTTGAAGGATAAGGTATATTGGATGAAGAAGAAGGCTTTAAGGGAGTAGGATCACTCACAACCACGGGTGGTGGGGAAATGGGGATAGAAGGTGAAGGAGGTGGGGAAAGTTGCTCTTTTTCCTTGTTCACAATCACCGGTGGAGGTGTAGGAAGCTCGGGTTCCATATAACCTTTTCCACTACGAGTGGTGATTGCTTTCATCTCCCCTCTTGGATTCGCAACGGTATTACTCGGAAGAGTACCCGAAGAAGAGGATTGATTACTTTGGATGAGCGAACCAATCATATCACGAAGGTGAAGAGCTTGATTGTTGAAAGAGTTTTGCATGTTGGCATTAATATCATTGCTGTGTTTGGCCATATCATTCCTTAGCTCGGCTCTAATATCACTCCCTTGTTTCACCATGTCATTCTTCAAGTTGACAAATTGGCTCTGAAGATTCGTCACCATCTCACGATTAGTCTTCATGAACGTCTCGACGTCTTGACTTACGGCCATCGGTTGATTGAGAGGTGGAGCTTGAGAATTTCCTTGAGTTGGGTATGGGTTTCTTTGGGATTGATATTGATTTTGAGCACGAGGTTGGGATTGGTTGTTTCGGTTGTAGCTTTGTTGTTGGTTTTGGTTTGCAGGAGGGAAACCGGGAGGAGCAAGATAATTGTTGGAACGATAACTTAGCAAGTTACGGTCTCCTTGAGGGCGAGCTTGATAGCCTCCCGTGGAATAAGTACCATACGCTGCGTTAACGTCTTCAGAATAATTGCCGTGAGTAGAAGGACACTCATTGTAGGAATGAGGACCACCACATGTGTCACAAGAAAGAGCAACGGCTTTAGCTTGTTGAGTTTGGTTAGAGGTCAAAATTTGGAGACTTTTGTTGATATCAAGAAGAGCACGTTCCAAAACAGACGAGTTGGTGGTGGAAGAAGTAGATGAAACATTGACTCTCTGATTAGATCTTGAGGATGCGGAAGAATCCCAATTGTTGTGGTGAGTGGTCATGTTTTCAATCAACTCTCGACACTCCTCCGGTCTCCTTTTCATAAAAGTACCACCGGCGGCGGCATTGATCGTGTCACGATCACGAAAAGTGAGACCATTGTAGAAGGTGTCAATGAGAGTGACGGGGAGCATATTGTGATTAGGACAGCGGTCGATCAAATCATTGTAACGTTCCCAAGCATCGAAAAGCGATTCATCATTCTCTTGCATAAATCCACTGATTTGGTTACGAAGGCTAGTGACCATGGATGGGGGAAAGTAGCGCGACAAAAAACGTTGAGTCATGTCGTTCCATGTATGAATAGAATTCTTAGGAAGACGGTCAAACCATTTTTCGGCATGGTGAGAAAGTGAGTGTGGAAAAAGTTGAAGGCGAAGGTCATCCATAGAAACACCGGGGCACTTCATGCTTTGGGTAATGGTAATGAATTTGTCGAGGTGTTTGTTGGCATCATCATCCGGAATTCCACGAAACGGGTTCGTTTGCACTTGTTGTATCATGTGATGCTTCAACGAAAACTCCTGAGCCGTGACGTGCATTGGCGCAATCGGGCCTCCGCGTCCATTCATGGTGGGTTGACACAATTCCTCCATGGTTCGTAAATCAGGTAGAAGGACATTGTTGTTGTTGTTATTGTTGTGGTTGTTATTCAAATTATTTTGAGGTGGGTGATTATTGTTGTTGTTAACACCAGCCATATCTAAATCTTCACGATTCTCGGGCTCAGAATAGTTTGTAGATCTAGTACGCATGCACCTGCAGAAGAAAAATATACACAAAGAGAATATCTATATAATATTTTTGATTTTTATAGGTTTTTTAATGTTTTTGTATTTTTGAAAAGTTTTATAATTTTTATGGATTTTTGAAAATTTTTGAAGCGAGGAAAATAACGTTCAAAGAACGGATCCCAAAATTCAATGCGTCTCTCACTAGAAACCGTTTATCTTAACGAAAAGAGCCGGCAGCGGCGCCATTTAATACTGGGTTTTTCACACCTCGTATCAAAGTTCAAGTTCGTTATAGTTCCGAATCTTTTCGAATTGAAAACCGGTCTTAAGTGCGACTCAATCGACTTTTGGTGAATCAAGAGAATGGTTTGGTTTGTTTGTTTTAAACTACTAGCAAATAATTAAAGTGTCGTTGAGTAAATTAAAGCTTTGACAAAATTAATCTTGAAGTTAATTTATGAAAATTCTTAATACTTAAAGCTTTGAAAACTTAAAAACTTGTAAGAAAACGATTCATGTTCATCGGAATACACCCAATAGCAACCATCGGAATATAACAGATCAATACTATCGCAATGACCATCTATCGGAAAGCCATCATCGCAATGATCCAGATCGGAATGATGTAAAAGGCTACTGTCGCAATGTCTATCTATCGGAATGATGTTATCGAAAAATGGGCAGCACTTCGTCTTAACCAAGTCCTTAAGACCCGTCGGAATACGCGATCGCAATATGCGATCGCAACCCAGATCGGAATAAGGAGGTTAACCAACTGATCGTAAAGTAAAACCCTAATGGGTTATTGCGATCGAAAACCAAAACCTATCGGAATGTTGAGCAAGCTGTCGGAATATGTGTCAAAACCCTAGGATTGCGATGGAAGGGAGCTGATTCCGAAATTTGTGGCAAGAGTGAATCTCAATAAGCAAACGCAATAAGCAAATCCAAACGGATCTTAAGCAATAAAAAAAACTTAAATTTAACACTTCTAAAACACAAAATTAAGAACTTTATGAAATGAACTTTAAACTTATTAAATCCTTTAGCAAAATCCGAGAATCAATAAGCTAAGATTCGAATAAGCCAATAAGCATTATGAGCTTATGACCTAAACGTGTAAAAGCTTGTGTGTAAACCAAAAGATCAAACCTTTAAACACGAAATCATAAAATCATACGAATGAAGTATGATATTCGGATCAAAAGTAAAATAAATCAAGAAATGAAGAATGAGAATAAGGATCAAAAGCTTAAGATAGAACTTTGATTAATGAAATAAGCAAGACAAAAGTGTTTAATCTTGAAAGATTAAAAGAAAAAGATGAACTAGTGAGAGAAAGTTTAAGACTTTCTCTCTCTAAAATCTAGAAAGAAACTAAAGAAATAAAAACTAGCTAACCCCCTCCTAATGTGATTAGGAGGGTATTTATAGGGAAGTGGGAGGCATGTGTGGTGCTTTCTTCTTTCTTTTTCTTCTCGACTCGATTTTAATTCTTCGTCTTTGTAGTCTCGGGATTTGAACTTGTCTTTTAATTTTCTTCTTCTATTAGACTTAAGTTCTTCGACTTTATTAAACTTCCGTCTTTAGACTTGTTCTTCGATAAATCTCCAGAATAGGTCTTGGACATCCGTTCTTTAAGCACTCTTGATCTTTTGACTTCGTCTTTTCCCGTTTTCTTCGATAAAAGCCCGTGAAAGCCCGTGTTTTCTTCCTTTTTCATATTTTGGTCCTAAAACACAATAAAAACACAAACCACGCATAATTCCGACTTTTACGACATAAATCACACGTTTTGGTCTTGTTATTATTGGAAATAAGTGGTACAAGGATAAGTGTTTTCACACTTATTAAATTAGCAAGAATCGGATCCAAAATAGTGGGATTGCCACTTGACAAGCTATCTGAAAAACCTAACACTTCTTATGAAAACTCATCGCAAACCACATCAACGATGTCAATGTGATTGATGGTAGCGATTGCATAAACATGAGAAGGTTTCGAGTTTTGAGTAGCGTTTATAACAAGTTCCTCTTCGTTGAATCTCAAAGTGATAGTTCTCGCATGAACATCGATAAGCGATCTCGAAGTGTCTAAAAATGAACGACCTAAAATTAGAGAAACTTGAGGATCCGCGGGGATGTCAACTACTATAAAATCAACGGGATAGTAGAACTTCCCCGCTTTCACGAAAACATCTTCGGCTACTCCACATGCTAAAATCGTAGAATGATCAGCCATCTCGATAGACATGTTCGAAGGAATAAGAGCCGGAAGCGAAAGCGATTTCCAAATGGAAAATAGCATCAAATTAATGCTCGCACCAAGATCGGCCAAGGCGAGGCATTCTTTCATATCTTGTATGTCACGAGGAATGAGAAACTTTCCGGGGTCATCAACGTTTTCCGGTATGCGGTTAAGATAAACCGAAGAACAATTAGAAAGCTTTGAAAGCTTTTCCTTATCGCTCATCATACTTTTAAAAGTGGAAGCGAAACGAGGCATATATAACAACGCGTCGGCTAAACTCACATCAAAATGCACTTGTTGAAACATTATTATAAAAAGCTCGATTTGTTGTTTGTTACGTTCTTGCAATTTCTCTTTGTTTCGTCTCGAAGGGTAGGGTAAAGGTGGTGTGGGTTGGTCATTATGCAACGGCCTTGGAAACTAGGGTTCCACAATTGGTATTGGTTCAACCGTAGGTGTGGTATGAGCGGTACTTCGTGGGATTGTAATGTGCTCCTTTTCGACCATCACCTCGGGTTCTTTCTCGATTTCCTTCTCCGTAGAAGTACTTGGACGAGAGATTGGTTCTTTGAAAGTTTTACCACTTCGTGTAGTAATAACCTTCATTTATCCCTTCGGGTTTGCAATGGTATCACTAGGAAGACCACCCGAGGAAGAGGGTTTACACATGATTGCTTCAAACATCTTCGCCAATCGGTCCTCAAATTTTGATTGCCTAGCATCCGCTTTTAATAACTCTTGCTTAATCTCATGTTGTCCTAATTCCATCTTTTGTTGGTTTTGTTGAAGACGTTGGACATTTCCTTCCATTTTGTTTGCATGAGTTTTAAGTTCATTAGCAAGTTCATTTCTAAGCTCGTTTTTCAACTCGGATCTTAAGCTAATCATCTCACGTTGCATGTTATCAAATTTAGCATCATTTGCTTTAGCATAATCCAAAAATTCTCCTTGAAGATTTTTAGTGTGAGCATTTTGAAAACCTTGTGTAGTGTTTTGAAAATCACGGTTTTGGTTTTGATTAGTGACTTGTCCATTCCCACTTTGATAATTCCCTTTGTTGTAGTTACGTGAATTGCCTTGGTAATTACCACCTTGGTTGTTGTTTCGATAGTTATTAGCATTTTGATTTGGTGGAGCTTGATTTGGGCGGGAACCTTGACCGTTTTGGTTGTAAGTTCCCGTTGCTACATAAGCACTCGAAGTGTTACCATCCGCGGTAATGCACTCGGAAAGATCATGAGCTCCACCACAAGACAAACAACTCTTAGCAACCGCTTTAACCGAAGCGGAATTTGAAGCTTCTTGAGCTTTTCAATGGGACATAAGATTAGCAAATCTATCAAAAAACCGATTTTCCTCATTAGCTTCATCATGTAAGGCATTAATGCTACGAGACGATGACGATGATAACGAACCCAAATTGGAAACACTCGGTGTGTTACGAGGGCTATAAACCTTAGATCTATTCTCGATGATTTGTAAAGCCTCATTGGTCGTCTTAGACAAAAAATTACCACCCGCGACGGCATTCAAATAATCTCGTTCATGATCATTAAGCCCATTATAAAAAGTATCAATTTGATGTAATTCCGAAAAATCATGGTGTGGACATTCATGTAACATTTCTTTAAAGCGTTCCCATGCCATTGAAAAACTTTCATTATTTCTTTGCACAAATCTTGAAATCTCATTTTTCAAATGTTTTGTTTTAGATGGTGGAAAAAACTTGTTCACAAACTTAGAAACGAGATCACCCCATGTCAAAATCGAATTTGGCGGTTCTTTCTCAAGCCAAATTTTTGCGGGTCCATCTAACGAGTATGGAAACAACATCATCTTAATGACGTCATGTGGAACATCCTTAAACTTGCTAGTAGCGGTGAGACGGTTAAAATTCCTAATGTGATAGTGCGGGTTGTCTTTCTCATGACCTCTAAACTTATTTGCTTGCAACATCGACATTAAACCCGTCTTAATCTCGAAATTCTCCGCAAGAATGGCGGGAATCACAATGGCCTCTCTAAAACCCTCGGTGGGTGCTTGTAGCAACTCCATCATAGTACGATTAGCCATGACGACTTCTTGTTCTACAATAGGTTCAACAATTGGAGGTTGTTCAAAAATCAACGTCTCTTGATTGGCTTGCTTTTGAAGACGTTTACGAGCTCGTTTTGCTTGATTACGAGTGATCATAAACTTCACGAAGAATGGTAGGTGAGCAAAGAAGATTCTTTTTGGGTGTTTTGTGAATTTTCAAATTTTTTTTGTGTTTTTGATTGTATTTAATTTTTTTTTTTGGATTTTGGTTGTATCTTCGTAGACAACAATCTACAAAATCTCTCCTCGAATCAAACTCTTGATTAAAGAAGCCTCAAAGGAATGAAAACGATCACGTGGAGTGAACGTCTTCGAATGACTTTAGAACTTTGGTGAAAACCAAATTGTTCAAGAGGTTTTAATCACAAAGAAACCAAGCAAATATATTATACGTAATAATACTTTGGGCGGCAAAACCCTCGATTAGCCTTAAATCTCAAAATACTCACAAGCAAGCGGGGAAACGAGGCGGCGCGAAGCACTTAAGAGCCTTTTTCCTTAGGGTATATTTTATAATACCCGCCTTATACCCACCTTATAGTTTGTATTTTTCAAAATCGAGCTTCACGAAAGTATTTATCTATTTTTGCCTTTTTCTTTTTGTTTGAGATTCGAATACAATAATTAGGAGATCAAATCCCAATTAAGGTTATGTTTTCACACTTTTGGAGATATTGTTTATTTGTTGTGATACTTAATACAATATAATAATAATATTTTCACAAGAAAAACCAAGAAAACCGATAATACGTATTAGTAGAGTTCTACTAATACAAATACTATTTATGGTTAATATTAAAAACAACAATGCAAATTAATCACGACACACCTCCCCGGCAGCGGCGCCAAAATGATTGTGGTAAATTACAACTCTTGTTTAGGAAAACAAAAGAGAGTAAATGAGCGGTAAATATTAAGTGATGATTTAGGAAAATCAAGCACTAATGACCCAGTGAAGTTCGTTTCCCAAGGAGGTATTTGTGTGTGAAAAACTTGTTAAATGTTTGTGATTAATGATTGGTTTAGAAGGGGATGAGAAAAAAAGATGACGAAGACGTGAAAATAATACTACAACGACAAAACGTAAAACTGTAAAAACTACAAAAATAAAAATTAATTCTAAAAATTACCAAAAATTCACCAAAAATCAAATTAAATAAACTAAGAGTTTACCAATGATCAAAACTTTTGCAAACCTTTTAAATAATTAAATATTCAATTTTTAAATGCTAATTAAAGCCCTAAAAATCAAATAAATTATCAAAAAGCCCAAATAAAGATTTTTCAATTGGTAAACCTCCAAAATAACCTAAAAAGATTAAAAACTATTTTTAGAAATTTTTAAACTAATTAAAACTATTTAAAATGATTTAAAAACTGTTAAAACTTACAATAATTATAAAAATTAATCTAAAAGTAATACAATTATTCTAAAAGTTGCTAAATTCCTATTTTAATGTATTAAAGCTAAGAAAAATGTAAAAAGTTGGAAAATGTGAAATTTGAAAAATAATAATAAAATAATATTAAAATAATATTAAAAATCCAAAAATTATAAAAAATTCTAAAAACTTGCAAACTAGTCTATTTTAACCTAAATAATCAGAAAATCAAAGTAAAATGACCAGAATACCCCTGTTAGGCCCTCAAATGGGCCAAAACTAAAAACAGTCAACCTTAATGGGCTTTTTAGCCCAAAAAGTCAAACTTGGCCCAATTGACTTGGAAAAGCCCTATCTGACTCAAAATTTAAATCTAAGCACAAAACTCTAAAGGCCCAAAAGCTGAATGTGAGCTTATCACAGCTTAATAAGCAAACAACTTATTCTTATTGGGCTTTTTAGCCCATTAAGCAATAAGCTAATGCCATAAGCTCTAATTTGACACACAACCTTCTTTTGGGATTCTTATGAGATCTGTAAAAAGAAATTTTGAAAAACCACACTCAATAAGCCAGAAATAAGCAAAGTATTATTTCACTAAAAGACAAAATAGTCGTTTTTGAGAAATAAGGCACCTCGGGACTTGATTCAACTTGCAAAAGATCACAAATGGACTCAATAAGCCAAAACAATCAACAAAATTCCAATAAGCAAAACCAATAAGCCAGAATAAGCCAATAAGCACTTATGAAAAAGTCAATTAAGTTGGTTTTCTAGTCAAACCCTAAAGTCAACCCACCAAATGATCCAGTATGAACAAATGGGTCAAAAATGAGCACCTATTACAAAATCCAAGTTGTTACTGGTTAAAATAAGCTATTATAGCTTATTGATAAGCTGAAACCAATTTAACACTAGCAGTGGTAACCAGCAGGGGAAAGGAGTTCCCACTGCTTTGACTATTTGACTGAGCTTTTTAGAGAGTTCTAGTTGGATTCAATTGGAAACAAGGGCACCCTTGTGATCAGTGAACCACAAGGAGTCAATAGCAACAAGAAAATCCAAATTTGGTTCACACAATAAGCCACAAATGATCAAACAGTCACCAGATCATGCACAGACATGGAAATAAGCAGTTATGCACTTAATAAGCAGATTTAGCAAGAATAAGCCAACCAAACTCAACAGGATGCATACACAAGCTATATTAACTATGAATAAGCACAAATCAACTTTTAGCAAACACTGAATCAAAGTGAACAATAAGATCAAAGCATAAACAGTTACTGATAAGAACATGAACAATATGCAGACAAGTTTGCTGATCTATTTGACACTAGATCCAATTTCAAGCAGTCAAATCTCTTCTCCTGGTGTAATTAACTAAGGTTCAGCGCTTGTTAGCCCTAGCCTAAGCTTAGATCTAGGTGTCCTCAAAATCCTAGCCAATTTTACCAAGTAACCAAGATTTTATACCCCTTTTTATGAATCAATGACTTTCAAACCTCAAAACCTGCAAACAGATGAACAATAGCAACCAAATAACAGATACTAACACTTGCAAACACAAAACCACCTCTTAGCAAACCACAAATCCAACTCATGCAGTTGATCCAAACACCCCTTAATCAACTACTTAGCAAAGAAACTTGTGATTTTTACTAATAACCTACTGATTTTAATGATCAAAAACACTTACTAGATAGCAACTAACAGAATCAAACTCAAAAATCACCAGCACAAACACAAGAACACAAAATCAAAGCACCAAATCCAAAACAGGCAGTAACATAAAATTTTGAGAGGAAACTTAATCAAGAGATTATACCTGCCCTCCACAACATCCTAGGAGGGCCATCTATGCTCCTTGGACCTTGTTCAACAACTAGAACAAGACCAAGGTACTTCAAAGAAGAAGATCAAATCCTGCTGATGTTCAAAGTAGAACAAGGCTTTGATTATGATATGTCTTCAACACAAAACAGCTAACAACTCAACCAAAGGCTTAGAACTCTTCCCAGGCTTGGTGTCAACAAGCTTGAAGGAGCTCAAGGCTTATGGCTAAGGGTTAGTACACAATGATAACCAAAAATCAGAAACTAGGATTTCAAGGTTTTTGAACCTTGAAAACCTTATAAACCAAGACGTGCCTTAACCACAAGATTAAGGAAGGTCTTAACAATCAAATGGAACCCAGATTTAGGCTATTCTAACACCAACTTTTAATCAAATCAAAAAGAGAATTCAAAATTTTAAGAAATTCAAATTTTATTAACTTAAAAAGGAATTACAAAGATTGATAGCCTAAAACTGGAACAAAAGGACTCTCACATGTTGAGGTCTCCTTTTATAGGCAAATGCCTGGCTAAACACTATTCACAAACCCTAGCACTGATTTCCCTAAAATGCCCTTAAGTCTTCTAGATAATTATTTGATGTGAGCTGTCCAAAGTGATCAAGGGCGTTCATTTTAGCTTTGGAATGAAGCAAGGATCCTTAGCTGTTGATTTGGACACGTAGGATGACTTGGAGGTTAAGTTGTCACATGATTGGTGGACGGGTATTTGGGGGTGGGGTCCATTGTGAGTGGGATTAAGGATTTTAGGGTTGGGATGGGTTTCTGCACATGTGAATCACTCATGTGCAAAGGTAATTGATTTTTACCCTAAGTTTAAGTGGAGTAAATTCTGGGTGGGTAAAAGGTGAATAGTGAAGTGTTTGATCCGAAATTGGGGGAAACAAAGGTGTTTGGCGCAATTTTTGTGTTTGAATGTTCCAGTGCACAATATTAGTCCTTGTGTTTTGGCCAAAGTAGTATAACACGTTTATTTTGCAAATAAACTCTTTCCCTTTGTAAACAACTTTCAGACTTTGGCAATTTTGGCACAAGACTTTTCCAAAAGGTTTAAAAGGGTTGTTTTTGCCATTTTGAGATAATTGAAGGACTGATTTTGGACTTTGTTGATCTTCAAAGGTCTTCAATGTGTCTTTGGCTTCATGAGGGACCATTAATGATAATGTTGAATAGTTGAGGGACTAATCTTGCCATTTCTTCAAAGTAGAAGGACCTTTTGTGTAATTTTGACAAACTTAAGGGACCAAACTTGTAATTAAGAATATACAAGGGTTTTAAGTGTCATTTCGTCATTCATTAAGGATCAATCTTGTATGTCTTCAAGTCTTCAAGGGTATTTGTTGAATAATTCATGATCTAGGGCCCGGTTCTTTGTACGGCTTCATTTCTCGTGTCCGTTTTTCCTTGTATCTTGTGATCTTTTGTCTTTTTCACGATATCCATACCTAAAATACACAAGTAAACAAACACAAGCATATATATGGTATTTTATGACATTTTTATGCATTAAAAGCCCGAAAAGAACAATGAGATCATGTATAAATGCCATCTCATCAGCATACCAGAAAGAATCAAGACATTTCTTCCCCCACATAGTTGAAGAAAGTAAATCAATCCCAATTATGAAGCTCAAATACTGAAGTGGACACTTTATCCCATTCATGAAGTTGACATCGTAACACCAGAGTCAATTAAGTCCCGGAAATGCACATATCTTCTTCCGGAGATGCACTAGAGTCAATTAAGTCCCGGGAATGCATATAGGATAATGATGATGTTTAATTGCAACAATCAAACAATTAAACCTCGAATCAGTAGTGTACCGTTTTGAGATTGATAACGCCACGAGTTAAAACACTGATTTTCTTGCGGCTATGACAAATGTCGTCCCGGAATGTCTTCAAATCAAAAGAAGGTATGAAGTTCATCACGTGTACTCGTTGTGCGTTCAATGTGTCTTCTTATTCCCCCTTGATGGTTTCGAAACTCGGAACCATCAATAAATTGTACACACATGAACCTGAAATCTCGTGAGAATAATAAATAAGCAGAATTATATATTTTTGTGAGAATCAGCTGTTGATCGAAAATCTCTTCTCATAAACTCTCCATGGCCACCTTTACCAACCCACGTGAAAGCAATTTGAAGTGACCACTGAAAGAATGAACCGGATACATCAAACGTGAAACTGAATAAGAATCCTTCGATCTTGTGACTTAAGCTTGCACTATTGTTGAATGAAGAACGGTGGAGAAATCTATAAGTACTCAATGCATCACTGAAGAAGTCTATAAGCACAACACCTCTTGAAATTATCCACGTCGACTAAGCGCGTGACACTGAGTACAACAATGTAACCCCTTTAAGTGATAGTTATCCGAGTCATCAACCATCCACCCCGAACCCGGAAACCTGATAACCAAGTCTTCATTCTAATATGAAGCACGAGCAAGTTATCTTTGAAAGATAAAATAAGTCCACGCCTTCAAAAAATCCGTCTTCAACTTCCCATAATTAATACCTGATCAAACGAAATCTGTGGCCACTTAAAAATCGCCCAATTTTTCATTGGTCTCGTCTCAAATAAATTCTCGTCACATTTGTCACGTCACTTTGTCACGTCACTTGTTGTCTCGTCAAAACTCCGGTTATAACCAACAATGCAACAATTTCCAAAAATTATCCAAAATATTGAATTTTGAAAAAATTTCGGATAGATTTACAACTATTGGCCCAAATCAAATACGTTAAACAAAATTGAGTCCAAGGCCTGATAGTTAAATGAATGAAGCCCAATTTGCAACAAAATAAGACCCGATCCATATGATTTGGTTTATAACACTTCACAATCCTAAAATATCTCACACATTAACTTAACTCTAAACTCATATCTCGTTAAATCCGCCCCCATACACTCTCACACCTACCAAACTTCATCTCACTCCATTTCCTCCCAGCCTTGTAACCTCCGTCCCCTCCAAATCACATGTCATCCATCTTCAAAAAACATCTAATCTCAACTACTCCATTTCCATCATCACCCGAACCATTTGAATAAGATGAACACTATAAATCATCAATCTCACCTCAAACTTATTTGATCTTCGTTACTATAATCAAATAAGTTAAACAACAAGGAAGCCAATCAAACAATAAACGAAACTCACCCATTCGTATCATCAACCCACGAAGGAAGAACCTGAAAGACTTCAAGATCTGTAAGGATCTCGGGTAGGTAGATTTGTTATATGTTATCGAACATATCGAAATAAAGAAAATGGATTATAACAGAAAAGTTATGAATCCTTCTTTAATTCGAAAATTGATTACAGATTTGTGATTGCATGTTGTTTTAGTTGAGTGAATCGAAACAAAGAGTGGATTAATAACATAATTGTTATTAGTTTCTTTTTACCTTTGAAAATCGAAAGAAGGTATAAACCTTCGAACAAGATCTGTGATGATGTTAGTTTTCGTGTTTAAGATCAAAAAGATCTAGTGAACATTACATAACACGAAAAGTAAATCTGAGGTCCATATATATTTGTTGTAGTGATCGAATTCGAGTCATGATGATTTGTAGATGGGTTAGGTGTCGATGGGTGTAGGTATAGATATGGTGTTTGAGGAGTTAAAAGGTTGGAAGTGAGTCGACTCAGTGAGTTAACTGAGTCAACTCGGTAATTACCGAGTTGACTCGGTTGTGATGGATTTGGTTTTGGTCACCGTTTTGGTCCACTGGTTTTAAAAAGCAGTCCATCGGAATGTCAAAAAAATCCCATCGGAATGTTTTTGTGAGTCTATCAGAATGTTGTTAATTCTCCATCGGAATGTTTTTTAAGTCGTCATCGGAATCAAACAAACACCCCATCGGAATAAGCGTAATCTGAATCCCCATCTGAATCCCAATCGGAATCCCCATCTGAATCCCCATCGGAAACCCCATCTGAATCCCCATCGGAAAAGCTGTCAGAAACCCAATCGGAAAAGGGTTTTGAAGAACCGAAAATGGTGGATCTGCCCATTTATTTTGAATTTTGTCCTTTTCCCATTAAAAAATTGGATCTGTTAGATGCAAGGAACAAAAAAATGTAAAAAATGGACAAATGTTTGATGAAACCAAGAATAAACACTGACGTGGACCCAGATATGACTCTGATTATATGAAACCAGTGAGACAATGAAACTTTGGACAAAAGTAAGACGTGACAAAAATATTGTGACAATTTGGACCAAAATTATTATAGAACGAGACTCAAAGAAATGTTTAGACCACCAAATCGAAACAAAAACATGATCCAAGGAATGAACCAAGGCTCTGATGCCAATTGTGGATTTGCTACCTATGATCCGGTGGTCTAATATGGTGGTATAGGGTGGTGGTAGCCATTGTTGAAATAGAGAGAGAAAGAGAGGTTGTGTGTAAAGAGAAAGAAAATGAATTAAGTGAAAAATGACACAAGCAACACCCCTCCTTGGAAGCTAAGGAGGGGTATATATAGTCACACACGCACCTTAAACTATACATTGAACCTAGTCTAGTCTAAGCGTGTGTGACTATGATAACTAATGGGAATTCTTAAATGTCGTCACATAAAGTGAGTTTCCAACATTTCGGTACCTCAAGAATACCATTCATTTGGGACTGTGGTATCCGAGGGAAACCAGTTTCTTTCTAACGACCTATTCAGATTCTGATCATGCATGGTGTCTTGATACACGAAAAAGTACTTCTGGTGGTGCACAATTTCTAGGTCAAGATAAGCTTGTGGGATGGTCTTCCAAGAAGCAGGATTGCACGTCACTGTCATCAGCCGAAGCGAAGTATGTGTCTCTATTTGCGTGTTGTGCTCAAGTTCTTTGGATGTGAACACAACTCATGGATTATGGCTTCCACTTTGATAAAGTACCTATGTACTGTGACTCAAAGTCGGCCATAGCCATCTCCTACAATCCGGTACAGCATTCCCGCACGAAGCACATTGATGTCAGATACCACTTTATAAAGGAACAAGTTGAAAGAGGTATCGTTGAACTATACTTTGTTGGAACGGATTACCAATTAGCTGACTTGTTTACGAAAGCTCTGTCGAAAGATAGGTTTGAGTACCTCGTTAGGCAAATTGGTATGAGATGTTTGACTCCAGCAGACCTAGAGATTCTGGAAAAGGTGCCTGCTTGATTCACCTATCAAACATCTATTTGTAAATATCATTGAAAAAGCAAAATACAAAAAATATAAAACATATAAAAATAAAACACAAAATTAAAAATCTTTTAAAATCCAAAAATATTCTTCTCGGCATGTCTTTCAGTATCGATAATATGGACGTGCCTAGAAATGTCACTCAATAACGACACGGGTGTGTACATAAAGCTCGAATGAAAGTTGTAAATATTTTTCAAAACATGTCATTTCTATCTTTCAATAACGGAAAATGTCTATTTTGGACAATATTTCCCACAACGGGTAGAGCAATCTATCTTGGGTTGAGCTTGTCACAAAACATTCAACGTTTTGAGCTCAACATAATGGCTTGTAATCACTTTCAGATTGCAACCCGGTTCTATATTCACGGGGGAGTGTACGCTTTAGTGTCCTTACCCTCAGCAAAAGAAGAGAAATCTTCTTACACTTGAGTGGATTCTTCAAGACATTCAAAGTATATGAACTCAAGTTTATGCCTTAGAAAAACCTCTTCGCCAAAAAGAAATAGGATTTTTCAAAAAGCGTTGAACACAATTTTTTCAAGAAATTTTTCAATGATTATTCAAAATCTTTCAAAAATTGTGTGTTCAACAACTCCCACCCTCAAAAAGCGAAATGTGGATCACATCCTCACAATGACAATTCAATTGGATCAATTTTTGAGTGGGAGCATTTCAACTTCATGCAAATATTGACACATCTTTCTCCCGAAGATTTTCAAGACTATTTTTCAAAATATATTTAAATCAAATTTGGTATCTCTAATATCAAACGATTTTATATATTAGTGATAGGGGAGAAAATGTGATTAAAATGTGATCTAAAGACCCAAGCACTCATGGTTACGATCAAATACCCACAACATCTTTAATTCACGACGTTATTGGTGTCAAAAGGGTGGTTAGGTTTAAGTCCTATAATCCAACTAGAACTGGAGGGATCTTCCCAGGGACAATCCAATAGACTATTAGAAGTCCTTAAGAAAGATGGAGTATAATGTGAACGTAGCTGAATGCAGACTAAGTACTGAAGCTAGCACTGGAACAATCACAACAAGGTGCTAGTAATGATGTCTTGGTAAGCATTGAAGGAGTTGAAGAATGAAAAAGAAATGTAAGGATAAAGGGTGTAAAGAAATTAGCCCTCCATACAACTTAGGCAGAAACCGGGTCAACACATCATGAAGACTACACATCATGGACCCAGTGATGTAATGCACAATCCTTACCCAGCTACTCAGGCTTCTCTCAAAAGAATTTTGTTTTACTGTCATGGAGAACAACATGACTTCTATTATCTTTCTCACTTCGAGTTAGTTGATATTGAATAGGTGGCATCTGCTCCAGCCTCTGACCACTAAAAGTGCACAAATCGAGTCTACAGCCAAGAGATCAATCAAATCTCGTTAGGACACACGGATGACGAACAAGAGAGTCCTACGCTATATCCTGGCAATATTGCTAGAACACTCAGAGTGATACTACCCAGTATTCACAATGATGAGTGGAAATCCTTCCAGTGTTAACATCAAACAGCACTGCGGTAGGTCATGTGTAAGATTCTTTTAGAATTGAACATATGTAAACTGAAAAGCAACAGTGGTTTTATTCTGAATTGATTCAAACTCGTTTCAGGTTTCTACGCAATATCTTTATGGTCTTGCTAGAACATTCAGAGTGATATTTATTAATATTCACAGTAACGAATGGATATCCTTCTAGCGTCAACTTCAAACAGCGCTACGGTAGGTGACTTGCGAGATTCTTTATGAATCAACTTTGTGTCAACTGGAAAGCAACAATGGTAAGATTCTTTATGAATCAAACTTGTTCCAGGAATTTGAATTGGCGACTTTAATCAAGCGGATATTTATCCAATTGATTCACTCTTTATGTTTTCAGTCTTACTTTGAGACGGTCGAGTAAAGAGCGGCTAGTACAGCCGCGAAACCCTGTCAAGGAGGTTCTTAATTGAATCTACCTAATCACAGGTACAATATTTAATATCGTGTAACGGTCTTCACCGACCGGAGGTAAAACGCTACCGATTTAGGACGAATGTCAAAGCCATTCAGTCCGTGTCTATGTCTTGTCTCGAGAAGGTGGCTGATTGTGGTAAAATACGACCTTTTAGGAAAAAGGCGTAAAAGCGGTAAGTATTAAGTGATGATTTAGGAAAATCAAACACTAATGACCCAATAAAATTCGTTTCCCAAGGAGGTATATGTGTGTGAATAATTCGTAATTGGTTTGAGATTAATATTGGATAGAAGGGGATGAGAAAATAGAATGACGAAGACGTGAAATTAATTACTACGACGACTAAACGTATAACCGTAAAATGAGCAAAAATAAAAACAAATTCTAAAAATTTCCAAAAAATTACCAAAAATCAAAATAAATAAAGTAAGAGTTTACCAATGATCAAAACTTTTTCAAACCTTTTAATTAATTAAATATTAATTTTTAAATGCTAATTAAAGCCCTAAAAATCAAATTAATTATCAAAAAGCCCAAATAAAGATTTTTCAATTGGTAAACCTATAAAATAACCTAAAAAGATTAAAAACTATTTTTATAAATTTTTAAACTAGGAAAAACTATTTAAAATGATTTAAAAACTATTAAAACTTAAAATAACTATAAAAATTAATCTAATGATGATAAAATTAATCTAAGAGTTACAAAAATCCTATTTTAATGTATTTAAGCTAAGAAAAATATAAAAAGTGCAAAAATGTGAAATTTGAAACTTAATAATAAAATAATTTTAAAATAATTTTAAAAATCCAAAAATTATAAAAAATTCTAAAAACTTGCAAAATAGTTTATTTAAACCTAAATAATCAGAAAATGAAAGTGTAATTACAAAATTACCCCTAATGGGCCCCCAAATGGGCTAAAAGCAAAATTAGTCAACCTTACTGGGCTTTTTAACCCAAAAAGTCAAACAAGGCCCAAATGACTTGAAAAAGCCCTATCTGACTCAAAATTTAATTCTAAGCACAAAAGTCTGAAGGCCCAAAAGCTGAATATGAGCTTATCACAACTTAAATAACAAACAGCTTATTCTTATTGGGCCAATAAGCCCATTAAGCAATAAGCCAATGCCATAAGCTCTGCATAAACACACAACCTTCTTTTGAGATGCCTAAGAGACCTGTAAAAAGAAATTTTGAAAAAGCTCACTCAATAAGCCAGAAATAAGCAAAACAGAAATCCACTAAACGACAAAATAGTTGGGTTAGAGTTCTAGGGGGTTTCAGAAGCTCTGGTTTGTTGCAAAAGCTCACAAATAGCTTAACTAAGAATAATCAATCAAGAAAATCACAAAAAGCCAAGTAGAATAAGCTGTGTGAACCAATAAGCTGGCTGAAAAAGCTAAATAAGCTAGTTTTCTAGCAAAAGCTTAACCAAAAGACTTGTAACCTTCCAGACTTGTTATTAAGCTGAGAAAAATGAGTTCTATTACAAAAGCCAAGTTGTTGCATGTACCAATAAGCAGTTCTCAAAAATAAGCCAAATTGTGCTTATTTGACCAAAAGTCAAAGTACTCCAAAGTTTACCAAATGATCAGAGATGGTATAAGGGCTTGTTATAAGCAACTTTTGTAAAGAACTCAAGGAGGAGTCCTTGTGAATCAAGAGGTCAGTTGACCTTTTGATGACAGATTTTGGCAATAAGGGCTTAATAAGCCAGTTAGCTTATAAGCCAGATACAAGGCACACCAAATAGCAAAATCCACTCACAAGCAGCACATAAACAAGATCCAAGCAATGAAACAATAAGGCATACACTAGGATTACAAATGCAAGCACCAAATGAGGTGGTCACTTTGCTGATGCAAATGACCACTTCAGCCAACTTTGATAAGCTATAGCACACTCAATAAGCCACCAAATTCAACAACCAGATAACCAATAGATAGCTTATCACCTAAACTTTTCCCAAACCTGATTTCAGACCTTAGATCCAACAAACAAAGAAGTTATTGGATCTGATGTGTTTGACCAATTTCAAAACACCTTTAATCAGATTTTTGCAAAACTTGAAATTCCTTTTCCAAACTTTTAGAAACATAACCAATGACTAAAACTTGTTCAAAATGACTTGTTTAGACTTCCCAAACCCTAAGAACCAAGGGCACAAGGCCACAAGGCCTTATGAACCAGTAATCCCAAACAATCCTTTAATAAGCACTTTTCAAACAAACTCCTTAATCCTTCAAACAACCTACTGATTTTAATGATCAAATAGCTACACTAGGTGACAACTAACAGATACCAACCATAAAACACAAAGCACAACACAAAATCACCAAATCACATAGCAAAACATAAAATAGACCATAACATGTGATTTTTTAGAGGAATCTTACCAAGAGCTTATACCTGTCCTCCACAACATCCTAGGAGGACCAGCAATGCTCCTTGGACCTTGTTCAACAACTAGAACAAGACCAAGGTACTTCAACAAGGGAGATGAATGACTGCCTTGGTTGATGTTTCAAAGCAGCAACTTAAGGGCTTGATTTCTTCAACACAATGAACAAACAGCCCAACCAAAGGCTCCAATCCCTTCACAAGCTTGGTGTCAACAAGCTTGTAAGAGCTTATAGCTTTTGTTAAAGGATTAGTACAAGTAAAATAGCAAAATCAGAAATCACTTTTCAAGCTTTTTTCAAACTTGAAAATCTTACCAAACATAAACGTCCTTGAACCACAAGATTCAAGCACACTTATAACATCAAATGGAACTCAGAATTACCCTTAAACAATACCAACTTTCAAAAACATAAAAAGGAATTACAATTTTCTCAAAATACCAACTTTTATAAAACATTAAAAGGGATTACAATGTTTAAAAGGTAAAACTGGAACAAAGGCCTCACCACATGTTGGGGGTCCTTATATAGGCCACAAGGGCTGAGTTTACAATGAGAAATGCTTGAAGCCCTAGCTATAAAATCTCATAATTACCCTTTGAGTCTTCTCGATGCTTGAGGTGATATGAGTTGTCCCTTTTTATCCTGGACGTTCCTTTTGGCTTTGGGGACAAGTAATGACTGCCAAGCGTTGATCTTGCTATGTGGCATTCCTTGGAGAGTAAGTAGTGTTTTCATAGGTGGACGGTTTGAATGTTGTGGACCATTGAGTGGAGTGGTGTATGATGTGAAGTGTGGGAATGATTCGTGTTGGGTTGAATCACATGTGTGCCAATGTAATTAAAAATAACCCTTTGTTATGAAGGAGATAGTTACTGGGTTCATATGGTGAATAGTAACTATGTTTGATCCGGTTTTGGTGGAAAGGTAAGTTGTTTGGCGCAAAAAGTGTTTGAATGTTTCATTTGAACACCTTTGGCCCTTGTGTTTTGGTGAAATGGGTAAATCAAGTTTTTCAGCCACCAAAACGTATTCCCTTTGTTATAGAACTTTCTGATTTCACACTTTTGCCCCAAAACTTTGGCAAAAGTGTTTCAAGGGTTATTTTTGCCATTTTTGAATACTCGAGGGACTGATTTTGGACTTTCTTGATCTTCAAAGGTCTTCATAGTATCTTTGAATTCATGAGGGACCATATTTGACAAATTAGAATTGATGAGGGACTAATTTTGCCAATTCTTCAAAGTTGAAGGACCATTTTTGTAATTTTGACAAACTTAAGGGACCAAACTTGTAATTATGAATATACAAGGGTTTTAAGTGTCATTTCTTCATATTTTGAGGATCAATCTTGTAACACCCCATTTTGATAATGGAAATGTCACATGTAATTATGGCGTGTCATCAAAGCATACAAGGAAAAATGTCTAAACATTACTTGACCATAAAAAGGAAAATACCGGAATCAAACATCGGTAGTCCAAAAGTAAAGCTCATCACACACAAACATAGTATAGTAAAGGAAAGGACTAAACAATGTCCATAGCAAATGTATCATAAGAAAGGAAATGCATAAAGTAAAGAAGGCTAGACAGCTTCCAGTCCATATGCACGTACTCTTAATGTCTACGAGCGTCCCTGAGTACCTGCCGTTTTGGGAACATAGAAAAGGAAAACGGCTGAGCAAATACGCTCAGTGCACGGATGTACAATAAAGCATGAATAGGATAAGCATATAACATATAACAACGGAAGAAAACTAAGTCCCGAGTAACCTGGTTAAGTCTTAATAAAACTGGTTTTATAGTTTGAAAGTCTTATGTTTATCTTATAAAAACTGTTTGTCATATTTTACCATTAGCCAATATAGGTCATGAAAATCCACCGTGCATGAATACTTGGAGGGGTGACCTCATCATGCAAGTTAGAGGGGCTGCCTCAAATTTAATATACTGGTTTTTGGGTAGGAGGGATCAGCTCCTTGTGAAGGATGCAAGGCACACACCACATTCACCATGGAATCCTGACTAAAAACATGTAACTAGGATGCGCCCATACGCCCCACATGATAAATATAATATAAATGGCCAAAAACTGAAGGGACGTCACGAGCGATCACTCCGCCGTGGTGAAGTCATAACATCAGTGCCTCTAATGTTATGGTTATGGTACCTCCATAACTAGGTGAAACTGGTCATGCATGTATATGGCTATAGGTAATCTTAATTAAACATAAGCAATCAAACACGTAACTTATACTACGGGAAAACAGTTGGCTGCATACGGGGAATCCTAATAAGGAAAGAATGTCCATACTGAAAGGACGGGAATCTGTACCTTATGTCCAGTGAACGAAGAAGATGAACTGAGAGGAATCCTACTTCCGAATCACTAGTGCTACATAAACACATACATGAATAAGTATCTGCTTACTAAATACGTAACTGGTTTTATGTCAAGTCTTAACTTATTTTATGTGTTCTTACCAAGTTTTACTATTTTTAAGCCTTAAACCGTGTTTATCTTATATTCTGCTTAATCTGATTAAGTATTTCTGGTATTTCATGTATTATAATACTTACTATGTAATAATAAGTAACTTTCCAAAAATAGCAGGTTTCCTAAAATAAAAAGTTACCAAAAATAGAAAGTTTCCAAAAGTAGAAACTTTCCAAAAATAGAAAGCTTCCAAAAATAGAAAGTTTCCAAAATTAGATTTACTTCTTAAAATAGATAAGTTTCTAAAAATAGAAAGTTTCCATAAATAGATCAGCTGCCTTAATTAAATAAGTTTCCATAAATAGATTAGCTGCCTGAAATAAATAAGCTTCTAAAAATAGAAGGTTTCCATAAATAGATTAGCTGCCTTATTTAATTAAGTTTCTAAAAATAGAAAGTTTCCATAATTAGAAATAAACTGGTTAAATAAGCTAAGTATATAAGCCTAAGTGTTTTCATGATATTTTCTAAGTCATATGATATAATGTATAGTTTAATAATTATTTCATGTAATTAAATTAAATTATAGGTTAAAATATTTAATTAAAGTATAACATGTTTTTAATTAAATAAGTTAAATACTTAGGTTAAAATATGTATTATTATATATTAATAATATAACCTAAGTCATGTTAATTAATTAATTATAATCATGGTTTTTAAATAATTAATTAATTATAAGTCTAAAATATAAAACACTTAGGTTAATTATTTTCATGATTGTTAATAATTAAAATAACCTAAGTCATGTTATTAAATTAATCATGTTATTTTATTAATTTAAGTTTTAACATAAGATCATAAAACATAAAAAAACTAAACATACACCATGAACCGGATCTAGACTAAACACCATGAACCGGACATGAAATCGACACCGTACCCCGAACCAAATCGGGGTACCCCATGTCTTGATGCTGCCGTGGGACCCACACCCACCAACCGAGACCATATGGTCTTGGTGGTGGTCGGATGGCCAAACCGAACCCCCCTTGGGTTCGGTGTAGGCCGCGGCTAAAACAAACACCCCTTAAAACCATACTTTTGATTTAATTAAACCTTAATTCATGTTAGATCCATGTTTATTTATTAGGTTTTTGTAAAAAAACATAACATGTTCTTGATTTATTAAAAGATCAAATCAAAAGAAAAAGTTTAAAAAGGATTTACCGGATTCGTGGATCAAAAGGACGAAGAACAAACACGATCACCAACTAATAATCCAAGATCCAAGATCAACAACCACCTCCTTGTGGTGTTTGTAGGGTGGCGGCCAAAAAGAGGAGAAGGAGGAGGATTTTAGGTTTTTCTGAAATCTTCTGTAAATATAAAAATGAGTAGTGTAAAATCTTTAACCCCCTTTAGTAAAATTTACAAATGGGCTTGGCCCATTTGTCCTTGTAGCCGTGGGTAGGGGGCCCCACTTGGGGTACCCGTACCTTTTTTCGTGTCTCGATGTCAAGTTATACGTTTGTGATTATTTGTGTTCGCGTTTTAAGTGTTCTCGTTACGTAATTATCGTGATCTAATATATTTAATTACGCTCGTAATAAATATATATACGTAATTAATAATACTTCGTGTTTTAATTACGTTCATGATTTCATGATCGCATGTTCGTGATTAATTATTGTCAAATAATTATTACGTGCTCGTGCATAGTAAATACTTATCGTGTTCTAACACGTACGTAACGTAAAATCCTAACACGTAATCGTATTCATGCTATACTAGGAAAGTTTTAATCTAGTACGTATGATCTTAAGGGTACTATTCATGGTAAAAGCATGCGGGTTTTACAACTCTTCCCCCCTAAAAAGAATAATTCGTCCCCGAATTATAGATAAGGTAAACTAGAAAAGAAGAACATACCCGAATTCACAATATGAAATGAGGGTAAGAAGCCCGGATAGACTCCTCTGTTTCCCAAGTGGCTTTCCGCTCGGTATGATCCCTCCATAAAATTTTGACGAATGGAATCGTCTTCTTTCTCATGACTCGTTCTTGTCTGTCAAGAACTCGTTCGGGTTCTTCTATAAAGGTAAGATCTTCACGTATCTGTTCCAGTGGATACTGAACCATGTGAAGGGGATGATACTGGTACCCTCTGAGTAAGGACACATGAAACATATTGTGTACATGCGAAAGCTGCGGAGGTAACGCCAATCGGTAAGATACTTCACCGACTCGTTCAATGATATCAAACGGTCCGATGGAACGAGGACTGAGTTTCCCTTTAATCCCGAAGCGTCTAACACCACGTGCCGGCGAAACCTTAAGGAAGACGTGATCTCCTACGTTAAAGTGTATATCCCTACGATGCTTATCGGCGTAACTCTTCTGACGTGACAGTGCCTCCTGAATTTTCTGTTTAGCTACTGCGATCTTCTCATTGATCATCTCTATGATTTCCGGTCCTTCAAGTGTTCGCTCACCAACCTGATCCCAGCAGATTGGGGCGTGACACTTTCTTCCATACAACATCTCAAATGGAGCACACTTGATACTTGCGTGCCAACTGTTGTTGTATGCAAACTCCACCAAACAGATGTAATCGTCCCAATCACCCGTCCATTCCAACGCACATGACCTCAACATATCTTCCAATGTCTGAATGGTTCGCTCCGACTGTCCGTCCGTTTGAGGATGAAAATCCGTGCTAAGCTTAAGTTGTGTACCCCAAGCTTTCTGCAGACTTTTCCAAAATTGCGAAGTGAATCGAGGATCTCTATCTGAGACGATGATGGATGGTGCACCGTGGAGTCTAATGATTTCTCTTCTGTACGTATCTGCGAGTTTACTTACCAGATCTTCCTTGCGGATCGGTAAGAAATGAGCTGATTTGGTAAGTCGATCAACGATAACCCAAATTGCATCGTGCTTCCTCTTGGTAGGCGGAAGACCAGTAACAAAATCCATGGTGATTTTGTCCCACTTCCACTCTGGAATGTCTAACGGTTGAAGGAGACCGCCAGATCGCTGATGCTCGATCTTAACCTGCTGGCAGGTAAGACATTTGGAGACGTAAGTGGCCACATCCTGTTTCATACCACTCCACCAAAAGTACTGCTTGATGTCATGGTACATCTTAGTCAAACCAGGATGTATAGAGAATGGGGAGCTATGAGCTTCAGCTAACAAAGCTTCCCAAAGTTCTTGGTCATCAGGAACACAAAGTCTCTTGCCCTGCCATACGATACCATCTGAATCTACTCTGAATTCTGTCTGCTTCTCCAAATTCTGTACTATCGCCCAGATTTCTCCGTCATCCTTCTGAGCTTCCTTGATCTTAGATAGTAACTCGGGTTCTACTCTAAGATTAGCCCAGTAACCGTGTTGTCCACGTACCATGATCTCGATGTCTAGTCGCTCCAAGTCTCTGATGATTTCCTCTTTGATTTTAATGATGTTGATCATTCCGGACTTCCTGCTAAGAGCATCTGCTACTACCTTTGCCTTTCCGGGATGATACTGTAGATTAATGTCATAATCCTTCAACAGCTCTAACCATCTCCTCTGCCTCATGTTCAATTCACGCTGAGTGAAGATATACTTCAAGATCTTGTGGTCCGTGAAAATGTCACATGATTCTCCATATAAGTAGTGCCTCCATATCTTTAATGCAAACACTACTGCAGCAAGTTCCAGGTCATGCGTGGGGTAATTTTCTTCATAAGGCTTAAGTTGCCGTGAAGCGTACGCGATCACTTTCCCATGTTGCATGAGAACACAGCCAAGTCCCTTCCCCGATGCATCGATGTAGATTTGAAATCCACCCGTACCAGATGGTAGAGTAAGAATAGGTGCAGATACTAGCTTCTGCTTCAGGTCTTCAAAGTTCTTATCTCGATCTTCAGTCCAGACGAATTTCTCCCCTTTCCGCATCAGTTTGGTCAATGGTAGTGCTAGGTGGGAAAAGTTCTCCACGAACCTACGGTAATAGCCAGCTAAGCCTAAGAAACTGCGGACTTCTGTCGCTGATGTCGGCCTTGGCCACTTAGTAATGGCCTCAACCTTTGCTGGATCCATAGTGATTCCTTCTACTGATACAGTGTGACCTAAGAATGCCACCTTGTCTAGTTAGCATACAGCTGCTTCTGGCGAAGAATCTGTAGTACTGTACGAAGATGGTCTTCGTGTTCCTCCTTGGACTTTGAGAAAATCAGGATGTCATCGATGAAGACAATGACGAACTTGTCCAGAAATTCATGGAAGATTATGTTCATCAAATCCATGAACACTGCTGGAGCATTTGTCAGGCCAAATGGCATAACTACAAACTCGTAGTGGCCATAACGGGTACGAAAGGCAGTCTTAGTGATGTCCTGCTCCTTGACCCGTAGTTGATGATAGCCTAACCTAAGATCAATCTTGGAGAAGTGTTTGGCCCCTTAGAGTTGGTCAAACAAATCGTCAATGCGTGGCAGTGGATATCTATTCCGAATGGTAATCTTGTTGAGCTCGCGATAGTCTATACAAAGACGCATACTGCCGTCCTTCTTCTTAACAAACAAGACCGGTGAGCCCCATGGAGATGCGCTCGGTCGAATGAAACCTCGTTCAAGAAGTTCTTGCAGTTGATCCTTCAGCTCCTTCAGCTCTATGGGAGACATGCGATAAGGAGCCTTGGAGATTGGTTCAGCTCCTGGAACCAGCTCGATACTGAATTCCACTTCTCGTGCAGGTGGTATGCCCGGAAGTTCTGCTGGAAAAAAATCTTGGAATTCCGACACTATAGGTTGATCCTGAATCGATGGGGATTCAGCATCCATGTCGTGAACCGTGGCTAGATAACCCTCGCAGCCATGTGACAGTAGTGCACGTGCTTGCAGGGTGGATATAACTTGTACAGACCGTCCGGGTGTGAACCCATTATGAATGTACTCTGGTGCATTAACATCACCGAAGATAACTCGATATGAGTGGCAGTCTATGGTAGCATGATGCTTGGATAGCCAATCCATGACCAAAATCATGTCGAAGTCATTCATGTCCAGCGGAAGTGCGTCAACAGGTCGAACCTTATCGTCAAATTCTAGGGGAAGACTCTTGTATACATGGGTGATTAATACAGATTCCCTCAAAGGCGTGGAACTAGTAAGCCTATTTTCTAATGTCATGGGGAGCATCCTAATGTTCTTAGCATAAGTAGTAGAAATAACAGAGTGAGTAGCACCCGTATCGAAAAGAACACACGCAGCTTGACCATACATATACAAGATTCCAGTGATGGTACCTGTAGACTTGTTGGCCTGGTCTCGAGATGTCGTGTAGACACGCCCGGCAGTAGGAGGCCGGCTTGGTATCAGCATGTCCCGATGTACCCTCCATCTCTCCCTTACGGCAATCCTTCATAATATGGCCAGGAAGACCACACTTGAAGCACGCATCAGTATTACGGCGACATGGTCCTGGGTGCCTACGGTGGCAAGTAGAGCAAAGAGGATGAGTGTATCCTCCAGCAGGTGCTCTGGCTGGCTGGGAACCTGATAAAACGTTTTACATAAGACATGATAATTGGGTACAAAGGACAAAGCGGATAATCGTGAGATGGAATACCAGTGATAGCTGGACGGCTAGGCTGCGAACCTCTTTGATTCTGGTCCCTACCATTTCCATGGTTCCTGGTAGAAGTTTTGCTAAAGTGTCAGAATATGAGTTATAACATGAAATCATAAGGAAATGCTTAAGTATTAGGACCTGCTGCTGTTGGAGTGCCCAGCGTTGTTACGGTAATTATCATTACCTCCACGCCTATCCGTAGCAGAACGGTCGTTAGTCTGACCGTTTCCCTTGGGCTGATGAGGCTGCTGCTGAGTAGCCGGCTGAGACCGGTCCCCAGTTTTCTGCCTGAAAGATACATTTAAAGAGATGAATAATTGACATATGGAAAGTATACGGATTGGTCACCGCTTGAATACGAATGTTTACCTCTTGTCGGGTCTTTCAGCTTCCCCGAACTCATCTCTCTCCTGCAGCATCTCTAGTTTACGTGCTGCATCGGCCACTTGTGCTACAGTGTTGAACGTAGCACACACCAGATTGTTTGCGACCGTTGTGCCAAGAGCCCATCTAAAGTGATGTGCCTGCTCTTCAGGAGTACCTGCTACCGCACCAAGGAAACCAGCTAAGCGAAGAAAGCGCTGCATAAACTCGTTGCTATTCTCCCCAGCTCTCTGTCGGATCCCATGGTACTCTCTCTTGAGCTTGTCCTGCTCGGCCTTGGGAAAGAACTGCTCCATCACCCTGTCCTTGAACTGAGCCCAAGTCAAACCAGCAACCCACTCGTCACCACCTTCAGACTGCATCAATGTTAACCACCAATTGAGTACATCGCCTTCGAACCGATATCATGCCAACCTCGCCTTGTATGCGGGGTCACATCACATAGCGTTGAAAATCTTCTCGATGTGTGCCAACCAGCTTTCAGCATCGCTGGGGCTATCTGTCTTCTCAAAAGCTCGAGGGCGGAGCTTGTTGAATCTCTCCAGCCATACTGCTAATGTCACTGGAGGAGGAGGAGGAGGTGCCTGATTATGCTGCTGATTGTTGGCAGCTTGAACTTCAGCCCTGATGTCATTCCTCAGTTGAGGAAGCAAAGCTTGCATAGCAGCCTGAATTGCAGCATTGAGCTGCTCCTGTTCGCGTGTGTGAACCATCTGACAGTATAACATAAAACATATGATTAAACAGATCAAAACATAATATATATATATATACATGAAAAAATTTATACTAAAATTTCACGAGAAAAAATTTTATGCAAGAAAACTTTTGTGTATGAATGCATGATGCAGTTTTATGAAAACTTTTGTATGCTCGAGAGTGGACGCCTCTGGTCAGTTCACCCAAAACAAAAGACATAGCGAGGGGACGCCTATGGGTCGGTCCCAAATCTAAAAGTTTCGATAAAACACATGTGACTAAATAGGGCCAGTCCTGTACCAACCATTACTTAGTCAAAAATCTGCGACAATGACATGTATATGTATGCTTAAAAATGATGAATGCATGAAAACAACTGTCAGTTCTAGGAAGACCGTAGTGACTACCCACTAATCATAGGTCACATTTGAGAGCCTACAGGTCGAAGCCTTGGCTCTGATACCATAATTGTAACACCCCATTTTCATAATGGAAATGTCACATGCAATTATGGCGTGTCATCAAAGCATACAAGGAAAAATGTCTAAACATTACTTGACCATAAAAGGAAAATACCAGAATCAAACATCGGTAGTCCGAAAGTAAAGCTCATCACACACAAACATAGTATAGTAAAGGAAAGGACTAAAGAATGTCCATAGCAAATGTATCATAAGAAAGGAAATGCATAAAGTAAAGAAGGCTAGACAGCTTCCAGTCCATATGCACGTACTCTTAATGTCTACGAGCGTCCTTGAGTACCTGCCGTTTTGGGAACATAGAAAAGGAAAACGACTGAGCAAATACGCTCAGTGCACGGATGTACAATAAAGCATGAATAGGATAAGCATATAACATATAACAGCGGAAGAAAACTAAGTCCCGAGTAACCTGGTTAAGTCTTAATAAAACTGGTTTTATAGTTTGAAAGTCTTATGTTTATCTTATAAAAACTGTTTGTCATATTTTACCATTAGCCAATATAGGTCATGAAAATCCATCGTGCATGAATATTTGGAGGGGTGACCTCATCATGCAAATTAGAGGGGCTGCCTCTAATTTAATATACTGGTTTTTGGGTAAGAGGGATCAGCTCCTTGTGAAGGATGCAAGGCACAAACCACATTCACCATGGAATCCTAACTAAAAACATGTAACTAGGATGCACCCATACACCCCACATGATAAATATAATATAAATGGCCAAAAACTGAAGAGATGCCACGAGCAATCACTCTGCCGTGGTGAAGTCATAACATCAGTGCCTCTAATGTTATGGTTATGGTACCTCCATGACTAGGTGAAACTAGTCATGCATGTATATGGCTATAGGTAATCTTAATTAAACATAAGCAATCAAACACGTAACTTATACTACGGGAAAACAGTTGGCTGCATACGGGGAATCCTAATAAGGAAAGAATGTCCATACTGAAAGGGCGGGAATCCATACCTTATGTCCAGTGAACGAAGAAGATGAACTGAGAGGAATCCTACTTCCGAATCACTAGTGCTACATAAAGACATACATTAATAAGTATCTGCTTACTAAATACGTAACTGGTTTTATGTCATGTCTTAGCTTATTTTATGTGTTCTTACCAAGTTTTACTGTTTTTAAGCCTTAAACCGTGTTTATCTTATATTCTGCTTAATCTGATTAAGTATTTCTGGTATTTCATGTATTATAATACTTACTGTGTAATAATAAGTAACTTTCCAAAAATAGCAGGTTTCTTAAAATAGAAAGTTACCAAAAATAGAAAGTTTCCAAATATAGAAAGTTTCCAAAAATAGAAAGTTTCCAAAAATAGAAAGTTTCCACAAATCGATTTACTGCTTAAAATAGATAAGTTTCTAAAAATAGAAAGTTTCCATAAATAGATCAGTTGCCTTAATTAAATAAGTTTCCATAAATAGATTAGCTGCCTGAAATAAATAAGTTTCTAAAAATAGAAGGTTTCCATAAATAGATTAGCTGCCTTATTTAATTAAATTTCTAAAAATAGAAAGTTTCCATAATTGGAAATAAACTGGTTAAATAAGCTAAATATATAAGCCTAAGTGTTTTCATGATATTTTCTAAGTCATATGATATAATGTATAGTTTAATAATTATTTCATGTAATTAAATTAAACTATAGGTTAAAATATTTAATTAAAGTATAACATGTTTTTAATTAAATAAGTTAAATACTTAGGTTAAAATATGTATTATTATATATTAATAATATAACCTAAGTCATGTTAATTAATTAATTATAATCATGGTTTTTAAATAATTAATTAATTATTAGTCTAAAATATAAAATACTTAGGTTAATTAATTTCATGATTGTTAATAATTAAAATAACCTAAGTCATGTTATTAAATTAATCATGTTATTTTATTAATTTAATTTTTTAACATAAGATCATAAAACATAAAAAAACTAAACATACACCATGAACCGGATCTAGACTAAACACCATGAACCGGACATGAAATCGACACCGTACCCGAACCAAATCGGGGTACCCCGTGTCTTGATGCTGCCGTGGGACCCACACCCACCAACCGAGACCATATGGTCTTGGTGGTGGTCGGATGGCCAAACCGAACCCCCCTTGGGTTCGGTGTAGGCTGCGGCTAAAACAAACACCCCTTAAAACCATACTTTTGATTTAATTAAACCTTAATTCATGTTAGATCCATGTTTATTTATTAGGTTTTTGTAAAAAAAACATAACATGTTCTTGATTTATTAAAAGATCAAATCAAAAGAAAAAGTTTAAAAAGGATTTACCGAATTCGTGGATCAAAAGGACGAAGAACAAACACGATCACCAACTAATAATCCAAGATCCAAGATCAACAACCACCTCCTTGTGGTGTTTGTAGGGTGGCGGCCAAAAAGAGGAGAAGAAGGAGGGTTTTAGGTTTTTCTAAAATCTTCTGTAAATGTAAAAATGAGTAGTGTAAAATCTTTAACCCCCTTTAGTAAAATTTACAAATGGGCTTGGCCCATTTATCCTTGTAGCCGCGGGTAGGGGGCCCCACTTGGGGTACCCGTACCTTTTTCCGTGTCTCGATGTCAAGTTATACGTTTGTGATTATTTGTGTTCGCGTTTTAAGTGTTCTCGTTACGTAATTATCGTGATCTAATATATTTAATTACGCTCGTAATAAATATATATACGTAATTAATAATAGTTCGTGTTTTAATTACGTTCATGATTTCATGATCGCATGTTCGTGATTAATTATTGTCAAATAATTATTACGTGCTCGTGCATAGTAAATACTTATCGTGTTCTAACACGTACGTAATACGTAAAATCCTAACACGTAATCGTAATCATGCTATACTAGGAAAGTTTTAATCTAGTACGTACGATCTTAAGGGTACTATTCATGGTAAAAGCATGCGGGTTTTACAAATCTTGTACATCTTCAAGTCTTCAAGGGTTTTTCTTGGTTAAATCATGAACTAGGGCCCGGTTCTTCGTGCGGCTTCGTTTCTCGTGTTCGTTTTTCCTTGTTTCTTGTGATCTTTTGTCTTTTTCACGATATCCATACCTAAAACACACAAGTAAACAAATACAAGCATATATATGGTATTTTATGACATTTTAATGCATTTAAAGCCCGAAAAGAACGATGAGATCATGTATAAATGCCATCTCATCACTCCCCCATACTAAGCCATTGTCGTGCCCTCACGCAATGCTAGAATAGAGTATCTAAGCATCACCAAAATTCAATTTTATTACCCTCTATTAAAAAGTAAAAGACTTACAATAATACTATGAAGATGTGTAAAGACATAATGTATGATTTTCATCACGAATGTGACTTTAGGGTCAATGAATAGAAACAAGTAAATGTCCCTTAGAGTAAATTTCGTCATCATTGATTGTCATAGATTCCATGCTAAGTGCAAAAACGAGATCATTGTTGGTACAAGTCACAATTCTAACACTACTCGTACGTCCAAATTGTGTAATACTTTTTCTCCCCGCAATCCTAGTTATTATAAAAGGAAATGGGTTACTAGCATTTTTTAACTATTTGTCATGGATCACAAGTGATTCATATTGACTTATTTGAGTATTTATTAGTCCGAAAGCAAAGTAGCACGATTTAATCGATAGTTAGCCGAAGGACAAAATCTTTTAAAACGGCTTCTCGTGTATCTCCTTAAGTTCGTATCTTGGCGTAACTCGTTTCACGATTTGAGACCTTTCTCAGACCGATATTTGGCATGTTCTTCATACTTCAAATCTTGGGAAGATTTTCTTGAAATTATGGTCTTCTCTTCATATTTTGGAATTTCTTCACTTAACGTTTTTTTGAGAGATTCTTCATATTTGGACCACGACTTCATCATTTTTCTTCAATCCTTATTTTGGACTTTGATATACAACGATCCGCCTCCTTTTCGGACTTAGATATATTTATCCTCATACCTTGTAAGGGTCTTTTTGGATAGACTTTCTCCATGATCTTTAGGGGAGTAATTGCTTTTCGTCGTGTGTCTCCATCCTTCATATTGATTTAGGAATAATGATACTTCACATCATATTGGATCTTTAGCAAAAAATAGAGCTCCTCATGCCTTGTTAGGGCCTTTTTGGATCTTCACCAATCTTCGCGTCCCGCTTCAATAAGTTATGCCTTGGCTATGAACTCTATTCAACCCCGAGCAACTTTTAAACGATATTGGGCTAGAAGCTAAGTAACCTTTCAAATCGTACGACCATACTTATTGCAATTATTTTTATTCCTAATGCATTGATCTTATGGGAAGAAAAAGCCACAATTAAAAACATATGAGTTTTTGGAAGAACATTTTCATGTTCTACGTTTAGCATGATCACTTGTCTAACTCTATCATCTCTCGTTCTTCACTATATAAAGACCTCTAATTAAAGAGACTCGTGAATACTTAGCCATGCAAGTCAAAATTAAGCCAAATTTGGATTAGCTTTCATTAAGACTATATCAAATCAAAGTTTTGGGTTTTCAAGCCACCTTTAGGATCTTGCACTTTCTTGGACTTTTTCAAGTTTAGAGAATGCATTTTATAGTTCCCTTGATAAGTGACTTTCTAGGATCAATTATAGGAACTTGCGAAAAGTTCTTGTTCTTAACTCGAATGAGCTAAGACTTTCGCGTTTTAGAGTTCCCTATATAAAAGTCTAGCAAAACTTGAATTGAGCGGGTTAAGGAATGTAAAGGGCTCCAAATGCCCATCAAGTTAAAAATTAGCTTTTATTATACCCATCGGAAAATATACATTCGTTCCTTTAAAACACTTATGAAAACTAAGAAATTTTTTAAAATTTGGCCATTTTTGGCCTTATTAGTAACAAAATAAAATAAACATTGAAAGTTGGAAAACGTGAGGGCGTAGCAAAGCAAGTACCTATTCACCCCCCCCCCCCCCCCCCCCCGCATACTAAAAGTAAACATTGTCCTCAATGTTTCGAGTCTAAAGGTGGAGCACCCCCATATTAGAGACGAAGAGTCGAATGCTTAGGATCTAGCATGGAAAGGGTGATCAACAATATATCTAAAGCCGTTTATTAAGTATGTTAAAAGATGATTGTTAGAACAATAAAGGCTATGTCATGGATTCGTGAAAAACTTCTTCAAGCAAACGATGGAGGCTCACGTAAACGAACACGTGAGTCTTCAATCGTAGATGATGATGATGATCTAGATAACACAATCACAAACAACCACGAGACAACGAGTTGGAAGGACACAAATCCCCTCTCATTATTTATTAGAAAGAATAGAAGGATAAGCATGGGATCTCCCCCACGAGGCACCTCGTTTTTTACTACCGAGTCATAAGCTCGACTCGATCCCCTCAATGCTAATTATCATTGGGGAAGGTGACTTGGTCGAGGTCAAACATTGAAGGAATTTCCCCACCAAAGTAGTGCTTAAGCCTATGTCCGTTCACCTTGAAGTTAGGACCGTCATCTTGAGCTAGCTCGATGGTCCCATAAGGAAACACTTGTGTAACGGTGAAAGGACCCGACCAACGAGATTTCAATTTCCCGGAAAATATCTTTAGTATAGAGTTAAAAAGTAACACTTGATCACCAACGTTAAAAACCCGGTTTTTAATCTTTGCATCATGAAACTTTTTAGTCTTTTCTTTGAAAATCAATGAATTTTCATAAGCATTATCTCTTAGTTCATCCAATTCATTCAATTGTATTTTCCGGTGATCTCCCGCGGTCTTCAAGTCAAAGTTTGCATGCTTAGGGCCCAATATGCCTTGTGCTCCAATTCAATGGGAAAATGACAATTCTTCCCATAGACTAACTTATAAGGAGTACAACCGATAGGTGTCTTATATGCGGTCCTAAAGGCCCATAAAGCGTCATCGAGTTTGTCGGACCATGAAGCACGGTTTTCTCCAATTGACCTCTCTAAAATCCTCTTCAAAGCTTGGTTCGAAACCTCGACTTGCCCACTCGTTTGCGGGTGATAAGCCGTAGAAAGACGATGAGTAACTCCATATTTCTTTAAGACCTTCTCGAATTGGTCATTACAAAAATGGGTTCCACGATCGCTTATAATAGCACGAGGGGTTCCGAACCGAGATAATAGTTGCTTCAAAAACTTAACTACCACACGAGCATCATTAGTAGGTAAAGCCTTAGCTTCCACCCACTTAGAAAGGTAGTCGACCGCGACGAGGATATACTTGTTACCATGAGACGATGGGAATGGCCCCATAAAGTCTATGCCCCAAATGTCGAAAATCTCACACACTTGAATTATGTTTTGCGGCATTTCATCATGTTGAGACGATTTTCCTTGACGTTGGCACGAATCACACGACTTCACAAGTGCGTGTGCATCACGATAGATAGAAGGCCAAAAGAAACCGGCATCGAACACTTTCTTAGCCGTGAGGTTAGCACCGTGGTGACCACCCGTGGGTCCCTCGTGACAAGCTCTAAGGATGTTAGAAGCTTCGGCACCAAAAACACAACGTTGAACGAGTTGATCCGCACAAACCCGAAAGAGATAAGGGTCGTCCCAAAAATAGAACTTTACGTCACGAAAGAATTTTCGCTTTTGTTGTGTCGTCATACCCTTGATTATGAAATTTCCCGCATGGTAATTTGCAATGTCGGCAAACCATGGGGTGGTGTCTTTAGAATTCACTACACCGAGAGTCTCGAGAGGAAATGTTTCGGTGATTTCCTTGTTCTCGAAAACATCTTTGTGAGGATCTTCTAGACGAGAGAGATGATTGGCCGCTAGATTCTCGGCTCCTTTTTTGTCAAGCACGGTGACATCAAATTCTTGGAGGAGGAGCATCCAACGAAGCAATCTCGGCTTAGCATCTTGCTTAGCTAAGAGATACTTGATAGCCGAATGGTCGGTATACACGATGATTTTAGTTAAGACGAGATAAGGTCAGAATTTCTTAAAAGCATAGACCACGGAAAGGAATTCCTTTTCCGTTGTTGTATACTTTAATTGAGCCTCGGTCATCGTCTTACTAGCATAATGGATAGGACGGAAATGCTTTTCATAACGTTGCCCTAAGACGGCCCCTATAACATAATCACTTGCACACATGATTTCAAAGGGTAATTCCCAATTAGGAGCAACAAGAATGGGAGCTTCGGTAAGTTTCCTTTTAAGAGTTTCAAAAGCTCTAACACAATCCTCATTGAAGTTGAAAGGAGCATCCTTCTTGAGAAGGTGTGTCATAGGTCGAGAGATTTTCGAAAAGTCTTTGATGAAACGACGATAAAAGCCCGTGTGGCCTAGGAAACTCCTAACTCCCTTCACGGTTTTGGGATGAGGTAACTTGGCGATGACGTCTACCTTAACTTTATCGACCTAAATCCCCTCTTTCGAGACCTTATTTCCTAAGACGATTCCTTATTTACACATGAAATGACATGTTTCCCTATTAAGCACAAGATTGGTTTCTTCACAACGTTTTAACATTTGCTCGAGATTAGATAAACACGACGTGAACGAATTGCCAAACACCGAAAAGTCATCCATAAACACTTCCATCGACTTCTCGATCATATCGTGAAAAATAGCCATCATACGCCGTTGAAACGTACCCGGTGCATTACAAAGTCCGAAAGGCATCCTACGATAAGCAAACGTTCCATAAGGGCACGTGAACGTAGTCTTCTCTTGAACACGAGGGTCGATAGTGATTTGAAAGTAACCGAAAAAACCATCTAAAAGCAATAGAATTCATTCCCGCTAGTCGCTCCAACATTTGATCCATGAAGGGCAAAGGAAAGTGGTCTTTACGAGTGACGTCATTTAACTTTCGGTAGTCAATACACACCCTCCAACCGGTCACAACACGAGTGGGAATTAACTCGTTGTTTTCATTAGGCACAACGGTCATTCCTCCCTTTTTAGGGACACAATGGATTGGGCTCACCCATGGGCTATCGGAGATAGGATAAATCATTCCCGCGTCAAGGAGTTTTAAAACTTCCTTTTTAATGACATCGTGAATTTTGGGGTTTACCCTTCTTTGACTTTGAATTGCGGGTTTGTAGTCCTCCTCCATTAAAATCTTGTGAGTACAAAATTTTGGGTCAATACCCTTAATGTCGGAAATTTTCCACGCAATTGCCCCTTTATGAGCTTTAAGAACTTTCAAGAGCTCGGTTTTTTCATCAGTAGCAAAACCTCTTGCAATAATAACCGGCAACTTATCATCACCTTCCAATAATGCATATTCATGGTGAGAAGGAAGATCTTTCAATTCAAGGATAGGCGGTTCCTCGATTGAAGATTTTTGCTAAACACTCATAACTTCCATCGACAGAAGAAATGGTGGAATAGAAGTATCATCACTAATAATCACCTCATCTTCATTGTCGATTTCATTTGAAGTAAAATCGGCTCCTTGGAATGGAGTGAGATTTGGTGTAGAATTAGCAAGAATCGGATCCAAAATAGTGGGATTGCCACTTGACGAGCTATCGGAAAAACCTAACACTTCTTGTGAAAACTCATCGCAAACCACATCAACTAAGTCAATGAGATTGATGGTAGCGATTGCATAAACATGAGAAGGTTTTGAGTTTTGACTAGTGTTTATAACAAGTTCCTCTTCGTTGAATCTCAAAGTGATAGTTCTTGCATGAACGTTGATAAGCGATCTCGAGGTGTCTAAAAATGGACGACCTAAAATTAGAGGAACTTGAGGATCCGCGGGGATGTCAACTACTATAAAATCAACAGGATAGTAGAACTTCCCCACTTTCACGAAAACATCCTCGGCTACTCCACATGCTAAAATCGTAGAATGATCGGCCATCTCGATAGACATGTTCGAAGGAATAAGAGCCGGAAGCGAAAGCGATTTCCAAATGGAAAATGGCATCAAATTAATGCTCGCACCAAGGTCGGCCAAGGCGAGGCATTCTTTCATATCTTGTATGTCATAAGGAATGAGAAACTTTCCGGGGTCACCAACTTTTTCCGGTATGCGGTTAAGATAAACCGAAGAATAATTAGCAAGCTTTGAAAGCTTTTCCTTATCGCTCATCATACTTTTAAAAGTGGAAGCGAAACGAGGCATATATAACAACGCGTCGGCAAACTCACATCAAAATGCACTTGTTGAAACTTATAAAAAGCTCGATTTGTTGTTTGTTACGTTCTTGCAATTTCTCTTTGTTTCGTCTCGAAGGGTAAGGTAAGGGTGGTGTGGGTTGGAAATTAGGCAACGGCCTTGGAAACTCGGGTTCCATGATTGGTATTGGTTCAACAGTAGGTGTGGTATGAGCGGTACTTCGTGGGCTTGTGATATGCTCCTTTTCGACTATCACCTGGTGTTCTTTCTCGATTTCCTTCTCCGTAGAAGTACTTGGACGAGAGATTGGTTCCTTGAAAGTTTTACCACTTCGTGTAATAATAACCTTCATTTCTCCCTTCGGGTTTGCAATGGTATCACTAGGAAGACCTCCCGAGGAAGAGGGTTTACACATGATTGCTTCAAACATTTTTGCCATTCGGTCTTCAAATTTTGATTGCCTTAAATCCGCTTTCAACAATTCTTACTTAATCTCATGTTGTCCTTGTTCCATCTTTTGTTGATTTTGTTGAAGACGTTGAACATTTCCTTCCATTTTATTTGCATGAGTTTTAAGTTCATTAGTGTAATAACCCGAATTTAACGTCATTATTTTATCCTAACTTTGTAACGAATTTTGAATTCCTAAGTAATGGTAAGTATTGGATTGTTTGACGGTTTACGTTGAAACCGGTGATTGAGACTTTATTTGATGTTTTGAGGAATGGAATTTATCCGTTAAATAATCGAGAAGACGACGAATGCCATATTTTAGCCGTAAGAGCTATTAATTTTATTTTCATTATTTTTCGACTTATGGTCGTATTTGGTTGAAAACGAGTCGAAAGCGTGTTCTTATAATTCGTTATGCATTAATTTAATTACCGGGCTCGAGATTTAATTATAATGAATTTTAATTGGTAAAAACCGAGCCGATGCTCTTTGTCTTTATTCATACCCGCGGCTCAACACTAAACCAAACACACCTTTATTTTATTTTTATGAATTGTCGAGCAAAACTTGTTGCCAAACACCCCTTTTGTTCTCATTACTAGCACTACTTAAATAAAACATACACTTACCATATTTTGAGAAAAAAAAATAGTTGTTAGTCTTTCTTCCTCTCTGGTTCGACACATCAACAACAACCATCATCACTAACATCAATTTTTCTTCACCAAATCACAATTAAATCATCCAAAATCATTCAACTATCATCCCTAAACAAATCCCACCATCAATTTAACATGATTCATGTGTTTTAGAAAAATCAAAGTTTTCAAGAAATCATCAATGGTGGTGTAATCCGAATTTTATGCTTGGGATATATTAAGGGTTGATAAATATTGCTAAAATCAAGTAGGTATCATAAAAATCAAAATTTTTGATCCTCTATTGGTGTTGGATATAGCCGGGTGCAACCAAGAACCCACTAGGGTTGTTTGATTTTGATCATATTGATATTTGTAAGTTTTTGTTAGTCTTTTACTTATTTTTTTAATACATTGGGTCAATTATGTATGTGCATGTAGTTTGATCATGTAAAAGATTACATAGGAATGAATATATGTTAGTGTTTTGAAGTTCTTGATGATTCTAGTTGATTGGTGTTGATGTTAGGATAGTTTGGTTGTGTTGAAATTGATTTTGGCGATGAGAATTGTTGATTTGAGGGGTTGAGAGATACCTAAATTTGGGCAGAAAGTTTTTGATTATTTCGGTAAACTGAAAGTGTTCTAAAATGATTTTCAGTTTTGGAATATGTTAGGCGTCGTCCATACGAACGTTTCGATGTATGGCACGACTCTTAGCTCTCAAAAATGAAGTTTTGGCCTCTAATTGAAAGTTGTAAAAGTTAAAAATCAGATTTCACATTATAGAATAAATTAACTGCTGTGCAGAATCTGCAGGGGCAAAATCGTCCATTTCTGGTCCGTTTCAGGGTTCGAGTAAAACTGTGAAGTTGTTTAAAATGTCATTTTACGTCTACCGCGAGGAAAGTGGTCTTGAAACTGAACAATTAGGGTCTTCTAACTAATTTAAAACCTGCGTTTTTTCTAAAAATCGTCGTTTTTGACAGATCTGATGCGAAGGGTAAATCTGTCATTTCTGGTCCGTTTCAGTGTTCGAGTAAAACTGTGAAGTTGTTTAAAATGTCATTTTACGTCTACCGCGAGGAAAGTGGTCTTGAAACTGAACATTTAGGGGTCTTCTAGCTAAATTAAAACCTGTGTTTTTCCTAAAAATCGTCGTTTTTGACAGATCTGATGCGAGGGGTAAATCGGTCATTTTTGGTCCGTTTCGGCCTTCGGCCGAAACACGAAAGTTGTTCAGAATGTTGTTTTACCTTTAGCGCCAGGGAATCAGACCTGAAAACGAGTAGTAACGGGGTAAAAGTTACAAGTAATATTTGAAATTTTAACGTTAAAATTGTAATTTCGCGCAGAACATGTAGGGGCATTTTGGTCAATTTCTGTTGAGTTTCAGGTCTCGGTTATAGATAGAAAGTTGTCCGAAATGTCATTTTGCATCAAAATGTGTTAGTCTTTAATCATGAAAATGTCGTTCAGTAGGTCAATTAAGCGGGTCAGACCTGAAAGTTAAAGCTGTCAAGAAGGTCAAAATTGTCGAATTTTTCTAAGTATCCATTTTTATTAGATTTTTGGATATGGATTTTTAAGCATTGGTTTGTAATACATGTTAATACTTATATATACAAGTGTAAAATATCATTTTCCGTGTTATATTATTTTGAATGTGAAATTAAGTACACGCAACTATTATAGGTCGTGGTTGATTCGTCGGCATTCGTCTACTCGTCTCGAAGAACTTATTGTTTCTTACTTCTTATCAAGGTAAGTCTATGGCCTCGTTTTATACTATCTTGTAAATGATTTTTAAACCCGCGAGGGGGAATACATGCTTGTTTTTATAAAAGGAACACAAGTTGTTTTCAGTATGCTGGACCCGAATATGATGATAAATGCCTAAGTACCATTGTCTTATGAAGTCCTTGAATTTCATGTGCTGTTAATTACCTTGCGAGGTAAACGCTAATACATATGGTAGATCTATTTGAGTTTGACAAACCTTATCCTAGGGTATGTATCCTTGTGAGCACCTGAAAGGGATATTATGTAAAAGAGGTCGCTGGTATATGACAATATTACCTTTCAGTAGGGGCGCCGTAAGTGAGACGGTTTGACGTGTTGGTTAAGGTTCAGTAGCATGAGCTTAAGGCATTTATCGATATATATATATATATGACTTATCTGTGTGATAAGCTTGAGATGATTAAAAATTCTTGTGTTCAAATGATGATTTGTAAAACCTATAGACTTGCTCAACCTTTGTGTTGATGATTTTTAGCATGTATTTCAGGTAATCAAGATGGATAGCAGCGGAGCATGCAAGGAGGAAGTTGGTGCTTACTTGTCTAAACTTTGTTTATTTTTTTCCATCCTTTTTAAATAAATAAATGACTTTTTAATGTCTTTGATGAATGTATTGTGATGTATCGGTAACGGTTTTTGGGACCAACGCTACTCTGATTTTATATATATAGGGATGGGAAACTTTTTAGACAAGATTGTATAATATTTTAACGTCCCTTTTGAGGTCATTTTCTATGATTGTCTGTGATGTGCTATGAGTAGCGCCCCAAAGTGGTATTCCGCTGCGTGGTAATTTGGGGGTGTTACAAAATGGTAATCAGAGCCACAAGTTATAGAGAACTAGGTCGATTTTGAAAAACCTAAACTATAACTTTGGTATGTTCTAAAAAGTTGTAAGCACGCAACTACTCCGCATGGCTCCGGTAAAGCTATTCTTGTATTACTTTATGATTGATTGGCATTATGTGAACCTATGTGTATGTAGCAATGGTAGTATGTATATGTATGAATATAATATTGTATTTAAAGACATTGCACGCGAAGCAATGTTCCTTGAATGATTGTCGTACATTTTATAATACGGTTTTGTATTGGAATTGGTTTCACTGCCAATCACCGATATTGATGATTATGTTATCTGAATACGAGTATGAAACTCGTTTGATACTTTGAGTATGTATATATGGTTTCGTAACTTATCGCATATCGACTTGTTTAACTTTGATTATTATCATCGTATCGTGATGTGCCATTTTTGGACATCTCCTTTCGAAACGAAGTTGATAAATGCTTTCGTTACTAATGATTTTGAAGAATCATTTATTCGAGGCGATATCTCCTACGTAATGCGATGTGTGATTAAATTTTATATGACCACGTTTTACAGGCGAAAAGGAGGATGCCAATGTTGGACTTAAGATATATATATATATCCTAATCAAATATATATAGTTTGGGTACAACAATGATATGCTCATAGTAGTCATTCGGGTGAGTGACTTAATATTGTGTATCTAAATGGAATGGGACATTTAGATATATAGATTTTAACTTGCCCAACTAAGAGTCGTTTAAGGTTGTGTTATTTAAATGGATTAGGACATTTGAATAAGAAAATTTTAAACCACTGGACCTTAGATTGTCGTGTTTTCCTTAATCAGATGGAATGGGACGTTTGAATACGGAAATCATGATATAAGTTTATTGACACCTTGTATTTACTATAGTATTTTGATATGATATCGTGTTTAGAGGTAGTAATACTTGAGTAGGTTGACTTATAATCGTTTTGTTGAAATGGATTGGGACGCCTTTTCATTTGAACAAGAAAGTTATAAGTTTCCGAACCATAAATTTATAAACTCTTGTATACATGAAAGGGGACGCCTTTTGATGTAGACAAGGAGTTATAAATGAGTGGGCCCAAGTATGTCTGGCTCGATTTGTAGATGTTTGGTGTGCGTACGTCTTCCTTCGAATCGTGTTTCGTTGATATTAATCGTTCAGTACCGTCGTCATTATGATTATCGTCGATTATCATCTATGTACGAGTAACCCTTTGGACTTCTCTCGAGTTATGATTTATTTCGATGGACCATTTTTAATGTGTCTCGATGATAGCAAACTTTATAAGCAGATTGTTAAGAACCGTTAACCATTTCGAGAATAGGCGACTTGTTTAATTGTCACCAGGATTTATGCGTGTATTTGTGGATTGATTGAGGATCAAGTTATCAACGGCAACTTATCGTGGATGTGAAGATCTTGTAATTTTACTTACTATTATCAAAGGGTTCATTTAAGGTTTACTTGATGATCAACGGTGGGAATCTGTATTTGATGTTTATGTTCGACCTTTTCTTTTTATGTACTTATGTGGTATGTGATCTAGTCGAATGATCATAAGTTGTGAGAACTTGAGACGGCATTGTCCAATGACGTCCGATCATGAACAACACGTACCATGTAATATCTTTTTGACCTTCAACGACGATGTTTATTGAGACTTTGATGTGTGTGGGCGGAAGTGAGATGGTGTTCTTGTATTATCTTTTGCGTATGGATCCGGGTGTGAGCCCTCCGATGACGAAAATACTTTCTTGTTATTTCTTCTTAATATGCGTCCGTGGCTATCCGCCCAGTGGATATCCTTTAAGTTGCAACCTTCCTTTTGACTGGAATTACCCGAAAATCTTGTCATCTATTCTTGTCGTCAAATAAGCTTCGTGTAATTCATAAGATTTTCATGTGTCGAGCTTGAAGGAGTGATTGGTGGATAAGGATTTATTCATCCTTTTTGGTGAGATACAACTTGACGATAAGTTGTGTTTTGTAAGAAGAACCAGCGGAGATCGTGGATCAAGGTTCAAGTAGGATCGTGAGAGTTTCTTTAGAAGAAAGTTCCCTTATCTTTCCTAGTGGTACGCAATACGAGCATGAGGTGAGTCGAGCGCCGGGACGTCGCTCCCTTAAGGAGGTGAGAATGTAATAACCCGAATTTAACGTCATTATTTTATCCTAACTTTGTAACGAATTTTGAATTCCTAAGTAATGGTAAGTATTGGATTGTTTGACGGTTTACGTTGAAACCGGTGATTGAGACTTTATTTGATGTTTTGAGGAATGGAATTTATCCGTTAAATAATCGAGAAGACGACGAATGCCATATTTTAGCCGTAAGAGCTATTAATTTTATTTTCATTATTTTTCGACTTATGGTCGTATTTGGTTGAAAACGAGTCGAAAGCGTGTTCTTATAATTCGTTATGCATTAATTTAATTACCGGGCTCGAGATTTAATTATAATGAATTTTAATTGGTAAAAACCGAGATGATGCTCTTTGTCTTTATTCATACCCGCGGCTCAACACTAAACCAAACACACCTTTATTTTATTTTTATGAATTGTCTAGCAAAACTTGTTGCCAAACACCCCTTTTGTTCTCACTACTAGCACTACTTAAATAAAACATACACTTACCATATTTTGAGAAAAAAAAATAGCTGTTAGTCTTTCTTTCTCTCTGGTTCGACACAGCAACAACAACCATCATCACTAACATCAATTTTTCTTCACCAAATCACAATTAAATCATCCAAAATCATTCAACTATCATCCCTAAACAAATCCCACCATCAATTTAACATGTTTCATGTGTTTTAGAAAAATCAAAGTTTTCAAGAAATCATCAATGGTGGTGTAATCCGAATTTTATGCTTGGGATATATTAAGGGTTGATAAATATTGCTAAAATCAAGTGGTTATCATAAAAATCAAAATTTTTGATCCTCTATTGGTGTTGGATATAGCCGGGTGCAACCAAGAACCCACTAGGGTTGTTTGATTTTGATCATATTGATATTTGTAAGTTTTTGTTAGTCTTTTACTACTTTTTTTAATACATTGGGTCAATTATGTATGTGCATGTAGTTTGATCATGTTTAAGAATCCATAGGAATGAATATATGTTAGTGTTTTGAAGTTCTTGATGATTCTAGTTGATTGGTGTTGATGTTAGGATAGTTTGGTTGTGTTGAAATTGATTTTGGCGATGAGAATTGTTGATTTGAGGGGTTGAGAGATACCTAAATTTGGGCAGAAAGTTTTTGATTATTTCGGTAAACTGAAAGTGTTCTAAAATGATTTTCAGTTTTGAAATATGTTAGGCGTCGTCCATACGAACGTTTCGATGTATGGCACGACTCTTAGCTCTCAAAAATGAAGTTTTGGCGTCTAATTGAAAGTTGTAAAAGTTAAAAATCAGATTTCACATTATAGAATAAATTAACTGCTGTGCAGAATTTGCAGGGGCAAAATCGTCCATTTCTGTTCCGTTTCAGGGTTCGAGTAAAACTGTGAAGTTGTTTAAAATGTCATTTTACGTCTACCGCGAGGAAAGTGGTCTTGAAACTGAACAATTAGGGGTCTTCTAGCTAATTTAAAACCTGCGTTTTTTCTAAAAATCGTCGTTTTTGACAGATCTGATGCGAGGGGTAAATCTGTCATTTCTGGTCCGTTTCAGTGTTCGAGTAAAACTGTGAAGTTGTTTAAAATGTTATTTTAAGTCTACCGCGAGGAAAGTGGTCTTGAAACTGAACATTTAGGGGTCTTCTAGCTAAATTAAAACCTGCGTTTTTTCTAAAAATCGTCGTTTTTGACAGATCTGATGCGAGGGGTAAATCGGTCTATTCCGGTCCGTTTCGGCCTTCGGCCGAAACACGAAAGTTGTTCAGAATGTTGTTTTACATTTACCGCGAGAGAATCAGACCTGAAAACGAGTAGTAACGGGGTAAAAGTTACAAGTAAAATCTGAAATTTTAACGTTAAAATTGTAATTTCGCGCAGAACATGTAGGGGCATTTTGGTCAATTTCTGTTGAGTTTCAGGTCTCGGTTATAAATAGAAAGTTGTCTGAAACGTCATTTTGCATCAAAATGTGTTAGTCTTTAATCATGAAAATGTCGTTCAGTGGGTCAATTAAGCGGGTCAGACCTGAAAGTCAAAGCTGTCAAGAAGGTCAAAATTGTCGAATTTTTCTAAGTATCCATTTTTATTAGATTTTTGGATATGGATTCTTAAGCATTGGTTTGTAATACATGTTAATACTTATATATAAAAGTGTAAAATATCATTTTCCGTGTTATATTATTTTGAATGTGAAATTAAGTACACGCAACTATTATAGGTCGTGGTTGATTCGTCGGCATTCATCTACTCGTCTCGAAGAACTTATTGTTTCTTACTTCTTATCAAGGTAAGTTTATAGCCTCGTTTTATACTATCTTGTAAATGATTTTTAAACCCGCGAGGGGGAATACATGCTTGTTTTTATAAAAGGAACACAAGTTGTTTTCGGTATGCTGGACCCGAATATGATGATAAATGCCTAAGTACCATTGTCTTATGAAGTCCCTGAATTTCATGTGTTGTAAATTACCTTGCGAGGTAAACGCTAATATATATGGTAGATCTATTTGAGTTTGGCAAACCTTATCTTAGGGTATGTATCCTTGTGAGCAACTGAAAGGGATATTATGTATAAGAGGTCGCTGGTATATGACAATATTACCTTTCAGTAGGGGCGCCGTAAGTGAGACGGTTTGACGTGTTGGTTAAGGTTCAGTAGCATGAGTTTAAGGCATTTATCGATATATATATATATATATATATATATATATATATATATATATATATATATATATATATATATATATATATATATATATATATATATATATATATATATATATATATATATATATATATATATATATATATATATATATATATATATATATATATATATATATATATATATATATGACTTATATGTGTGATAAGCTTGAGATGATTAAAAATTCTTGTGTTCAAATGATGATTTGTAAAACCTGTAGACTTGCTCAACCTTTGTGTTGATGATTTTTAGCATGTATTTCAGGTAATCAAGATGGATAGCAGCGGAGCATGCAAGGAGGAAGTTGGTGCTTACTTGTCTAAACTTTGTTTATTTTTTTTCCATCCTTTTTAAATAAATAAATGACTTTTTAAAGTCTTTGATAAATGTATTGTGATGTATCGGTAACGGTTTTTGGGACCAACGCTACTCTGATTTTATATATATAGGGATGGGAAACTTTTTAGACAAGATTGTATAATATTTTAACGTCCCTTTTGAGGTCATTTTCTATGATTGTGTGTGATGTGCAATGAGTAGCGCCCCAAAGTGGTATTCCGCTGCGTGGTAATTTGGGGGTGTTACAATTAGCAAGTTCGTTTTTAAGCTCGTTTTTCAACTCGGATCTTAAGCTAATCATCTCACGTTGCATGTTATCAAATTTAGCATCATTTGCTTTAGCATAATCCAAAAATTCTCCTTGAAGATTTTTAGTGTAAGCATTTTGAAGACCTTGTGTAGTGTTTTGAAAATCATGGTTTTGGTTTTGATTAGTAACTTGTCCATTCCCACTTTGATAATTCCCTTTGTTGTAGTTACGTGAATTGCCTTGATAATTACCACCTTGATTGTTGTTTCGATAGTTATTAGCATTTTGATTTCCCGTTGCGGGAACCTTGGCCGTTTTGGTTGTAAGTTCCCGTTGCTACGTAAGCACTCGAAGTGTTACCACCGGCGGTAATGCACTCGGAAAGATCATGAGCTCCACCACAAGACAAACAACTCTTATCAACCGCTTTAACCGAAGCGGAATTCAATGCATCTTGTGCTTTCCAATGAGTCATAAGATTAGAAAACCTATCAAAAAACCGATTTTCCTCATTAGCTTCATCATGTAAGGCATTAATGCTACGAGACGAGGACGACGATGACGAACCCATATTGGCAACACTCGGTGTGTTACGAGGGTTGTAAACCTTAGATCTATTCTCGATAATATTTAAAGCTTCATCGATTGTTTTGCACAAAAAATTACCACCCGCGGCGGCATTCAAATAATCTCGTTCATGATCATTAAGCCCATTATAAAAAGTATCAACTTGATGCAATTCCGAAAAATCATGGTGTGGACATTCATGTAACATTTCTTTAAATCGTTCCTATGCCATTGAAAAACTCTCATTATTTCGTTGTACAAATCTTGAAATCTCATTTTTCAAATGTGTTGTTTTAGATGGTGGAAAAAATTTGTTCACAAACTTAGAAACGAGATCACCCCATGTCAAAATCGAATTTGGCGGTTCTTTCTCAAGCCAAATTTTTGCGGGTCCATCTAACGAGTATAGAAACAACATCATATTAATGGCGTCATGTGGAACATCCTTAAACTTGCTAGTAGCGGTGAGACGATTAAAATTCCTTATATGGTAATGCGGGTTGTCTTTTTCATGACCTCTAAACTTATTAGCTTGAAACATCGACATTAAACTCGTCTTAATCTCGAAATTCTCCGCAAGGATAGAGGGAATCACAATGGCCTCTCCAAAACCCTCGGTGGGTGTTTGAAGCAACTCCATCATAGTACGATTAGCCATGACGACTTCTTGTTCTACAATAGGTTCAACAATTGGAGTTTGTTCTTCAATCAACGTCTCTTGATTTCCTTGATTTTGACGACGTTTACGAGCTCGTTTTGCTTGACTACGAGTTAGCATAAACTTCACGTAGAATGGGAGGTGAGCAAAGAAGATTCTTTTTGGGTGTTTTGTGAATTTTCAATTTTTTATGTGTTTTTGATTGTTTTTAATTTTTTTGGATTTTGGTGTATCTTCGTAGACAACAATCTACCAAATCTCTCCTCGAATCAAACTCTGATTAAAGAAGCCTCAAAAGAATGAAAATGATCACGTGGAGTGAACGCCTTCGAATGACTTTAGAACTTTGGTGAAAACCAAATTGTTCAAGAGGGTTTAATCACAAAGAAAACCAAGCAAATATATATGATACGTAATAATACTTTGGGCGGCAAAACCCTCGATTAGCCTTCAATCTCAAAATACTCACAAGCAAGCGGGGAAACGAGGCGGCACGAAGCACTTAAGAGCCTTTTTCCTTAGGGTATATTTTATAATACCCGCCTTATACCCACCTTATAGTTCGTATTTTTCAAAATCGAGCTTCACGAAAGTATTTATCTATTTTTGCCTTTTTCTTTTGTTTGAGATTCGTATACAATAACTAGGAGATCAAATCCCAATTAAGGTTGTGTTTTCACACTTTTGGAGATATTTTGTATTGATTGTGATACTTAATACAATATAGTAATAATAATTTCACAAGAAAAACCAAAAAAAAAACCGATAATACGTATTAGTAGATTTCTACTAATACAAATACTATTTATGGTTAATATTAAAAATAACAAGACAAATTAATCACGACACACCTCCCCGGTAGCGGCGCCAAATATGATTGTGGTAAAATCCGACCTTTTAGGAAAAAGGCGTAAAAGCGGTAAGTATTAAGTGATGATTTAGGAAAATCAAACACTAATGACCCAATAAAATTCGTTTCCCAAGGAGGTATATGTGTGTGAATAATTCGTAATTGGTTTGAGATTAATATTGGATAGAAGGGGATGAGAAAATAGAATGACAAAGACGTGAAATTAATTACTACGACGACTAAACGGAAAACCGTAAAATGAGCAAAAATAAAAATTAATTCTAAAAATTTCCAAAAAATTACCAAAAATCAAAATAAATTAACTAAGAGTTTACCAATGATCAAAACTTTTTCAAACCTTTTTATTATTTAAATATTAATTTTTAAATGCTAATTAAAGCCCTAAAAATCAAATTAATTATCAAAAAGCCCAAATATATATTTTTCAATTGGTAAACCTATAAAATAACCTAAAAAGATTAAAAACTATTTTTATAAATTTTTAAACAAGGAAAAACTATTTAAAATGATTTAAAAACTATTAAAACTTAAACTAATTATAAAAATAATCTAATGACGATAAAATTAATCTAAGAGTTGAAAAAAAATCCTATTTTAATGTTTTTAAGCTATTAAAAATATAAAAAGTGCAAAAATGTGAAATTTGAAACTTAATAATAAAATAATATTAAAATAATTTTAAAAATCCAAAAATTATAAAAAATTCTAAAAACTTGCAAACTAGTTTATTTTAACCTAAATAATCAGAAAATGAAAGTGAAATTACAAAATTACCCCTAATGGGTCCCCAAATGGGCTAAAAGCAAAATCAGTCAATCTTAATGGGCTTTTTAGCCCAAAAAGTCAAACAAGGCCCAAATGACCTGAAAAAACCCTATCTGACTCAAAATTTAATTCTAAGCACAAAAGTCTGAAGGCCCAAAAGCTGAATATGAGCTTATCACAGCTTAAATAACAAACAACTTATTCTTATTGGGCCAATAAGCCCATTAAGCAATAAGCCAATGCCATAAGCTCTGCTTAAACACACAACCTTCTTTTGAGATGCCTAAGAGATCTATAAAAAGAAATTTTGAAAAAGCTCACTCAATAAGCCAGAAATAAGCAAAACAAAAATCCACTAAACGAGAAAATAGTCGGGTTAGAGTTCTAGGGGGTTTCAAAAGCTCACAAATAGCTTAACTAAGAATAATCAATCAAGAAAATCACAAAAAGCCAAGTAGAACAAGCTGTGTGAACCAATAAGCTGGCTGAAAAAGCTAAATAAGCTAGTTTTCTAGCAAAATCTTAACCAAAAGACTTGTAACCTTCCAGACTTGTTATTAAGCTGAGAAAAATGAGTTCTATTACAAAAGCCAAGTTGTTGCATGTACCAATAAGCAGTTCTAAAAAATAAGCCAAATTGTGCTTATTTGACAAAAAGTCAAAGTACTCCAAAGTTTACCAAATGATCAGAGATGGTATAAGGGCTTGTTATAAGCAACTTTTGTGAAGAACTCAAGGAGGAGTCCTTGTGAATCAAGAGGTCGGTTGACCTTTTGATGACAGATTTTGGCAATAAGGGCTTAATAAGCCAGTTAGCTTATAAGCCAGATACAAGGCACACCAAATAGCAAAATCCACTCACAAGCAACACATAAACAAGATCCAAGCAATGAAACAATAAGGCATACACTAGGATTACAAATGCAAGCACCAAATGAGGTGGTTACTTTGATGATGCAAATGATCACTTCAGCCAACTTTGATAAGCTATAGCACACTCAATAAGCCACCAAATTCAACAACCAGATAACCAATAGATAGCTTATCACCTAAACTATTCCCAAACCTGATTTCAGACATTAGATCCAACAAACAAAGAAGTTATTGGATCTGATGTGTTTGACCAGTTTCAAAACACCTTTAATCAGATTTTTGCAAAACTTGAAATTCCTTTTCCAAACTTTCAGAAACTTAACCAATGACTAAAACTTGTTCAAAATGACTTGTTTAGACTTACTAAACCCTAAGAACCAAGGGCACAAGGCCACAAGACCTTATGAACTAGTAATCCCAAACAATCCTTTAATAAGCACTTTTCAAACAAACTCCTTAATCCTTCAAACAAGCTACTGATTTTAATGATCAAATAGCTACACTAGGTGACAACTAACAGATACCAACCATAAAACATAAAGCACAACACAAAATAACCAAATCACATAGCAAAACATAAAACAGACCATAACATGTGATTTTTTAGAGGAATCTTAACAAGAGCTTATACCTGTCCTCCAAAACATCCTAGGAGGACCAGCAATGCTCCTTGGACCTTGTTCAACAACTAGAACAAGACCAAGGTACTTCAACAAGGGAGATGAATGACTACCTTGGTTGATGTTTCAAAGCAGAAACTCAAGGGCTTTATTTCTTCAACACAATGAACAAACAGCCCAACCAAAGGCTCCAATCCCTTCACAAGCTTGGTGTCAACAAGCTTGTAAGAGCTTATAGCTTTTGGTCAAGGATTAGTACAAGTAAAATAGCAAAATCAGAAACCACTTTTCAAGCTTTTTTCAAACTTGAAAACCTTACCAAACATAAACGTCCTTGAACCACAAGATTCAAGCACACTTATAACATCAAATGGAACTCAGAATTACCCTTAAACAATACCAACTTTCAAAAACATAAAAAGGAATTACAATTTTCTCAAAATACCAACTTTTATAAAACATAAAAAGGGATTACAAAGTTTAAAAGGTAAAATTGGAACAAAGGCCTCACCACATGTTAGGGGTCCTTATATAGGCCACAAGGGCTGAGTTTACAATGAGAAATGCTTGAAACCCTAGCTATAAAATCTCATAATTGCCCTTTGAGCTTCTAGATGCTTGAGGTGATATGAGCTGTCCCTTTTGATCCTGGACGTTCCTTTTGGCTTTGGGGACAAGTAATGAGTGTCAAGCGTTGATCTTGCCACGTGGCATTCCTTGGAGAGTAAGTAGTGTTTTCATTGGTGTACGGTTTAAATGGTGGGGACCATTGAGTGGAGTGGTGTATGATGTGAAGTGTGGGAATGATTCGTGTTGGGTTGAATCACATGTGTGCCAAGGTACTTAAAAATAACCCTTTGTTATGAAGGAGATAGTTACTGGGTTCATATGGTGAATAGTAACTATGTTTGATCCGGTTTTGGTGGAAAGGTAAGTTGTTTGGCGCAAAAAGTGTTTGAATGTTTCATTTGAACACCTTTGGCCCTTGTGTTTTGGTAAAATGGGTAAATCAAGTTTTTCAGCCACCAAAACATATTCCCTTTGTTATAGAATTTTCTGATTTCACACTTTTGCCCCAAAACTTGGCAAAAGTGTTTCAAGGGTTATTTTTGCCATTTTTGAATACTTGTGGGACTGATTTTGGAATTTCTTGATCTTCAAAGGTCTTCATAGTATCTTTGACTTCATGAGGTACCATATTTGACAAATTAGAATTGATGAGGGACTAATTTTGCCAATTCTTCAAAGTTGAAGGACCATTTTTGTAATTTTGACAAACTTAAGGGACCAAACTTGTAATTATGAATATACAAGGGTTTTAAGTGTCATTTCTTCATATTTTGAGGATCAATCTTGTACATCTTCAAGTCTTCAAGGGTTTTTCTTGGTTAAATCATGAACTAGGGCCCGGTTCTTCGTGCGGCTTCATTTCTCGTGTCCGTTTTTCCTTGTTTCTTGTGATCTTTTGTCTTTTTCACGATATCCATACCTAAAACACACAAGTAAACAAATACAAGCATATATATGGTATTTTATGACATTTTAATGCATTTAAAGCCCGAAAAGAACGATGAGATCATGTATAAATACCATCTCATCAGTGGCGTTACAGTGTACTCAGCAAAGTCAAAGATTCAAAACCACATACTCATGCCCAAAGACATTCAACAATCAAGAAAGATAAAGACTTCCACAACTCTGATGATCAAAATCTTCCTTATCTATTAATGTAGAGGAATGATTTCTCTTCAAAGGAGATTGTTAGCAAGCTAAGATAGTGCAACGTATGAGCTTGTGGATGAAGACACAAGATAGCAAGATGGCAAAGACAAGCCAAGGATGATTTGAAGATCTCAAGACCAAAAGACAAAGTCGAAATACAATGACAAAGGCTCAGAGATCATAGCATGAAGGAACAAGACTACTATTACACGTTCAAGACTCATTTATGACGAAATTCGTAATATCCATTGAACTCTAAATATATCAAAGAGGAATTACCTCACATTGGGGGAGATTGTTAGCCTCAAAATATTGAGTCAAACAAGAATGTTCGGTCATAGGTTTTTATTGTAATATTTATTAGAACGTTGTAATAGTTAGTTAGATTAGTCGTGTTTTACGGGCTTAACTTTAAGCTAAATTTCATTAATAAGTAACTAAAGCCTAAAAGAAAAGCCCGGCCCATTAAACAATATAGTCCATTAAGGCTACATGTATGAGCCCGACTATATATACCTCTCCTAGCATGTTAGGAGAGGTTGGTGATTTCATTTTTTTTAATCTAATATTCTCCTAGTTTCTCCACCTTCTCTCTACTTTCTCTCAATACTTTCTCTCTCTATAAATCATCTATCTTTCTTCTTTAATTAATAAAATCAACCAGGTGAAGTGATAAAATATGGGAACAACAATATCCGAACCTACAATCACACATTGAACAAATACAAGGGTTATTTGCACTGTTTTTATGATATTTTGTATATTTTAAGCCCGATTAGAATGATGGGACTATGTATAATTGCAGTCTCATTACTCTAGTATTTCTATTTATGTTTTTGAAGCTTGTATTATACATGTTTGGATTAAATGGTTTAGGTTTTTTAGATACAACCACCAATTTGGCATGATTTCTTCTTTGTTCTTCTGTTAGACCTAGAAGGGTGTCGGTCCCCTGTGTAGAGGGATCTGACGGGTTACGTGGTCTTCTATAACAGCATTTTTTGAAACATTGCTCGTGTCGTTGAGCTAGAAGCTACATCTTGTTTCTCAAACCCTAATCGTGTTTTATCTTTGCAATTTCTTTGACATTTAAGCATTTCATCAATGCAATTTGCGTTTTTGTTAAATTTCACAAATTTTAGGCTTTGTTTGGTTAACGCCTCTTGACCAGCTTTAAGTTTCTTAATTTCAAGGTTGAGCTCTTGACACGTTTCACATTTATCTTTAGGTGTTTTTCGTCGTTCTAGTCTTTGTAGTTTAGACTTTAATTGATAAACCTCGTTTTGCAAACTTTCAGTTTTTGCTTTTAAAAGTTTGTTTATTTATGCTTTTAACACTCAACTCACACATTTTGTTATATTCAATTAGTAATGTGTCGTCATCTAATGAGGAAGAATAGTATGAAGAGTCAGAATGTATCTAACTGGTTTCATGTGTGATAAGGGCTATCTCTCCCCATTTGGAGTCATCTTTTTCGCCATCACTAGCACTCCATGCTCCACTCACAAAAGCTCTTTGTGTCTTTGGCTTTACTTTTGGAAAATTACCAATAAAGTAATTTGGATCACCACATTGGAAGCATTTTCTTTCATCTTTGGCCTTTTTAAAGTCAAATGGATTTCAAGATATCTTCTTGTTGTCGAGGAGTTGTCTCACAAGTCTACCTCGTCTTTTGAAGAATTTATTGAAGTCACGTACGGCCATGACATACTCTTCGTCATCACTATCGGACTCTTCATCATCACTTGATTCAACTCGAGCTTTAAATGATAGTGGCTTTTGTTTTTCTTTCTTACCTTTGATGATTTTAGAGTCTTTTTCCATCACCATTTCATATACCTTGAGATTCCCGATGAGTTCGTCTAGTGACAAGCTTGAAAGATCTTTAGATTCTTTGATCGCTTGACTTTGGCTCGCCATTTTGAATGGAGGGCTCTTATAAATTTCCTAACAAAGTTCTTATTGGAAAAAAACTTGTCAAGTGCTTTTAGTGATGTTATGATAGTGTTAAACCGAGCAAATCCCACATTAATTGACTCTTAGGATAGAAAATTTCTCATATTATTGAACAAGTAGATCAATTTTATTATCCTTTACTTGTGAGTTTCCTTGATGTGTGACTATAAGTGAGTGCCAAATTTCTTTGGCGGTTTGACACATGAAGATCCTTTCATACCCCTTGTTTAGGTAGAGCATTCTAAAGCATCATTTTGACTTTATTATTTGTTACCAACATTTTTTTTATCATCGGTTTATTTTTCACGTGGAACCGATTCAAATTGGTTAGTTTTGATTTATAACCGTTGGCGTATAATCACCTTCAATGATTATATACCAAAGATCTATATCTTTTGACTTCAAATAAGTTTCAAAACGGTTTTTCCAATATATAAAACCATCGGTTTCAAAGAGTGGTGGTATTTGCATAGATGCCCTTCTTTGTAATTTTTAGAATCCATGTATCCGATTCAAGTTTTAATGTACAATATAATTTAAAGATATTGAGTATGTAGCTCTTGATGTCAATTGTAGAAAACTAGAAGGGGGTTGAATAGTTTTTACCAATTTAGATTTAATTACTTTGAAACTTTTTCGTGATCATGAATGGATATAGATGAAGTGTTAATTAGCAAAGTAATAGACTTGAAGTAATAAAGAAACAAACCACAATGCACAATGATTTATAGTGGTTCGGCCTAGCAAGATCTCACTTATCTTGCCCCTACATCCACTCCTCGAGTATCCACTCGAGAATTCTACTTCACTGGTAAATGAATCTCCTTTAAACTGGTGGAGAAACCTTCACACTTAAGCTTACAATCTTTAACGACATCTAAGATAGAATGACGTGTTATTTACAAAGGCATAACAACGCCTTATACACTATACACTTGTGGTTTATAACACCAACCACACTATTATACAAGTAGGTAGATGAATGGGTACACCAATGGTGATTGTGTATGTAACACTTAACACATTCACACAAAGTGAAGCCTTGAAGGTTCAAAGCTTAGAATAGATATTTCTCGTAACCGATCTTGATATGCACAAAGATCTAAATCACAAGAGAGAAAAGAATAAACAAGAGTGAGATTAGCGAATTAGATATATGTAGAGAATATGGAAAGAAAATATAGAGAAGGGGTGAGTTCTAAGCTTGGACAAAGCTTGGTATTTATAGGCAACTATCAGACTTTTGTTATATAAGTAGTGTCCGCTAGGTCTGACTTTTGTTGCCTCGTAATTGTTTATCAAAGATCATAAGCAAGCAACGTATGTGGCTTGAGTTAACTTTGTATATCTGACATAAGGAGGTCAAAGTCAACATTTGGTCCATTTTATTTTTCCATTTTAAAGTTATATAAGTAGTGTAAACTTTTTACAAAAGTTCAGTATATAAGTTCATGGACAAAAAAAAGACTTATATGTTGCTTGTATTTCAAACATAAAAATATTTTTGATGTTTTGACATTAACAAAAGTTAAGTATGATTAAAACGTAAATATTATTTTAGTGCGATATTTTCATTTACACATTTGTTTTGAAGATGAAATTGATTAAAAAGCATTTGTTGATCAGAATTTGTATATGAATTCAGAATTAGTATATAAATTTTGGTTAAATTATGGAAAATAAGGCATTCGACTTTATGGAGGTTGAGACGAATTAGAAGATGAGCTCTGACACGAACACGAGCACGAAATGTGGTTGAAAGGGTCGTTGAGCATTCCGTAAAGATATTTAAATTTTAGTGAAATAAAGCAGCATTTATAAATTTTTTAAAGGGTTTAATATTAAAGGAATTGTTATTTATTAATACTAACAATTATATTTAGAACCCTCAGCAAATAGAAATCCAAATAAGATAAACTTAGACGTAGCTAATCGCCTAAGTACGAAAGCTTTTGACGTTGGACTAGGTACGATACGTCAACTGTTTGCTCGTGCCAAAGCAAAAAACACGCTCTAAAAATAAAAATAACCACAATAATAAAAAAGGGAAATAAATATTAGGACGACCATCCATATGATCAAAGTTTCAAATAGCGTGAGATATGATGCGAGGGCACATCCAAGCCTCAAGCCTTAACAGCCTTTGCAAAGCAATGACGTTTCGTAAGACGTGACAAATCCGTAATTTTTTATATAAATTTATGAAATAAAGTAATATTTTCATGTTTTATATTCATGTGGATATATATAAGTTTTTACTGGAAATTCAATTAATATTTAAAAAATGACTAACTCAAATAAAAAATAGCTCAATTATTAAATAACTAAAAAAACTCTAAAAGCTACTAAAAATGACGTCACGCCTTGCGATTTAGCGCGTCTTTGCTTGTCTTTGACGCCTTGACTTACGCCACGCCCAGAGCCAACACCAAAGTCCATATCATAACGGCGAGGCTATATTTTACGCTTTAGCGACGCCTTTACCGCCAAAACGCACCTTTTAAAACCTTGGGATTAGCTATTACTCAGCTTAGGACCTAAGTTTTGAGCATAAGCTTGTGTGAAACATCTTTTTGTGGATATTTGTCCTAGTAATTGGCTTTTGTTTTATTTAAAATAATTGAAATACAAAATTTTAGCCTTTGAAGATTTCTGCTTAAATTAGATCAGTGGGTAGCGATTTGTAGGTTTAGTTGCTAGTAGCTTTTGCCTTTGTTGTTTTCGTAAGTTTGTGGACGTATTTAAATAGTCGTGTGTTAGGATCGAACTCGAGACTATGAGATTGCACACAAACGTTTAGAGCTATTTAATTTAAATAATTATATTTTATTTATTAAAATGTAATTTATTAACGAGTGTTAAAAACCGTGACTAACGACCGTCAAGTATTTAATGGAAAATGACTAACGGGCGTTAACTGTAAAAATGGAAAAATATTTTTTGGTTCCCTCTATTTTAAGGGGATGTTTGGCCGGCCCCTATGGGGTGTTTGTTTGTGTTTTTTTATTTTTGGTTTTAAAGTAAACAATATATTCTCTATATAAAGTTTGTCTCCAAACCCTAGCTTATGACACACTATAAATACAAAGGCTTTCATTTGTTTTCTTTGTTCATGCATAGTGAAAGAAAATAATCTCTGAAACCTTGCCAAACACCAAATTCGGCCGACTATAGCCTAGAGCATACTCGGTTCGGTTTTTTCCACCACTACGACACGATTCTGCTCGCGTAACCTAGCTTGTCGAATAGTTTGTTTAAGGCGTATGTACAAGAGCATAGATTTAACCTCCTTTGGTTAATCTTGGATTGGTTTGAAGTGTTCTTTTGCTAGGAAGCTTTGCAAGGTAAAATACCCTTTTAACTTTAATGTTCAATTAGTTATATGCATGTTACGTTAATTGATCCTAACCACTTCCGCATGTGCTATGATGTTTATATGTTTTGTTTATCAAATAAGTGTTATGTTAGATCTAACTAATCAACAGTGGCATCACGAGTTGTTTGGTCAATGAAAGTTTGAACTATGGCCCAGTCTAGATTTGTTTAATTAGACTAAGTGTTTGCTGATCGCTGAGAGGACCAGCGACAGAGACTAGACCAGTGGAAGGCAAAGCCTCAGCTGGCACACCAGGAACATTCAAGTCAAAGACAACGTCAGAGAAGTCGAAGACAATCTGAAGTCAGACTCACCAGCGATTATGGATAGCTGGGATGTTGAAGGAATGTACTGGTGTTCAAGGATCTCTGAGTTGACAACACTCAGAGATCACTTAAGAACCCTAGAAGTCTGGGATAAGCAAAGCTTATCCAATCCTTTATAGTTTAGGCGAGAGAATCTTCCAAGTGTTTTAAGCGGGACAAAACAAGAGATTCAAGATAAATCCTGTACGACCTAGTGGGACAAAAGGTGAACAGTTGGCAGAACTGTTCACCTAAAGTTGTTTAAAGGTATGTCTCGATTTAGACATGCATTTAATACGTTGTAATCTTCCATTGAGAAGGTGACACGTATCAACTACTCCCACTAAGGAAGAAACCTCGTACACTATAAATAGGAGTGAGAAGGAAGAATTAACTCAACCCTTGTGCTTGGATAATTTATCTAAGTTAATTCTCTCCTTGGAACCGCTGAGCCCTCGGCTTCCTACCAGCGTCTCATTGGTTCCCTTATAAACTTGGGTCTCGAATCAAGTTTACTTGTTTCTAGGGTTCATATCTTGTTGTCATTCAACGAGTGTATTCATAGCACTTTGTAATACTTTGTTTATAATACTTAGTAAAGCATTACGCGTTTAAAAAGTATTTCATTACGTTTCGTGGTTACAAGAGTTATAGTTTATCAACAATTGTCATATTAAGGGACTATCAATTGGTATCAGAGCGGTTTGATTTATAAAACTTTTCATAAACCGTTCTAGTTTTTAAAATCAAGATCTTAATATGGCTGATACTATACCTCCTCCACCTTTTGGTCAAACCAGTTTAGGTACCACTTCGACCACCATACCGGCCACCACATCTACTACCATGCCTACACCAGTTGTAAGCACTGGTAATAATGATGATGACCTTCCCCAGCTACTTGATGTTCGAGGGGGGTCACATGTGTCCAATGTACCAGCATTCGATGAAAAGGATTTCTCAAGTTGGAAAAGTGAATTTCTTATTTATTTAGATGGATTAGAACCCTTCTTGATAGAAATCTTAGAAAATGGTCCATATGTACCACTGGTCGTTTCCTCTACCCCTGAGACACCCATTAAGAAACCTGCTAAGCAATGGTCTCCAGCGGATAGACGTCTGGCTAACCAGGACAAGAGACTCTAAAGTATCATACTCTCTTGCCTACCCAAGAACATTATGAAGTCCATCATTAAATGCAACTCTATTAAGGAGATGTGGACTGAATTAGTTCTAGGGTATGAAGGTCCAAAGGAAACAAAAGAAACCAAAATCCAAGCCCTTAGACGTAAGTTTAATGCTTTTAAATCTTTGGAAACAGAAACTGTTGCACAAACTTATACTAGGCTTAAGATTTTATTGAATGATTTAGGAAACAATGAAGTTGTTCTACCTAAGGTTGAGGTTAATGCTACTTTTGTCAATAGCTTACCTAGAAAATGGCTTAGCCTGAATCAGACCTTAAGAGCTAATAATGCTATAAAGAATGATACTTTAGCCCAATTGTTTGGTAGATATAACTAAGAAGAAGGGCTAATTGACTCCATTTATAAATCAGAGACTGACATATTTACCACCAGTATCAATGGTTCAAAAGCTCTTGTTGCTAACCATTCCTTTCAGGACAGCGACTCTGACATTGAAGAGGACACCAGAAGTAGTCAAGAATTTCTTGATGAATTACATGCTGAGTTCCATGACAGAGCTCTTTTAGCTGATCAAAAGAGGTACTACAAGAGATCTGGTAGAGTTGGAGCTGCAAAGGTTGATAAACCCAAGGTGTCATGCTACACTTGTGGAAAGACTGGTCACTATCAAAAAGATTGATGGTCAAACAAAACCTCCTCTCCAAGCTTCCCTTCATCCAGCAGCAACAACAGCAAGAAGAAGTTTTCCAACTCTCATTTCAAGCAAACCTATCTCTCTGACTCAGAAGGGAAGAAGGACTACAAAGTCAAATACAAAGCCTTGAAAGCTGAATTGCTGAAACTCAATCAGAAAGCCGATGATGCAGCAAAGAAAAAGGATGTTAAGAAGACTGAAAAAGGTCTGATCGCTGCCTCATTCGACTGGGATGATGAACCTCTCACTTCTGAGGACGAAGGTACCACCACCGTCAGAGCCTTTATAGCTGTCTCTGATGAAGAACCCGTTGTGGGTAAAAGTGAAGCAAGATCAGGTCAATGGGTGGATATCACCATGAAAAAGGTACAAAGAATGTTATCTATGACTGAAGGTCCTGATAGAGACCATGTCAGTGACTATACCTTGGTTGACCTCCACTTTGTGGAAGAGCAAAGAAAAAACCTGTTAAACAAATTTCACAGTCTTAAAACAGAGTTAAATCTTTGTAATCTGAATTAACAAATCTTAAACCATTTGTGAATCTTGTTAATCAACTTCAAAATGAAGTGAGCAAATTATCCATTGAAAATGAGTCTTTATCTGATGAAAATTCTGAACTAATAAAAACCATTGAGAAATGGAATTTGGCTCAATCCACAGTGGAAGAAATAGTCGCTGGATCCATACCTAGTGATGTGGTTCAGGCTATTGGGGGAAAGGGTAGATTCAAGAAACATGCCCCTGTTCCCAATGTCAAATTTGTCCCTTCAGATGTTCTTCTCCTTCTTCCACCTCTGTGGATGAGAAGAACTCTGACAAAGAATCAGAGGTACCAGCTCCACCAAGACCCGTTGGTGCCAACCCATCTGATTCCTTGCTTGGCCCTAAACCTCAAACCAAAACCCCTGGGATTTCTATTCTCAAAGTCGTTGACAAAGCGAATAAAAAGGTTTTTGTGGCCAAGGACTCCAACAAACCCACTCCTCCCCCTGAAGAGCTTTCTCCCACCAAGCAACTTCTCCTCACCCTGATGGAAGAGGTGAAAGGGTTGAAAGAACAAATCAACCCCAGAGTTAATAGTCCATCTGTTAACTCTCTTGGTGAGGGGTCTAGTAGCTCCAAGGGGAGAGCTTTGTTCAGACCTTGCAAGCACTGCGGTTTCAAGAATCACTCATCCGAGGATTGCTCCAAGAAACCTGAGTGTATCACATGCGAGTCCTCTGAACACACATCAAGAGAGTATGAGGAGATCATAGCGGTTCAAAGAACCAGAACTCAAATGAGATCTAAAACTCCTCATCGACCCTCAAGAAAGGCTGAGCCTAAGCCCAGAGATAACTCTCAGGGTTCAGACCTAACCCCCCCTACAAGTACTGTGGTTTCTTCGACCATCACTCTGATGAGTGCAAACGTATTTCTAACAATCTCCCCCTAAGGGAGGTCACTCCACGTTTACAAAGTTCTAAACCTAGCATACTATACTAAGTCTTCGTTCTTTAGCTCGTAGTCTTTTCTTCTTTTCTTTCTTTTGTTGTGAATATGTTGATTTGATCTTTTTGGCTTTGACTTGAGAGCATTGTTCTTTGGCCTTTCACGTGCGATCTTTGCCTTTCTTGTGAACTTTGCCTCCTCGTGACTTCATGTTCCACACACTTACGTCTTTTTGTTGAATTCTCGAAAGCTTCAGAGTTTGGTACAGCGGAAGACTTTATCTTGTACTTTCTTGAATTTTTGCTGAACTTTGTTGCAAAAGACATAAGCATGTGGGAACGACTTTTACAGGTACACCGCAACACCACCGTCTTCACTGGTACACAGCAACGCCACCGTCTTCAACAGGTACACAGCAACGCCACCGACTTTAACAGGTACACAGCAACGACACGAATAAAATGGCTTTGAACATTTTATTCTAATTCGGTAGCATTTTACCTCCGGTCGGTGAAGACCGTTGGACGATATTAGATATCGTACCCGTGACGGATAGTTTCAATTAAGTAACTTCCTGACAGGATTTCGCGGGTAAACCCGTTCTCTTTATTCGACCGTCCAAAGCTGACTGCGAACATAAAGAGTGAATCACTTGGATAAATTATCCTTGTGATTAAAAGCCGTCAATTCATGAAACCTGGAACAAGTGAATTTCAATTAAGATTTTCACCATCGTTGCTTTCCAGTTGTCACGAGCTCAATTCATAAAGAATCTTGCGCGTTACCTACCAAGTGCTGTTTGATGTTGACACTAGAAGGATTTCCACTCGTCACTGTGGTCAATAAAGAGTCACTCTGAGTGTTCTGGCAAGATCATATGATAATGCGAAGAGGCCTGGAACGAGTTTAAGTTCGATTAAGAATTAAACCACTGTTACCTTCCAGTTTTTCACAAGATTGGTTCTATAAGAACCGCACGTGTAACCTACCATGAGCTTGTTTGATGTTGGCTCAAGCAGGATTTCCATCTTCATTGTAATACTTGCGTATTACTCGGATGTTCTGGCAATATTACAGGAATACTGCGTAGGACTCATGAAAATCTCTTACTTTTCACAGTGTGTGAGAAAGCAAGGAATAAATGGAAAGTGTCCTAATGAGACTTTTGATGATCTCTTGGCTCTAGACTCGATTGTGCGTTTTGATTTAGTGAGCGATGGCTGGAGAGGAGTGCCACCTTTTCAATACCAGTCTATTCGGAGTGAATAAACCAATAGATAACGTGTTGATCTCCGTGTGATTAAAACAAATACCTTTTGAGAGATATTTGAGTTAGCTGGGGAAGGGTTGTGCATTGCATCACTGGGTCCATGATGTCTTTCTTCAATACCGAGAATCATTAGCAAAAATGACCTCAATAGCATATGTATTGACCCGGTTTCTGCCTAAAGTTGTAAGGAGGGCTTCTTTCTTTACACCCTTTATCTTTACATTTCTTTTTCATTCTTCAACCCCTTCAATGCTTACCAATACGTCATCACTAGCACCTTGTTGTGATTGTTCCAGTGCTAGCTTAAGTACTTGGTCGGCATTCAGCTACGTTCACATTCTTTCTCCATCTTTCCTAGGACTTCTAATTCTAACTAGGGAATTGTCCTTGGGAAGATTCCATCGGCTCTGATGAATCATTGGACTAAACCTATTCCTACCACCCTTTTGTCACCACATCCGTCGTGAATTAAGCGTGTTTTGGGAAGGAATTGCCACCATGAAAAATCATTGAAAATCACCTAAAGTACTTGTGATATTGAAATCAAAAGTTTTGTACCTTAGGTGTTTTGTTCATCAAAAACGCTCCCCCTTAACACGTGCTTTACACATATTAAGTTGGATAATCTTTAAGTCTTTTTCATTTTAGCCAAGTATCATTTAAATCTCCTTAATCCCATTTTCTCCCCTTATCCAAAATGTTAACCATTAATATTTGGGATATTGAATGGATTAACCGGTCTTTGGGTAAAAATGAAATTGATGTTTGGCCATAGAACAAATGATTGCTCCCCCTTAAGTTAATAAGGGATAGTTGTAGTGCTTTAGTATGATATATTTTGAAAGATTTAGAATCTCGTGAGAAATTCTTGAAAAATTATCATACCTTAACACTACAACAAGCCATTAAAGCACATTATTCACAAATATACATATTCACAAATAATACCAATATAGAGTGACCTGAAATGTACGACCCTTCAGATGGATCGTTGCAGTGTCCTGTAGTGCACTCCATATGGTCTACCACCCACGAATCTTTCCAAGCTCCTCATCAACCTACGTTCACGGAGCTTTTGATCGATCTTTTTGATCACGTACTTCGCCATCTGCCGGTAACCTTGATGCCAATCCTCCGTCATTTCTGGCAAAGTCTTACCCGAGTTCAGATGCTCCAACTTTCCTCTGACTTGTATAAGAGTTCCATCACTATACTTGTGGAGCTCCCCCACCCTCATAAACTTCATCAAACCTCGACTGTTCAAGTAGAAAATGACGTAATTCGGGACAGAAATACCGGTATAGGGACATCTTGCTACATGTTGAGGTAACACTTGGTTCACAGGACGGGTTAAATTGAGCTTCCTCTGATAGCTTTCGACTCCCAACTGAAGATCTTCAACTCGTGACTTGATGACAATGCTTCGTGTGAACATACGAAGTGCTGTATTCAATGCAATTAGGTCTTCACGAGGAATATGTGTCAGTTGATCTCTGGTCATCAGAAGCAGCATATCTTCGATATCCTCAAGGCGAATGATGGAAAAATCTCCCTGTTGGATTCTGTATTCCCTGTCATCCTCCCTTTTCAAGCGAATCTCCGTCACATGATAATAGCCATTCTTGGCTTCTGTTTTCAACCCTAAAATGCTGGAGATGCGGATATCGGATCTAACTGAGCTTCCAGAATTGACTAGGCAGCAACCCCTGTACGCCCTTCTGACTCGTTCGTCCCAATGAGATGCACCTATGACAGCATACATATCATAATTACGATTTATCTTAGGGACCCAGAGTCGGTTTACCTTTTCCTCGATAAAGGGTATTGTCCCCCAGTTGGCAGCTTTCAGCAAGGTCAGGGATGTTGCGTACTTCGATGACCCCTTCAGTAGATATACCAGATCATTGGTGACAAAGAAGTCAAGAGCAATCTGTTTATCTTGATCCATTGGAGGTGGAGCTCTTTCTGATTCATGAAGACCTGGCCGTTGAACGGTATTCAGAGCCTTCAGTATCTCCTCGGCATAATATTCGAACTCCATTTGGGTCAACCGGGTTTTGGCGCGAAGTCTTTTATCCTTCAGTACTTTCTTCACCAATGATGGAGTAACCGAAGTCTTATACTCATGAGCAAGAAATGCACATAAGTCAATCGGACTTCGGATACGAAGGTACAAGACTTCTTTGTCGGCGTCGGTGATCGGATCATACTGCGCCGCTGCCGTGATCCAAGCCTGTGGTGGAGCAGTCTCGTCGATTTCCAACGTGTCCTCCCAGTTCCTTGTGCTTGGTTCAGTAGATTGTGGGTTTTGTTGCAGAGGAGTAGAGACGTGAACATCTGCTTGTTCAGATTCAGGCATTTCAGCAGTGTCATGGACGGGTGAGTGTTGTGCAGCTTCTGGTTCGGTAACCGATTCTGCAATCACAGGAGTAACAACACAAGAACTAACGGGGTTAGTGGTAACAGGTATTGATGCATGGATAAATGTACCAGGAATAGATGACCCTGTAGTGGCATTCACGTCATGGCGCCACTTCGATCGTCTGGATTCCGTGGATGTGGACTTCTCCTTTGGTGCTGCATCTTTCTTTGACTTGGTGCCAGACTTAACCACTTTCTTTGAGCTGGCGCCCTTATCCCCTTTTTCACGCTGTTCACCTTTATCCGCATTGCTCCCCTTTACACTCTCCTGGTGACCATCACCACCATCATTACCATCATCATCATCTGCATCCTCATCATCATCATTCTCATCCTCATCCTCATCATCATTTTCATCGTCATCATCATCATTCTCATCATCATCGTCCTCATCATTCTCCTCCTCATCATCCTCCTCATTCTTATCTTCTTCTTCTTCTTCTTCCTCCTCTCCACCAGTACCCTCTTCTTCGTCGCTCTCTTCCCTTTCTTCTTCAGGGAGAATGTGGTAGGGTACCACACTTCCAAACGTCTTGAACAACCTATCATCCTCCATGATAGCGTCATTCAGGGATTTGAAGAGAGCCCGTTGTTTTCTCGATTTATCAAACGATCCAAGTTCCTTCATTCGAGCTTTGAGGATCTTCTTAAGTTCAAAATCCGTCAAGTCATAAGCGATCTTGTAGGCGGCTTCTGAAGGATTGGATGATTTGATCATTAAGTTGTCAGCAGCAAGCGTCTTCAAGTCATCACGCAGTTTAGGCATTAAGGATTCAATGGAGTCTTTCACTCTTTGCTCAATAGTAGCTTCAAGAGCGTCTTTTTGTTCTTTAAGGTCATCCTTAATAGCTTGAAGTCTCTTAATTCGTGCTTGATGCCTATTAGCTTCATCCTTTTTAACCTGAGCAAGTTCCTCTGCATGAGCTTTACGTGTAGCTTCCATGTCTGCAGCGAACTTGGCAATCAACTCTTCTTGAGCCTTCTTAGATGCTTCTTCACTTTGAGCTCGTCTTTGTAACTCTTGGCGAAGTTCATCCATTTCGCTCTTTTGTTTATCCATGTGTTTATCCAACATCTCGGCCATCACTATTGCTGCCATTGCAGATGTTGCAGAGCTGCTCTGGGTTGAGGGAATAGGCTCAGTTGTGACTGCGGTGCTAAGGATGGGCTTTGGTGGTGGTGGAGGAAGTGGTGTAGAAACCTGTTTGGTTGGTAAGGGTTGAGTTGGTGGAGGTTGAGTTGTTTAGAAACAGGGATTGATGGCTCATTCGAAGTGGAATAATGTTCAGGTGACCCAAACTCATCAACATCATCAGGTTCCATGTACTCATCCTCAACGTCTACTCTTACACCTGAACCACTACCGCCAGTATCTTTCCTGCTCCTTTGAATGGCTGTCTTCATCATTTGTTTCTCAGTTTTCTCAAGAGCAGGATCAGCAATATTTTCTTCGTCACGCAGACGCATCTCATCAGCCTTACCCTTTCCTTTCTTACCCTCTGTCTTCTTCTTCTTGGTTTTGGGCTCAGGTAAATCTGCTTGCTTCCTTTTACCTTTGCTTTTAACCGTGGTAGATGAGTCTTCACCTGCTAGAAGGCTTGCTCGTTGTTTCTCAATTTCTGATAGCAAGTTCTTGTAGTCATCGGATGCAATAATCTCATCGGTCAGAAGATGACTGGGAATGGGACCAGGAATAACCGTATTCGAATGAGTCTCCTGCCTTAAGTCTACCAAATCATCATCATCTATCATGTGGTGACGACTACCTGCAAGCTTGTTAATGGATGCATCGTTTTCCATAAAGTAATGTATGATCAACTTAATAAACCTAGGGTACTGGTAAGTTTTAATTTTACCCTTTGTGTTAGTGAAGAGTTGAAAAGTAAACTCCTCCCACAGCAGTGATGCATAATCAATACCCATACCTTTGAACATACCATAAAACATCTTGATGATTGGTGGACGAACAGCATCATACCCAGTTGTTTTGGGTGTCAAGCATCGGCTAAGAATCCCAAAAATAGCTTTCCATGGTTGGCCGACTTTGGCGGTAGTAAACTCAGACGGGGTTCGTATGTCAAGACATCCAATAGCGGTGAACATCTCCATGATCTGGTCCTTGGTTGGGTTGGGTGAGTATGATGGTAGTCCTTTGAGAATCGGACGAAAGCCAAAGATCTTCCTGAAATCTGACACAGTAAGCGTCTGCTGCTTGTTGTCCAAGGAAAAAGTGATCTTGTTCGACGTCCTCTCTTTGGTAGCCCAGAACTCGTAAAGATATTCATAGGGCACCGAAGCACTTCTCCTTAGCGCATACTTGAAGTGAGATTTATCAAGCATGGCTGTACCTACCTTAAAGCCATTATGGGTGGAGTGAGATACCTCCTTCAGACGGAAGTTGTTTGGAACAAACTTTAGAGTCTTTGCTTCAGCAATGGCGGCGGCTCTGTTGTCTTGTAGTTGTTGTACGGTAGGGTTAGTCATCGTCTCTGCTTAAGATAAAACACAAAGGTTGATACAAACAAGTATGAATATCAATATGACTTTAACCCTAAGCATTGTACATATGACATAATCCCTTAAGCTTTGAAATCATTCAAACATCTTCTATTCGGAATAATCACTCAATTCGGAATAATAGGCTTATGCGGAACATAAGTCTATTCGGAACATAGATCCTATTCGGAATAAACATCCCTATTCTGAATAAAATACTCTATTCGGAACATTTGGGCTATGCGGAAAAAATTCCTCCATTCGGAACATTTGGGCCTATGCGGAATAAAGTCCTTATTCGGAACATTTGCCTTATTCGGAACATTTGTCCTATTCGGAACATTTGTCCTATTCGGAACATTTGTCCTATTCGGAACATTTGTCCTATTCGGAACATTTCCTATTCGTAACATTTCCTATTCGGAACATTTCCTATTCGGAACATTTCCTATTCGGAACATTTCCTATTCGGAACATTTCCTATTCGGAACATTTCCTATTCGGAACATTTCCTATTCGGAACATTTCCTATTCGGAACATTTCCTATTCGGAACATTTTCCTATTCGGAACATTTTCCTATTCGGAACATTTCCTATTCGGAACATTTCCTATTCGGAACATTTCCTATTCGGAACATTTCCTATTCGGAACATTTCCTATTCGGAACATTTCCTATTCGGAACATTTCCTATTCGGAACATTTCCTATTCGGAACATTTCCTATTCGGAACTTTTGCCTTATGCGGAACTTTTGCCCTATGCGGAACTTTTGCCCTATGCGGAACTTTTTGCCCTATGCGGAAAATTTACCCTATGCGGAACTTTTGCCCTATGCGGAAAAAACTGTTCTATTCGGAAAGTTACAAACAGTTACGTTTTTCTAATTGGGCATGCAATCGTGTGAATCAAGTGTTCTAATGGACAAATCTGGGCACATAGATATATTCCGAATACAACCCAAGTAAAACCCCCAAATTAATTAACCCTAATTAAGCAGTAATTTGATTCGTTTGATTTCAATTTAAACAGTTAATTAATCTTGTTTTGCATGAAGGATTAAACCGTTTTAGTACCTTTTTGATGATCTTGAACTGAAAGATGTTGATTGTAACGTGTATGTTTGATTTCGTGAGTTTGTGTGTAAGGATGTTAATGGCGGCAAGAGACAAACAAGAACAGTGAATAGGATAGATGAAACGGGGGGGAGGGTTTGACTAGGTCAAATTTTCCATAAGTTAGACATGTTGTCAACTTTGCCCCCTCAATTCTTCTTTTTGCTTCATTCAATCATTTTGTTTTGGTTACCAAGTTTTGATACTTGTCACATTGATCCTATCTTATGTTAACTATCCGAGCCTTAGTGATTAACTTAACTTAACACAAGCACAACACTATCCACGACAAACTTATAAGCAACAACACTACAAATGCCAAAGCAATCCAACCATTAACCATTAAGCTTTGTGAGTTTCCTTGAAAACTTTTGAGGATCTTTTTGATGTGAAAGATGATGAAACATTTTCTCCCCCTTAAACGATGACCCGTTTTCTATTTAAAGAGCTGTAGTCATTTTTTAACGAGGCACATGATGATGAAATACATTACCCAATTGATATCTTGAAAAATTTGATTCGTGGTGTCAATAAGATTTCTCTTATTTTAACAAATTAATGCACTGAGACGTACACAAATTCGTGTAAGACCAAGTTATAAAGTAAACTTGATCCCTTTGCATGATTTGGCTTGTAAATCACGCCCGAGAAAATTAATTCCCGTTCTGAGCCAACGTTTTCCAAGGAAATACGTGACTTTAATATGAAAACCGGGTTGCAGTCAGAAATAACTACAAGCCATAATAGGCATGTTTTAACAATGTACAACTTTTATACGGACTCTATTTATGGCACCGTGTCAATATTGATCGACATTTCTAAGGCCGTAAATATTACCGTACTAAAAGACATGCCCGTTTTAAACGAAAAAATATTTTTGGTTTTTCTTGATTTTATAATTTTTATGGTTTTTCTAGGTTTTATATTTTTTATGGTTTTTCTTGGTTTTATATTTTTTATGGTTTTTCTTGGTTTTATATTTTTGTATTTTCTTTTGTGGTTTATATATTTACTATAATATACATGATCACAACCAAAGGATACTCTGAATAGTTTACCACGACTATTCAGCTGACTCTTCTGCCAACTCTTTGAGAGTCGCTGGAGTGAATGATTTCATGCCAAGCTTGTCGATCAAAAACTCGATTCGTCCTCGATCTAATGCTTTGGTGAACATATCCGCCAGCTGATACTCAGTAGTGACAAAATACAGCTCGATCACTCCATTCTCCAACTGCTCCTTAATGAAATGGTAGCGAATGTCTATGTGCTTGGCCCGGGAGTGTTGAACATAGTTGCAGCAAAGGGCAATGGCGCTCTTGTTGTCACAATACATCGGGATTTTGTTAAATCCAAGACCATAGTCAGTTAATTGTGATCTCATCCAAAGGACTTGAGCACAACAACCGGACATGGCGATGTATTCAGCCTCCGTGCTTGATATTGCAGCGCTTTTCTGCCTTTTTGAAGACCAACTGATCAATCTATCTCCAAGGAGTTGCACAGATCCAGAAGTGCTACGCCTCGTGTCTTGACATCCAGCATGATCGGCATCTGCGTATGATATTAAAGAAATCGAGGAATCTTTCGGATACCATAGACCACGATGAAGTGTTCCTTTTAGATACCGAAAGATCCTTTTAACTACATGTAAGTGCTTTTCGGTAGGCCGAGCCTGATACCGGGCACACATGCATACAGCAAATTGCAAATCAGGCCTGCTAGCAGTCAGATAGAGAAGGGTGCCGATCATTCCACGGTAAAGTTTCGGATCGACAATAATCCCATCCCTATCTTCATCTAACTTGGATTTCTCCACCATTGGAGTGTCTACGGGGTCACATTTCTCAAAGTTATATTTCTTAAGAGATTCTAGAGCATATTTGGATTGATTAATAAAGATGCCTCTGGGATTCTGAGAAATCTGTAATCCTAAGAAAAATGAAATTTTTCCCATCATCGACATCTGAAAGCGTGTGGACATTATCTTCTCAAATTGTTTAGACAATTCTATGTTAGTGGCAGCAAAAATTATATCATCAACATAAATTTGTACCAGAAGCATGTCGTTGCCGTCCTTGAGAGTGAATAGAGTGGGGTCCACTTTGCCTTTGGAGAAGCCTTCCGACATGAGATATGTTGACAGGAGATCATACCACGCGCGTGGAGCTTGTTTCAACCCATAGAGAGCCTTCTTAAGCTTGTACACATGGTTAGGAGACTCCGTACTCACGAACCCATCCGGTTGACTAACATAAACCTCTTCCCTTAGTTCACCGTTCAAAAATGCCGTCTTCACATCCATTTGATAGACGATCATGTTCATATGAGCAACAAACGCAAGGAATAGTCTAATCGCCTCCAATCTAGCCACAGGAGCAAAAGATTCCTCAAAGTCTATACCCAAGGCTTGTTTATATCCTCTAGCGACCAATCTTGCTTTATTCTTTAATACCGAACCCATCTCATCAAGTTTAACCTTATAAACCCATAACAAAGTAAGGATGTTAACCTTGTCAGGGCGAGGAACCAATTCCCATACTTCTAGTCGTTTGAATTCATTGAGTTCCTCCTGCATAGCTTCAATCCAAGATGATTGGGTCATAGCCTGCTGCCAATTTTTGGGTTCAACTTCAGAGAGAAATGCATCAAAGTAACAATATAGTGCACTCTCTTGTAGTTGATGGCGTGTAGAGACTGGTCGATCTAGATCTCCAATAACATTCCTAATTGGGTGATCTTTTGTCCATTTAGTGCTATGGTTTTCAATCCTAGGTGGTCTGGAGTGAACAATAGATGGAGCTTCTTCTGAGGTAGACGCGGCTGAAGGGTTTTCAGGGATCGCTACACCAAAGAAAGGAAGCTCTTGCAAGTGAGCATATTCCAAGTCGTGATCAGTAGAATCCTCTTCTACATCATTAGGCACAAGTAGGGGTGATGATTCAGGTGTAGTTTGAGAATCACTTGGTGAAGGTGCATCCGGTTCAATGTGAATTGTAGATGCGTTAGATAAAGGTTCATTAACTTGAGCAACCACTTCAGGTATTGGAGCAATTACTACAGGTGCTGGAACTTCATCAGTCGGGGGATCGAAGAATTCATCAAACAACGGTTGAAACAGTTTATCCCACTCGGGCCTTGATGGTGGTAAAAATGATGTAGAAGTAGGATTGTTGGGAACTAATCCGGAACTTATAGCACCGGGTCCCATCTCATGAAGCGCGGGTTCAGAGCTGTGTTGCTCAGAAGCCATCGCTGTCAGCTCGTCGAAATCTGCGTCCATAGTTTCTACAATCTTGCCAAGACGACGGTTATAGATTCGGTATGCTCTTTTGGACGGTGAGTAACCAATGAAAATTCCTATGTCGGCTTTTGGTTGAAGCTTACCCAAGTTCTCACTATTGATGTTTGGATAACACAAAGCACCAAACACATGGAAAAATGAAACATCGGGTTTGCGGTCATGTAGAAGCTCATAAGGTGTTTTTCCATGGCGTTTCCGAATGATAGAACGGTTTTGGGTGAAACATGCAGTAGAAATAGCCTCTGCCCACAAGAACAATGGAGCGTTCGCATAAATAAGCATGGTCCTAGCAGCTTCCATAAGTGTACGATTCCGTCTTTCAACGACACCGTTTTGTTGTGGAGTGCGTGCAGCGGATGTTTCATGTGATATACCAACTCCTTCATAATAATCACGAAGAGTCTGGTTGACGAACTCTGTACCATTGTCTGTACGAATACGGCGGACAGTGGTATTCAAACGTACCTGAATGAACTTCAGAAAAGTGATGATAGCCTTCGGTGCTTCATCCTTTGTACGTAGAAATCTAACCCATGTAAACCTGGAAAAATCATCCACAATGACGAGAATGAATTTCTTACCGCTCACACTTTCAGTTCTCATCGGTCCACAAAGATCCATATGCAAAAGATGAAGTTTTTCTTGATTAGTGTCTTCAGCTTTGGGTTTGTAAGATTTCTTGGTACTTTTCCCCCTTGAACACGCGGAACATAAATGGTCCTTGTGAAATTTAAGCTTGGGAAGACCACGAACTAACTCGTTTTTAGCCAGATGATTAATAGCATCAAAATTAAGATGAGATAATCTGCGATGCCATAACCATGACTTGGTCTTAGAAGCTTTAGAGAGAAGACATACTGGAGAAGCGGCCATCATGTCTTGTAAGGACAAAGTGTAAAGATTTGCACCACGAGATCCCTTCAACAAATCTTTTCCTTCCAAGTTGCGGATGAAACAAGTGTGTTGTCGAAAAGCAACCTCAAGGTTGGAATCACAAAACTGTCCTACTGAGAATAAGTTGTGACCAAGACCTTCTACATAGTATACCCTAGAAATCGTGACGTTTCCAATCTGATATTCACCGTATCCCATAATCTTTGCTATATGATCATTCCCAAATTTAACCGTACCAAGAAACTTGCTGACGAAATTTCGGAGCATCGAGCGATTTCCGGTCATATGTTTTGAACAACCGGAGTCCAAATACCACAGGATGATTTGGACCACCTGAAAATATCACCACACAAAGACAATGTAGAGGTATCGGAATCTGAGTGTTCCTTGTTATTAGCAGGTACAGATTTAATAATCTTAGATTTGCTAACTCTAGGTTTCTTAGATTTCCTAGCCTTCTTCTTCTTAATTGGTGGTGTGGATTCTAGTTGGCTCAAATCCTGAGGTATTTCTACACTGATAGGCACTAAAGTGGGGGCTGACCTAATTAAAGGGCGCTGTTTCCATACTTGAGTGCGAGAGTTCCTAACTAAAGGACGCTCAGACCTAACCTCAATGGATGCATTCCTAGTTAAAGGGCACATTTTACCATCTAGTGTAAAGGTCCTACCAGTGGGACGCCATTGCCAGCCAACTTGGGCACGAGTTCTACCCGTTGGCTTCCATTCAAGACCATTCTTAATAGCATTCATTTCATTAACGTGATCAATCAGACACAAATCATGACGCTGTGAAAACATACATTCATTACAATTCCAACAATTTAAATCAGAATTCACGAATGGTTTAGGCTGCTGCACAGGCGCAGAGCTTTTAGTCTTAACATGATTCATTTTATTTAAAACTGAACTAGCATTCCTATTGTGGACTTCTACTTTCTTCTTTGTGGCACTACTAGTGGAGGGCTTGATCTTAGCTTTCTTGAGTGGCGATCCTTTAGCCTTAGTAGTCTCTTTTAATCCTGTAGAAGGCAAATTGGGAACATTAGCAGCAGATTTTAAAGGTGTCTTACTTGATTGTGCCAATGACGGTTTCGCTCCTGGAGTCTTATTAAATGGAGTGACAGCAATGGGCCTATTATTAAGTAGTGCAGAACCTGGTGTACCTATGTATTGCAAATAAGCCAAGCAATATTGAACTCGCTTAACATATTCATGAGCCGAATAATAGTCGCTACTTGAGGGATCTGAGGCATAAAGATCGTCTAAAATATCCCTAAGAAGATCGACATGCTTAATGGCATTCCTCATATAATCATCATAGGTAACCTGGTTTCTCTTATGAAGCGGATTCTTATAAAGCACTACTTTCTTGGTTGTTGGAGCACTAGTGGACGGTGCAGAGTCGGTAGCTAAGTTATCAACAACTTCTTGTCGGGTGAGAAGAAGTGTCTCCTTTAACTCAGCCAAAACCATATTTTTGTCTATGAGCAGGATGTTCAAGTCAGAGATTTCTTCGCACTTTTGGTTCAGTTGTTCAATATAATATTGTTGTTGTGCCGCATTAAAAGCGAAGCGTTCTTCTAGTGAACCATAAAGAGCGGATAGTCCCTGCCTTGTCCGATCCATCTCCCCTAGAACAGTTGATAGTCTAATTTCTAAGACCTGGTTTTTAGACTCTGCAGCCTCTAGTTCCATTCTTAATGTTTCCTTTGATGATACCTCTCTCTTCAATCTCATGATTTCTTCCTCTAATGTCTTAACAATTGCAATCATCTTGTCACTATTCTCAACACCGTTTTCACAAACATTTGATATCAAAAGATTTTCATTTTGATTTTGTTGTTTTAATTCTAAAGATATACAATGTTGTTCTAGTTGATTAAAGCGTTGTGAAAGTAAATTGTAAGAATCTTGTAGCTTTAAAAACTCAGCGTTAGATTCGTGACAAGAATGATTTTCTACCTCATTTACAGTATCAGCAACATTTACAGAAAGATTACAAACATCATCACAAATATCCTCACAAATATTCACAGCATCACAATTAATCATAGTGGATGTAAGCTCATTCGAATAATTAACATTTACAGTAGTAAGCACATCACACGAGATTACTTCAGACAAGAATCGGTCATATTCGGTTAAAATCTTTTCTTTTTCAATTAGTTGCAGTTCGTAAGCGGTGTCCATTTCATAAAACACTTTTTGAACTTCACCAATTTCAAACTGAAGATTTTCCTTAAGAGATGCAAAACTTCCTTTTAGACTTTCGACAAACGGATTGATCTGAGTTTTAAACACCTCGTTCATGTGTTCGAAAGCCCATTCTCCGGCGTTTAAGCCATTTGAAGTCGTACATTCCAAAATGACCTTGTCAAAGTTAGTAAAGTATCGGTTAATCTCTTTCAAGTTTAACCATACAGTGCTAACAGGTGGAAGATTCTTTGGAATTTCCTTAGGACCTTCCATGTTGACAAGTGTAGGAAATGTACTAGGGCGTTCTTCCTCTAACATGTAGGTTGGTGCTGTAATGAGATCTTTATCCATATGGAATCGAACTCTAAAATCAGTTTTAGCAAGCTCCTTATTCATTTTAAAATAATCACAATCGGGATATTTTGCTGAATTGTATGACCGATCCTCATCAACTAGATCCTTACTTGTTTGATCATTGGGAAAAACAATCGGGTCTAACGCCAATCCTAATTGAGTTGCATTATAAAGTCTAGGACTATGTCTTAAAGCTTGTTTTGCATACCGTGGATTAGGGGGAAGGCCTTTTAGACGTGATAAGTTAAATTCTCTAAATGAAGCATCAAATAAGTGAACTAGTTGTGAAGCAGCGTATTGTCTTAACAGCAAGTAATCTAGACTTCTAATCTTATTAGTGGCATTAATCTCCATTTCAGTCTTCTTAGATTCTAGTGATTCAAAATCCGTTTGAAGTTTTTGAAAATTAGTGACCACTAACTCCTTTTCTCGAAGTTCATTAGACAAATTTGCTCTTAAGTTTTCTATTTCTTGCAGGTAACCCATTTGTTTGTTTCTAAAGTGATCATATTCGAGATTAGTTAGAACACTAGACGAAGGCACTAATTCCAACGTTTGTACTTTCTCATTGCTTAAGGCAAGCTCATCAGACAAATTCTTATTCTTAGCTAAGGTTTCTAAGAGTGCAACATTCATTTGGCTAAGTAATGTAGCAGGAACCATGACCAAATCTTGTTGAGCAGGAGTAGGCGTATGCGAAATGGATCCCGGTTGTGATTCACTCAAAGTCTGGGGACTCACATTGATATGGTTATCATTGTTTGTCTCCTCGTTTGAAAGACTCACCACCGAAGATTCATTCGAATCAGCACTCTCTTGCCCAACTTGATGTGGTTGAATACTAGCATCAGTGGCATTATCGGTGTTATTAATAAGTACCTCAGATTTCTTATCTGGCCCTAAGCTGGAGAAAGTTGCCATGAAAGCAGCCTTTGCAGTTTGAAAGTCATCACAGTCGGAATCATACGCATCAAGATCATCGGCTTGGTAAGCTGCATTCTGCGTAGTGACAACGTCTTGTTCAGCAATCCCTGGGTCAGCAAGAAATGCAAGCTCCTCTTCATCAAGTTCCCTTCCTTGCGCCTGAGCATTTACCAGATAGATCTTTTCTGCAAACCACTGTCCATCCCTTCTCCTCTTGGGTTTCTTACAATCCCTGGACATATGACCCTCTTCCTTGCAGTTGTAGCATGTGATCATTCTCAACTTGCCTGTATTAGCCCGTGGAGGATTGTTGACCATAGGAGCAGGAGCAGGAGTAATCGTGCGAGCATTGGTTGAAGTGGAAGATCTCCCCTGATATGGTTGAATTGGCTGAACCATTACCCTGCCATTCTCAATTGTAGCTTGTTGGCGAGAATTGGATGAATTTCTCAACTGATTGTTGGTAGGAGCTGATCCTCTGAATCCTCGTTTGCTTAAAGTTCTTGTGAGATAAGCAGACATAGTAGTTAGCACTTCAACTGGGTCAGCTCCTTGTTGGAAAACAGGAACGGGGACTTCTTCATCATCACAATACAGTGCTTGATCTGGATGAGCTGCATAATCAGTAGAAGGAATACTCATTTGATCAGGATAGCTTGTTGGATATGCTGCATTCTCTTGATAAGAAGAATATGAAGGCTGAGCATAAGATGCAACATTTGCTGGATGAAGTTGTGAACCATACTGTGGTGAAGGTGCATTGAACCGATACTGTTGCTGATGTGAGGTGGGATGTTGTGGCAATATCGAGTATTGTGGAAAAGTTGGTGTTATGTAAGGTGATGGATGATAGGCTTGATGTCCCAAAATATAAGGTGTGTTGTTGTGTGACAAGCTTGGTTGATTCGCCATCAAAGCTAAGGAATCTGGGTACATACCGCGAGGAGAACGGTGCATAATCACATGCTTCTCATGTTGCTGAAGAAAAGCATAGATTTGATCTAAGTTGCACTTATGCAAATCCCGGGTTAACTTCACATCGGTAATATACTCACCCCATTCAGCTTGAGGTAAAGTATTCAAGAACTTGGTGTTAACCTGGAATGGAGCAATTACCAGATTGTATACATTCAGATCATTCATTAGAGTAGTGAATCTGAAGTAGTAATCGTGTAGTGTTTCCCCTGGGCTGTATGTGAATCTATCAAACAAATCATACAGCTGACACTCCCTTTCTTGTTTGGTGAGAGACGTGCCTTGTAGCAACACCTTTAACCGTTCCCATAAATCTTTTGCCACTGTATACTGACTTACCATCCTATAAATATCATGGGGAAGAGCTTGAAGAATCGTTTGAAGAGCTTTTTCATCTGCATCTGCAACAAGTTGTTGAGCTGGAGTGAGTTCTTCAAATTCTCGTGGTCTAGTCACGTTGTCAACCGTAATGGTACCATAGTCGAGTGGACCATTCAAAATCGATTTGACCATAAGCCTTCCGTAGGTTGGTTTGCCCTTCAAGTATTGCATCATGCGGCCCTGCCATGCCTCAAACACCTCTTTAATAAGCATCGGTGGACGACTATCAGTCCCCGTTATGATCGAGATATCCGTAAGAGATGTCATCTGAGGCATTAATGAACTTGGATTCATTGTGATCACTTAACAGACTCAAAGATTATCGGTTGATCGAGCAGTGAAGAAAGGTTGAGAATTTGTGTTGTGTTGGTTGAACTCAAGATTAAATCCACTAAAGATCGTCGAAAAAACTCAAATACCCCTTGAACTTGCTTATACGGAATAACCCAAACTCAGAATAAACCCTTATTCGGAATAATGCCTATTCGGAATAATCCTATGCTGAAAATACCCTATTCGGAATAAACTCTATGCAGAATAACCCTTATGCGGAAAAACCCCTATGCGGAATGTTTTCTTCAATTCGGAATATCTTGGCAATTTGGCTTATTCGGAAAAACTGGTCTATTCGGAATGATGGCAATTCGGAATATTTCCTAATTTTGGCTATTCGGAAAATTGGTGTTTATTCGGAAAAGTTGGCTATTCGGAAAAATTGGTGTCTATTCGGAAAAGTTGGCTATTCGGAAAAATCTTCTATTCGGAAAAAGTCTTCTATTCGGAAAAATTTCTTCTATCGGAAAAATTTCTTCTATTCGGAAAAAATTTCTTCTATTCGGAAAAATTTCTTCTATTCGGAAACTCTCCTATTCGGAATCCTATTCGGAATAAACTTTCTATGCTGAAAATCCACCTATTCGGAATCCTATTCGGAAAATTCTGGAAAAAATTGTTTCCGAGACTTAAAAAGAAGCTTTTAACCCCGATTTTTGATCCAAAACCACAAAAAGTTTTATGATTTTTACCAAAATAAGCTAAACCCAATCCTTATCAATCAATCCCAATAACAAAAACACCAAAAATAACAAGATTCAAGATTGATTTTTCCTAAAGATCACAAATAGATTCAAAAACTAAAAAAGCAACACAATCCTTACCTTAAATCACCCCATAGCTCTTGATACCAAATGTAGAAATTGATAACCTATGAATCTATGAAGTGGGTTGATGTTTTCTAGTGAGAGAAACTAGAGAGAGAAAGTGAGAGAATATGTGAAAGGTTTTATTAATATGAAATGTAAAATGGAACAACAACCAACCCCTTTCCTTAGTGGAAAGGGGTATTTATAGTACCAAGCTAAACATGGGCTTGGGCCGGTCCATGACAAGCCCATGGACCGGTTCTTACTTAAGTTAATAAGTAACTAACAACTATTATCTAACTACGAGCTATTACAACATGAATATTATTGTGGAGTGACCGATACTTCTAATATACGTAAAAACGTATTTCTAACAATTATCCTGGATGTGACATCTGTGGAAGCATGCGTCATGAACCCAGGGATTGCAACCAAAGAGGGGGAGGTAACCAGAGAAGGACCAATGTCGCTGGTCAGTGACAACATGGACCTACTGGAAAGTGGGTTCATGATAGAAACTAATCTGGATTTGTTATATCTATGCAGGAATATCTGAAGAAATCTATTTGGTATCTAGACAGCGGGTACTCCAGACACATGACAAGGGTTAAACAATATCTGCATAGATATAAAAAGGAGTCTGGTCCTAAAGTAGTCTTTGGAGATGATTCCTCAGGGGCTACTGAGGGTTATGGCTCAGTGGATTGTAATAGAATAACCTTCACAAGGGTCGCTTATGTCAATGGACTGAAGCACAACCTAATCAGCATTAGTCAACTCTGCGATGCTGGCTTCAAAGTTCTATTCACCAAGACCCAAGGAACAATCTTCAATCAAAATGATGATGTTGTTCTTATTGCACCCAGGAGAAGGGATGTGTACGTCATCGACATGACATCTAGTCCAGAGGGGGCAAACACTTGTCTCTATGCCAAAGCATCTGATAGTGAAAATTGGCTATGGCATAAGAGACTCTATAATCTCAACTTCAAAAACATTAACAAACTGGCCAAGAATGATTTAGTAGCTAGACTTCCCTCTCTGACTTTCACCAAAGACAGACCCTGTTCAGCGTGCGAGAAAGGGAAGCACCACAGCCTCATTCAAGACTAAACAATCATTCTCTATAAATAAGTCCCTCCATCTCCTTCACATGGACTTATTTGGACCAGTAAAACCTCAATCCCTAAATCACAACAAATATACACTAGTCATTGTAGATGAATTCTCCAGATACACTTGGGTATTCTTTCTCAAAAGAAAGAGTGATGCTGCTGAAAGAATAATGTCCTTCATCAGAGAAATTGAGAATCTCAATGACTGCAGAGTTAAGGCTATCAGAAGTGACAATGGCATTGAATTCAAGAATCATGCCATGGAAGCCTTTTGTGATGAAAAGGGAATATCACATAACTTTTCCAACCCAGGCACCCCTGAGCAAAATGGTGTCACTGAAAGAAGAAACAGAACCCTCATAGAGGCTGCTAGAACAATGCTCAGCGAATCAAGACTTCCTAAACAATTCTGGGGTGAAGTAGTGAATACAGCTTGTCACACATAAAACAGATCCATCATTGTGAAGAGACATGGCAAGACCTCTTATGAAGTATATAGGAAGAGAGCCCCTGATGTAAGCTACTTCCATGTCTTTGGTTGCCCTGTTTTCATTCACAACTACAGAGATCACCTGGGAAAATTTGATGAAAAGTTTGATGATGGATTCTTCGTTGGTTACTCTCTCACCTCCAGAGCTTACAGAGTGTTCAACATCAGTAGACAAGAATTATAAGAATCCATCCATGTCACCTTCAATGAAGCAGACGTTGTTATCAACCACACCAACTCAGAAGAATGTGACATTGACTTCAATGAAGTTAAATCTTATCCAGAGGATGATTTCTCACATCCCAAGGAATCATCCAAGGGCGGTCATAAGGACTTCCCTTATGTTCATGCATTTGATCCTCATTCAATCTCTGACATCACTCCAGAAGTTGAAAATGCTGAACAAATCTCTCCACCCACTACTGTGAATGCTGATCTTATTGAACCAATCTCTCCTCCTGATGAAGAGATTATGGATGAAGAAATAATCTGTGAAGAACCCTCAGCATTCATTGAACCTGTTTTGACTCATGAACCCACAGAGACTCCTGCTCCTCAATTCAAATGGAGTAGGAACCAAGATATTATTCTGGTGAATATTCTTGGTGAACCCTCTGAAGGAGTCACCACCAGAGGTAAATTAAGATCTCTGGAAACCGCTTCAGCGAATGAATGCCTTTTCGCTGATTTTCTCTCTGAGGATGAACCCAAGAATGTGGCTGATGCTCTTCTAGATGAAGGGTGGGTTGTTGCAATGCAAGATGAGCTTAATCAGATCAAAAGAAACAAGGTGTGGACTCTGGTAAAAGCTCCAGCTGGAAAGCAAGTGGTTGGAACTAAATAGGTCTACAGAAACAAGAGGGATGAAGCTAGCATGATTGTAAAAAACAAGGCTAGGCTTGTGGTGCTGGGATATAATCAATCTAAGGGGATTGACTATGATGAAACGTTTGCACCAGTAGCCAGATTGGAAGCCATCAGAATCTTCCTAGCCTTTGCAGCTTATATGGGGTTTACTGTGTACCAGACGGATGTGAAGAGTGCTCTCCTCAATGGAAAGCTTACAGAGGAAGTATATGTCTATCAACCCCCAGGGTTTGAAAGCAGTAAGTATCCTGACCACGTCTACAGACTTCACAAAGCACTCTATGGGCTAAAACAAGCGCCTAGACCCTGGTATGAAACCCTATCCAAATTCTTACTTGAAAATAAATTTGTCAGAGGTACCATTGATCAAACCCTGTTCACTTATAGGTCCAAGGGTGATGTCATTTTAGTACAGATTTATGTGGATGATATAATTTTTGGTTCAACCAATATTACACTGAGCAAACAGTTTGCCAAATTAATGACCAAAAAATATGAAATGAGCATGATGGGGGAATTAACTTTTTTCTTGGGTTTTCAAATTAAACAGAATTCAAAAGGAATTTCCATTTGTCAAGAAAAATATGTTAAGGATTTGCTCAAAAAGTATGATCTGTCTGATTGTGCATCAGTGAAATGCCCCTTGCTTCCTCCCAACAACTTGGGAGCTGATGACTCAGGGGTCTCTATTAATGAGACCTTATATAGAGGCATGATTAGGTCACTGATGTACCTCACAGCAAGCAGACCAGACATACAATTTGCCACATGTCTCTGTGCTAGGTACCAAGCTAACCCCAAGGAATCCCACCTTGTAGCTGTCAAAAGAATTTTCAGGTACTTAAAAGGATCTCCCACATTGGGTCTCTGGTATCCTAATGGATCAGGCTTCGACCTCAAATCCTACTCAGACTCTGACTACGCTGGGTGCTGTCTTGATAGAAAGAGCACCTCTGGGAGTTGTCAAATCCTTGGTGGAAAGTTAGTATGTTGGAGCGCCAAGAAACAAAACTTTGTGGCCATGTCATCAGCTGAAGCTGAATATGTTGCGGCCGCTGGTTATTGTGCTCAAGTTCTCTGGATGAAAAGTCAGTTGGCTGATTATGGGATCATTTATGAAAAGGTTCCCATATTCTGTGACAACACAAGTGCTATAGCCATCTCTAATAATCCGGTACTTCATTCCAGAACTAAGCATATTGACATCAGGTATCACTTTATCAGAGACCATATTTTAAAAGGTGATATTGAGCTCTATTTTATACCCACTGAATACCGGCTCGCTGATATATTCACCAAACCTCTGGCTAAGCCAAGTTTTACTAGGTTGGTTGCTGAGCTGGGTATGCTCAATATTAGTAAACAAATCTGATAAATGATCTCTGACCTCTATCTCTGGGCATTAAAGGGAATTGAATGTAACGAGGTAGTTACATTCCAATGGGACTTAATATATTCCCATATATAATTCAAATGATTAACCTTTATTGTCAACAACTTTCCCGCTTTCCAAGGGACAGAAATATCACATGAAGAGTCAAGGGGTACCACTTTTCCTAAAAGGTAAATTTTTGCATTAAATGCTTTAATTGTAAAACGGCAAACCCTTTTATCAAAACCCTTGACTCACTTTTCAAAACTCACATTCTCATAACTTTCACACACACACAACTATTCATCTTCTCAAAACCTTCATTTCTTCCATACTTCAACAATGGCGTCTTCATCATCTAACACCGCTTTCACTGTTCTGGCCGCCTCGAACGTTGATTTTCGGATACACGATGGCAAAATTGCCTTGAACAACTGTGTAGCTCTCCTGGAACACACAAATTCACTCTACCAACCTTTGTTCTCCTTCCTAAAAAACTCCACCATTTTTGAAGCCATAACCAGAGTACCCTCCACTTGCTACCACCAATATTTGAAGGAGTTCTGGTATAGCGCGAAAGTTGATCCAACCTCTTCTCACATCACCTTCAACCTTTCCACACATCCCCAACCTCTCACCTTTGATCTTCATACATTTGCCAAAGTTATTGGACTTTCTGTCAATGAAGGCATGTCCGCTGTGCTTGCCAGCACCACTGTGAAGAAGGCTCTTGCTACCCTTCTGTTGGGTCAAAAAGTTGATGTGGCAGAAACTCAAAAATGAAGAAAACGTGAAGTATTTGTCTAGGCGTTGACAAGAGCATTCCAAGCGTTGACAAGAGTTATTTAGGCGTTGATGGAATCAAGCATTGTCAAGAGCAATCCAAGCATTGTCACATGCAATTCAAGCATTGACAAAACATAGACAAAAGAAGCTAATGGAAGCTTCTATTTAGATAAACATGCAAAAGATATTCTGCATAAGTTTATTTAAATAGAAGATTTACTTGTTTATTCATTCTTATCTCTTGTAAACCCTAATCCTTACACTATAAAAGGAACCAAGGGTCATAGGTTTTTATTCATATCATTCATTCACAATGTAAACCTAAAGTGTGTGTCGCACTAGACGTGGGATTCAATGTATACACGTCTAGTGGTTGTTTGTTATTAATATAATGAGCAACCCATTTGTTTTAATTATTGTTCTTTGTGCCTAAACACCTTGTTATGATCATTGTTCTATTCCGCTATGTTATCATATGAACGATGATCAACCTAGATATAATGGTTCATAACCATTGAGCCCAACGATTATAGGGATCAACAATTGGTATCAGAGCCTAAGGCTCGTGATATCTAGGTCCGACGAGGTGTTCGTGTATGGTGAAGAAGAAAAATTCGTATTGAATTTTTCTGGACGTTTTTGTGTGCGCAGCAGTATTCAGAAGGTCATAACTTTTGTTTGAACCGTTGGATCGTCACGAAATTTTAGATGTGTGTTCTACATACATAGATCTAAACATCCACCGAAGGGATTGTCGAGTTTTATCCCCAGGCAAAAGTTATTAAGCGTCGAAGTTGGCTGATGGAAGATTTTCAGTTTTCTGCTTTCACATGAAATCATGAACTAGGGTTTCTCAAACCCTAGATCTACTTAAAAAGCAGGAAGAATTGAAATTGGTGGCTGTTAATTCAGGATCTATGGTTAATTTATAAACCCTAAGTTAGGGTTTCGATGTCTAAACTTTCAAAACCCTAGATCCGTCTTAGTTAAAAACATAGCAGCTGTTTTTTTTTAATGGTCATCTGATTTATGGTTGTTCGCTGTGAGAAAAAGATGATTGGCTAACAGAAGAATATACGCAGCGTATTAACAACTGTAAGTTTTCGCAAGTGTGTAGCATTGGTTGAAGCATTCACACGGTTTGACAGTGGAGGAAAAGATCTGCGAATCAAGCCCTAATTTGTGTTACTGTATTCACACGGTCTAATGGGAAAGTCCTTATATTATTCCACTCGTTGTGCTACAATCTTCTACATGCTAGTTTATTGTAGTACCGTGAGTCCTTTGTTCCCATTGGTGGAGGATTATAGTGTTCACACGGTTGAAGTATTCTGATTGGATGGAAATTTTATGGGGTGCAAGTCAAAGGTCAGCGAATATATACGCATGTCTGCATTACAAATTCAAATCCTATACATGCTCGTCTATTGTTATTCACATGGAGCTACATATGTTCACACGGCCATTTGTTTCCTATTGGTGGACAATCATGTGTTCACATGATTAAAGTTAAAGGGAAACAAAGGCTACGAGAGACCAGTTCACATGGGCTTCTTTGTTTAATATTGCTATACTCGGTTGTGGCCCAGGGATTACTAAGATGGCCAGTAACATAAGAACGAGTGCAACGCTGACAAGAGTATGGTTTGACGTTGACAAAATCAGGACGCTGACAGGATTTATGGTTAGCGCTGACGTTTGTTATTTAGGCGCTGACAGGAAGAGTTTCGACGCTGACAGGAATAAGTCAACGCTGACAGCGTTGACAGTGTTGTCCGAGATATGTTCTTCAAACGCTGATACGTCTTGTCCGATATCGGGTAATGAATGTGGATATTGGACAGTAAGGGTTCTTGGATGACACATGGATAGCTGCTGTTTGAGAAAAACTGGTACGTTTTTAGCACACAAAAAGGAGAATTATACACACAAAGGTACATGGAATCTCCGTTTTAATATAGAATATCATGATGATATTTATGTCTCGGATATTTTTAAAATGGATTAATGATTTTAAAGCAAGTTAGCAACAATTCGTGAGGTACTTTATTGGATTTGATTATGTAATCGGGGTAGCCTTGTAAAAGAGTTATCCGTCTTGAGCTTTTACATATGATATGAAGAATAAGTTTTGTCATGAAGAAGTGTTAGCTTAAGGGGAAGAATTCTTATGGGAAGTTTGATGATTGAAGAAGATTTTCGCGAGTTTGTGTTCTATCATATCTTAAAGTTGTGGACTTCCAGCCACTAACTTTAAAGGTAACTTGTTCGTGCTTTACATAGTTGGTGACGAAGACTTGTCATAACACTTGAAGGAGTTACATTATCGTGCTCAGTGTCTCACAAAGGATGAGAATATTGACAAGGGATCGAGGTCTACTTATATTTTTTCTTCTGGTATAAGTTCTTCATCACATGGATAAACAAGACATGGAACATAAGTTTGGGTTATTTTACTTCTTCATCAAAGACTACTTTATTTATTTTTCTTCAGGATCATTACATAGAGCCTACTTTTGGAGAATCTTCAACATTGCAACATTGTTTACTTCCTTGTTGATGTGACAAAAAGGGGAAGAAATGCATGCTACATTTAAGGGGAAGCAATTTGAAGATCATGTATAACTTACAAGAGATACACAAAGAGTTTTGCCACCATCAACTAGGGGAAGATTGTTGGGTCAAAAAGTTGATGTGGCAGAAACTCAAAAATGAAGAAAACGTGAAGTATTTGTCTAGGCGTTGACAAGAGCATTCCAAGCGTTGACAAGAGTTATTTAGGCGTTGATGGAATCAAGCATTGTCAAGAGCAATCCAAGCATTGTCACATGCAATTCAAGCATTGACAAAACGTAGACAAAAGAAGCTAATGGAAGTTTCTATTTAGATAAACATGCAAAAGATATTCTGCATAAGTTTATTTAAATAGAAGATTTACTTGTTTATTCATTCTTATCTCTTGTAAACCCTAATCCTTACACTATAAAAGGAACCAAGGGTCATAGGTTTTTATTCATATCATTCATTCACAATGTAAACCTAAAGTGTGTGTCGCACTAGACGTGGGATTCAATGTATACACGTCTAGTGGTTGTTTGTTATTAATATAAAGAGCAACCCATTTGTTTTAATTATTGTTCTTTGTGCCTAAACACCTTGTTATGATCATTGTTCTATTCCGCTATGTTATCATATGAACGATGATCAACCTAGATATAATGGTTCATAACCATTGAGCCCAACGATTATAGGGATCAACACCTTCGTCCTCATGACGACAATGATAAACCCTTCACCACACAAGGTTTCCAGACCAAATCCCTGATCAAGGTGAACTATTTCTCACCTATTTGGAGGACGCTGATGTTATATATTGTGAAATGTCTGGGTGGGAACCAGGGGTCTCATGATCAACTCAATGGAGCCCAGCAAGCTATTGCCTACAGCTTAATTTAGGGACAAGATATAGGGATCGCCCATATACTTTACTTTGACCTCATTGCTAAGCTAGAAAACAAAGGGTAAAAGAACAGACTGGCCACCATCTGCTACACAAGATATCTCTCTCTTCTCTTAGAAGACATATTGGGTAAAGGATACACAAATGATGAACTTCTCTCTTTCTCTCCGTATCACATCACTGCTGCATCACTAAAGACCCCTCTGGAAGATGAAGTGTCTCTCAGCAGGCACGTGATGCAGGTCGCTGGGTTACCGGTTGCTGATGGAGAGCCTTTGATCCCTCACAATGAGGTGAATGCTGTAAGAGCAACTAACAAGTCTCTGTTAAAGACCTCTGTGTAGTCTTCTTCTCAGCCCAAGGTGCCCAAGGAAAAGAAGAGAAAGAGGAAAGACATCCCCCTTTCCTCTGAAACCCCTTCTGTTAATCCTTCCAAGTCCAAGAAGACCAAGAAGAACCAATCCCCTTCTCTGGTGGATGTGGTTGTAGAGCCTGCCGCTGACAAACAACCAGAGTCTAGCGTCTCCTAGTCAGCAGAGACGGCTAAGAACCTTCTCAATGCTGATATCTCTCAGGTATTAGTTTGTCATTTTATTCTTTTGGAGGCTCACATACAATCACTCTCAACATTCTGTAGGAGAGAGTGATGAAGACTTAGGGTTTTCCTCAACCATAGAGTGTTTGTGTCAGTACCTAGAACCTTAGGATTATCTGTACACTCTGTCTTCACACATGGACATGATTCATTTATGCTCATAACGCACCCCGATGATCCTTCACCCTCTGGACTGTGCTCTTGTCCATAACAACTTGAGCATGCTATAGGTCCCGACCCAGAGTCTCTGCACTTCACGCAGTCTCTGGGTCCCCTCATTCAAAAGAGTCCCAAAGAATTCATTCTTTTGGGGGGACTGAATAATCACCCTCAATCTTCCTAGGGGCAGCGATAAAAGGCGACCATTACCTTCAAACAATTCACAACTAAAAGAGTCCCAAAGAATTTAATCTTTTGGGGGGACTGAATAATCACCCTCAGTCTTCCTAGGGGCAGCGATAAATGGTGACCTTTAACCTCCATGAATTCACAACTAAAAGAGTCCCAAGGAGCAATCCTTCAGGGGGAGCTGGATAATCACACCCAGCTATCCTAGGGGCAGCGAACGGCGACCATTCACCACATAATTTTCACAACTCAAAAGAGTCCCAAGGAGCAATCCTTATGGGGGAGCTGGATAATCACACCAGCTATCCTAGGGGCAGCGAATGGCGACCCTTCACCATAACTATTTCACACTTAAAAGAGTCCCAAGGAGAAATCCTTAGGGGGGCTGGATAATCACACCCAGCTTTCCTAGGGGCAGCGAATGGCGATCTATAACTTCATAATTTTTTCACAATTGGTTACCAACAAATGTCATAACAGGCTCATAATCTTCATGAAGAACAGCAGAATGATGATGTCTATTCTATTGCTGGTGATGAAAATGCTGAAGTCCCCCACATAGATCTTGATGCCATGTCAGACATTGATTCCATACCAGAGGATGAGGTCTTCATTATCGAAGAGAACTTGACCATTTCAGACTATGTTGATATGGATGCTGATGATGACCAAGTTACATCAGAATTGAAACCCATCCCCTTCCCATCATTGCCCAATGTGCAAGAACTAGCTGTTAAGCGGCTATTGGACCAGAGGCTCTGTGCACCAACCCTAGTTCCCTTCCCAACATTGCCAAATGTCATGGAACTAGGGGCCAAGCAACACTAAGAATATTTACAAAAGCTCAAGCCTGTCCATGTTCCTCGAATGAAAGATGTTCAGGAACTCGCTGCTGAGGCTCTCTGGATCAAGAGGGGTGACATCAGTAAAACAAAGCCCAAAGTCACAAATGATTTCATCCTCTCTGAACTGCAAACCCTAACCCACGCTGCTGAGGAGCTCACCACAAAACTAGAGACTTCACTAACTTCATCTGTGGAGTCCTCTATGTCTGCCTTACTTCCGCAACTACTGGGGAGTGCCTTGCAAGCTCACCTCCCAGCTGTTATTAACCAGAGCCTCCAGCAATACATACCATCTGTCCTCTCATCAGCTGTCAAAGCAAATGTTGCAGCTATTGCTAAGGCGTCTGAGCCTTCACGAACTCTTCTTCAAGAGCTGTTGCAAGAGGAACTTAAGGAAATCTGCCTATTTGTTCATCAAGAATTCAAGAAGTTCCTTAGTCCTGGTTCAGGCACAGCTACTACCGGCGCTATGCCTGAGGGGGAGAATTCAGCAACCTCCACCTCTGAAGAAGAAGAAGACACTGCCTCACCTAAGGGGGAGCAGTCACTCAAACACCCAAAACCCTCAACAGTGATTCCTACACTACTACCTCTTAATCCTTCAACCCCAGCACTGATGCAATAAGGGATAAGGGTAAAGGAATTGCTATTGAACAGCCTAAAATAACCCTGCACTCCCTACAAGAAGAAGGTGGATCTACAGCAAGGCTCTCCAAAGACTCTTACCTAAACAAATTCAAGAGTGTAGATGAACCACCACTCACACCAGAGCAGGAAAAAGCTCAAATCTTGGAACACCAAAGGCTGGCAAACATCAGAGCGGCTGAACTCAAAAGCAAAGAAGCTCTGAACAAACTCTCTCCTGCTGCAAAGGAAGCTCAGCTGGTGAAGCTCAAAGAATTGGAGGTTAAAAGGAGCAACCTTCTAAAGGAATATGAAAGACTTGTAAACCAGAGAGCTGAACCTGGTCAAATCACCAAGTATGCATGTTACACTGACAAGGACAAAAAGGTGGTGATGAACCTTTATAGAGAGAACCAACTAACCAACTATAAAGTCTTCAGTGACTTTAAACTCAGAGATCTGGGCCTCTCTGAATTGTTAGAAATGCTGGCTCTTGCCCAAAAGAAGACTGGGCCTGGTGCTGCCCAAATGATGAAGAATATTCAAGCAAAGCTTAATTGGGTAAGAGACACGGCAAAGAAGCTGAAGGTGCCCCTGCCTCCTCAACTTTCACAACAACAACCTTCTCAAGGACCAAGGAAAAGGAAAACCCAAATGGGGCCTCTGGTGGAGAAGTTGGTTACTAAAAACATTGTTGTTGATGGGATGCACAGAAACTTGGTTTTGCCCAAAGAGATCACCAAACCAGTAAGGGGCCAAGTATACTCAGAACCAGACACAGGTATGGTCTTTATGAATGGTAATTATGAGTATTGCTTTCAGTGGATGAATGAACTACATCTGGCATCAACCATCCAGCTTATCAAACTCAAACAGGGCATCCTAAGGAATTGCAAAGCAGCTGAGGATTTTGAGTTTGAAGTTGAACTTATCATCAACTCTAGGAGTGACAAGGTTGAAGCCCAGAGAATCTGTGATCAAGGCCTCGATCGCTGAAGAACCTTTTTACTTTTTGTTTATGTTTACACCACTGGGTGTTTTTGTAATAGACTATGTTCTTTATGTTTAATAAAACTTTGAGGTATGTTTGTTAAATTATGTGTAAGAAGAAGCTGTGTACTCACTTACAATAATTTTAGACTTAGTATAAATTATAAACAAATAAGGGAGATTGTTGGGCTAATGAAAGTTTGAACTATGGCCCAGTCTAGATTTGTTTAATTAGACTAAGTGTTAGTTGATCGCTGAGAGGACCAGCAACAGAGACTAGACCAGTGGAAGGCAAAGCCTCAACTGGCACACCAGGAACATTCAAGTCAAAGACAACGTCAGAGAAGTCGAAGACAATCTGAAGTCAGACTCACCAGCGATTATGGATAGATGGGTAGTTGAAGGAATGTACTGGTGTTCAAGGATCTTTGAGTTGACAACACTCAGAGATCACTTTGTTGGGAATAAATTTAGGCCAGAACACTTGAACGCTGACAAGAACAACTTAAGCGTTGACAAGAGCAAAGTGAGCGCTGACAGCATAAGCGTTGACAAGTTAAAGTCAAGCGTTGACAGATTGAAGACAAGCACTGATGGAAGATGTGAGCTACACGTTTATTATATTCTAGATTACTTCTAGTAAGGATAGAGACGACAATGTATTTTCTATGTTTATCTTTACCTAGAATAGTTGATTCGTAGCTTATTGTACAAGACTTCTTGTTCTATAAAAGAAGATCTTTTAGGTTAATGTTCAGTATCAGTTTTCATAAGTTTTCGTTTGTTAAACCCTTTCATTGTAACCAAGTACGATTATTCTAATACAAGTGAAAGTTTGTTTAACATCATTGTGTTTTAGATCAAGTGTTAATTCCGCATAACACTTTGTTACTTTATTCATAAGCAAAGGTTTCTCTACGTGTAGTACTTGATCTAATCTCGTATACACAAAGCTTAATCGATCTAAGTTTGGGATCAACAAGTGGTATCAGAGCTTGTTGAGAAACTTTTGATCTTTAAGTAACGCAAGAACCCTAAAACACCAAAAACCCTAAAAACCCTAAAATTCTCAAAACCCTAAAAACATCATGTCTGGCACAAATCAACCTCCTGCTTTGCTACAAAACAACTTCTCAAACCCTAGTATCAAAATTCCCATGTTTGATGCCAGGAACTTTGAGCTTTGGAAGTCCAATTTTGAGCAATATATAGCTATTCATGACTACACTCTTTGGGAGATTATCGAATATGGGAACACATTCGATAAAGCAGCAAAGATTACTGCTGCAATTGCCACAAGGACAGCTGTTCCTAATTGTCCTGAATCTGATAAGGTGGAAAAGCCTGAAGATGGGAGAGCTGTAGCTGTTGAAGACATAGCCAAGAAGAGGGTGGACATGAAAATCCTGAACATCTTGAAACATGCCCTAGGTCATGAGAATCAGCACAAGTACAAACGTTTTGAGTCTGCAAAAGAGCTTTGGGAAGCTCTTGAAGTAGCACATGGTGGCAATGCTGATACAAAAGAAGAAAAGAAGAAGCAACTCTTGCATGAGTATGCTGTCTTTAAAGCTCAACCCAATGAAAATCTCAGCAGTGTGAGAAGTAGACTTCTTGACATCACAAGTCAACTTTCCTTCATGGGAAAACAGATTGATGACCCTGAATTGAATGCTACTTTTCTCAAAAGCCTTGGTGATGTATGGAAGATTGAGACAAGATCTATTCTTGTCAATAATACCCACAAGACTTCCAGGTTTGATGACATCTTCAACAAACTAAGACTGTTGGAGAATGAATGGCAATTGGAAAGTGATAATAAATCTTCCAGCAGCAACATGGCCTTCTTTTCACAAAGTGAAGGCCAATTTGATTCCATGAACTTCTATGGACATTCAGCCACTGGATCTCAAGGTGTCAGCGCTGGATGTCAGTCTGTCAGCGCTGGATCATATCCTGTCAACGCTTTGTACTCAAGCGCTGACACACATAATCATGGCGCTGATAGAATTAAACCTGCTGGTTTTGATCTTGATACTGTGTGTGCATTCATTGCTTCTTTGCCCAGTGATTCAAGAATTACATATGAAGATCTTGAGCAGATAAGTGATGAACAATTGGAAGAGATGGACATCAAGTGGACTATGGCTATTGTAAGTTTAAGAGCAAACAGGTTCAATAAAAGGTTCAAAAAGAAGATGACCTTTAATGCTAAGGATGTTGCTGGATTTGACAAGTCCAAGGTTGAGTGCTACAACTGTCATAGGATGGGGCACTTTATGAGGGAATGTAGATCTCCAAGAAGATCTGATGCTGGGAAGCCTTCAAGCCAAATGATTAAGAGCCCAGATCCCAAGGCCATGGTTGCTGTTCAACAAATTGATGGTGTTGGAGAATGGGATTGGAGCTGGATGGCTAAGAATGAGGAAGAGGACAGAGCTTTGGTTGCTGAAGTTAAAGAAGAGCATGTTGAATATGCTCTCATGGCACACTCCTCCTCTTCATCAGATAATGAGGTATATGATGATGCTTTCTGTTCTAAGGGTTGTCGTTTAAATACTGAAAAATTAAAACAAGAGATAGTTAAATTATTAGATGAGGCAAGTACTGAAAGATGCAAAGTATCTAATTATCAAATTGCTCTTACCCAAACAGAAAAGACAGTAGCTGAGTATAAGAAAATGGAGTTTGATTTAAAGGATCAAATAAATATCTTAAAACATGAGTTATTTCAGAGTAAAGATGTTCAAGATATAGTAAATAGGGTTAATCTTGATTTGATAGCTCAGTTAGAGGAGGCTAACAAAAATAAAGATAATGTGAGTCTTAAAATCCAGAGATTTGATAAGGCCACACAATCCCTAGGAGAGTGTGTTAGCAAACAAAGAGACTCTAAGGATATGAGTGGGATTGGGATGAATAATTATACTGTTGTTCCACCACCAGCTGGGGATTTCTATGGTGTCCAATCAAAGGACTTATCTTGGACTGGCTTGCCAGAATGCCAAGAAGAGGAGTTTATTCCTCCACCTAGAGTGACTTCCCCAGTTGAGGAATATCAACAAAAGCTGACTGACCTAGAAGAGTGGAAGAAAGCTAACCACACTTTGTTTGTTAAGGGAGGGTTGTTGTGTGAAAGTCCAAATGAGCCCACACCAAATATGATACCAATTGATGAGTCCATTGATCGTAAACCCATTAAGATCACACACCCTACCACTGGAAAAGCTGTTGACCTTGGCCCACAAACTGTTAGAAAACCTAGTGTTAAGTATGCTGAGATGTATAGAAATACTAGGTCACCAAAAAGCCAAGTTAGTAACCATGGAACAGGCTTCTTTGCTTCTAGACCTAAGACTATGTCTAGAAAAGCTTGTTATACATGTGGTAGCTTCTCACATTTGGCCTACAAATGTGTCAACGCTTCCAATGTCAACGCTGATAGGAACCATTTCAGCGCTGACAAAAGTCAACATAGGTCAAACACTGTCAGACCCAATATCTTTGTGAACAAAAGTTCACAAGTTGTTAGACCAGCCCCATTCTTTTCTAGAGGGTCTAACACACAAGGCCTAAGACCTTTTCAAAAGTCAAACACTTGGTCAAATAGGCAATGGGTTCCTGTAGCAAACCCTAGGTTCAACGCTGATAAGAGTAATCGGGGCGCTGACAAGAAAAATTTCAGCGCTGATAGAAACACTGTTAAACCTAGGTATTTGCAACCACAGGGAAATAGGTCTAAAGCTTCTACTAGCTTAACATGGAGACCAAAACAAGACCAGAACCCTAATTCTACTGGTATTTCTATGACATGCAACAGGTTTCATTATATTTCAAAGGCATTGTCAACACCAATTGGGGTTAACTGGGAATTTCATTCAAACAGGGATGAAAATGGGGTTGTTATGAGAACCAAGTCTGTTCTTGTTGAACAACCAAATGAATCCAAGTCTTCCAAGGCTTGGGTTCCCAAAGAAAACTAATGTGTTTTCTTTATGTGCAGGGCATTCAGAAGAAGATCAATGATTATAGATATTGGGATAGTGGATGCTCAAGGCACATGACAGGAAAGGAAGACTATCTGACCAATTTCTCTCCTATTCAAGATGGTGATAAGGTATACTTTGGAGGGGGCTATGGAACAATCACAGGAAAAGGAACCCTTGTCACCAACAATCTACGGTTTGAGAATGTCTTCTTGGTAAAAGATCTGGATTATAATTTGTTTAGTGTATCACAAGTGTGTGATAACAAAAATAAAGTTCTTTTCACAGATACTGAGTGCTTGGTGTTAAGCAAAGATTATAAGCTCCCTGAGGAGAAATACATAGATTTTAGAACACCAAGACATAAAGACATATATAATGTGAATCTTAATGGAATTAAGGTAAATAATAAAATGTCATGTCTGTATGCTAAAGCCTCAGTAGATGAAAGTAATCTTTGGCACAGGAGACTAGGGCACATAAACTTTAAGAATATTAATAGACTTGTGAGGCTTGGTTTAGTTGATGGTTTGCCTGAAAAGGCTTTCCACAATGACCACTCTTGTGTTGCATGCCTTAAGGGCAAGCAGCACAAGGTCTCATTCAGGTCTAAACAGGTGCACTCCAGTTCTAAGCCACTTCACTTATTGCATATGGACCTCTTTGGTCCAACTAATATAGAAAGTTTGAAGGGTAAATCATATTGTTTTGTTATTACTGATGATTACTCCAGGTTTACATGGACTTTCTTTTTAGCCAAGAAAAGTGAAACTGCCCTAAGTCTGATTAATTTCATTACCCAGATAGAGAAGAAGAATGGCAATGAGGTCAAGATTATTAGAAGTGACAATGGGGGTGAGTTTAGAAATCAGTTGTTAGATGATTTTTGTGCCAAGAAAGGGATTACTAGGCAGTTTAGCATAGCTAGAACCCCACAGCAAAATGGGGTTGCTGAAAGGAAGAATAGGACCCTTATTGAAGCAGCCAGAACCATGTTGGCTGATGCCCACTTTCCTATAGCCTTTTGGGCTGAAGCTGTTAACACAGCTTGTTATGTTCAAAATAGGGCATTGGTCAACAAGATACATAATAAGACACCTTATGAATTACTTTGGGGAAGGAAGCCCAATATTGGCTTTCTCAAGCCTTTTGGATGTCATGTAGTTGTTTTAGAAACTAGTGAGGCCCTAGGTAAATTTGATTCAAAAGGTGATGAAGGCTACTTCATGGGTTATTCAGTGCAGAGTAAAGGATATAGGGTTTACATTAAAAAGGAAAAACGTATACTTGAAAAGGTACATGTTAGGTTTTTAGAAAGTAAACCTAGTGATCCTGAGAGTGGTCCAAATTGGTTGTTTGACTTAGAACCTTTGTCTAGAGCTTTAAATTATATGCCTGTTACTGATCCAGACATAGTGAAGGTAACTTCAAGTGTTTTGGAAAAGAGAATTGGTAATGTTTCAGGTATACAGGTTGCTAAGGAGGATGGACCACCAGCAGTTAAATCATCTCCCACACAAGAATTTGTTACACTTCCTATATGGACAGATGAGTATTATGCTGCTGCTACTGCTGCAAGGAAAGATAATGGTGGTGTTCAAATACCACCAAATACAAACATGCATGATTCTTCAGGCGCTGACAAAGGGAAATCAAGCGCTGACACGACTAATTCAGACGCTGATGGCTCCAACGCTGACAACACCAGTTCAAGCGTTGTTAGCCCAAACGCTGATAAACAAGGATCAGACTTTGGAGACACCTTTACACAGCTTTTCTCTTCTCATTTTGAACAAGGTGGACCTTCTAATGTCCATGAAGAGATTTCTGTTGATCAAGAAGAATCTGAAGAAGATATTGGCAACATGGAGCGTGAAGTTGAGGACACCAGACTTTTTGAAGGAGGAGTTCTCACTTCCACAGCTAAGGATCACCCCACATCTCAGATCATTGGTGATGTTATGGCTCCAGTTCAGACAAGAAGATCCCATCAAGGTCTTGGTGGATTTATTGCCAATATACACAAGAAGGTTGATACCCCTCTTGTACAAGCATGTTTGTTTGCCTGTTTTCTGTCACAGGAAGAACCCAAGAAGATTTTTGATGCTCTCAAAGAACCAAGTTGGGTGGAAGCAATGCAGGATGAGCTTCACCAATTTGCTATACAGGATGTTTGGGAGCTGGTTGATTGTCCTAGATATGTGAGACCAATTGGGACAAGATGGGTTCTAAGGAACAAGAAAGATGAAAGAGGCATTGTGGTCAGAAACAAGGCACGTTTGGTAGCTCAGGGTTATACACAAGAGGAAGGCATAGATTATGAAGAAGTCTTTGCTCCAGTTGCAAGAATTGAAGCTATCAGAATTTTCTTAGCTTATGCTTCTTGCATGAACTTTACTGTTTATCAAATGGATGTGAAGAGTGCTTTCCTCTATGGCACAATTGTTGAGGAGGTTTATGTAATGCAACCTCCTGGTTTTGAAGATCCTGAGAATCCAGACAAGGTTTATAGAGTAAAGAAGGCAATGTATGGACTTCATCAAGCCCCAAGAGCATGGTATGGTACATTATCCACCTATTTGGTGGAAAATGGTTTCAAAAGGGGCACCATAGATCAGACACTATTTACAAAGAAGAAAGGAAAACATGTGTTGCTTGTGCAGGTCTATGTTGATGACATCATTTTTGGGTCTACTGATCCAAAAATGAGTGAGGAATTTTCCAAGCTCATGACAGATAAATTCAAGATGAGTGCAATGGGAACTTCTTTCTAGCTTTACAAGTTCAGCAGAAAGAAGATGGTATCTTCATCTCCCAAGACAAGTATGTAGCTGAAATCTTGAAGAAATATGGTTTTTCTCCACATGAAAAGGAGGCTTCCACTCCTATGGATAGACAACACCCTTGGGGAAAAATTGGAGCTGGAAAGGATGTGGATGTTAGGCACTATAGATCAATGATTGGATCATTGATGTATCTTACAGCCTCAAGACCTGACATCATGTTTGTTGTGTGTGCATGTGCACGCCATCAAGTGACTCCCAAAGAATGTCACCTTTTTGCTGTGAAGAGAATTTTTAGATACCTAAGGTGTTATCCAGATCTTGGATTATGGTATCCAAAAGATTCTCCATTGGACCTTATTGCATATTCAGACAGTGACTATGGTGGTGACAAGTTTGATAGGAAATCCACAACTGGTGGATGCCAATTTCTTGGGAGCAGATTAATATCTTGGCAATGCAAGAAACAAACAGTGGTGGCCAACTCTACAACTGAAGCAGAATATGTTGCAGCAGCTGCTTGTTGTGGACAAGTCTTATGGATTCAGAACCAGCTGTTGGATTATGGGTATAATTTTATGCATACCAAGATTTTTGTAGACAATAACAGTACTTTATGCATTATTAAAAATCCTGTACATCATTCTAAAACCAAACACATAGAAATTAGACATCATTTTATAAGAGATTGCTTTGAGAAAGGTTTAATACAACCAGATAGGGTAGACACAGAAGATAATGTGGCTGATTTATTAACTAAACCTTTTGATGCTGGAAGATTTCAATATTTGGTAACAAATATTGGAATGGTTAATCTCACTTAATATGTGTTTTGGAACCTTTTTGTAAAAGTATGTACAGGATAATGCATTGTTATTGGTCTTTGTGATGATTTAGATTTCCACTTTATTTTTCTAACACTGACAAAGGTAAATGTAACGCTGTCAAGTGTTATTTTGCCGTTGTGAGAGATATTATTGTCTAACGCTGACAAGAGTTTCTTCAACGCTGATAAGTGTTGTCGGGACGCTGTCAGCAACAAATGTTAGTTTTGTGGTTTTCATCTAAATGTGCAGGTAATGGTAGCTTTATACCATTGGATACAGAGTTGCTTATGGATCTTTGAAGAGCTATTTGGACATGTTTTGTTTATGGATGATGGTTGGAATATTTATATTCCTATCTTGACATAAATTTTTAATGTTCATATATATTTTAAGAACTCATGTATCATTGTTTAAGGGGAGGTTTAAGGAACCTTTAGGACTCTTGGGTATTCTTAGAATACTCTTATCACAATTCTAGATTGTGTCCACAGGTGAGTATGGGTTAGTTTTACTAAACCATGAGGCACTGTAGCATGCATAGTCTATCAACTTTGCATGCTGCCAAGACATTTTTGGCCTAGAATTGGTTGTGGTCTGTTGGGAGGCTTGGGAATCCTTTTGATATGGGTTTTACCTGGGAGTAACAAGGATTTTATGAGGTAACTTGGTTGTTAAGAATTTTGGTTAGCAAGGGACACTAGAGGACTGTTATGTCTATCTTGCTTATGCAAGTGTGCATAACTGGACAGTGCTTGCCGCCCTATGATAATTATCAGCTTTTGGTTGTCTTCTCTAGGATAAATTACTTGTTAAGGTCATTTTTCACTTTTTAAAACAATTTTATTTTTGGACGCTGACAAGATTTTTCCAAGCGTTGTTGTGACCAAAATGGACGCTGACATGGCTTTAGGCGAACGTTGACAGGATTATAGCCGTTGGGCGTTGATGGGTTATATTTGACCGTTGACAAACAATGGGACCTACCCAGTTGTTACTTTTTGACATATTTTCAAGCCGTAATTTTAGGAGTTGTTACTTTCATTAAATGCATGAGATAACTTATAAACTTTTTCAATATTTTCATGATTGATTTTTGAAAATCTTTGCCTATTTTTGGGCCAATCACGTGCATTCTTCCACTCCTATAAATTTGGCTCCTATTTTAAACAGGGTATCTATAATTCTTGTCTAACACTTTTCTCTTATCAACCTTCATCTTTTATACATCAAATTAACAGCTTTCATCAATGGCACCAAGATTTAACTCAGCAGAATTGGATTTGGGGTTCAAGTCTCAACACAACATGATTGCTTATCTTGTTGCTGATAATACTTTGTTCCCTCAATACACTCAGATGGTGGAGTATTTGAATGCATCCCCATTAAGGTATGCTCTTTCTCATGCACCACTCATTCCAGTCACACACATTAAACAGTTTTGGAACACTGTCAGTTCCTCAACAGTTAATGGAGTGACAACATTGAATTCTATTGTACATGGGAGACCTTGGGTGGTTACTGAGGCCTTGGTACGCCAGGCCTTGCATCTTAATGATGCTGATGGTATAACCATGCTTCCCATATCTGAAATAGAACAAGGGCTTAGGGCTTTGGGATACCCTATTCCTGATGAAGGTACTCTTAATAAGTACCATAAGCAGGAATTTCCCCCAGCCTGGAAGTACCTAATTCACATTCTCCTTCAATGTTTGAGTCCCAAATGTACTGCACACAATGAGATCAATAGATCCATTGCAACTGCTATTGTGTGTATTGCAACAGGGCAAAATTATAACTGGTCTAAAATGATTTTTGAAGGAATGTGTAAAAATAAGGGGACAAAAATGACTTTAGCTTATCCCCGTTTTCTGCAAATGGTTTTTGATGCTCAAAGATATTGTTCAAGGGATCACAATGACTTTTATAAGATCCCTGAACAAAAGAAGGCTATTTTTACCAAGATGAATTCACCACCTCATAGAGACCTACCATTAACCCCAGCCATGCTTGCTGTTATTGCAGCAGCACAACCCCAACCAGACCCCCAACCTCATATTGACCCTCAACCACAACTTGAACCTATCCCTGAACCTTTACCCTCACCTGGCCAAATGCAAATAGACCAAAATCCCTTTGACGCTGACACATCTAATGTGGGCGTTGATATGCCTATTTCCACCGCTGACACCCAACCATCACAATCCCAAACACCCCTTAACCAACCCACATCTACACCTTCCTCTACACCATCTTCCACACCACCTGAATATAGGTTGATTAAACGCCAAAGGACTGCTGGAGTGTTCTCCTCTGGTGGTCCTAGCCATGTAGCAGAGAGAACCACCACCACAAGTGTGGCTGGTGACCTGGATGAGGCTGGGGCTATTGATACAGGCTTAGATGCTGGTCAAGACAGTCCCAACATAATTAAGTCCTCATCCATGCCCAATGAACCTGACTTGGGAGGTCAAATCCCCATTTTGGAAGAGGGCAGACTGGAACCAATGACGCTTTTAGAATTGACGGCTGTCTGCATTAGCTTGCAAAAGCAAAATGCAGATTTAGTACAAATTGTCAGTAACCAAGGCCTTGAACTCAATGAATTGAGGGAGAGGATTGTTGTTTTGGAGAGTGCTCATTCAAGGGGAGGTATGGAGGAGTCTTCCAAAGGGGAGGAAGCAAGAAATCTGAGTGATAAGAGCAGTCAAGATGGTCAATCATTGGATATTGCTGAAGCTCTTACTACATTAAAGGAACAAAAAGGTTTTGATACGTCCTTAATCTCTCCAACCAATTTAAATTTATCATTTACAGATATGTTGAGGGAGGTTACACAAGGCGCTGAGGGAAAATATTTGAGCGTTGACAAGGCAAGTTTGGACGCTGACAGAAGTATTTTGGGCGCTGATAGAGGAAATTTGGGCGTTGACAGATCTGCATATGGAGGTGATGTATTCCAGTCATCATCTATCATCAAAGATGTTCCTACTCAGGTATTATCATCTACCCTACCAACAATTGAACCAACAGATAAGGGTAAGGGTAAGTTGGTAGAAGAAATTGTTCCAAAGAATGCAGCTCAGGTTGAATTTGATAGAAGATTGGCTGAGCAAATGATGGAACAAGGTGAAAAGGAAAAGTCACCATTTGTTGTGACTTCTGAAGAAGAAAGTGATGGAGCTAGCTCAGATTCAAGTGTGATGATTGTTGAACCAGAAAGACTTGAGTATGGTGATGAGCTTGCTAGGGAAAAGCTGAGAGATTTGAAGTTGCAAATTGATTTTGATATGCCAGAGGTAGTTCAGATGTACAATTCTTGGGAAGAAAGCTGTATGGATAATCCAGACTTGACCATTTCAGACCAGATATGGGGTTTGGAAATTCTTCTTAGAGTTCAGAAGGATTGTAAGGTGATGTTGAAGTACAAGGCAAGCAACATTCTCTCTGAGTTGAAAAGGGATAGAAGGAAGCTCTACTTTATGTTGCTCAAATGTCATGGAGTTGGATGGACACATCAGAAGCTGAAGGCTTTGACATTTGATGAGTTGGAACATAGGGCTTATCCTATTTGGGTGAAAGTGCAAGAAGAAAACACTTTCAGACTTCTTTCAGATGAAAGAAAGGAACAACTTGCAGAAGAGATGGCAATCAAGAAAGCTATGATAGTTCCTAGACCAGTAAAGAAGGGATTTATTCTTGAGTTTCCAAAAGATATGTCTCAACTGTATCCAAGTGAAGCAATCATTAGAAAGAGCCTTAAGCTCTGCCCATTAGAAGCTTCAGATATGGTGCATGTGTTACCACTAGATTCCAGGAATCCAATTGTAAGTTATGAGGAAGATGAATGTGGATTCTGGAAAATTGGAAGATTTGGCAAAGAGGTACACACTTTTACCACTCTCATATCTTTATTTGCAAGTTGTGACAGAGAAGACTTGGTGGACCTTTGGAGGTTGCTAGAGACCAAGTATGAGGCTGAAGCACCAACTTCAGCCAATGGAATAAAACTTTGGACCACATTCAAAAGAATGTGTGGGACAAAAGAAGAAGATCCTGAAATATGGAAGGATCTTGAAGATGACCTCAGTGGTCTTCAATGGAGGTTATATTCAGCTGCAGGTGTATACCATTTGAGTTCTACAAAGTTTGCTGAGTATTTACTTGTAGATGCTCAGTATTTCATATCCAAAGCTGTTTTGGAGAAGATGAAGGACACCCAGTTGGAGATAGACTATACAAGTGACGTGGCAAAGAATTTGATCAGATTTATTTATTACCAATATGATAAGGTTTGTCAGACTCCTCCAAGTTCTTAATGTTTATTCAGAAACTTGATCATAAGAGTGGATATCAAGTTTAGGGGAGGATTGTTGGGAATAAATTTAGGCCAGAACACTTGAACGCTGACAAGAACAACTTAAGCGTTGACAAGAGCAAAGTGAGCGCTGACAGCATAAGCGTTGACAAGTTAAAGTCAAGCGTTGACAGATTGAAGACAAGCACTGATGGAAGATGTGAGCTACACGTTTATTATATTCTAGATTACTTCTAGTAAGGATAGAGACGACAATGTATTTTCTATGTTTATCTTTACCTAGAATAGTTGATTCGTAGCTTATTGTACAAGACTTCTTGTTCTATAAAAGAAGATCTTTTAGGTTAATGTTCAGTATCAGTTTTCATAAGTTTTCGTTTGTTAAACCCTTTCATTGTAACCAAGTACGATTATTCTAATACAAGTGAAAGTTTGTTTAACATCATTGTGTTTTAGATCAAGTGTTAATTCCGCATAACACTTTGTTACTTTATTCATAAGCAAAGGTTTCTCTACGTGTAGTACTTGATCTAATCTCGTATACACAAAGCTTAATCGATCTAAGTTTGGGATCAACACACTTAAGAACCCTAAAAGTCTGGGATAAGCAAAGCTTATCCAATCCTTTATAGTTTAGGTGGGAGAATCTTCCAAGTGTTTTGAGCGGGACAAAACAAGAGATTCAAGATAAAGCCTAGTACGACCTAGTGGGACAAAAGGTGAACAGTTGGCAGAACTGTTCACCTAAAGTTGTTTAAAGGTATGTCTCGATTTAGACATGCATTTAATACGTTGTACTCTTCCATTGAGAAGGTGACACGTATCAACTACTCCCACTAAGGAAGCAACCTCGTACACTATAAATAGGAGTGAGAAGGAAGAATTAACTCAACCCTTGTGCTTGGATAATTTATCTAAGTTAATTCTCTCCTTGGAACCGCTGAGCCCTCAGCTGCCTACCAGCGTCTCATTGGTTCCCTTGTAAACTTGAGTCTCGAATCAAGTTTACTTGTTTCTAGGGTTCATATCTTGTTGTCATTCAACGAGTGTATTCATAGCACTTTGTAATACTTTGTTTATAATACTTAATAAAGCATTACGCGTTTGAAAAGTATTTCATTGTGTTTCGTGGTTACAAGAGTTATAGTTTATCAACATTTGTCATATTAAGGGACTATCACGAGTCATTTTAACATTGCAATAATTATTAAACACCTAATGATCATAATAATTGTATTGATAAAAACATAAGATTTAGGGTTTACTAATATTTTTTGTCATGAAATTTTCGGACCTAATTATTTAGATCACACGAATTTTACTTTTTTTGTGTTTTGCTAAATTAAGAAACAAATTTCTTGTAAACTCTACTTACATGTTAGATCTTTAGGTTTAATTACTTGATTAAATTGTTAGTTCATGTAATTAAATTAATTGAGTAACGATCTTATAAAAAAATATAATATTTACTATATTTAAGTGATTATATGTTTTAGACATAATCTTTACATTTTTTTAGTTGATTATGTGGATCCATGATTTACATGCATGTTGTCATGGATAAAAACTTGCCATGTGATAAATGTTACGAATATTTGGCATATCTTTGATTTTTTGAATGAAATCATAAAATCTTTAATTAGGGAAGACTAATATTCTGTTTGAAACCCTAGTTGTAAAAGATTTTATTCCATAAATAAATGTATGTGACCATGTGATTTATTTTTAGAGCATATATTTATGATATTTATGCTTATAGTTATTCTTGTCTAATATATTTTGTAATATTCCATTTGTTTAACTTATTTTTTTAAATGTCGTAAACAATGGGTATTTTTTCCAAAAATATAAATTGACTAAATAACTATATAAAACTAACAGATTTGTTAAGAAGTTTAAATGAGACCTATTATTGAATGTATCTAGTTCTTTAATTATAAGTTAGTATCCTTATTCGTAGAGTGTTCCATCTCGGTATTTCATCTTGGCTGAGTGTGATGGGTTTCCGAATTAAAGTGCCCTCGCTCCCCAAATGATTATTGAATGGCGTCGACGAAAAATGGTTACTAAACAAATAATCTAGCACTCTATAATTCTTTAATGTGGTCATTTAATCTTCAAGAAAATGTCTATAAAAAGTTTTATAAAACTTATGCTATGAAGTTGTATGCATCTTCTCCATACATAAACTTTTGATCTGACACATCAAAATAATACCCACAATTTAAGTTGAATGTCATCTAATTGAGAACACTTGAAGTCGCAATTTTAGACAAGTGAGAGCCTTGGATTAAGATTGGGATGGAAAGAAAACTTTTCATATGAGTGAGATCTCGATTGAAAGTTTTACGTTCAATAGATTAGAAGACTTAATTGAGTTAGTTAGTGAGATCTAGAAACTCAAGGCATTAGAAAGGGACTAAACATGTTTACAATGCAAAGTTATTAAACTTGCAACGTAAGTCCTTTAAAATACTAGAATTGCAAAATGAGTTTGTCAATTAAATTGTTCGACAAGTTTTCATGTTGAATACATTTATTACTAGCAGATCAACTGATGTAGTAAATTTATGTCACCATGGGTACTAGTAATTCAAGGAAAATAACTTGGGTAATTTTATTTTCTTGAAATTATTGATTATCGAAAATACTAATACTTGAAATTTTTCTATAGAAATGGCTCATCCGCAAAACAACTCTCAACATGTGTCTTCTGTCCTCAAAACTTTCTTTGAAGGCGAGAAGTTGACTGCCCCAACTTCAATGATTGGTATCGCTCCCTAAAGATTGTCTTGAGGGTGACTGATACTATAAATTTGTTGTAGCAGCCTTGTCCTCACCCTCCTGCTGAAGATGCTTCCGAAGAGGACCAAGCTCTTTTCAAAGCTGATTACAAAAGGTATTCTGATGTAGCCTGCATCATGCTTAGCGGAATGAATGCTTCTCTCAAGAAACAATTCGAGTACTATACTCCAATGGACATGCTTGCTGAGCTCCGCAATATGTTTGAAAACACACCAGCTGTTGAGCTCTATGATCTTGTAGACGAACTGCACAGCTGCAAACATCAAGCAGGACAACCCGTTAGTGCACACTACTTGAAAAAGAAAGCGATGCTGGATCAGCTTTATGTTCTAGGGAAACCCTATGACGATGCAATGTCGATCAACTTGATCAATAGCTCCCTTAACAAGGACTTTAATGAGTTTGTCAGAAACATCAACATGCATTGCGAGGGGAAGACATTGAGTAATTTGCACGCAATGTTCATTGACGATGAAAAGGGTTTGAAGGACAAACCACCTGCACATGCACCTACGCCTCAAGTACTTGCAATACAAAAGGGTAGGGTTGCTAAGCCAAAACCGCAATCGAATGAGCAGAATAAAGGCAAAGGAAAACCTGATAAGGGCAAGCAAGTTGTGACTTATCAGAACAAATCTAAGAAGCATCTTCCAAAGAAGAAGGATGATTCTCAAAAGGATAAAGATTGCCACTACTGTCATGTTGATGGACATTGGAAGAGGAACTGCCCTCTTTACCTTGAGGATTTGTGTACAAGTAAGAAGAAGTTTGAGCCTGGTGCGTCAACTTCAGGTAACTTACTTATGATTGAATTATTTAATCAATCATATAAATCTAATTCTTGGGTATATGATACGAGATGTGGTATTAACATCTGTAATACCATGCAGGGATTTAAGATTGAAAGGAAGCTATCTTATGGTGATCAATTTCTACAAGTGGGCAATGGCGCACAAGTAGCGGTTGAAGCCATAGGAACATTTAAGCTATTTTTACCTTCGGGTTTAGTACTGAGTTTGAATAAATGTCATTATGCACCTTCTATTGTTAGAGGTGTAGTTTCTGTTTCTTGTTTGATGGACCTTGGTTTTCACCATACTGTTTCTAATAATGGAATTTATGTTTCTTTAAATGGCATATTCTATTTTACTGATATTGTTGTGAATGGTGTGTTTGAAATTGATATGAATGATCATGTCACCAATGATAATAATAATTCTAATTTTAGCATCAATAAGAAGAGAAAGTTAGGGGGTGTTTGATAAAATTTTATGATTTAGTGCTGAATGATTATACATTCTGAATCATACATTGGCTCTGTATGATTTTGGTTATGAATGAAAGTGATATGTTTGGTAATTGTTATAGATACTGAACTGAACGATATAAAATTACATATTTAACCTCGTGTTGTATATTCTATATTTTGTTTTATTTTATTTAGAAAATACACATTATGAAGAGTTTTATTCAGTTCTCGGTCTTTGGTTATCACTTTACACGGTACTAAAAAGTACTAACACATTCATTTTAGGACTAGTTATAAGACTTCGACAAAAGGAAAATAGTTATAAGTATTAGTTAGAAAAAACAGCATTTAACTACTTTTTTTTAACAAACTATTTGTGAGTCTAGTATAATAATAAAGGAGATATTGCAAAAAATAAGAAATTGATTGAAGGACAATTTGCTTTTATCAAAGTGAGGCCCACATTATATTTTATACTACTCCGTAATACTATAAGTAAAAATAATGAATGTTAGATAGTTGAACTTGAACGTAGGAAAGAAGAAATAAAAAAAGAGGTTTAAATGGTAAAATATGAGTGCTGAACGATTTAGGGTCCCATCAAAGCATAATGACTCAGTTCTAAATGGAATCATGCAGAGGTAATAATTGTTTTTATCAAACGCATATGCCTCTGACCGACTAGGTATTTGGCTCTGAATTAATTCGTTAAGAAGCAATCAAACAGCCCCTTAGACTTGGATTCTTCTTATCTTTGGCATTGTAGACTTGCCCATATCGGGAAGACTCGCATGCAAAAGCTTTCGAAAGAAGGACTTTTGGATAGTTTTGATAATGAATCATTGGATAAATGCGAATCTTGTATTTCTGGGAAAATGACAAGGAAACCTTTTAATGCTAACATTAAAAGGGCTACGGATCTACTTGGTCTTATACATACGGATGTGTGTGGACCACTTAGACATGTGTCAAAGAGAGGTGCTAGCTACTTCTTAACATTCACGGATGATTTCAGACGATATGGTTTTGTTTATTTACTTAAGCATAAATCTGAGGTGTTTGAAACATTCAAAGTGTTTAAAGCTGAAGTGGAGTTGCAAACTAGAAAGAAGATTAAAGCTCTTCGATCCGATCGAGGTGGCGAATACTTAAGTCAAGAGTTTAAAGATTATCTTGCTAAGAGTGGAATTGTCCAGAATCTTACTTCTCCTTATACTCCACAACAAAATGGTGTATCTGAAAGGAGAAATCGTACATTACTGGATATGGTGCGATGCATGTTTAATCTTACTCCTCTACCATTATCCTTTTGGGACTATGCCTTAGAATCTGCGATTTGTATTCTTAATATGGTTCCCACAAAGAAGGTAAGTAAGACACCATATGAAATATGGCATGGCAAGAAGCCTAATATGTCTTATCTTAAGGTCTGTGGTTGTGAGGCGTACGTGAAAGATCTGTGAAGTGTATCTTCGTAGGATACCCAAAGGAAACTATGAGTTACTAATTTTACTTCCCACCTGAAAACAAAGTTATTGTTGCAAGATATGTAATTTTTCTTGAAAGCGAATTTGTATCTCAAGAATTCAGTGGGAGGAACTATGATCTGGAAGATGATCATGAAGATACATCACCTTCTGAAATTACTAGCAAAATTCCCGTAGAGCCAGAAAGTCTGGGTCCTCCACCGGAGTTAGTTCCTATTCGAAGGTCTGAAAGGACTATTCGAGTACCCAACCATCTAAATCTAAACATAGAGGTTGAAGATAATGAACCAGGTGACTTCGGTGAACCTGCTAATTATAAATATGCTATGCTTGATCCTAAGAGCAAAAAGTGGAAAGTTGTTATGGATGAGTAAATGCACTCCATTGATGTCAGCGAAGTTTGGACGAAAGTGGATCCACCTCCTGGTGCTAAAGTAGTGAAAATTAAGTGGATTTAAAAGTTGAAAACTGACATGGATGGAAAGATACAATCCTATAAAGGTCATTTGGTGGCCAAGGGCTGCACTCAAACGCATGGTGTTGACTACGACAAGACCTTCTCGCCGGTAGCCAATATTAGAGCTATTAGGATTCTCATAGCTATAGCCGCGTACTATGACTATGAGATATGGCAAATGGATGTTAAAACTGCCTTCTTGAATGGTCGCTTAGATGAGTACATCTATATGGAGCAACCTGAAGGGTATGTTGATCTTGAATATCCAAATCGTGTGTGTAAACTTCAACGATCTATTTATGGTCTGAAGAAAGCCTCATGACAATGGAATAAATGATTCGATGAAGAAATCAAGAAGTTTGGATTTGTTCAGAATCGTGATGAGCCATGTGTATATCGCAAAGCTAGTGGGAGTAATGTAGTTTTCTTGGTCTTATATGTTGATGACATATTAATCATGGGAAGTCATATACCAAGTCTTAAAGTTGTTAAGGATTATCTTGGTAAATGTTTTTCTATGAAAGATCTAGGAGAAGCTGCATACATATTGGGTATTAAGATCTATCGTGATAGGAAAAGACGGTTGATTGGACTTAGTCAAAGTGCATATCTTGACAAGATATTAAAAAGGTACAACATGCACAACTCCAAGAAAGGTTATCAACCTATGGAAGCTGATCATGGTTTAAGTCATGAGAAAGATGCATCAACTCCTGAAGAGGAGGAATACATGGAAAGAGTTCCTTATGCTTCGGTTGTAGGATCTATCATACATGCTGTAAGATACACAAGGCCCGATGTGGCGTTTTCTCATAACTTAGTCAGTCGTTATCAGCAGAAACCTAGTAAGCTCTACTGGGCTGTTGTTAAACACATTCTTAAGTATTTAAGGAGTACGAAGGACATGTTTCTTGTTTATAGGGGTAAACCATACACAGAACTGAATGTAACGGGTTTTTTGTGATGCTTCTTGCCAATGTGATAAAGATGATACGAAGTCCCAGACTGGTTATGTCTTTGTCGTCAATGGAGGAGCTGTAGACTGGAAGACTCGTAAGCAGTGAACAATAGCTATGCATGTTGCCCAGGCCGAGTATGTAGCTGCCTCAGAAGCTGCAATGGAGGTTGTTTGGATTAGGAAATTTATTGATGATCTGGGAGTGATGCCTACAATAAAAAATCCTACTGATATGTATTGCGACAACTTTGCCGCAATCATATTCGCCAATGAACCTGGAGTCATGAAAGGCGCCAGACATTTTCTGAGGATATTTCACTATGTTCGAGAGCAAGTTGCTGCCGGTGAAATTAATTTGTTGAAAGTTCACACAAATAGTAACTTAGTTGATCATTTCACTAAGGAATTGTCTGGTAGGAAAGTCACCGAGCATGCTAAGGGAATAGGACTTATGTTAGCTAGTGACTTCATGTAAAAGTGTGATTTAGTATTTGGATAAGGGGTGTTAAACATTATTACCTTGATGAAATAAAGTTTGGGTTACGTTTATTTCTGTTAGTTAATTATGTATCCTATATTTGCATGTTTATATCCATGACTATTAATTTTATTCTAAATTATCTGTTGTCGATTAATAATATGGGAATATTATTAAATTAAGACAAATCTAAAGTTTGGTGGGAGTAGTTCTTGAAAGAATACTTGATGTGATTACATACCAAATTTAGATGATATTCGATGATTCGATATATAGGACTTATCCCAACTAAAGTGATATTACTTTATGGATCTTTGTCATTAAGTATATCATAAATAGTTATCCTTTGACCTGAGATACCAGGAAACATTGTGGATCTAGTGCATTTCTGTGAATCAATTTAACGCTATACGTAACTGGTGGCTATATGGATTTGATTTCAGGGGTGTTGCAAAATTCATGAGTTTTGCTTGTAGTCAAAATGGGATTTTGTTTCCTTCAATATTTTGTTGGAGTTTTAATGCAGTTGGGACCCTCGTGGGATTAGTTAAAGATGTATGTGTTGCCACACCCAAATTGGTATTTGGTAATCTTTAATAGTCAACGAACGAGAAAGCATTTTGTTAATTAAGGAATGACTGAATCCATATCCTTATTAACGTGTATTAAGAAACAAAAGGATAATAATAATGATGTTTAATCATTAAAAGGTTTTGTCCAGGAGACCTTACTCGAGATCGTACTAGAGGCATCGACGTGTAGCTAGACGTCAATCGATGTGACCATGATATTTATGAAATAGTCCAAGTGGGAGTTGTTAGTTTGTGGACGTATTTAAATAGTCGTGTGTTAGGATCGAACTCGAGACTATGGGATTGCACACAAACGTTAGAGCTATTTAATTAAAATAATTATATTTTATTTATTAAAATGTAATTTATTAACGAGTGTTAAAAACCGTGACTAACGACCGTTAAGTATCTAATGGAAAATGACTAACGGGCGTTAACTGTAAAAATGGAAAAAATATTTTTTGGTTCCCTCTATTTTAAGGGGATGTTTGGCCGGCCCCTATGGGGTGTGTGTTTGTGTTTTTTTAGCTTTGGTTTAAAGCAAATAATATATTCTCTATATATAGTTTGTCTCCAAACCCTAGCTTATGACACACTATAAATACAAAGGCTTTCATTTGTTTTATTTGCTCATTCATAGTGAAAGAAAATAATCTCTGAAACCTTGCCAAACATCACATTCGGCCGACTATAGCCTAGAGCATACTCGGTTCGGTTTTTTCCACCACTACGATACGGTTCTGCTCGCGTGACCTAGCTTGTCGAATATCTTGTTTGAGGCGTGTGTACAAGAGTATAGATTTAACCTCGTTTTGTTAATCTTGGATTGGTTTGAAGTGTTCTTTTGCTAGGAAGATTTGCAAGGTAAAATACCCTTTTAACTTTAATGTTCAATTAGTTATATGCATGTTACGTTAATTGATCCTAATCGCTTCCGCATTTGCTATGATGTTTATATGTTTTGTTTATCAAATAAATGTTATGTTAGATGTAACAAATCAACAGTTTTCATACTTTCATCACAAGTATTTATACACCTCTGATATTGTTGTGTAGGATATCTTACATTTAGATAAAATTTTAATATATGACTAACTGGACTCCTTCCATGCACCCATTATTTTTGTGCTAATCTGCCCATTATACCCGCATTTAAAACCAGAGTTGACATGATTGGTTGAACCACTTGAATTGTAACCCGATTGATGACCTAATCTCGGTATTAAACTAAAAAGCTGATTAATCCCGTTGAAACGTAATCCAATGACCGAATCAATCAAAAAACCAATTTTTTAAACATTTCATTATACCCGTATTCATGTAATCTTGACCATGTAACCCAAATGGTCTCGTCCAAATAAATCAACAAACACCTGATCAACCCACTAGCTGAAACATTTTCTACCTAGTAAGCCTAATCTGGTCTAACGGGCAGAATTTTCCACCTCGTCTAGTCTCTTTTAAACATCGGTGGGAGTGAAACTGTGATGATTCTTTGACACTTGTTATATTGTTCAAGTTCTTGTAATACACATTTTCACACCCAACATTTAAAAATCATACAAGAGACCACCACACTTACAGATATAACGTTGATTATAAATTTCTAGCTTACGTTCTTTTATTTACATCTTTAATTTGTTTCATCATATGTCAAGAAAAACCTTAGTATACTTGCAAATAAATTAGAGTAGGAACCGAACCGCATAGAACCGTGGTTCGGTTTTCGGTTCTTAAATATATCAGTTCTTGGTTTCAGACCCGAAGAGTCGTTCGAATTTCAATTTTATATACGAACTTTATGTTTTCTTTACGTAATACTTCACATATCGACAATTTTAATATATAAGTTCATCTTTATTACAACATAAAGCGGCGAGTACTTGGTGACGATCTATGAAGAAAACAAATGCTACTATCTTTCTTATTAAGTTTGTATTCACATTAATTTAAAGGGTAAAAAGTTTAAATCAAAATAAACCCGCTAAACATGAAAAAAACTAAAAGTTACAAATTTATCGAAATACATATTGAATTAAAGATCGTAAGATTTTAAAAAATATGAATTTAAATTACGAAATAATAAATGATAAAAAATCAATTTAAAATAAAAAATGTTATTTTAATAAATTGATACAAAAAGTTGTTAATATGAAAATAATATATATAAATACTTTATAATATAACTAGGCAAGTACTCGTGCATAGCGGCAGAATTGCCTGGTGGCTGATAATTAACGAAACGCTACATTGTGGTAAGATCCAAGTATAATTGCATACCAACTTTTTAATTTACAACCGATGGTAATTTTGCTAGTGATACGTGAATTGATTATAAATCAAAATTATGTGTTCAAGTACGTAGGGTATATGTGAAATATGTCGTATTAGAAGTGTAGAAAAAGTAATAAACAGTTTATTTCTCAATTGTATCTAATGTTAGTGTAAAAAGACGCTCAACCAACTAGTTGTAATTCAAGTTAATCTTAAATACTTAACTCAATATGTAAATAAACTTGGTTGTTATTGTTTAAAATAAAAATAAAAAAAGTCGTTTCATGTCAAAGCACATGTAGAAACGTCCAACATTTCAAAATTTCTTTGACATTTCTTAAGTAATGAACTCCTTTACATATCTGTTGTTGTAGACACAATATTCATCTATTTTTAATTTTTAATTGAAGCTGTCATTGAAGTTTTCTCAAGTCAAAGGCTCAAGCCTACGCCACTCATAATCTCATATGTGAAAGAGTGCCACCTTTTTTACCTCTTTTCCGCCGTCTATTGATAAAAATTAAAGCTTAAAAAGAATACAAATTTTGAAATTTTAAAAAAAATTCAATTTTCAAATTTCGAATATTTCAACAGTAACAAATTAAAAATTTTAAAATGTTTTAAACATTGGAAAAATGATTCAAACTTTGATTTTTTAAAATATCCAAACATTTTGAATTTTAAAACGCACAAAAGTTTAAAGTTATTTTTAACATATCAAATTTTAAAGTTTGACCATTCGAATCTACGGAGTATAGTACATACGAGCTTTGCTTTTTACTATTTTAAAATTTTCAACATATCATAAAGTTTTACACTTTCAAAAGATGTCATAGCTTTAATGACTTGAAAATAAGGCTTGTAGATTATCGAAAAAAATTACAACAGTACAAAATTCAAATTTGTTTACCAACCAACTTTATCATCTAATAGATGTACAAATAGAGAAAATATTACAAAGTTATACAATAAGCATTAAAAGAAATTAAGAAAGTCTATAGAAACTAGAAGGGGGGGTTGAATAGTTTCTCATCGGTTTATCTCCTAATTAAAATTCCTTTAAATTTGGTGAGTGCACAAAACTATCTTTTACTTGAAAGCTAGTTGCATAATGATTAGGTTCAATTCTAATGCATTAACAATTTATAGTAAGTGTAGTAATAATTAATGTGTGTAAAGAGTAAGGAAAGAAACAACCTAGTAGGAAGACAGCAAGATTTATAGTGGTTCGGCAACGAGGCTCTATCCTCGTTCCTACTCCACTCTTCGAGTACACCTTACTCGAGATTTCCACTATATCCACAAGCTCCCTTCTTGGCGGAGAAAACCTTACAACGTCGCTTACATTATTTTCCGACACTAAGCTAAATGTCGAGACCTAATCTTAGCTAGGACCAATCTACACAACGTCGCCCACTTCACTATTTTACGACACAAGGCTAGATGTTGAGTTCTAATCTAAAGGTAGAACCAATATTCACAACGTTGCCTACTTCACCATTTTTTGACACAAGGCTAGATGTCGAGTTCTAATCCAAAGCTAGAACCAATCTTCACGACTCTTCACTTTGAAGCTAACTGAGAACTTCACAAAACACAACTACATATCACTTTATAGTTTAGTGAGAACTCACAAGACACAACCACATCACTTTATAGTTTAGTGAGAACTAACACAACTAATTACAACTCAACTAATCATATCTAAGTACACACATGTAGCTTGGATCTACACAACATAAATCCAAGCATACATATGTGCAATGGATGTACACAACTCTAATCCAAGTATTCACAAATAACTTGGATGAACACAACTAGTCCAAGTATTCACAAATACATTAGATCTACACAAGACACAAATAAACAAATGATGAACATGACTAGATCTTTAGGAGGAGGTGATCTTCATCAATGCTATATCTTTAATCACATCACAAGTGTGTGAGTGATCTTCTCTTTGGACAAGGTAAAGAAGGAGATCAAGAGGATAATCACGAGTAAACATACTTAACACATTAAGTGATCATTTACAAATGACTAGGATTAAATGACTAGGATTAGTGATACATTGACTTTGTATGTGTGCTCTAGGAGTGTTGTTCGTACTCGATTCAATTCGAATTGATCACGGTTAATGGTGGAATTATTGGTGTTGGTCACTAAAAGGGGGAGCTTGATTTTCTAAGTCTCTAAATAACATAAACGTAAAAGATATTAAAAATAAAACAAGAATGTCTAACCTTGATTGGTGGGAAAAGAAAACTTGAAAATTAACTAGAAACTAAAAAAAGTAAAACTCAACCCGTCGGAATACCCACTATCGGAATCCCGTCGGAATAGCTCTGTCGGAATACAATCGGAATGTTGATCGGAAAACCCGTTGGATTGTATCAAAAGAAATCCTGTCAGAATAGTCCTTCAGAAAACAGTCGGAATATATGATGATTGCTACTGTCGGAATATCAATCGGAATATCGATCGGAATCCAAAACCCTTTTCCGATACAAGGTATCGGAAAAATAGTCGGAATGTAAAACCCTAATCCGATGGAAGCCGTCGGAATAATGGTCGAAAAGGGTAAACCCTTTTCCGATGGTTTCTAAAACGTAATAAGCAAAACTAATAAGCTCCTTTTTAATAAGCACAGTCTGATACTTAACCAAATCAATAATGAAAGAGTTAAATAAGCACGAATAAGAAACTTTCAAAACTCTAGATAAGCAAACTTTTTAAAACAAATATTAAAAAGACGAAACTTTCAAGAAAACTTAATGGAAAATAAGCTAAATAAAAATTAAGCCAAAAAGCATAATAAGCTCAAAGATCAAATCGTATAAAAACTTAGATATGAACAAAAAGATAAACTCTTTGTTCACACAAACATCAAGATGAAACAAGATTTATGATTATTTCGAATCAAAAGCAAATAAAAATCAAGAAAGGTAGAAAAAGATTAAAGATGAAAAGCTTAAACTTGAACTTGTAGATTAATGATTCCAAAATACAAGATTAAATGAAAGCTTGAAATTGAAAGAAAAGATGAGGAAATCTAGAGAGAGAAAGTAGAAACACCTACTTCTCTCTAAAGATATGAAAAACTAGAAAATTAAAAGTGACTAAAAAACTAACTCACTCTAAATGAAGAGAATGAAGACTATATATAAGAGAGGGGAGGTATGTTGCTTCCTTCTTTCTTTCTCTTTCTCGTCCTCGTCTTTGTCGACTTTGTCTCGGGATTAGTCGAATGATAAAACGAACTTGTCTTCTAGTTTTCTTCTTTTAATAGACTTGGTTCTTCGACTTTGTTAAACTTTCGTCTTTAGACTTTTTCTTTGATAAATCTTTAGAATAGGCCTTGGACTTCCGTTCTTCTTGCACTTTTGATCTTTTGACTTTGTCTTTTGTCTTTTTCTTCGATAAATGCCCGTGAAAGCCCGTGTGTTCTTCCTTTTTCATATTTTTATCCTGAAACACAATAAAAACACAAACCACGCATAATTCCGACTTTTACGACATAAAATACACGTTTTGGTCTTGTTATTATTGGAAATAAGTGGTAAAAGGATAAGTGTTTTCACACTTATTAAATCCTCTACACTTGACCATTGCAATGCCCTCATGCAATGTATTAATTTTAAAGCACGGTCTACATTTTTCATCATAATAAACCTACCTTGGCCCTTATTAAATACTAAACACTAAGGAAACCAAAAAGATAGAAATATATACAAAATAAGTAAAGAAATCAAAGACTTACATTAGGGCTTTGGTATGTCATGAATATTTATCATCCTCAAGTTTCACGTTCCTCACACCAAGCTTATAAATGAGATCATTGTTATTATAAGTTAGCAAACTAACATAAACTCATGTGGCCCAATTATTCACTTAGACTCCCTTATTCCTAGGTGTATCTCTTATATTTTATGATTGTCTTGAATGATCACGAGCATGCATTGTTTGACTTATTTCGATAGTTTATTTAGGCTGAAAATAAAGTAGGACGATTTAATCAATAGTTAGCTAAAGGACAAAATCTTTTAAAACGGCTTCTCGGGACCTCATGAAGTTCATATCTTGGCATAACTCGCTTCACGATTTGAAACCTTTCTCGGACCGATATTTGGCAGCGACTTCCTACTTCAAATCTTGAGAGACGTTCTTGAAACTATGGTCTTCTCTTCATAATAGGAATTTCTTCACTTGAAGTTTTTGCGAGATTCTTCATACTTGGACCACGACTTCTTCATTTTTCTCCAATCTTTATTTTGGATTTTGATATACAACGATCTGCCTCCTTTTAGGACTTGGATCTATTTATCCTCATACCTTGTTAGGGTCTTTTCGGATAGACTTCTCCATGATCTTTAGGGGATTATTTTCTTTTCGTCGTGTGTCTCGGTCCTTCATATTGATTTTTGATAAATGATTCTTCACATCACTTGGGATCTTTAGCAACAAAATGTAGCCCTCATGCCTTGTTAGGGACTTTTCGGACTCGCCAATCTTCGCATCCAGCTTAAATAAGTTACGCCTCGGCTATGAACTCTAATTAATTCCGAGCAACTTTTAAACGATCTTGTGCTAGAAGCTAAGTAACTTTTCAAATCGTACGACCTTATTTATTGCAAATATATTTATTAACAAGCGATGGGAGAAAAAGCTTATAATCAACTCACATAAATTCATGAAAGAATACCAAGCTTATAATTGACTCTATCATCTCTTGTTCTCCACAATTTAAAATCTCAAGGAATGAGACTCTTGAATGCTTATCCAATTAAATCAAAGTTTTGGGTTTTCAAGTCATCTATAGGATCTTGCAACTTCTTAGACTTTTTCAAGTTTAGAATTTGCATTTAAAAGTTCCCTTGATAAACGACTTTCTAGAATCAATTATAGGAACTTGCGAAAAGTTCTTGTTCTTAACCCGTAAGAGTTAAGACTTTCGCGTTTTAAAGTTCCCTATATAAAAGCCTAGCAAAACTTGACTTAAACACGTTAAGGATACTAGCTAGAGTAAACTTGAATAAGTAAACTCGGGTTGAGTCAAAAGATTCATGACGTTTGAAAAATTAAAACCACTTTATTAAAATTTATTCTAGCAAAGAAAGAAAATAACTATAACAAAGGTAAATACAACTAGGCCAAAATAGATCAAAAAAAATTTGAAAAATGTCAAAAAATCAATTTTCCGGTTAAAATGAGGACAAATTCATGGAAAATCCCACTTAACTTCGATAGAAGTCCCCCCTACACTTGATATAAACATTGTCCTCAATGTTTAAGCATGTGGGAGTAAACTCCCCTAAACTTAGGACATTGTGCACTTTGTTTAAATCTTGCTAAGGAAAGGACAACTATAGTGATTTCAATGTGAACATATAAGATATGAAATATTAAATCACGATAGTTTAGGATAGAACCGGGAAGACGTGTACACGGGATCACGGGTCGTCAAATGTCATCAAAAGTGCTCTTTGAAGCTTTAATCCCTGCACATCATAAGAAACAAGACAATAATCCCTATGTAGCTCCCCTTACACTTATTATGAAAACGGGTAAAAAGATAGATCAACGGGTTGCCTCCCGAGAAGAGCTTGTTTTTGTTAACCGAGTCACGAGCCTGACTCGACCCAGAACTAATTCAAGGGAAACGTGGTGAGGGATGGAATCATCTCATGAGAGATGTCCTCACCATAGTACAACTTAACACGCTGGCCATTCACTTTGAAATTGGCCCATTTGGTTACGATTACTCAATGGTGCCATAAGGGAAGACTTTGGCGATGGTGAATGGACCAGACCAACGGCACTTAAGCTTGCCCGAAAAAAATTTCAACCGAGAGTTAAAGAGTAAAACTTGATCACCAATGTGAAACTCTCGGTTCTTAATCCTAGAATCATGAATGTGATTGGTTTTCTCTTTGTAAATCAATAAATTCTCATAAGCCTCATACTTTAGTTCGTTAAGCTCGTTGAGTTGAATCTTCCTAAGATCACCGGCTTTGTTGATGTCAAAATTAGCCCGCTTCAAGGCCCAATAAGCCTTATGCTCCAACTCAATAGGGAGGTGGCATGCCTTCCCGTACACAAGACGATATGGAGTGCAACCAATAGGTGTCTTATATGCGGTACGGGAAGCCCACAAAGCATCATCTAACTTATCGGCCCGTGAGGCATGATGTTGTCCCATAGTACGTTCTAAGATTCTCTTAAGACCACGGTTTGAAATCTCGGCTTGACCATTTGTTTGTGGATGATAAGTGGTGGAAAGACGGTGATTGACACCATACTTAGCCATGACTCGAGAAAATTGATCATTGCAAAAATGAGTCCCGCGGTCACTGATGATAGCACGAGGAACACCGAATCGAGCAAAAAGTTGTTTTAAAAAGTTCACAACCACCCTCGCATCGTTCGTAGGTAAAGCCTTTGCTTCAGCCCATTTAGATACATAGTCAACGGCTATGAGGATGTACTTGTTCCCTTTAGATGATGAAAATGGCCCCATAAAGTCGATGCCCCATACGTCAAAGATTTCACATTCTCTGATGAAATTTTGAGGCATCTCATCTTTATGTGTGATCTTGCCTTGTCGTTGGCAAGCATCAGAATGCTTAACCATTTCGTGTGCATCACGATAAATGGTGGGCCAATAAAATCCAGAGTCGAAAACTTTCTTCACGGTGTAATTAGGACCAAAGTGACCGCCTGTGGGTCCTTTATGGCAAGCTTCAAGGATTAATAAAGCTGCCGGCCCATCAACACACCGAAGAATGACAAGATCCGCACATTGTTTGAAAAGGTAAGGGTCGTCCCAAAAATAGTGCTTAATGTCCTTAAAGAACTTTTTCTTTTGTTGGGACGTTAACCCTTCCATAAGCATTCCACCCGCCAAATAGTTTGCAATGTCCGCAAACCATGGGGTTTCATCAAGATTGGAATTAATAGACATAAAGGCCTCAAGGGGGAAAAGTCATTAATCTCTTGATTTGGGAGCTCCCCTTGATAAGGATCCTCGAGTCTACTAAGATGATCCGCGGCTAGGTTTTCCGCTCCCTTCTTGTCACGAATTTCAATTTTGAATTCTTGAAGGATTAAAACCCAACAAAGAAGTCTTGGTTTGGAATCTTGTTTGGTTAACAAGTACTTCAACACGGAATGGTCGGTATACACAATGGTGGTGGAAAGGACAAGATAGGGGCGGAACTTCTCAAAAGCATACATTACAGCTAAAAGCTCTTTTTCGGTAGTGGTATAATGCAATTGAGCCCCCTCATTGTCTTGCTAGCATAATGGATTGGTTGGAAGTGTTTGTTCACACGTTGACCTAAAACCGCTCCAATAGCAAAGGCGCTAGCATCACACATCAATTCAAAAGGTAACTCCCAATTAGGGGTAACTAAGACCGCTGCCTTAGTTAATTTATCCTTAAGAAGATTGAAAGATTCGATACACTCTTTAGAAAAGATAAAAGGAGTATCTTTTTCCAAGAGGTGGGTCATCGTGCGAGCGATCTTAGAAAAATCTTGAATGAATCGACGATAGAAGCCCGCATGACCAAGAAAACTTCTCACACCCTTCACGGTTGAAGGTGGAGGTAATTTAGCAATAACATCGACTTTAGCACGGTCGACTTCAAGACTGGCTTTGGAGATTTTATGACCAAGAACAATACCTTCATTTACCATGAAATGGCATTTTTCCCAATTAAGAACGATACGAGTGTCTTCACACCGTTTGAGCATACGTTCTAAATTGGCAAGGCAAGTAGATAAAGAATCACCATAAACCGAGAAATCATCCATAAAGACTTCCATAGTTTCTTCAACCATCTCATGGAATATAGCCATCATACACCTTTGGAAAGTCCCAGGAGCATTACATAAACCGAAAGGCATTCTTTTAAGGACAAGTGAATGTGGTTTTCTCTTGGTCTTTAGGGTCGATGGGAATTTGAAAATACCCGGAGAAACCGTCTAAGAAGCAAGAATAATCATTACCCGCTAAACGCTCGAGCATTTGATCCATGAAAGGAAGAGGAAAATGATCCTTACGAGTGGCATCATTGAGCTTGCGATAGTCTATGCACACTCGCCAACCCGTGACAAGTCGAGTAGGAATCAACTCGTTGTTTTCATTGGGAACAACGGTTATTCCGCCTTTCTTAGGCACACATTGGACGGGACTAACCCATGGCGAATCCGAAATAGGGTAAATCATTCCGGCATCTAGAAGTTTGATAACTTCTTTCTTGATGACATCATGAATTTTAGGATTAACCCTTCTTTGGCTTTGGATTGCGGGTTTAAAGTCATCTTCCATGAGAATTTTATGAGTACAAAAGTTCGGATCAATTCCGCGAATGTCGGAAATTTTCCAAGCAATTGCTTTCTTATGATTCTTCAGCACGTCGATAAGTCGAGACTTTTCATCGTCTTTCAAGTCCTGTGCAATGATGACGTGTAACTTCTTTTTGTCTACAAGGAAAACGTATTCGAGATGAGATGGTAAATCCTTAAGCTCTAAATCCGGTGGATTTTCGATGGAAGGTTTAGTCAAATTCGGATCATTGATTGTAACTTCCTTAGGAGAAGGTGGAGAAATATGGTCCTCATTGAGAAGTTTCTCAATTGTACGAATGTCTTCTTTCCAATCGGTGGGAGAATCGTTATATTGTAAGTCCACATCCCCTAAAGTTGCTTCAAATTCTTTCAAAAGGAAACCACTTTCTCCAAATGGAGTTAGGGATGGAGCAATAGAGACAACGATCTCAACAATGGGTAGAGAAGAAGAACCACTTTTACAAGCGTTTTTGAAATGCTCTTCACAAGCCTCATCAAGAACGTCAATGAAATTAACGCTCTCGTGTTCAGAAGGTTGCTTAGAAAGTTTACCCATGTTGAAGACGATTTTGTCTTCACCAACTCTCATGATTAATTCGCCCGCGGCTACATCAATGAGAGTGCGACCGGTTGTTGGGAATTATTTGTTAAGTGTCAAGTATCGTCAGTGTATTTTAAGTACTGTCAGTGTTATGTAAGTACCGTTAGTATTAACGCGGTGCATAGTAAGTACTGCTACTTATAAAGTAAGTACTGCTATACTGATTAGGACGAATATATCTTTGTATAAGATATGTCATAGTTATAGTTAGAGTATATCTTATGTGATATACTTAAATAGTTAGAATATTGATAATATATCGTCTGTGATATAGTTATCTTTATAGAGTATTCTAAGGTTTCTAGGGTTCCTTACTCTATAAAAGGAACATAGGTACAATGTCTTTCATGTACCTCATTCAAGTCGATTAATAAGAGAATTGAATAGTTAAAAGTAATTCTGTTCTTCTTTGCTTTATAAGTTAGATTCCGCGTAACTTATTTAGTGTTAGTAAGAGTGCTCAAAGTGTCTTAGTTTGATTACAAACTACTATACTAATTCTTAACAGAATATAGATCCAATCAAAGGGATCAACAAGTGGTATCAGAGCTTGTTGAGAAACTCTGAAAAAGAAGAACACAACCCCAAACACTTCACACACACCAAAACTCAATGTCTCAACCAGATGGTGATGATGCTCACTTGGATGATGTTCAGAACCCTGATCCTATACCACAGGGACAACCACAAGTTGTGCATCCTGCACCAGTACAAGGTGTTCAAGCTGTGAATGCAGTAGCTACATCTACAACAACACCTTCTCATACTTTATCTGCTGTTAAACTCCGAGTTCTCAAAGGTGACAAATATGAGACATGGGATATGCAGATGGAACATTACTTGAATCACACAGATCACACTGTGTGGCAAGTTATCAAGAATGGGAACACACCAAAGAAGCTACACTAGTTGCCAGACGTTACATGATATGCTCTACCCGCTGTGACTGTTGAGGAGGTACAAGCAGAGATCAGAGAGAGAAAAGCTAGAACTGCTTTGGCTATGGCTCTTTCTGAAGACATCCTACCAAGATTTCATCATTATAAGGATGCTAAAGCTATGTGAGATGCTATAAAACTTAGATTTGGGGGTAATGACAAATCTAAGAAGATAAAGAAGATTGTTCTTAAGCAAGAATTTGATAACTTCTCAATTACCAGTATAGAGGGGATACATGGTGGCTATGGAAGGTTCAGTAAGCTGCTTATTCAGTTGGTAGTTTATGGACAAGTAATTCCTAATGAAGAAGCTAATTTAAAATTCTTAAGAAGTGTTCCACCAGAGTAGAAAGCAATGGCTATGCACTTCATCACAAGAGATGATCTGGAAACAGTTCCTTTTGATCATCTCTACAACAATCTTAGAGCATATGAGATGGATGTGAAAGGCACTGAAGTAAAGGCAGCGACTACTACAAAGTCTAACTTGGCTTTTGTGTCAGATGGAAACAGCGGTACTTACTTTCATAATACCGCTAGTGGATCTAGCAGCGGTACATACTTCACAAATACCGCTGGAGGACTTACAAGCAGTACTTACCCACAAAGTATTGAAGGCAGCCCTATAGTCTCTCAAAATCCACATTGAAAGTCTTCACCATTGTTTAGTGACAATTATGCCTTCTCATTCTTAGTTGGACAAGACAACAGGCCAAGATTAACACTCAATGACTTGTTCCAAATGGATGATGCTGATGTTGAAGAAATGGATCTTAAATGGCAAGCTGCTATGGTGTCAGTAAGATCTAATAGGTTCTTCAGGAAGATTGGAGGAAAAATGACTGTTGATCCTAATGAGCAATTAGGATATGACAAGTCCAGAGTTGAATGCTATAACTGTGGAAGGATGGACACTTTGCAAGAGAATGCTCTAGAGACAAAGCTGAGAATAGCAATCAGAAGTCCAAGCACAGCTATAGAACCAGTCCAAGAATAACTGAAAGCTTTCCAAAAGGAAACAGCAGGGGTCCTAAAGGAACCAAAGCATTGGTTACTGTAGATGGAATGGTGAACTGGGCTGAAGATGAAGAAGAATAAGAGCTTGGTTTAATGGCTCTCTCACATAAAGATACTAAGGAAACAGCAGGGGTCCTAAAGGAACCAAAGCATTGGTTACTTTAGATGGAATGGTGAACTGGGCTGAAGATGAAGAAGAATAAGAGCTTGGTTTAATGGCTCTCTCACATAAAGATACTAAGGGGCATCTAATTGATGAATTTAAAGATAAAAGTATAGTAGATAGTGGATGCTCAAGACACATGACAGGAAACAAAGATTTTCTTGCTGAATTTGAAGAATTCAGAGGAGGTCCAGTAGCCTTTGGAGGTAGCAAAGGTAGAATCACTGGCAAAGGGAAAATCAACACAGGAAAGTTAGAATTTGAAGATGTGTTCTTTGTAAAAGAATTGAATGAGTTTAATCTCTTTTTTGTATCACAAATGTGTGATAAGAAGAACAAGGTGTTGTTCACAGACAAAGACTGCTTGGTGCTGTCTAAAGACTTTCAGATGCCTAAGGAATCTCAAATACTGCTTAAAGTACACAGGCAAGAAAATATGTACACCTTTAATCTTCATACTATTACTCCAACAGGTGGTATTACATGTTTGCTAGCTAAGGCTTCTTTTGATGAGTCAAATTTGTGGCATAGAAGGTTAGGTCATGTGAATTTCAAGAATCTTAATAGATTAGTGAATAGGAATTTGGTTAGAGGTTTACCTAACAAATCTTTTCAAAATGATTTCACATGTGTTGCCTGTCAAAAAGGTAAACAACACAGAGCCTCTTGTAAGACCAAGACTGTCAACACTGTGACAAAACCTTTGCAGCTTTTGCATATGGATTTGTTTGGTCCAATTTTTATAAGAAGCATTAGTCATAAGACCTTTTGTCTAGTTATAACTGATGATTATAGTAGATTCAGTTGGGTTTTCTTTTTAGCTCTTAAAAGTGAAACAAATGAATTACTTAAGGATTTTATCACTTTAGTTGAAAAGTGGTTCACTAAATATGTTTTAATCATTAGACTGATAATAGGACAGAATTCAAGAATGCTGAATTTGAGAATTTTGTAGGTCTAAAGGAATTAAGAGACAATTTAATAATCCTAGGACTCCACAACAAAATAGAGTAGCTGAAAGGAAGAATAGGACATTGATTGAGGCTGCTAGAACTATGCTGGCTGATTCTCTTTTGCCAAATACCTTTTGGGCAGAAGCAATCAACACTACATGTTATGTGTTAAATAGAGTCCTAGTAACCAAGCCTCAGAACAAAACACCTTATAAACTTTTGACTGGTGTGAAGCCTACCATAAGTCATTTAAGACCTTTTGGGTGTCATGTGTCTATACTAAATTATTATTTTGGAAAGTTTGATGGAAAGTCTGATCCAGGATGTAGAATATTGATAACCTATGAATCTATGAAGTGGGTTGATGTTTTCTAGTGAGAGAAACTAGAGAGAGAAAGTGAGAGAAAATGTGTATGATTTTATTAAAATGAAAGTGCAAATGAAACAACAACCAACCCCTTTCCTTAGTGGAAAGGGGTATTTATATTCCAAGCCTAACATTGGGCTTGGGCCGGTCCATGACAAGCCCATGGACCGGTTCTTACTTAAGTTAATAAGCAACTAATAACTAATTACTAACTACGAGCTATTACAACATAAATCATATTGTGGAGTGACCGATACTTCTAATATACGTTAAAACGTATTTCTAACAATCTCCCCCTAAGGGAGGTCACTCCACGTTACAAAGTTCTAAACCTAGCATACTATACTAAGTCTTCGTTCTTTAGCTCGTAGTCCTTTCTTCTTTTCTTTCTTTTGTTGTGAATATGTTGGTTTTATCTTTTTGGCTTTGACTTGAGAGCATTGTTCTTTGGCCTTTCACGTGCGATCTTTGCCTTTCTTGTGAACTTTGCCTCCTCGTGACTTCATGTTCCACACACTTACGTCTTTTTGTTGAATTCTCGAAAGCTTCAGAGTTTGGTACAGCGGAAGACTTCATCTTGTACTTTCTTGAATTTTTGTTGAACTTTGTTGCAAAAGACATAAGCATGTGGGAACGACTTTTACAGGTACACCGCAACACCACCGTCTTCACTGGTACACAGCAACGCCACCGTCTTCAACAGGTACACAGCAACGCCACCGTCTTTAACAGGTACACAGCAACGACACGAATAAAATGGCTTTGAACATTTTATTCTAATTCGGTAGCATTTTACCTCCGGTCGGTGAAGACCGTTGGACGATATTAGATATCGTACCCGTGACGGATAGTTTCAATTAAGTAACTTCCTGATAGGATTTCGCGGGTAAACCCGTTCTCTTTATTCGACCGTCCAAAGCTGACTGCGAACATAAAGAGTGAATCACTTGGATAAATTATCCTTGTGATTTGAAGCCGTCAATTCATGAAACCTGGAACAAGTGAATTTCAATTAAGATTTTCACCATCGTTGCTTTCCAGTTGTCACGAGCTCAATTCATAAAGAATCTTGCACGTCACCTACCAAGTGCTGTTTGATGTTAACACTAGAAGGATTTCCACTCGTCACTGTGGTCAATAAAGAGTCACTCTGAGTGTTCTGGCAAGATCATATGATAATGCGAAGAGGCCTGGAACGAGTTTAAGTTCAATTAAGAATTAAACCACTGTTACCTTCCAGTTTTTCACAAGATTGGTTCTAAAAGAACCGCACGTGTAACCTACCATGAGCTTGTTTTGATGTTGGCTCAAGCAGGATTTCCATCTTCATTGTAATACTTGCGTATTACTCGGATGTTCTGGCAATATTACAGGAATACTGCGTAGGACTCATGAAAATCTCTTACTTTTCACGGTGTGTGAGAAAGCAAGGAATAAATGGAAAGTGTCCTAATGAGACTTTTGATGATCTCTTGGCTCTAGACTCGATTGTGCGTTTTGATTTAGTGAGCGATGGCTGGAGAGGAGTGCCACCTTTTCAATACCAGTCTATTCGGAGTGAATAAACCAATAGATAACGTGTTGATCTCCGTGTGATTAAAACAAATACCTTTTGAGAGATATTTGAGTTAGCTGGGAAGGGTTGTGCATTGCATCACTGGGTCCATGATGTCTTTCTTCAATACCGAGAATCATTAGCAAAAATGACCTCAATAGCATATGTATTGACCCAGTTTCTGCCTAAAGTTGTAAGGAGGGCTTCTTTCTTTACACCCTTTATCTTTACATTTCTTTTTCATTCTTCAACCCCTTCAATGCTTACCAATACGTCATCACTAGCACCTTGTTGTGATTGTTCCAGTGCTAGCTTAAGTACTTGGTCGGCATTCAGCTACGTTCACATTCTTTCTCCATCTTTCCTAGGACTTCTAATTCTATCTAGGGAATTGTCCTTGGGAAGATTCCATCGGTTCTGATGAATCATTGGACTAAACCTATTCCTACCACCCTTTTGTCACCACATCCGTCGTGAATTAAGCGTGTTTTGGGAAGGAATTGCCACCATGAAAAATCATTGAAAATCACAAAAGGTACTTGTGATATTGAAATCAAAAGTTTTGTACCTTAGGTGTTTTGTTCATCAAAAACGCTCCCCCTTAACACGTGCTTAACACATATTAAGTTGGATTATCGTTAAGTCTTTTTCATCTTTTAGCCAAGTATCACTTAAGTCTCCTTAATCCCATTTTCTCCCCTTATCCAAAATGTTAACCATTAATATTTGGGATATTGAATGGATTAACCGGTCTTTGGGTAAAAAATGAAATCGATGTTTGGCCATAGAACAAGTTATTGCTCCCCCTTAAGTTAATAAGGGATAGTTGTAGTGCTTTAGTATGATTTATTTTGAAATATTTAGAATCTCGTGAGAAATTCTTGAAAAATTATCATACCTTAACACTACATCAAGCCATTAAAGCACATTATTCACAAATATACATATTCACAAATAATACCAATATAGAGTGACCTGAAATGTACGACCCTTTAGATGGATCGTTGTAGTGTCCTGTAGTGCACTCCATATGGTCTACCACCCACGAATCTTTCCAAGCTCCTCATCAATCTACGTTCACGGAGCTTTTGATCGATCTTCTTGATCACGTACTTCGCCATCTGCCGGTAACCTGGATGCCAATCCTCCGTCATTTCTGGCAAAGTCCCACCCGAGTTCAGATGTTCCAACTTTCCTCTGACTTGTAGAAGAGTTCCATCACTATACTTGTGGAGCTCACCCACCCTCATAAACTTCATTAAACCTCGACTGTTCAAGTAGAAGATGCCGTAATTCGGGACAGAAATACCGGTATAGGGACATCTTTCTACATGTTGAGGTAGCACTTTATTCACTGGACGGGTTAGGTTAAGCTTCCTTTGATAGCTTTCGACTCCCAACTGAAGATCTTCAACTCGTGTCTTGATGACAACGCTTCGTGTGAACATACGAAGTGTTGTATTCAAAGCAATGAGGTCTTCACGAGGAATATGTGTGAGTTGATCTCTGGTCATCAGAAGCAGCATATCTTCGATATCCTCAAGGCGAATGATGGAAAAATCTCCCTGCTGGATTTTGTATTCCCTGTCATCCTCCCTTTTCAAACGAATCTCCGTCACATGATAATAGCCATTCTTGGCTTCAGTTTTCATCCCTAAAATGCTGGAGATACGGATGTCGGATCTAACATTGCTTCCAGAATTGACCAGGCAGCAACCCCTGTACGCCCTTCGGACTCGTTCGTCCCAATGAGATGCACCTATGACAGCATACATATCATAATTACGATTTATCTTAGGGACCCAGAGTCGGTTTACCTTTTCCTCGATAAAGGGTATTGTCCCCCAGTTGGCAGCTTTCAACAAGGTCAGGGAGGTTGCGTACTTTGATGACCCCTTCAGTAGATACACAAGATCATTGGTGACGAAGAAGTCAAGAGCAATCTGATTATCTTGAGTAGGATCCATTGGTGGTGGAGCTCTTTCTGATTCATGAAGACCTAGCCGTTGAACGGTATTCAGAGCCTTCAGGATCTCATCGGCATAATATTCGAACTCCATTTGGGTCAACCGGGTTTTGGCGCGAAGTCTTGTATCCTTCAATACTTTCTTTACCAAAGATGGAGTAACCGAAGTCTTATACTCATGAGCAAGAAATGCACATAAGTCAATCGGACTGCGGATACGAAGATACAAGACATCTTTGTCGGCGTCGGTGATCGGATCAAACTGCGCCGCTGCCGTGATCCAAGCCTGTGGTGGTGCAGTCTCGTCGATCTCCAACGTGTCCGCCCAGTCCCTTGTGCTTGGTTCAGGAATAGTAGATTGTGGGTTTTGTTGCAGAGGAGTGGAGACTTGAACATCTGCTTGTTCTGATTCAGGCATTTCAGCAGTGTCATGGACGGGTGAGTGTTGTGCAGCTTCAGGTTCGGTTACCGATTCTGCAATCACAGGAGCAACAACAATAGAACTAACAGGGTTAGTGGTAACAGGTATGGATGCAGCAATAAATGTACCAGGAATAGATGACCCTGTAGTGGCATTCACATCGTGGCGCCACTTCGATCGTCTGGATTCCGTGGATGTAGATTTTTCCTTTGGTGCTGCATCTTTCTTGGATTTGGTGCCAGACTTAACAGGTTTCTTTGAGCTGGCACCCTTATCCCCTTTCTCAGGCTGTTCACCTCCGTCATCATTCTTATTGCTCCCCTTAACACTCTCCTGGTGACCATCACCACCATCATTACCATCATTATCATCATCATCTGCATCCTCATCATCATCATCCTCATCCTCATCCTCATCATGATCATCATCTTCATCATCATCCTCATCATCCTCATCATTCTGATCCTCATCATTCTCATCATCATCATCATTCTTATCTTCTTCTTCTTCTTCTTCCTCTTCTCCACCAGTACCCTCTTCTTCGTCACTCTCTTCCCTTTCTTCCTCAGGGAGAATGTGGTAGGGTACCACACTTCCAAACGTCTTGAACAACCTATCATCCTCCATGATAGCGTCATTTAGGGATTTGAAGAGAGCCCGTTGAATCCTTGATTTATCAAACGATCCAAGTTCCTTCATTCGAGCTTTGAGGATCTTCTTAAGTTCAAAATCCGTCAAGTCATAAGCAATCTTGTAGGTGGCTTCTGAAGGATTGGATGATTTGATCATTAAGTTGTCAGCAGCAAGTGTCTTCATCTCATCACGCAGTTTAGGCATTAGGGATTCAACGGAGTCTTTCACTCTCTTCTCAATAGTAGCTTCAAGAGCTTCTTTTTGCTCTTTAAGGTCATCCTTAATAGCTTTAAGTCTCGTAATTCGTGCTTGATGCCTATCAGCTTCAGCCTTTTTAACCCGAGCAAGTTCTTCTGCATGAGCTTTACGTGTAAATTCCATATCTGCAGCGAACTTAGCAATCAAATCTTCTTGAACTTTCTTAGATGCCTCTTCACTTTGAGCTCGTCTACGTAACTCTTGGCGAAGTTCATCCATTTCTCTCTTGTGATTGTCCACATGTTTATCCAACATCTCGGCCATCACTATTGCAGCCATTGCAGATGTTACAGAGCTGCTCTGGGTTGATGGAATAGGCTCGGTTGTAACTACGGTACTAAGGATGGGCTTTATTGGTGGTGGAGGAAAAGGTGTTGAAACCGGTCTGGTTGGTAAGGGTTGAGTTGGTTGAAGTTGAGTTACCAAAGGTTGAGTAGACTCTTTGTCAATACCAGCTGAAATAGGGATTGATGGCTCCTTCGAAGTGGAATAATGTTCAGGTGACCCAAACTCATCAACATCATCTGGTTCCACGTACTCATCCTCAACATCTACCCTTGCACCTGAACCACTACCGCCAGTATCTTTCCTACTCCTTTGAATGGCTATCTTCATCATTTGTTTCTCAGTTTTATCAAGAGTAGGATCAACAATGCCTTCTTCGTCACGTAGACGCATCTCATCAGCCTTACCCTTTCCCTTCTTACCCTCTGTCTTCTTCTTTTTGGCTTTGGGTTCAGGTAAATCTGCTTGCTTCCGTTTACCTTTGCTCTTAACCGTGGTGGAAGAGTCTTCACCTGCTAGAATACTTGCTCGTTGATTCTCAATTTCTGTTAGCAAGTTCTTGTAATCAACAGATGCAATAATCTCATCGGTCAGAAGATGACTGGGAATGGGACCAGGAATAACCGTATTCGAATGAGTCTCCTGCCTTAAGTCTACCAAATCATCATCATCTATCATGTGGTGACGACTACCTGCACGCTTGTTAATGGATGCATCATTTTCCATAAAGTAATGTATGATCAACTTAATAAACCTAGGGTACTGGTAGCTTTTAACCTTACCCTTTGTGTTTGTGAAGAGTTGAAAAGTAAACTCCTCCCACAGCAGTGATGCATAATCAATACCCATACCTTTAAACATACCATAAAACATCTTGATGATTGGTGGACGAACAGCATCAAACCCAGTTGTTTTGGGTGTTAAACATCGGCTTAGAATCCCAAAAATAGCTTTCCATGGTTGACCAACTTTGGCAGTAGTAAACTCAGACGGGGTTCGTATGTCAAGACATCCAATGGCGGTGAACATCTCCATGATCTGGTCCTTAGTCGGGTTGGCTGAGTATGATAAGTCTTTGAGTGTCGGCCGAAATCCAAAAATCTTCCTAAAGTCTGACACCATAAGCGTCTGCTGCTTGTTGTCCAAGGAAAAAGTGATTTTGTTGGACGTCCTCTCTTTGGTAGCCCAGAACTCGTAAAGGTAGTCATAGGGCACTGAAGCACTTCTCCTTAGCGCATGCTTGAAATGAGATTTATCAAGCATGGCTGTACCTACCTTAAATCCATTATGGGTAGAGTGAGATACCTCCTTCAACCGAAAGTTGTTCGGAATAAACTTTAGAGTCTTGGCTTCGGCAATGGCGGTGGCTCTGGTGTGTTGTATTTGTTGTACGGTAGGGTTAGTCATCGTCTCTGCTTAAGATAAAACACAAAGGTTGATACATACAAGTATGAATATCATTATGATTATAAACCTAAGCATTGTACATATGACATAATCCCTTAAGCTTTGAAACCATGCAAACATCTTCTATATGGAATAATCATTCAATTCGGAATAATAGGTCTATGCTGAATATAAATCCTATGCGGAACATAAGGCCTATTCGGAACATATAGCCTATGCGGAACATAAGGTCTATTCGGAACATATAGCCTATGCGGAAAAACATCTCTATTCTGAATAAAAAGGCTATTCGGAACATTGATCCTATTCGGAATAAAATCCTTATGCGGAAAAAGTACTCTATTCGGAACTTTGGGCCTATGCGGAATAACATCCTATTCGGAACATTGGGCCTATGCGGAATAAATTCTCTATTCGGAACATTGGGCCTATGCGGAATAACATCCTATTCGGAACATTGGGCCTATGCGGAATAAATTCCCTATTCGGAAAAACTAGGCCTATGCGGAATAAATTCCCTATTCGGAGCATTTGGCCTATGCGGAATAAAGTCCTTATTCGGAACATTTGCCTATGCGGAATAAAATCCTTATTCGGAACATTTGCCTATGCGGAATAAAATCCTATTCGGAAAAAGTTGCTCTATGCGGAAAGATTTGCCCTATGCGGAAAACTTTTGTCTATGCGGAAAAACTTTTCTATTCGGAAAAACAGCTTCTATGCGGAAAGTTCTTTTCTATTCGGAATGAAACCGTTATTCGGAAAGTCATTCTTACGCGGAAAGTTTTCAACACTTATATATTTTCTAATTAAGCATGAAATCGTTTGATTCAAGTGTTCTAAAGGTCAAATCTGTGCAAATAGAGTCATTCCGAATCATCCCCAGGCAAAAACCCCAATTAATTAAACCCTAATTAAGCAGTAATTAATTCGTTTGATTTTCCACAAAAACAGATAAATAACTTGATTTGAATGAATGATTAAACCGATTGATTACCTTTTTGAAGAACTGATCTAGAAGATGTTGGATTTTTTAGGTGTTTGTATTTGATTTCGTGTGTTTCGAGTGTGTTTGAATCAATGGCGGCAAAGGATAGAGTAAACAGTGAAAGAATAGAAGAAACGGGGGGGAGGTTTTGACTAGGTCAAATATTCCACAAGTTAGACATATTGTCAACTTTGCCCCCTCAAATTTTCTTTTTGCTTCATTCAACATTCTTTTGTTTACCAAGTTTTAATACTTGTCACTTTGACCCTATCTTATGTTAACTACCCGAGCCTTAGTGATTAACTTATCTTAACACAAGCACAAAACTATCCACGACAAACTTATAAGCAACAACAACACAAATGCCAAAGCAATCCAACCATTAACCATTAAGCTTTATGAAGATCTTTTTGATGTGAAAGATGATGTAACATTTTCTCCCCCTTAAACGATGACCCGTTTTCTATTTAAAGAGCTGTAGTCATTGTTTAACGAGGCACATGATGATGAAAAACATTTCCCAATTGATATCTTGAAAAAGTTTGATTCGTGGTGTCAATAAGATTTCTCTTATTTTAACAAATTAATGCACTGAGACGTACACAAATTCGTGTTAGACCAAGTTGTAAAGTAAACTTGATCCCTTTGCATGATTTGGCTTGTAAATCACGCCCGAGAAAATTAATTCCCGTTGTGAGCCAACGTTTTCCAAGGAAATACGTGACTTTAATATGAAAACCGGGTTGCAGTCAGAAATAACTACAAGCCATTATGGGCATGTTTTAAAACATTACAACTTTTATACGGACTCTATTTATGGCACCGTGTCAATATTAATCGACATTTCTAAGGCCGTAAATATTACCGTACTAAAAGACATGCCCGTTTTAAACGAAAAATATTTTTGGTTTTTCTTGATTTTATAATTTTTATGGTTTTTATAGGTTTTATATTTTTTATGGTTTTTCTTGGTTTTATATTTTTGTATTTTCTTTTTGTGGTTTATATATTTACGATAATATACATGATCACGAACAAAGGATACTCTGAATAGTTTACCACGACTATTCAGTTGATTCTTCTGCCAACTCTTTGAGAGTCGCTGGAGTGAATGATTTCATGCCAAGCTTGTCGATCAAAAACTCGATTCGTCCTCGATCTAAGGCTTTGGTGAACATATCCGCCAGCTGATACTCAGTAGTGACAAAATACAGCTCGATCACTCCGTTCTCCACCTGCTCCTTAATGAAATGGTAGCGAATGTCTATGTGCTTGGCCCGAGAGTGTTGAACATAGTTGCAGCAAAGGGCAATGGCGCTCTTGTTGTCACAATACATCGGGATTTTGTTAAATCCAAGACCGTAGTCAGTTAATTGTGATCTCATCCAAAGGACTTGAGCACAACAACCGGACATGGCGATGTATTCAGCCTCCGTGCTAGAAATTGCAGCGCTTTTCTGCCTTTTTGAAGACCAACTGATCAATCTATCTCCTAGGAGTTGCACAGATCCAGAAGTGCTACGCCTCGTGTCTTGACATCCAGCATGATCGGCATCTGCGTATGATATTAAAGCAATCGAGGAATCTTTCGGATACCATAGACCACGATGAAGTGTTCCTTTTAGATACCGAAAGATCCTTTTAACTACATGTAGGTGCTTGTCGGTAGGCCGAGCCTGATACCGGGCACACATGCATACAGCAAATTGCAAATCAGGCCTGCTAGCAGTCAGATATAGAAGGGTGCCGATCATCCCACGGTAAAGTTTTGGATCGACAATAGTCCCATTCCTATCTTCATCTAACTTGGATTTCTCCACCATTGGAGTGTCTACGGGGTCACAATTTTCAAAGTTATATTTCTTAAGAGATTCTAGAGCATATTTGGATTGATTAATAAAGATGCCTCTGGGATTCTGAGAAATCTGTAATCCTAAGAAAAATGAAATTTTTCCCATCATCGACATCTGAAAGCGTGTGGACATTATCTTCTCAAATTTATTAGACAATTCAATGTTAGTGGCAGCAAATATTATATCATCAACATAAATTTGTACCAGAAGCATGTCGTTGCCTTCCTTGAGAGTGAATAGAGTGGGGTCCACTTTGCCTTTGGAGAAGCCTTCCGACATGAGATATGTTGACAGGAGATCATACCACGCGCGTGGAGCTTGTTTCAACCCATAGAGAGCCTTCTTAAGCTTGTACACATGATTAGGAGACTCCGTACTGACGAACCCATCCGGTTGACTAACATAAACTTCTTCCCTTAGTTCACCGTTCAAAAATGTCGTCTTCACATCCATTTGATAGACGATCATGTTCATATGAGCAGCAAACGCAAGGAATAGTCTAATCGCCTCCAATCTAGCCACAGGAGCAAAATATTCCTCAAAGTCTATACCCAAGGCTTGTTTATAACCTCTAGCGACCAATCTAGCTTTATTCTTCAATACCGCACCCATCTCATCAAGTTTAACCTTATAAACCCATAACAAAGTAAGGATGTTAACCTTGTCAGGGCGAGGAACCAATTCCCATACTTCAAGTCGTTGGAATTCGTTTAGTTCTTCCTGCATAGCTTCTATCCAAGATGATTGGGTCATAGCCTGCTGCCAATTTTTGGGTTCAACTTCAGAGAGAAATGCATCAAAGTAACAATAGAGTGCACTCTCTTGTAATTGATGGCGTGTAGAGACTGGTCGATCTAGATCTCCAATAACATTCCTAATTGGGTGATCTTTTGTCCATTTAGTGCTATGGTTTTCAATCCTAGGTGGTCTGGAGTGAACAATAGAAGGAGCTTCTTCTGAGGTAGACGCGGCTGAAGGGTTTTCAGGGATCGCTACACCAAAGAAAGGAAGCTCTTGCAAGTGAGCATATTCCAAGTCGTGATCAGTAGAATCCTCTTCCACATCATTAGGCACAAGTAGGGGTGATGATTCAGGTGTAGTTTGAGAATCACTAGGTGAAGGTGCATCCGGTTCAATGTGAATTGTAGATGCATTAGATAAAGGTTCATTAACTTGAGCAACCACTTCAGGTATTGGAGCAATTACTACAGGTGCTGGAACTTCATCAGTCGGGGGATCGAAGAATTCATCAAACAACGGTTGAAACAGTTTATCCCACTCGGGCCTTGATGGTGGTAAAAATGATGTAGAAGTAGGATTGTTGGGAACTAATCCGGAACTTATAGCACCGGTTCCCATCTCATGAAGCGCGGGTTCAGAGCTGTGTTGCTCAGAAGCCATTGCTGTCAGCTCGTCGAAATCTGCGTCCATAGTTTCTACAATCTTGCCAAGACGACGGTTATAGATTCGGTATGCTCTTTTGGACGGTGAGTAATCAATGAAAATACCTATATCGGCTTTTGGTTGAAGCTTACCCAAGTTCTCACTATTGATGTTTGGATAACAAAGAGCACCAAACACATGGAAAAATGAAACATCGGGTTTACGGTCATGTAAAAGCTCATAAGGTGTTTTTCCATGGCGTTTCCGAAGGATAGAACGGTTTTGGGTGAAACATGCAGTAGAAATAGCCTCTGCCCACAAGAACAATGGAGCGTTCGCATAAATAAGCATGGTCCTAGCAGCTTCCATAAGTGTACGATTCCGTCTTTCAACGACACCGTTTTGTTGTGGAGTGCGTGCAGCGGATGTTTCATGTGATATACCAACTCCTTCATAATAATCACGAAGAGTCTGGTTGACGAACTCTGTACCATTGTCTGTACGAATACGGCGAACAGTGGTATTCAAACGTACCTAAATGAATTTCAGAAAGGTGATAATAGCCTTCGGTGCTTCATCCTTTGTACGTAGAAATCTAACCCATGTAAACCTTGAGAAATCATCCACAATTACCAGAATGAATTTCTTACCGCTCACACTTTCAGTTCTCATCGGTCCACAAAGATCCATATGCAAAAGATGAAGTTTTTCTTGATTGGTGTCTTCAGCTTTGGGCTTGTAAGATTTCTTGGTGCTTTTCCCCCTTGAACACGCGGAACATAAATGGTCCTTGTGAAATTTAAGCTTTGGAAGACCACGAACTAATTCGTTTTTAGCCAGATGATTAATAGCATCAAAGTTAAGATGAGATAATCTGTGATGCCATAACCATGACTTGGTCTTAGATGCTTTAGAGAGAAGACATACTGGAGAGGCGGCCATCATGTCTTGTAAGGACAAAGTATAAAGATTTGCACCACGAGATCCCTTCAACAAATCTTTTCCTTCCAAGTTGCGGATGAAACAAGTGTGTTGTCAAAAAGCAACCTCAAGGTTGGAATCACAAAACTGTCCTACTGAGAATAAGTTATGACCAAGACCTTCTACATAGTATACCCTAGAAATCGTCACGTTTCCAATCTGATATTCACCATACCCCATAATCTTTGCTATATGATCATTCCCGAACTTAACCGTACCAAGAAACTTGCTGACGAAATTTCGGAGCATCGAGCGATTTCCGGTCATATGTTTTGAACAACCGGAGTCCAAATACCACAGGATGATTTGGACCACCTGAAAATATCACCACACAAAGACAATGTAGAGGTATCGGAATCTGAGTGTTCCTTGTTATTAGCAGGTACAGATTTAATAATCTTAGATTTGCTAACTCTAGGTTTCTTAGATTTCCTAGCCTTCTTTTTCTTAATAGATGGTGTAGATTCTAATTGGCTCAAATCCTGAGGTATTTCTTCACTGATAGGCACTATAGTGGGGGCTGACCTAATTAAAGGGCGCTGTTTCCATACTTGAGTGCGAGTGTTCCTAACTAAAGGACGCTCAGACCTAACCTCAATGGATGCATTCCTAGTTAAAGGGCACATTTTTCCATCTAATGTAAAGGTCCTACCAGTGGGACGCCATTGCCAGCCAACTTGGGCACGAGTTCAACCCGTTGGCTTCCATTCAAGACCATTCTTAATAGCATTCATTTCATTAACGTGATCAATCAGACACAAATCATGACGCTGGGAAAACATACATTCATTACAATTCCAACAATTTAAATCAGAATTCACGAATGGTTTAGGCTGCTGCACAGGCGCAGAGCTTTTAGTCTTAACATGATTCTTTTTATTTAAAACTGAACTAGCATTCCTATTGTGGACTTCTACTTTCTTCTTTGTGGCACTACTAGTGGAGGGCTTGATCTTAGCTTTCTTGAGTGGCGATCCTTTAGCCTTAGTAGTCTCTTTTAATCCTGTAGAAGGCAAAGTGGGAATATTAGCAACAGATTTTAAAGGTGTCTTACTTGATTGTGCCAATGACGGTTTCGCTCCTGGAGTCTTATTAAATGGAGTGACAGCAATGGGCCTATTATTAAGTAGTGCAGAACCTGGTGTACCTATGTATTGCAAATATGCTAGGCAATATTGAACTCGCTTAACATATTCATGAGCCGAATAATAGTCGCTACTTGAGGGATCTAAGGCATAAAGATCGTCTAAAATATCCCTAAGAAGATCGACATGCTTAATGGCATTCCTCATATAATCATCGTAGGTAACCGGGTTTCTCTTATGAAGCGGATTCTTATACAGCACTACTGACTTGGTTGTTGGAGCACTAGTGGACGGTGCAGAGTCGGTAGCTAAATTATCAACAACTTCTTGTCGGGTGAGAAGAAGTGTCTCCTTTAACTCAGCCAAAACCATATTTTTGTCAATGAGCAGGATGTTCAAGTCAGAGATTTCCTCGCACTTTTGGTTCAGTTGTTCAACATAATATTGTTGCTGTGCCGCATTAAAAGCGAAGCGTTCTTCTAGTGAACCATAAAGAGCGGATAGTCCCTGTCTTGTCCGATCCATCTCCCCTAGAACAGACAAAAGTCTAATTTCTAAGACCTGGTTTTTGGACTCTGCAGCCTCTAGTTCCGTTTTGAGTGTTTCATTTAATGACACATCTCTCTTCAATCTCATTATCTCTTCCTCTAATGTCTTAACAATTGCAATCATCTTGTCACTTGTCTCAACACCGTTTTCACAAACATTTGATATCAAAAGATTTTCATTTTGAGTTTGTTGTTTTAATTCTAAAGATATACAATGTTGTTCTAGTTGATTAAAGCGTTTTGAAAGTAAATTGTAAGAATCTTGTAGCTTTAAAAACTCAGCGTTAGATTCGTGACAAGAATGATTATCTACCTCATTTACAGTATCAGCAACATTTACAGAGAGATCACAAACATCATCACAAATATCATTACAAATATTCACAGCATCACAATTAATCATAGCGGATGTAAGCTCATTCGAATAATTAACATTTACAGTGGTAAGCACATCACACGAGATTACTGCAGACAAGAATCGGTCATATTCGGTTAAAATCTTTTCTTTTTCAACTAGTTGTAGTTCGTAAGCGGTGTCCATTTCATAAAACACTTTCTGAACTTCACCAATTTCAAAAACAAGATTTTCCTTAAGAGATGCAAAAATTCCTTTTAGACTTTCGACAAACGGATTGATCTCAGTTTTAAACACCTCGTTCATATGTTCGAAAGCCCATTCTCCGGCATTTAAGCCATTTGAAGTCGTACGTTCCAAAATGACCTTGTCAAAATTAGTAAAGTATTGATTAATCTCTTGCAAGTTTAACCATACAGTGCTAACAGGTGGAAGATCCTTTGGAATTTCCTTAGGACCTTCCATATTGACAAGTGTAGGAAAAGTACTAGGGTTTTCTTCATCTAATATGTAGGTTGGTGCTGTTATGAGATCTTTGTCCATATGGAATCGAATTCTAAAATCCGTTTTTGCAAGCTCCTTATTCAATTTAAAATAATCACACTCGGGATATTTTGCAGAATTGTATGACCGATCCTCATCAACTAGATCCTTACTTGTTTGATCATTGGGAAAAACAATCGGGTCTAAAGCCAATCCTAATTGAGTTGCATTCTAAAGTCTAGGACTATGTCTTAAAGCTTGTTTTGCATACCGTGGATTAGGGGGAAGGCCTTTTAGACGTGATAAGTTAAATTCTCTAAATGAAGCATCAAATAAGTGAACTAGTTGAGAAGCAGCGTATTGTCTTAAAAGGAAATAGTCTAGGCTTCTAATCTTATTAGTGGCATTAATCTCCATTTCATTCTTCTTAGACTCGAGTGATTCAAAATCTGTTTGAAGTTTTTGAAAATTAGTGACCACTAACTCCTTTTCTTTAAGTTCATTAGACAAATTTGCTCTTGAGTTTTCGATTTCTTGCAAGTGACCCATTTGTTTGTTTCTAAAATGATCTTATTCAAGATTAGTTAGAACACTAGACGAGGGCACTAATTCCAAGGTTTGAACTTTCTCATTGCTTAAGGTAAGCTCATCAGACAAATTCTTATTCTTAGCTAAGGTTTCTAAGAGTGCAGCATTCATTTGGCTAAGTAATGTAGCAGGAACCATGACCAAATCTTGTTGAGCAGGAGTAGGCGTTTGCGAAATGGGTCCCGGTTGTGATTCACTCAAAGTCTGGGGACTCACATTGATATTGCTATCATTGTTTGTCTCGTCATTTGAAAGACTCACCACCGAAGATTCATTCGAGTCAGCACTCTCTTGCACAACTTGATGTGGTTGAATACTAGCATCACTGGTATTATCGGTGGTATTAATAAGTACCTCAGATCTCTTTTCTGGCCCTAAGCTGGAGATAGTTGCCATGAGAGCAGCCTTTGCAGATTGAAAGTCATCACAGTCGGAGTCATACGCATCAAGATCATCGGCTTGGTAAGCTGCATTCTGCGTAGTGACAACGTCTTGTTCAGCAATCCCTGGATCAGCAAGAAATGCAAGCTCCTCTTCATCGAGTTCCCTTCCTTGTGCTTGAGCATTTACCAGATAGATCTTTTCTGCAAACCATTGTCCATCCCTTCTCCTCTTGGGTTTCTTACAATCCCTGGACATGTGACCCTCTTCCTTGCAGTTGTAACATGTAATCATTCGCAACTTGCCCGAGGAGTTAGCCCGTGGAGCAGGATTGGCCATTGGTGCCTGATTGACCGTGCGAGCATTGGTGGTTGATGTGGTAGGTCTCCCCTGATATGGTTGAATAGGCTGAACCATGACCCTGCCATTCTCAATAGTAGCTTGTTGACGAGAATTGGATGAATTCCTCAACTGATTGTTGGTAGGAGCTGATCCTCTGTATCCTCGTTTGCTTAAAGTTCGTGTGAGATAAGCAGACATAGTAGTTAGCACTTCAACTGGGTCAGCTCCTTGTTGGAAAACAGGAACGGGGACTTCCTCATCATCACAATACAGTGCTTGATCTGGATGAGCTGCATAATCAGTAGAAGGAATACTCATTTGATCAGGGTAGCTTGTTGGATATGCTGCATTCTCTTGATAAGAAGAATATGAAGGCTGAGCATAAGGTGCAACATTTGCTGGATGAAGTTGTGAAGCATATTGTGGTGAAGGTGCATTGAACCGATATTGTTGCTGATGTGAGGTGGGTGGTTGCGGTAGAATCGAGTATTGTGGGAAGGTGGGTGTCATATAAGGTGATGGATGATAGGCTTGATGTCCCAAGATATAAGGTGTGTTGTTGTGTGACAAGCTTGGTTGATTCGCCATCAAAGCTAAGGAATCTGGGTACATACCGCGAGGAGAACGGTGCATAATCACATGCTTCTCATGCTGCTGAAGAAAAGCATAGATTTGATCTAAGTTGCACTTATGCAAATCCCGGGTTAACTTCACATCGGTAATATACTCACCCCATTCAGCTTGAGGTAAAGTATTCAAGAACTTGGTGTTAACCTGGAATGGAGCAATCACCAGATTGTATACATTCAGATCATTCATTAGAGTAGTGAATCTGAAGTAATAATCGTGTAGTGTTTCCCCTGGGCTGTACGTGAATCTATCAAACAGATCATACAGCTGACACTCCCTTTCCTGTTTGGTGAGAGACGTGCCTTGTAACAACACCTTTAGACGTTCCCACAAATCTTTGGCAACAGTATATTGACTAACCATACGATAAATATCATGCGGAAGAGCTTGGAGAAGTGTCTGTAGAGCCTTTTCATCAGCATCAGCAATGAGTTGTTGTGCCGGTGTGAGTTCTTCATATTCTCTTGGTCGAGACACGTTATTAGCCACAATGGTACCATAGTCGAGTGGACCATTCAAAATCGATTTGACCATAAGCCTTCCGTATGTTGGTTTGCCCTTCAAGTATTGCATCATACGGCCCTGCCATGCCTCAAACACCTCTTTAATAAGCATCGGTGGACGACTATCAGTCCCCGTTATGATCGAGATATCCGTAAGAGATGTCATCTGAGGCATTAATGAACTTGGATTCATTGTGATCACTTAACAGACTCAAAGATTATCGGTTGATCGAGCAGTGAAGAAAGGTTGAGAATTTGTGTTGTGTTGGTTGAACTCAAGATTAAATCCACTAAAGATCGTCGAAAAAACTCAAATACCCCTTGAACTTGCTTATACGGAATAACCCAAACTCAGAATAAACCCTATTCGGAATAATACCTATTCGGAATAATCCTATGCTGAAAATGCCCTATTCGGAATAAACTCTATGCTGAATAACCCTTATGCGGAAAACCCCTTATGCGGAAAAAACCCTTATGCGGAATATTTCTTCAATTCGGAATATCTGGCAATTTGGCTTATTCGGAAAAAACCTCCTATTCGGAATGATGGGCAATTCGGAAAGATATTCGGAATATTTCTCCTATTCGGAAAGATTTTGGCTATTCGGAAAAATTCTGGCTATTCGGAAAAATATAGGCTATTCGGAAAGTTTTTGGCTATTCGGAAAGATTTCTGCTATTCGGAAAGTATATGCTATTCGGAAAAAACTGCTATTCGGAAAATATCCTTCTATTCGGAAAGTCTATTCGAAAACTTCTGCTATTCTGAATATTTCTCCTATTCGGAATCCCTATTCGGAATAAACCTTCTATACTGAAAAATCTCCCTATTCGGAATCCCTATTCGGAAAGTTCTGGAAAAAATGTTTCCGAGACTTAATAAACAGCTTTTAACCCCGATTTTTGATACAAAACCACAAAAAGTTTTATGATTTTTACCAAAATAAGCTAAACCCAATCCTTATCAATCAATCCCAATAACAAAAACACCAAAAACAACAAGATTCAAGATTGATTTTTTCTAAAGATCACTAATTGATTCAAAAACTAAAAAAACAACACAATCCTTACCTTAAATCACCCCATAGCTCTTGATACCAAATGTAGAATATTGATAACCTATGAATCTATGAAGTGGGTTGATGTTTTCTAGTGAGAGAAACTAGAGAGAGAAAGTGAGAGAAAATGTGTATGATTTTATTAAAATGAAAGTGCAAATGAAACAACAACCAACCCCTTTCCTTAGTGGAAAGGGGTATTTATATTCCAAGCCTAACATTGGGCTTGGGCCGGTCCATGACAAGCCCATGGACCGGTTCTTACTTAAGTTAATAAGCAACTAATAACTAATTACTAACTACGAGCTATTACAACATAAATCATATTGTGGAGTGACCGATACTTCTAATATACGTTAAAACGTATTTCTAACACAGGATATCTTGTAGGATATTCAGTGCAAAGTAAAGCATATAGGGTTTATAATTTGGCATCTAAGAAGGTTGAAGAAAATTCTAATGTTAATTTCTTAGAAAATAAACCCAATGCCCCAGGAATAGGTTATGCTTGGATGTTTGATTTAGATTATCTAACTCCCTCCATGGATTACTATTCTTTGCAAAAGGATTGTCAAACTAACAATGCAGGTGAGGAGTCAAGTGCAACTAATGCAGGTACTCAAGAAGATGTTTCTTCATCAGATGATGATGTTCATATCTATGTGCCCAATATGCCTACTGTTACTCCCATGTCTGCCACTCCCAAGAAGCAAACCATGCCATCAAAAGATGATCAAGCCTTCCAAGAGCTTTAGAGGCTTCAATATTAAGAAAAGAATGCTACATCTGAAAATAAGCATTCAGAAGAAGAATCTTTTGAGTCACAACACTCAGCAGTACATACTACACCTAGCGGTACTTCATCTGCAAGTACTGCTAAGTCAAAAACTGCCAAATCTGTTGACTCACTAGAAGAGATTTTAAAGCTATGGACAATGAAGACTTCTATGCTAGTCCAGCTGAAGGAATCTTCTCCAAAGCTTCCTATGATGAGCAGGGTGCAGTAACTGATTTCAATAATTTGGAAACAGAAATTCCAGTTAGTTCTATTCCCACTCATAAAGTCAACAACAACCATCCTACTACACAGATCATTGGAGATCCCAAATCTGTTGTGCAAACGAGAAGACAACTTCAAACCAATATTGAAACTCATGCACTTGTGAGTTATGTCAAACAACAGCAGAGAACAAATCATAAAGATACTCAGCATTGTTTGTTTGCCTGTTTCTTATCACAAGTAGAGCCCAAAAACCATTCTCAGGCTCTTGATGAAGAAAGTTGGGTAGATGCCATGCAAGAATAATTAACACAGTTTGAGCTACAACAAGTTTGGATTCTTGTGGATATTCCCTCGGGTAAAAGAGTAATTGGTACTAGATGGGTTTTCAGGAACAAGAAGGATGAAATAGGAGTTGTTGTGAGGAACAAGGCAAGACTTGTTGCTCAAGGCTATAGACAGGAAAAAGGGATAGACTATGATGAGGTTTTTGCACCAGTGCCTTTCTATATGGTACTATTTCAGAGGAGGTATATGTCTCACAACCTCCAGGTTTTGTAGATCCTAAATTCACCAATAGAGTCTACAAGGTTATCAAAGCACTTTATGGTCTGCATCAAGCTCCAAGAGCCTGGTATGCAACCTTATCCAATTTTCTGCTAGAACATAGATATATGAGAGGAATCATTGACAAAACTCTGTTCATCAAGAAGAATGCTAAGGATATCATTCTAGTTCAAGTTTATGTTGATGACATCATTTTTGGTTCTACCAAGAAGACATGGTGTGAAGAGTTTGAAGCTTTGATGAAAGGAATATTTCAAATGAGTTATATGGGAGAACTAACTTTGTTTTTGGGACTGCAAGTCAAACAAAGGAAAGATGGAATAGTTATCAGCCAAGATAAATATGTTGCTGAAATCTTGAAGAAATTTTCATGTATGGATACAAGGAGTATAAGCACAACTTTTGAAGCCAAGAAGTCTTTATCAAAAGATGAACATGGAGAAAATATTGATATTCATCTATACAGATCAATGATTGGTTCATTGATGTATCTTACTGCTTCAAGGCCAGATATTATGTTTGCTGTGTGTGCCTATTCAAGGTTCCAAGTTCATCCAAAAGTGTCACATCTACATGCTGTGAAGAAGATTTTTAAATATCATAAGAGTCAACCCAATTTAGGATTATGGTATCCTAGAGATTCCACTTTTGATTTGGAAGCTTACTTAGACAGTGATTATGCTGGAGCTAATCATGATAGGAAATCCACAACAGGAGGTTGTCAATTCCTAGGTAGAAGACTCATATCATGGCAGTGTAAGAAGCAAACTGTTAGCCTCAAAATATTGAGTCAAACAAGAATGCTCGGTCATAGTTTATTATTGTAATATTTATTAGAATGTTGTAATAGATAGTTAAATAATCGTGGTTCACGGGCTTGGATTTAAGCTACTTAAAGCCCAAAAGACAAGCCCGGTCAAAACAATATAGCCCATTATGGTTACATGTAAGCCCGACTATATAAGGCCCTTCCTAGCATGTTAGGAAGGGTGTATGATCATTTGTAACTCTAATTATTCTAATCTAATATTCACCAAGTTAATCATCTCTTCTCTCTACTTTCTCTCACTACTTTCTCTCTCTAGAAATTCATATCTTTTTCATCTATTTTCTATCTTTAATCATCTAATAATATGGGACAACATTTGGTATCAATCGCCACGGGGTAGATTGTGTTTGGTTGTTTGGTTTTAGTTTGATTCGGTTGATTTTTCCATCTAAATCATCCCGAATTAATTTTTTTTTTAGTTTTTTCGGGCTATAAATCTTGATATAATTCATTTATATCAATTTGGTTCGGTTTTTGTGGTAAAAATCGCAAGTTTTTGAGGTGTTTGGATTGATTTTTGAGTTACATTTTGTTAGCTGCTTCAAGATCATTCCGATAAAAGATTTTCAGATAAGGGTTTATTATTCCGAAAAAAGATTTTCGGGTAAGGGTTTTACTATTCCGAAGATAGTCTTTTCTCTGAATTTAGTTTATTCCGAAAAAGCATCTATTCCGAAGAAACGTTTATTCCGAAGAAGGTACGTTTCTCTAAAATTTTCAATTTATCTGAAAAAGTGTATTTATCCGAAGATATTTCTCCGAAAAGTGGTTTATCCGAAAAAAGTGGTTTATCCGAAGATATTTCTCCAAAAAAGTGGTTTATCTGAAGATATTTCTCCGAAGGTATTTCTCTGAAAAAGTCAATTATTCCGAAAATCTACAATTCTCTGAAAAAGTCAATTATTCCGAAGATCTTCAAATTCTCTGAAAACATCACTTATTCTGAAAATCCTCGTTTCTCTAAAAACATCATTTTTTTTCCGAAAATCCTCGTTTCTCTGAAAACATCAATTTTTCCGAAAATCCTCGTTTCTCTGAAAATAGCAATTATTCCGAAAATTTCCAATTCTCTGAAAATATTAATTATTCCGAAAATACTCATTTCTCTTAAATCCACTATTATTCCGAAGAAAGGTCACTTTTCCGAAAAAGCCTGTTATTCCGAAGATATCCAATATTCCGAAAATTGAAGATTTTTACTCGTTTCTCTGGTTTATTATGAAGACAACTTTTAGGGTATTTTAACATTTTTCATCGTCAACAACAATCACAACACATCTACTTAAGATCCATTTTTACTTCATTGATTTCAAGTCTTTAGATATGGATTCTACTCAAGAGTATCGTGTCACAAACAACAATATCATGGTGGTGGGTAATAAAGAGAGACCACCAATGCTTGTGTCTGGTCGGTATGCTCAAGGCAATCACGTTTCATACGATACCTTGATACAAGACCCAATGGTGATGCCTTGAGGAAATGTATTACTCATAGACCATATATATTCAAGAAGATCTCAACTCCTCCAAGACCAGCCACAGATACTACTGATCCAATACCCTCAAGTGAACGTGATGAAAAAAGATCCGATCTCACACCTGAAAATTGTGCTTGGCGTGATGCGGAGAAGGAAGCTATCTATATGGTTCCAAGTGGGAATGGATATGATATTTACTCCATGGTTGATGCATGCCCTACAGCACATGAAATGTTGACTGCTATTGAACGCTTGCAACAAGGAGAATCACTCAACAAACAAGATGTCAAAACAAACTTGTTTTGGAACTTTGGCAAGTTTACTTCAAGGGATGGAGAATCAATTGATTCATACTACTCCAGGTTTTATAAAAGGATGAATGACATGACTAGAAATAATCTGCAAGTCTCCACCATGCAAATCAATGTTCAATTTCTTCAACAACTTCAACCCGAGTGGACACGGTTCGTCACTTTAGTGAAACAACAAGAAACATTATACGAGGTCTCATATCATCGACTCTTTGATATCTTGAAACAATTTCAGAATGAAGCAAATGAGATTCGAGTTGAACGTGTTGCAAAGACGGCTAATCCACTTGCTTTAGTGACCACTCGACATGTTCAAGATCATCGCTCTCGTGCTCCTAAGCCATACTCCACTACATCATCCTCACCACGATATTCCACATCATCTAAGTCTTCATCATCCACAAGATCATGAGGTAAAGTACCAAGAGCACCATCACCACCATCTGAGTCATCATCTGAAGAAGATAGTGATGAAGACCAAGCTCAAAAGAATCGAGAGATGAAACAACAAATTGCTTTCATAATGAAGACTTATCAGAAAATCTACAAACCCACCAACAACAATCTTCGAACATCATCTAACACAAAGAACCAATATGTCGAGAGTCCTCCAAGGTATGACACACGTCGAAGTGGTGAAAGTCCTTCTAGGTATGAGCGACATAATCCAACGCATGTTGAGGGTTCTACAAGGTATGATCGACAAACTGCCAAGTATGATACTTAGAGGAATGCTACTGCTACTGGGAATAGGGAAACTGTTGGAAGTCAAGTGGTTTAGCAAAGTTGGATTCAATGTTTTAATTGCCAAGGTTATGGGCATATGGCAAAGGAATGCAGGAAGCTGAAAAGGGTTAGAGACTCCAGCTATCACAAGGAAAAGATGTTGCTATGCAAGAAGATGGAAGCAGGGGTTAAATTTTCAGCTGAGGAAGGAGCAATGCTTGATGACACTGATGATGAAGATTCCGATCAAGAACTCGATGCACATTACTCGTACATGGCAAAGGTTGAAGATGTTCTCAAAGTCAGTGAACATGACAATGGTCCTATCTTTGACAATGAGCCAATCGATAAGGTACACACTACTGATGAATATAATGTGTTTGGTGATATTCATGAGCATAGTGATCTACCCAATGCCATTAATGACACATGTATTATGGAAACGGTTGATAGTAATACCACACCTAATTCATCAGACATGTGCAATAATGAGTCTGAGGATGATCAACATGCAAATGAGTATGATGAAGAGGAACGTATTGCGCTTGCTAATTTAATTGCTACTTTACAAAAAGATGTCACTAAAAATAAAAAGAGTCAAAAGCAATTAAAGAAAGCAAACGCTACGCTCACTCAAAACTTTGAAGAATGCAAAGCTGCTCTTATCAAATAGAATGAGATAACTGAAAGCTATAGAGATGAGCTCCTTCAGAAAACCAAAGAGCTTGAGGGGTACAAGGGTAGTGCGTTAAAAATTCAAAAGGACGATTTTGAAAACAAATATAATACAACTCTTGAGTTATTAGCCAAAGAGAAGCGTCAATATAATGTTTTCTTAATGGATGAACGTTAAAAAACGTACCTTGCCAATACCAAAGTTAATGAACTTGAACAAAAGCTCTCTATGACCACTACCGATTCTGCTAAAATTCTTGAGGTTAAGAAACAAGAGGTAGATGCGTTAAAACAAGACTTCAAAAGTAGATATGATAAAGAAACCAAAAAAGTAACAAAACTAGAAGAACAAGTCGAATTTTTGAAGAAAGTTGTTTATAAAACGCATGATTCTATTCAAACCGTAATAATGATAGCACCTCCGTCGATGTTTAAGGGTCAAGCTAGCTTTGCAAGTCCTGAGTACCTTGCCAAAGCTCAAGCTGCGAACCCGCATCTTTATCTTGATGAGTCTGAAAGGACCGATCTTGATTGCATGCCTGTTAGTGCTGATAGTGACGAGACTGCCCTTTGGGATGATGATAGTCGACCACTTGTCAATAAGGAGTTTGTGAAAGCATTTAATTATGCTTATGAGAATAGTCTTTATGGTCTTTTCAACAAACAAACTCATAAAACTCGTGAGGAAGTGTTTTTAGAATGCAAACAAAAGAGAATTCAATGGAATAAAGCATTTGCCCCTAAGAAATCTAATGTTTACAAATATATGAACTACCTTCCTCTAGATGAGTCCAAAAGCAAAAGTAGGAAAACATTAGGTATTCTTAAACACCACATAGATAATGTTAAATCTATTGTTGAAAGAGATTGGGCAAAACGTGAAAATGTTGAGTGGCAACGTCCGATTCCTCAAGATATTACCATCCTTGTGAAAGAACTCTTAATTCCAAATACGGCGTTGATTAAAGAAACTGTTCTTCAATTTGAGGAGTACATTCGGACTAAAATGTTTGATGATTTAAAATATGTTGAGTCTATTGAGAAAAACATTGATGATCTTCAAATGGAGAAGTCTGATTTTTCAGATGAATATGATTTACTCTTGTAAGAATGCGTTTCTAAAGATGTTATGTGTGCTTATTTCACATCTTGTGCTGATATTGATGAATATTCTGATGTTGCATGCAAATATCTTGATAATATCAAAGAATGTGAGCGTCTTGAAATTGAGTTTTGAAACGTAAAGAAAATGTTGATAAAAAGGCTTTTGAGTTACTTCAACACAAAACTGATTTCCTTCAAAAACATTGTCATTCTCTTGAACTTGCTTTGCAAAAAGACGTTGGTAGTTTTCCACATGATAATAACTTGCAAGAAAAACTTTCCAAAACGTTTCGAGAAATGAATGAACATAATTTGGAAATTAAAGGGTTGAAAGCTCAGTTACAAGACAGGGAAGAGCGATAGCAGAGTTGCAGAAACTCGTTGCTAAAATGGTTGGGAAAGTTGTGGAACCTAGCATTAAGAAACCTGTTGTTAGACAACCCAATGCCTCTAAAGCGAATAGATTCTCTATCTTGGGAAAACCATCTGCTTTATCAAATTCCTCGTTTGCTAAACATGTGTTTGCCCCAAGATGGAAAGGAAAGGTTACCACCGAATCAACCCACAAGGAATGTCATAGCACCAAGCGTTAAACACAACAATGTGATTAAACCAGGGATGTATAGAATGACCACTAAGCCCATAAAAAAAGTTACTCACTTGCCTCAGACTTCTAGAAACACTAATATTCGTGTGTCTTCTACTACAGGAATAGTCTCCACTACTAGTGTTAGCCGGCCTCAGCTTAAGCGCACTCAAGTGAATGATAAGGTCTGGAAACACAAGAGTCAAGAGAAGATGAAGGAAGTAGAAGAAAACCCTAGGAATTTGAATGTTTTTAAGAATAAAAATTCTGTAATCGCGTGTAATGACGATTTGGATGTTTTCAATGATTTGAATACTATGAATGTCAAATTCGTTTGTGTCAAATATGGAAAATGTGCTAATGCTAATCATTCTATGTGTGCTATGAATAATGTCAAAGGCGTTGATACTAGAACTAAGAAGCAAGTTGTGAGGCCTATTAGTGCTAGTAAACCCAAACGCAAAGTGAACCATTCTGGTGCAACCCCCACTAAGAAAAATATTGCATCAGACTCCACTACTAAGAACCCTAGAAGCAGAATTAAGGAATTATATGAGTCTGCTAGCAAGTCTTAGAAATGGTGGTTTGCTAATCAATGTCCTCCCGGATATAAATGGATGCCTAAAGCTAGGACAGAAAATGTGAAAACGAGTGTTAGTATGCCTTTAAATGTTGATAAGTACACTACTGATTCTACTATCACAACTACTGTGGTATCCAATTTAGCAAATGCTCCATCGTGTTCTAACTCTTCTGCAGGTGATACAAATAATTCTCTTCATACTGGACTCCGGATGCACGAAGCACATGACGGGGAATCCCAAGCTTCTAATTAACTTCGTGGAGAAGTTCCTGGGTACGGTCCGATTCGGAAATGATCAATTTGCACCGATCCTAGGATATGGAGATTTGGTTCAGGGGAATATTACGATCAAAAGGGTATACTACGTCGAAGGGCTCAATCACAATCTTTTCTCGGTTGGTCAATTCTGTGATGCAGATTTGGAGGTTGCTTTCAGAAAGAATACATGTTTTGTTCGTGATTATGATGGGAATGACTTACTTAATGGTACACGGGGTACTAATCTTTACACAATTTCACTACAAGACACAACTTCATCAACTCCAATTTGCTTCATGGCTAAAGCTTCAACGACTCAGGCATGGTTATGGCATCAACGTCTTTCTCATCTCAACTTTGATACCATCAACTTGCTTTCCAAGAAAGATATTGTTAGAGGCCTTCCAAGTTTGAAATTCATCAAAGATCATCTTTTTTTTTCTTGTGAACTTTGTAAAGCTAAACGAAGTAGCTTCAAAACAAAGACCACATCAAGCTCTAAAGGACGGTTAGATCTTCTCCATATGGATCTGTAAGGTCCCATGCGTGTTCATAGTATCAATGGAAAGAAATATATTCTGGTAATTGTTGATGATTACTCAAGGTACACATGGACTCACTTCTTGAGGTCCAAGGATGAAACACCCGAAGTTCTCATCAACTTTCTTAAACTGATACAACATGGTCTTCAAGCTCAAGTTAAGGTGGTTCGTACTGACAGAGGTACAGAATTTTTGAATTCAAATCTGAGAAACTATTTTGAAGCCGAAGGAATTGAACATGAAACATCTATTGCTAGAACACCCGAACAAAATGGCGTTGTTGAAAGACGAAACCGTACTTTAGTTGATGCTGCTCGAACATTATTATCCGCTTCAAAACTTCCACTATACTTTTGGGCTGAAGCCGTGTCAACCGCATGCTACACACAAAACCGCTCCTTAATTATCCCAAGACACGAAAAGACACCATATCACATAATTCATGATCGAAAACCTTCACTCAAACACCTTCATGTTTTTGGATGTACTTGTTACATTATTCGAGATGGTGAAAATTTGGATAAGATGAAAGAGAAAGGTGATACATGTATTCTTGTGGGATATGCAACTCAGTCTAAGGGATATAGAGTGTACAACAAGAGAACAAAATTGATAGTCGAGACTATTCATATCCGATTTGATGAATTACAAGAGATGGCACTTGAACAAAACAATTTAAGTCCCGATCCACAACGACATACGACTTCCGTTCACAACCGCACGGAACTCGGAACTCAAGACCACAGCAATGAACCATCAAGTTCAACGCTGATTCCAGAAAATGTTCCTAGAGCTGATATGACAGTCAACACGACAACTGAAGAGTTGGAAATGTTATATGGACCAATGTATGATGAATATTTCATGGGGGAGAAACAAGTTGTATCGAAGTCCTCCGCTGTCACTCATGATAAGAATGATGATTCCGATCATCGTCAACAAAAGGATACAACTTCATCTACTTCAACACCGGTTGCTGCAGAGTTACTTCCTCAGAATATCACTTCAACAATCGATCCTACAACATCCACAACTACTGTCATTGCTCCAGAGAACACAAATCAAGCAGACAATGCATTATCTGACGAAGACGAATTTATCAACCCATTCTGTACACCGGTACACGAAACTGGAGAGTCTTCTACTCGCCATGTTGATCCGTCAAATATGCATACATTCTACCAACGACATCCTTCAACACATCATTGGACCCGAGATCATCCTTTGGTTCATATAATTGGAAACCCTTCACGGCCCGTTCGCACAAGACGACAGCTTAACACCGATGGTGATGTTTGTATGTTTGCACTCGCCGTGAGTTCAGCTGAACCGAAAAACATCAAAGAAGCCATGGCTGATCATGCTTGGATTGAATCGATGACGGATGTACTTCAACAATTTGAAAGACTTAAAATCTGGGAACTTGTTGACAGACCATACGATGTAATACCATTAAATCTTCGATGGATCTGGAAAAACAAGATGGATGAAGAGAATACAATTATCAAGAATAAATCTAGGCTAGTGGCTAAAGGGTATGGACAGAAAGAGGGTACTGATTTTGAAGAATCATTTGCACCAGTTGCTCGTATGGAAGCGGTCAGGATTTTCCTTGCTTATGATGCACATAAGGGATTCATCGTTTATCAAATGGACGTAAAGACGGCATTTCTTAACGATCCTTTGAAGGAAGAAGTCTATGTCACACAGCCGGAAGGATTCATCAATCCTCATTATCCTGACAAGGTGTATCGTCTCCACAAAGCACTTTATGGACTCAAGCAAGCTCCAAGGGCGTGGTACGACGAGCTCTCGAAATTTCTGGTCTCCAAAGGTTTCTCAAAAGGTTCCATTGATCTAACTTTGTTCACTTATAAATATGGGGATGACATTTTGCTTGTGCAGATTTATGTTGATGACATTATTTCGGGTCTACAAACCCAAAACTTTCAAAATGGTTTGAAAAAGTAATGCACGGCAGATTTGAAATGTCTATGATGGGCGAACTAAAATTCTTTCTAGGAATTCAAGTTCACCAATCCCCAAGTGGTATCTTTATTAACCAAGATAAGTATTGTCAAGAGATAATCAAAAAGCATGGTATGACTTCATGTGACCCCGTTGGGACACCATTGTCAACCACATCCCTAGATGCTGATTTGGAGGGAGATGCCATAGATCAAACGAGATATCGTTCCATGATCGGCTCCCTCATGTACTTAACAGCAAGCCGACCAGATATTCATCATGCTACATGCTATTGTGCACGATATCAAGCACGACCCACTGAAAAGCACCTCAAGAAGGTTAAACGGATCTTTCGGTACCTTAAGATTACCATTCACATGGGACTCTGGTATCCGAGGGAAACCGGTTTCTTTCTAACGGCCTATTCAGATTTTGATCATGCAGGGTGTCTTGATACACGTAAAAGTACTTCTGGTGGTGCACAATTTCTAGGTCAAGATAATCTTGTGGGATGGTCTTCCAAGACGCAGAATTACACATCATTGTCATCAGCCGAAGCAGAGTATGTGTCTCTATCTGCGTGTTGTGCTCAAGTTCTTTGGATGAGAACACAACTCACGGATTATGGCTTCCACTTTGATAAAGTACCTATGTAATGTAACTTAAAGTCCGCCATAGCCATCTCCTAAAATCCGGTACAGCATTCCCGCATGAAGCACATCGATGTCAGATACCACTTCATAAAGGAATAAGTTGAAAAAGGTATCGTTGAACTATACTTTGTTGGAACGGATTACCAATTAGATGGCTTGTTTACAAAAGCTCTTTTGAAAGAGAGGTTTGCGTATCTTGTTAGGCAAATTGGTATGAGATGTTTGACTCCAGCAGAACTAGAGATTCTGGCAAAGAAGCCTGCTTGATTTATCTATCAAACATCTACTTGTAAATATTAATGAAAAAGAAAAATACAAAATTAAAAATCTTTGATAATCCAAAAATATTCTTCTCGACATGTCTTTCAGTATCGATAATATGGACGTACCTAGAAATGTCGCTCAATAATGACACGGGTGTGTACATAAAGCTCGAATGAAAGTTGTAAATATTTTTCAAAACATGTCATTTCTATCTTTTATACAGGAAATTGTCTATTTTGGACAATATTTCCAACAACGGGTAGAGCAATCTATCTCGGGTTGAGCTTGTCACAAAACATTCAACGTTTTGAGCTCAACACAATGGCTTGTAATCACTTTTAGATTGCAACCCGGATCGATATTCACGGGGGGAGTGTACGATTTCGTGCGCTTACCCTCAGCAAAAGAAGTTAAACCTTCTTACACTTGAGTGGATTCTTCAATACTTTCAAAGTCTATGAACTCAAGTTTATGCTTTAGAAAAACCTTTTCGCTAAAAAGAATTGATTTTTCAAAAAGCGTTGAACACAATGTTTTCAAGAATTTCTCAATGATATTCAAAATCTTTCAAAAATTGTGTTTTCAACAACTCCTATCCTCAAAAGATAAATGTGGATCATATCCTCGTAATGACAATTCCATTGGATCAATTTTTGGGGGGGAGTGTTCCAAGTTCATGCTAGTTTGACACATTCTTCTCCCGAAGATTTTCAAGACTATTTTTCAAAATATATTTTAATCAAATTTGGTATCTCTAATATCAAACGATTTATATATTAGAGATAGAGGAGAAAATGTGATTAAAATGTGATCTAAAGACTCAAGCACTCATGGTTACGATCAAATACCCACAACATCTTTAATTCACGACGTTATTGGTGTCAAAAGGGTGGTTAGGTTTAAGTCCTATGATCAAACTAGAACCGGAGGGATCTTCCCAGGGACAATCCAATAGATTATTAGAAGTCCTTAGGAAAGATGGAGTAGAATGTGAACCTAGCTGAATGCCGACTAAGTACCGATGCTAGCACTAGAACAATCACAACAAGGTGCTAGTAATGATGTCTTGGTAAGCATTGAAGGGGTTGAAGAATGAAAAAGAAATGTAAGGATAAAGGGTGTAAAGAAAGAAACCCTCCATACAACTTAAGCAGAAACCGGGTCAACTCATCAAGAAGACAAACTCATCATGGGCCCAGTGATGTGAAGCACAACCCTTTCCTAGCTACTCAGGATTCTCTCAAAAGAAGTTTGTTTTATTGTCACGGAGATCAACACAACTTCTATTAACTTTCTCACTCCGAGATAGTTGATATTGAATAGGTGGCATCTGCTCTAGTCTCCGACTACTAAAAGTGCACAAATCGAGTCTAGAGTCAAGAGATCAATCAAATCTCGTTAGGACACACGGATGAAGATAAAGAGAGTCCTACGCTATATCCTTGCGATATTGCTAGAACACTCAGAGTTATACTACTTAGTATTCACAATGATGAGTGGAAATCCTTCCAGTGTTAACATCAAACAGCACCGCGGTAGGTCATATGCAAGATTCTTTATGAATTGAACATGTGTAAAATTGAAAAGCAACAGTGGTTTGACTCTGAATTGATTCAAACTCGTTTCAGGTTTCTACGCAATATCTTTATGGTCTTGCCAGAACATTTAGAGTGATATGCATTAATATTCACAGTGACGAATTGAAATCCTTCTAGCGTCAACATCAAACAGCGCTACGGTAGGTGACTTGTGAGATTCTTATGAATCAAGCTTGTGTCAACTGGAAAGAAACAATGGTAAGATTCTTAATGAATCAAACTTGTTCCAGGAATTTGAATTGACGACTTTAATCAAGCGGATATTTATCCAATTGATTCACTCTTTATGTTCGCAGTCTTGCTTTGATACGGTCGAGTAAAGAGAATGGCTAGTACAGCCGCAAAACCCTGTCAATGAGATTCTTAATTGAATCTACCAAATCACAGGTACGGTATTTAATATCGTATAACGGTCTTCATCGACCGGAGCTAAAACGCTACCGATTTAGGACGAACGTCAAAGCCATTCAGTCCGTGTCTATGTTTTGTCTCGAGAAGGTGGCGTCACGGTGTACTCAGCAAAGTCAAAGATTCAAAACCACATATTCATAGTGTGAGCATGTGGATAAAGACACAACATCGCAAGATGGCAAAGACAAGTCAAGAATGATTTGAAGATCTCAAGATAAAAGACTAAGTCGAAAGACAATGACAAAGGCTCAAAGATCACAGCATGAAGGAACAAGACTACTGTTACACGTTCAAGACTTATTTATGACGAGATTCGTAATCTCCATTGATCTTCAAATATCGAAGAGGAATGACCTTACATTAGGGGAGATTGTTAGCCTCAAAATATTGAGTCAAACAAGAAAGCTCGGTCATAGTTTATTATTGTAATATTTATTAGAACGTTGTAATAGATAGTTAATTAGTCGTGGTTCACGGGCTTGGATTTAAGCTACTTAAAGCCCGAAAGACAAGCCCGCTCCAAACAATATAGCCCACTATGGTTACATGTAAGCCCGGCTATATAAGGTCCTTCCTAGCATGTTAGGAAGGGTGGATGATCATTTGTAACTGTAACACCCCCACAATTGTTATGCGCAGCGGAACTACAACAATGGGTGCTACACAGTATTCATTGCACACCAGATGTATCAAACGACGCTAAAAAGACGTCGACTTAAAATTTCAACATTTAAAATTTTTAGATAATACATGTCCACAGTTTTTCCAACCCCAAATAGTGCACAGAGTTTAGCATTTCGGTCCCCATGAATCTCAACCCAAAAACTTCAGTTTTATAATCACATGACATTAAACATAAAAATTGTTTAAGTAGAAAAGGAGGGAAAAACAAGCGGACACCAAGCCGTACACACAACATCCATCCCATGCATGCTCCATCCTACTGCTCAGCGGTTACCTGAAATACATGCCAAAAATTTTGGTCAACGAAAACGTTGAGTGGAATTCATAGGTTTTTCAATCCATTTGAACGTATATATAATAAAAACCATTCGTGATCATTTATAGTCTTGTCGATCAAACAAACTATAATCAGGATACTGACAATTGTGTTTAAGCTCATGACACTAATCCGTTAACTCAATCACCCGCGTAAATATACCGGCATGATTCAGATGAAACCAGTGCCCCTCTAAAGGCATCAGTTGCAATTATACCTTATTTCTCATACAAAATAATCTACCGCAGAACTTACTATAAGTACAGCTTCTCGGCTAGCATTGGGTCGTTAACCCCGTAGTACTACAAATTGCATAAGCGGCTATTTCCCCCTTCGCAAGGGCAAGACAATAGTTAATAGTTCATGAATTTAGGGACTTTTGCAACTTTGGTACTCAACACAATTTCTAAGGCAACTTTCGGGTCTAACAATCATTCATGATATACGTTCCTTTTTAAAAACTAGCATGCATTTCCCTCGCGGGTAAAACAATTTGAAATAATATAAGCGAGGCTATAAATTCACACCTTAGATATTAAGTAGTCGGTAGTTCGAGGAGTGTTCACTGACGATGTTACGGATGCCCGGGTAAATCAACACCTATCACAAATAACGCGTAATGAGTAATCTCATTTAAATACTTACGGTACTGTATAAAATACATATATATAAGTCACTTAAGACCAATATAACTCACGCCAAAAACAAAAACAACAAGTATCATTCATTTTATACCATTCGTTCTTATAACCTACGTTGTCCATTTTTACACGTTCTCGCCGGTACTTGACTAAAGTACGGGCTGTTTTACCTTATTAAACCATGCTTATAAAATTTGATAAAATTTCCAAAAATCCTATATGACCTGTAGATAACATGTTTTTAAGTCCAACAAAAGTTTTCACTTTTACGACCCGTCACGCAACTCATTTCCACGACTACATTTTACGGGCTGAAATTGCGCTTCGACCAATTTTGACCACTTTGACTTATATGAAAAATACCTTTGACTTCCTTGACTCATAAGTCAACATATAGACTCATTTGTACAGGTTAGGGACCAAGTTTTGACCCTTGATCATTCACCAAATTATACTTGTGACCCTCGGGATTTGACTAAAACTTTGCACAAATCCGGATTGTGAAAGTCCTCGTCTCCCGGTACCCGATCTTTAAAATGTCATAACTTTTAGCTCGTTTTGAGTCACGGGCTCTACCTTATACCAAATTAAAGCTAGAAAAACCCTCTATCACTATATTTAGTTTTCAAGACTTGGAACAAAAATCATTTTTCCAAAATAGGCCAAATGTTTCTGCCTAAAAATGACTATACCAAAAACATGCTTAGACTCGATTCCAAGACTTCTAACCAACACTAAACATCATCCTAAGACTTCCCAAACATATCCTAACATCAAACTTCCATCCTACCCCTATTGATCAACCAATCTCAAAATCAAAATCAAAGAAAAATACACATGCAAGTAGTAACACCTATATGAATCTTTCTAAAACAACAAACCAAACACAATAATAACATGCATATTCATCAACCACCATGGCTCCCCCAAACACCCCTTTGCCGTGGGGTTTGGGTGACCAAATCACCACAACCAAATTAATTTTGGTGGGTTTTCATGGTGTTTATACTTCCATAACACTCAAAATAAACATGCATTAGCTCAAAAAGCCACAAAAACGAATTTTGGATCATATGAAAAATCTTGAAAAATTTTTATCAATGCATGTTGGATTTGATTACATGAATAGGTGGGTAATGACCAAACTAAGCGTGGTCTAACCTTAGATTTTTGAAAAATCAAGTAGAAAAGATTTTTGGTGGATTTTTGTTTGTTCTTGGTGTGCCGTGAGTTTAGAGAGAGAGGGAGGGAGTGATGTTTGATTTTTCTTGTAAATTTTTTGTGTGTGTTTGTGTGTTTGTTCACTTTGCCCCCTTTTGTTAGTTAGGAGGGACCTTGTTGCAATTTCTAGTTTCTTTTGTCCTTAAATAGAAAACAACCTCAAAACTTTGCGGGTTTGACTCAATTGTCAATTTTGAAAATTTTACGGGAGTCGGAAATCTTCCCGAATGCTCCAAAATATTTTTGGGATACTTTAAATGTACTTGGAAGGCTATAAAACTCACACGACTCAACTTAACACGTACCGTAAATAAAATTCTCGAAAAATTACATTATCGATAAATCGTCAAAAATTATATAAAATTGGGCATCCCTCGGGATCGTAATCGTCATCGTCCTTCTCAAAACGTCAAACGTAAAAATTATAACCTCGAACATCGGCTCTAACCAAAATACTTATAATTATAGAAATTAAAATTTATCAAAAATTTCAAAAATTTGCGTAATTTAGGGTATCGTTAATGACCTCGATTCTAGGGTGTCACATCCACCCCTCCTTAAAGAGAGCGACGTCCCGGCGCTCGCCTCTTCTTGGGCTCACATTTCGTCTACTGGAACAAATGAGGATACCTTTCCTTGAAAAAGTCCTCACGTTCCCAGGTGTATTCCGGTCCACGCTTAGAATTCCATCGGACCTTCACAATGGGAATCCTACTATGCTTCAACCGCTTGACCTCCCGGTCCATAATTTCCACAGGTTCTTCCACAAAGTGCATTTTGTCGTCTAGTCGAATCTCGTCCAAAGGAATCACCAATTCCTTGTCCGCCAAACTCTTCTTCAGGTTCGATACGTGAAACGTGTCATGAATAGCACTAAGTTCGGTCGGCAATTCTAACTTGTACGCTACTGGTCCAATTCGTTCAACGATCTTAAACGGTCCAATATACCTCGGACTCAACTTTCCTTTCTTTCCAAAACGAATTACACCCTTCCATGGCGATACCTTGAGCATAACCATATCTCCAACGTCAAACTCCAACGGTTTCCTTCGGTTATCGGCATAACTCTTCTGTCGGCTTCTCGCAGCAAGTAGTCGGTTCTTGATCTGCACGATCTTCTCTGTCGTTTCTAAAACCATTTCGGGTCCAGTCAATTGACTTTCCCCTACTTCACTCCAACACACGGGCGATCTACACTTCCTTCCATACAATGCTTCGAACGGTGCTGCCTTGATACTCGCATGATAACTATTATTGTACGAAAATTCCACCAGAGGCAAGTGGCGTTCCCAACTTCCTCCAAAATCAATCACGCACGCTCGGAGCATGTCCTCCATCGTTTGAATCGTTCGTTCACTCTGGCCGTCAGTTTCCGGGTGATAAGCCGTGCTTAAACTCAGTTCAGTGCCCATAGCACGTTGAAGCGATCTCCAAAATTCCGACGTAAATCTACTGTCACGATCCGAAATGATCGATAACGGCACTCCATGTCTACAGACGATCTCTTTCACGTACACGCTGGCGAGTCTTTCCATGCTGTCCGTCTTCTTCATAGGTAAGAAATGAGCAGATTTCGTCAACCTGTCCACAATTACCCATATCATATCGCATCCACTAGGAGTCCTAGGTAAACCCGTCACAAAATCCATTGCGATTTTCTCCCATTTCCATTCTGGGATTTCCGGTTGTACCAACAATCCAGATGGTTTCTTATGTTCTGCCTGAACCTTCGCGCAAGTCAAACACTTACTGACGTAACGAGCAATATCTGCCTTCATATTCGGCCACCAATAAACTTTCTTCAGGTCGTGGTACATCTTATCCGATCCAGGATGTATCGAATACTTCGACTTATGCGACTCATTCATAACCAATTCTCGAACTCCAGGTTTTCCTTCCTCAGATGGACACAATGGTAACCAAATTCGATTCTCAAAATATCTTAGTCCGTCAGATCTAATCACGAAAATAGGTTTCAACATTCGTCCCAAATTCTCGGCTTCAACATTCCCTTTCATCAATCCTCTCTCCTGAGCCTTCAGTATGGTTTCGGTTAAGTCAACGCTCTCACTCATCACTAAAGCTCTAACCCTCAAAGGTTTCTCCCGTTCTTTCCTACTCAAAGCATCCGCTACAACATTCGCCTTCCCAGGGTGATAGCGAATTTCACAGTCGTAATCACTCAATAGTTCAACCCATCGTCTTTGTCGCATATTCAACTCCTTTTGATCTAAAATGTGCTGCAAACTCTTGTGATCAGTGAATACAACACACTTTGTCCCATACAGATAGTGTCTCCACAACTTCAACGCAAACACTACCGCTCCTAATTCCAAATCGTGCGTCGTGTAGTTCTCCTCGTTCTTCCTTAATTGCCTCGACGCGTAAGCTATCACCTTCTCACGTTGCATTAATACTGCTCCATAACCTTTACGAGACGCATCACAATACACCACGAAATCTTTGGTTCCTTCAGGCAATGATAAAATCGGCGCGGAACATAACTTATCCTTAAGCGTTTCGAAAGCAAGCTCTTCCTCATTTCCCCATTCATACACCCTATTCTTCTCGGTAAGCCGCGTCAATGGTTTCGCAATCAACGAAAATCCTTCAATAAACCTTCTATAGTACCCAGCTAAACCCAAAAATTGTCGAACTTCAGTCGGCGTTGTCGGTGCTGACCATTCCCTGATTGCTACGATCTTAGCAGGATCTACACGAACTCCTTCCTTATCAATCACATGACCTAGAAACTGCACTGATTCCAACCAAAACTCACACTTAGAGAATTTTGCATACAGTTTCTCCTTCCTTAACAACTCCAAAATCTTTCTCAGGTGCTTCTCGTGCTCCTCCTTACTCTTAGAGTAAATAAGTATGTCGTCGATGAAAACAATAACAGACTTATCTAGATACGGCTTGCACACGCGATTCATAAGATCCATGAATACAGCAGGCGCGTTAGTCAACCCAAACGGCATCACTCGAAATTCAAAGTGTCCATACCGCGTACGAAAGGCAGTTACAGGAATATCCTCCTCTCTTACACGCAGTTGATGATACCCTGATCTTAAATCGATCTTTGAGTATACACTGGAACCTTGTAATTGATCGAACAAATCATCAATCCTCGGTAATGGGTACCGATTCTTAACCGTCAGCTTATTGAGTTCTCTATAGTCAATACACATTCTAAACGAACCATCCTTCTTCTTTACGAACAACACTGGCGCTCCCCAAGGTGATGAGCTCGGCCTAATAAATCCTTTGTCCATCAATTCCTTCAATTGATCCGATAACTCCTTTAACTCAGATGGTGCTAAGCGATAAGGTGCTCGTGCAACCGGCGCAGCTCCTGGCACTAAATCAATTCGAAACTCGACCTCACGGTTAGGCGGTAAACCTGGCAACTCGTCTGGAAAAACGTCCGGATACTCGCGAATAATTGGTACCTCTTCAATTCTCGCCTCTACATCACCATCGCTCGAAACCTGTGCCAAAAACACATCGCATCCGCTCTCTACGTACTTCATCATCTTCAAACACGAAATCACCTTCAAACGAGAAGTGCATTCGTCTCCCTTTACCGTCAAAACCCTATTCCTCAGCGGAATCTGCACCAATCTCTCACCACAGACGATTGTAGCACTATGCGCCATTAGCCAATCCATTCCCACAATCACGTCAAACGATCCTAGCTCTATAGGCATCAAGTCGATTTTAAAAGCGTAGTTTCCTAACTTCAAGGTACACCCTTTCAGTATAGAATTCGTACTAACAATTTTTCCATCGGCTAATTCAACATTATAACTAGTCGTTAACAATACCGGTTCTCTATCGATATGACGACTAAATCTAACGTCTACAAAACTCTTGTCGGAGCCAGAATCAAATAAAATACTAGCATAACAAGCGTCTAGCAAAAACGTACCGGTAACCACATTGGGACCTTGTGGTTTATCAGCAGTTCCCACTTGATACACAGCTGCCGCATTATTTCCTCCCCGTCTGTTCCCTGCTTTCGGGCAATTTGCTTGCACATGCCCTCTTTCTCCACAGCTATAACATCCTCTCATCCTGATAGCATTAGCCCCAGTGGCTACTCCTCCCATTCGACAACTAGCAGTCCTATGACCTGCCTTTCCACACTTGCCGCATGCCTGCGGGCAGTTTCCAACATGATACAAATTGCACTTTCCACAATGGGGATTCACTTTCACACCTCTAGGGTTTGTCACGGCCCTCATTCCTTCGTTCCTTCTCTGATTAAACTGCTGATTACGGTTCGGCCCTTGGTTGTTTCGGTTTCCTCCTCGGTTCTGGCCTTGGGATTGATTACCTTGTGCTGCCTCCCATTTCCTTTTGTTACCCTCAGCAATGTAATTCTGCTTATCCTGAAGCTTAACGTCCATCAAAGCGTGTGCCATTTGAACCGCTTCATCAAACGTTCCAGGTTTCGACGAAGTTGTTTCACCCTTGATGTTGCTAGATAAACCCTTAATATACTGCTTCATTTTCTTGGCGTCATTGGCAAATATGTCCGGACACAAAAGACTTAACTCATTGAATCTCCTGGTGTAAGCAGCTATATCGTTGTTCTTTAAGGTCAAATGCCTCAATTCGTCCTCCAATTGCCCCAATTCCTCCTCTGGGCAAAACTTCTTTGTCAACAAAGCTTTGGTCGCATTCCACGTTCTTGCATTTGCCACAGCCAATCCCACCGTAGCTACCTGAGTATTCCACCAGCTTAACGCATCATCCAGAAACGTAGCTGCTGCAAACTTTACTTTATCCGCCTCTGCACAACCACTGATTTCAAACGTACTCTCAACTTTTTCCAACCATCGCCTAAGTTCTAGGGCTCCACCCGATCCACGGAACTGCGTAGGACCGCACTTCATAAAGCTTGAATAGGTACACACTCTCGGGGCTGGTTGTCTCCCCGCGTTCCTTCCTGGATCCTGATTTCTCCCAGCTCGGTCTGCTTCCAACGCATTAGCTATCGCTTCCTGAATCATGTTGTTAACACGATCGGCAGTCAACTTTGGAGGCATTGTTTTATCGAATATCTCTTTCTGCAAGACAAGAAAAATAGAAAAACAATGTAAGTATTCATATCAAGTTTCCCAGACATAAAATACATACAACGACACATCACTACGGAGTTACTAATATTCATCAATTCACACCACAAAAGATCAAATTTAAGACATATCACAGATCATGAAAGGTAACATAGATTGTATTGATAGTTAACCAAAATCGTGACAAGTAATGCCACTACAATCATTCACCACAAAACATCAAGTACTTGAGTTTCTCGTCATAATACCATCATACAAAGGTCTAAAATAGTTCTATTACAATGATCAAAGAAAAATACAAAACAAGTAACTAGGCATGTGGTGATCCACACGGCCTCTTGGATGGCGGCTCGTCGTCGTCCTCGGTTTCCTCATCACTCACGTCCTCGTCCACATCATCCACTTTTCCCTTTCCTTTCTCATCTGGCCCACATTCTGTTTCCTTTCTCATCCCTGATGTGGATCCATGCTCAATCGCTACTTGACTTCCCACCGAAATACAAGCACCTCCAGTAGGCGGCTGAACCATGAAGTCATTCGCCTCCATCTCCACATCGTCCACGAATCTCCAATCCGGGGGCAATGAATCCCTCACACGATGCTCCCAACTCTGCATCCTCGACAACCTCATCTGATCTTCCCTCACACGATCAAGACTAGCACTTAAATTCGCAACCATTGATTTCAAACTGTTGATGGCACTTGTGTTCATCATCCCATCATACGCAATCCTTGAAGTCCTTTCCAACAATCTTTGATGCTCCCTTTCAGTCTTATCAAACTTCTTAATCACCCTAGTCTCAACTACAAACCGCTCATACATTAACCTTTCCATCCTCCCCAAACGACCTGCGGGATCCCAGTAGTGACTCGGTCTCGGAAAATAGACCCTCGTAATGTTCTCGTGAATCGATGGCGACTTGGATGACTCTCCACTGCTCCCATTACTGTTGTCCATCGGGCGATCAAAAGGTTGCTGCTCATAACGACCGGTCGGTGGTACCTCATAACCCTTCGGCGAACTCGGGGTTTGAAACAAGTCGGGTTCGGTCTGGCCTACGGCATCCTCGGGAATGCCATCATCCAATAGCTCCTCGGGTTCTTCTTCGGAATCCTCATTGTCATCACTACTCATGCTGAAATTATCCACCTCACTTTCGCCATTGTCGTTTTCCGGCCCTATTTCGTCTTCTGGAGCGATCCATCCATTATTATTGTCCGGCGGGTTCGGAGGTAACGGTCCCCCTTCGTGACCTACGACGTAATCGTTCCCGTTATCGTTGGGCGGTACCTCGGCCATTCCTGCAATAACAGCGAATTTCGGAGGGTACATAAGTAATTATACAATAATTATAAATATATGCATGCAAATGCAATGCAAAGGTGGTACATATGCCCGAAATGTAATAATATGATGCTCATGCATGATAATTATAAAAATTACGATGTCGGATATTTCACGTAAAATTTAACGTCTACATATAGTAATTCCATACTTATATAATAATTACCCACATATATACTTTACTCAAAAGTATACGTCAAATGCCATAAATACAACAATAAATCTTACCGGAGCCATGCAGGATAGTTGTGTGTGCTTGGACCCTTTTCTTACGACACCAAAAGTTATAGTTTAGGATTTTCAAAAACGACCTAGTTCTCTATAACTCGTGGCTCTGATTACCAATCTGTAACACCCCCACAATTGTTATGCGCAGCGGAACTACAACAATGGGTGCTACACAGTATTCATTGCACACCAGATGTATCAAACGACGCTAAAAAGACGTCGACTTAAAATTTCAACATTTAAAATTTTTAGATAATACATGTCCACAGTTTTTCCAACCCCAAATAGTGCACAGAGTTTAGCATTTCGGTCCCCATGAATCTCAACCCAAAAACTTCAGTTTTATAATCACATGACATTAAACATAAAAATTGTTTAAGTAGAAAAGGAGGGAAAAACAAGCGGACACCAAGCCGTACACACAACATCCATCCCATGCATGCTCCATCCTACTGCTCAGCGGTTACCTGAAATACATGCCAAAAATTTTGGTCAACGAAAACGTTGAGTGGAATTCATAGGTTTTTCAATCCATTTGAACGTATATATAATAAAAACCATTCGTGATCATTTATAGTCTTGTCGATCAAACAAACTATAATCAGGATACTGACAATTGTGTTTAAGCTCATGACACTAATCCGTTAACTCAATCACCCGCGTAAATATACCGGCATGATTCAGATGAAACCAGTGCCCCTCTAAAGGCATCAGTTGCAATTATACCTTATTTCTCATACAAAATAATCTACCGCGGAACTTACTATAAGTACAGCTTCTCGGCTAGCATTGGGTCGTTAACCCCGTAGTACTACAAATTGCATAAGCGGCTATTTCCCCCTTCGCAAGGGCAAGACAATAGTTAATAGTTCATGAATTTAGGGACTTTTGCAACTTTGGTACTCAACACAATTTCTAAGGCAACTTTCGGGTCTAACAATCATTCATGATATACGTTCCTTTTTAAAAACTAGCATGCATTTCCCTCGCGGGTAAAACAATTTGAAATAATATAAGCGAGGCTATAAATTCACACCTTATATATTAAGTAGTCGGTAGTTCGAGGAGTGTTCACTGACGATGTTACGGATGCCCGGGTAAATCAACACCTATCACAAATAACGCGTAATGAGTAATCTCATTTAAATACTTACGGTACTGTATAAAATACATATATATAAGTCACTTAAGACCAATATAACTCACGCCAAAAACAAAAACAACAAGTATCATTCATTTTATACCATTCGTTCTTATAACCTACGTTGTCCATTTTTACACGTTCTCGCCGGTACTTGACTAAAGTACGGGCTGTTTTACCTTATTAAACCATGCTTATAAAATTTGATAAAATTTCCAAAAATCCTATATGACCTGTAGATAACATGTTTTTAAGTCCAACAAAAGTTTTCACTTTTACGACCCGTCACGCAACTCATTTCCACGACTACATTTTACGGGCTGAAATTGCGCTTCGACCAATTTTGACCACTTTGACTTATATGAAAAATACCTTTGACTTCCTTGACTCATAAGTCAACATATAGACTCATTTGTACAGGTTAGGGACCAAGTTTTGACCCTTGATCATTCACCAAATTATACTTGTGACCCTCGGGATTTGACTAAAACTTTGCACAAATCCGGATTGTGAAAGTCCTCGTCTCCCGGTACCCGATCTTTAAAATGTCATAACTTTTAGCTCGTTTTGAGTCACGGGCTCTACCTTATACCAAATTAAAGCTAGAAAAACCCTCTATCACTATATTTAGTTTTCAAGACTTGGAACAAAAATCATTTTTCCAAAATAGGCCAAATGTTTCTGCCTAAAAATGACTATACCAAAAACATGCTTAGACTCGATTCCAAGACTTCTAACCAACACTAAACATCATCCTAAGACTTCCCAAACATATCCTAACATCAAACTTCCATCCTACCCCTATTGATCAACCAATCTCAAAATCAAAATCAAAGAAAAATACACATGCAAGTAGTAACACCTATATGAATCTTTCTAAAACAACAAACCAAACACAATAATAACATGCATATTCATCAACCACCATGGCTCCCCCAAACACCCCTTTGCCGTGGGGTTTGGGTGACCAAATCACTACAACCAAATTAATTTTGGTGGGTTTTCATGGTGTTTATACTTCCATAACACTCAAAATAAACATGCATTAGCTCAAAAAGCCACAAAAACGAATTTTGGATCATATGAAAAATCTTGAAAAATTTTTATCAATGCATGTTGGATTTGATTACATGAATAGGTGGGTAATGACCAAACTAAGCGTGGTCTAACCTTAGATTTTTGAAAAATCAAGTAGAAAAGATTTTTGGTGGATTTTTGTTTGTTCTTGGTGTGCCGTGAGTTTAGAGAGAGAGGGAGGGAGTGATGTTTGATTTTTCTTGTAAATTTTTTGTGTGTGTTTGTGTGTTTGTTCACTTTGCCCCCTTTTGTTAGTTAGGAGGGACCTTGTTGCAATTTCTAGTTTCTTTTGTCCTTAAATAGAAAACAACCTCAAAACTTTGCGGGTTTGACTCAATTGTCAATTTTGAAAATTTTACGGGAGTCAGAAATCTTCCCGAATGCTCCAAAATATTTTTGGGATACTTTAAATGTACTTGGAAGGCTATAAAACTCACACGACTCAACTTAACACGTACCGTAAATAAAATTCTCGAAAAATTACATTATCGATAAATCGTCAAAAATTATATAAAATTGGGCATCCCTCGGGATCGTAATCGTCATCGTCCTTCTCAAAACGTCAAACGTAAAAATTATAACCTCGAACATCGGCTCTAACCAAAATACTTATAATTATAGAAATTAAAATTTATCAAAAATTTCAAAAATTTGCGTAATTTAGGGTATCGTTAATGACCTCGATTCTAGGGTGTCACAGTAACTCTAATTATTCTAATCTAATATTCACCAAGTAAATCATCTCTTATCTCTACTTTCTCTTACTACTTTCTCTATCTAGAAATTCATATCTTTTTCATCTATTTTCTATCTTTAATCATCTAATAATATGGGACCACACAAACCATTGTTGTTACTTCTACAACTGAAGCTGAATATGTTGCTGCTGCTCATTGTTGTGGCCAAGTACTTTGGATTCAAAATCAACTGTTAATTTATGGGTTTGACTTCATGAACACCAAGATTTACATTGATAACGAAAGTACTATATGCATTGTCAAAAATCCAATATTTCACTCCAAGACCAAGCATATTGAAATAAGACATCACTTTATAAGAGATGCTTATGACAAAAAGCTTATTCAAGTATTGAAGATTCATACAGACAACAATGTAGCTGATTTGTTGACCAAGGCATTTGATGCAAAGAGATTTGAATTCTTGGTGACACACATTGGTATGCGCAACCAATAACCTGCTGCATATGTTGAGGGGAGGTAATAGTTGTACAAATGTTTATAATTTTTTATTGTATAGTCTATGTTTTGTGTTTTTGATGTAATTATAGGTTAATAGAAAAAGATAAAAGAGGTTACATGGATAGTGGAAAGCATGAACTGGTCAAAATTGTGAGGTACCGTTATAACTCCAAGTACCGCTAGCACAAATTTAAGTACCGCTTATGTTCCATGTATCGATACATGTCCGTTGTACCGTTAAGGGTCTCTTTTGTAAACTTGGCGGTTTCTTCACGCTTGGATTTGTTATTTACTTAACTACTTACTCCTATTATACAATTGATTCACCTAATATTTTATTTTTATCTCTTGATTCTATAACCTTCTCTCTAATTTTTCAATCATCAAAAATACTAATGGATGCTTTACAAGTGATCTCTAAGCATAATTTGGTTGCAAATCTTGCTACGAATGATGACTCTCTTGGTTTCCATGAGATTCTTGGTTTCCTATCTCGAAGTCATGTTCGCTTTGCACTCACTGTAAGTCCAGTTGTCTCTATTCCCATTGTTGAACAATTTTGGAATACTGTTGTATTAGGTACTCGGTTTAATCAACCTTGCATTAAGGCTAGGGTGAATCATAGAAATATATAATTAACTGAGGTACTGCTAAGAGAAAGTTTGAGATTGAATGATGAAAATGGACTTAGTATGCTTCATAATACAGAGATTCATGATGGCCTTACAGCCATGGGCTATGGAGGTGGTAGGGAAAGTCTTACTTTCTTTAAAGCTTTATTTTCACCTCAATGGAAATTGCTTTTCCATGCTATTATTCACTATTTAAGCTCTAAAAGTACATCTTTTGATCAGATTCTTGCTGCATTAGCATCAGCTGGTATTTGTCTAGCAAATAATAGAGTTTTTAATTTTTCAAGATTAATTTTTGAAGGTATGACTAGGAATTTGGAAGGGACTAAAAAGTTTTTGATGTATCATAGATTCATTCCGACTTTAGTTAGTAACCAAATACCTAACCTACCAGAGTTAACTGATACATGGGATGTTCCTACATTCACAAAGAGAACTTTCTCTTTCTTGACCAAATAAGGCAATGCCTTTACAGGAACAGTTACACCATTGTTTGCTCATATGTTAGCCCAACCTGCCAATCAAGAAGGTGAGGAACCTAGCAATGCTAGTGCTTCTTAGCAAACTCCTTCTCACCAGAGTTTCCATTCCCTAGAAGATTCACAATCTTCTTCTCACAATGTTGGTGCTCCACCAAACAATGATGAGATGATCCACACACATGCTGCTTCTATTGCTGCTAGTGGTTCACCACAAGCACAAGCACCAGAGGTGATGGATGTTGCAAATTTAACTGCTTTGTGTACTAGTTTGTCCCAACAGGTACATGTGTTGCAGAAAGAAAAGCTTGTTCAAGACAAGAAAATTGCTGAATTAGAAGCTAGCCTAATCAAGCTAAGGAACAAAGTGTCACCTTGGATGAGGCAACATAGATCTATTCAAAAGTCTACAATCAAGAAGCAAAGATTCAGGAACCATAAGAAAAGGCAACTGAATGCAACCAAACAGGGGAGGAATTATGAAGAACAACCACCTTCTTCTGATAATCAGACAAGGATCTTTGGAAATGACATCAATTTTGAGTTGGATGAAGATGTCATGGGGACTTATGAAGATGGAACTGGTTTAGAGACTGGTGTGGATGGACCTTCGAATATGGAGATTCAACAGGAAGAACCACAACCTACTCATGAGGAGTCACAAGTTGAAGAAATGATGGTAACTCAGCCAGCACCAATACCTCAATCACAACTTCAAGTAAATTGGAGTACTTTCTATGAGAAGTTGGAGGAAATTAACATTTAGTTTCCTGTATCTTCAACTCCACCACCACAAAGACTAGTATGGTTTCAAAGGAAACAGACTTTGCAAGTACTGTCTAGATCAAGAATGAGCAATGAGTTAGACAAGACAGAAGAGGTGCAAGTTGATATGATGGCTTCTATGGAAGAAAGAGTATATGGGGATACACAAGTGATTGAAGAAACAAGTGTGTCTAATACTGGTGAAATCAACATTGTTGAAGATCCAAGTACTGCTAAGACAACTAAGCCGACTGCAAGTACTGCTGACATTGTTGAAGACCCAAGTACTGCTAAGTCAACTAATCCGATTGCAAGTACCGCTGGTGATCATCCTTCACTAGAAAGTCAAACTCCTTTTGGAGAGGATGAGACTTTAGCCCAATTATTGCTTGACTTAAGAAAGAAGAATTTAGTTGAGAAAACTAAACAAGCAGAGGCAGAGAAAAAGACACAACAAGAAGTTCTTGCCAAAAAGAATCAAATTCAAGGTAAGAAAGTTCAAGCTTCACACCCTAATAAAGGTATAGTTATTCAACAGCAAACTAATGAGGAAAGATCTACCAAGCTGAAGAAGAAGCTACCTAAGATTGATCCAAAGGATAAGGGGAAGAAGCAAACATTATCAGAATCTGAAGATGAAAGTGATTTAGATGATGATATAAACAAAGTCATGTACAGATTTAATCAATTGGACCATGATGAGGAATATGCTCTTAGAATGCAAGCTCAGATTCGTGAAGAAGACTTACAAGAAGAACTTGAAGCTAAGCATCATTTGCTAGAAGCTAAGAGAATACAGCAAGAATGGAACATACAAGAGTATGATAGGATTCAAGCTGAATTACATGCAAGTGAGCTTCTTGCCGACTCATTGATAGCTGAAGAGAGAGATGCTTATGATGAAGAAGAGAAATCAAAGCTGATTGATGAATAGGTAAGGGAGCAACAAAGATTCTTTGCTGAAAAGAGAAGAAGAGAAAAGATTAAGCCTCCAACTACTATGCAGATTAGGAATCAAATGATGAATTTTCTTAAGAGAGTTAAGGGTTTTACTCATATTCAGCTAGTCAAGAAGAATTTTGAAGAAATCAAGACTTTGTATGAGCAAAATAAGAGAACTGAATTGAATTTTGTTGAGATTGGATCTGAAGCAGATAGAAAAGCTATTGAAGAGCTTAAAATACATCTGCAACAACAAAGGCAATTTGGAAGTACTCCTAGAATTGAGCCAAGCACTGTTGAACCTACAAACACATCTCTAACTATCAAGACCACTTATGTGAGGAAGAATAGAAAGGAGAAGGTAAGTTCAAGGGAGGAGGAGACTGCTCAAAGAATGAATACAGGAGTTGAAGCTCAAGATATTGCTCAGACTGAAAATATACAAGCAGTACATACACAGTCAACAGTACATACAACAGTACATACTGAGGAGATGGTACATACAAACTTGGAAGAGGGTTCAACAGAACTTGAGGGAATCTCCAAGGATGTTAAAAGGAAAAGGTCAACAAAGACAAAGAAGAAAGCCAATAGGGCTAAATCAACAGCAGAAGATAGTGATGATGATGAGAGCTTGAAGAAGTACTTAAAGATTGTAAAATTTGAAGATCAATGTATTGATACAGAGATTTTTGGAAAGAGATCATCTATTGCTAGATGGATGTACTCTATGGATCAAGGACTTGAAGCTCATGGAATTCAAAGAACTGATGGCACAACAAGGATATTCAGACTTTTGGAGGATATTCTTCACATTCTTGATAGACAAGATATTCAGGATCTTTTCAGGTTAGTTCAAGAAGCCTGTGCAGATAAAGTTGAAGTATCACTATTATACAGGGAATTTCTCTTTATGTATGAGCCACACAATTGTGATCAAGAAATGTTGAAGGAATTAGAGAATCAGGTTCCTAGTTACTGGAGATATTATAGGTCATGTGGATTACATATTTTGGATATAGATGATGTTACATACTATATGCTGCAAGAGAAGACTTACCCTTTCAAAAGAAGATTGTTGGAAAGGATGTTAGAACAACAATTGGAAGTCACAGAAGAATCTATTAATGCTTTGGAGTTGATCAGAATGGTTAAACAACAAATCAAGGATTTGAAAGATGAGGAAGAAGCTGAGAAAGAGCCTTAAGTGTTTGACTTTCAGTCACACTTCACAAATGGTTCTCATTTCACCATGTCTAACACACATAAGAACTGGCTAGTCCATAAGCAAATAGTTTGTGGTAAAGACTTATCAAATCCGTTGAAAGCTGATAGTTTGCTAAAAACTATATGGTTCTAACTCACCTTGTTTCGAGACAAAGAGTTGGCTAGTCCTAGACAAACGGTACTAGGTAAAGACTTCATCAAATCCGTTGATGGTTGAAAATTTACCAAAAATTGTAAGGTTATCAGTACACCTTATTCTTTATGAATAAAGTATTGGCTATTCCAGAGTGTACGGCTAATTGGTAAAGAATTTATCAAATCCATTGATAGCTGGTGATTTGCTAAAAATCATGAAGCTAATACAGATTGGTTTTTGTTGTTAACTGTTTTATTTCAGGTATGAATATTGCAAGCAAAGAAGTATTCAAAGGAAAATACTTAGAAGGTTTTGTCTCATCAAATCAAGACTAAGGTTCATGATTCATAGTTCAAAGGTTTAACTCAAGAAGACAATGACTGATGCTGCAAAGATAATTGAATGTTTAGAAGACACAAAGAAGATCATAGTTTGAAGACAAAGATGATACTCATGATGTTTGAAGATTATCTTATCAGAAGAAGATCTACATTTGAAGTGTTTGGCTACATTCAGTTGGATACAAATACAAATTACCAAGTTCAATCCAAGGATGAAGGAAAGACTGAAGACATGTATTTTAATACATCTAGTACAATAGAAACAAGAAGACAACAAGTTATCATTCTTGTTTAGGGGATGACTGTTGGGAATTATTTGCTAAGTGTCAAGTACTGTCAGTGTATTTTAAGTACTGTTAGTGTTATGTAAGTATCGTTAGTATTAACGCGGTACATAGTAAGTATTGCTACTTATAAAGTAAGTATTGCTATACTAATTAGGACGAATATATATTTGTATAAGATATGTCATAGTTATAGTTAGAGTATATCTTATGTGATATACTTAAATAGTTAGAATATTGATAATATATCGTCTGTGATATAGTTATCTTTATAGAATATTCTAAGGTTTCTAGGGTTCCTTACTCTATAAAAGGAACATAGGTACAATGTCTTTCATGTACCTCATTCAAGTCGATTAATAAGAGAATCGAATAGTTAAAAGTAATTCTGTTCTTCTGTGCTTTATAAGTTAGATTCCGCATAACTTATTTAGTGTTAGAAAGAGTGCTCAAAGTGTTTTAGTTTGATTACAAACTACTATACTAATTCTTAATAGAATATAGATCCAATCAAAGGGATCAACACCGATCCTAAAGAATGGACGTCCAACGATTAATGGAACACGTGGATCCATCTCATAGTCAACGACAACAAAATCCGCCGGAAAGGTGAATTTGTCGACACCGACGAAGATATCTTCGGCTATCCCCACTGGATAAGCAACCGTACGGTTAGCTAATTCAAATGTCATTCGTGTGGGGACTAGCTCGGGTATAGATAATTGTTTCCAAACACTTAATGGCATTAAGTTGATACTAGCACCTAGATCGGCTAGGGCTATACAATTCTCTACCCCGAGAAAGTTGCAAGGAATGAGAAAGCGACCCGGATCACCAAGTTTGGTTGGTAATTTCCTTAAGAGAACAGCGGAGCAATTCTCATTAAGTTGGGTCTGAGCAATATCAAGAAGCTTTTCCTTATCACTAATAAGATCTTTAAACATTTTAGCATATTTTGGCATGTGAGCGAGAGCCTCGGCAAAGGAGATGTTGAAATTCAATTGTTTAAATATTTTAAGAAAGTTCGAAACCTGAATATCATCCTTGTTCTTCAACTTCTCTTTCCTCAACCTTGAGGGATCAGGTATGTCGGGTTGAGATGACGGCTTTGGAATGGAATTCTCACTCACATCCTTGGGTGGTGGAGGGGTAGAAATAGAAGGTGGAGGGATTGGTGAAGGGGGTTCGTTTTCCTTTGTCACATTCACCAGTGTAGGTGTAGGAATCTCGGGTTCCTTAAAACCTTTTCCACTTCGAGTGGTGATTGCTTTCATCTCCCCTCTTGGATTGGCAACGGTGTTACTCGGAAGAGAACCTGAAGTAGAGGTTTGATTACTTGGGAAGAAACTAGCCATCATATCCCTTAAGTCATTCGTTTGATTACTTAAAGAGTTTCGCATATCATTCCTAAGCTCGGCTCGAAGATCATTCCCTTGTTTCGCCATGTCACCTTTCAAGTTGATGATTTGACTCTAAAGATTCTTCACCAGCGCATCATTAGTCCTCATGTATGTTTCAACTTCTTGATGGTATGCTGTGGGTTGGTTGAGATGGGGAACTTGGTAAGCGGGTGGTTGATAAGTGGTTTGTTGATAAACTTGATTATGTCCTTGAGGTGGATATGGGTTTCTTTGGGTTTGAAATTGATTAGGAGCTCGAGTTTGGTTTTGATTGGTACGATTAAAGTTATTTTGGTTTTGAGGAGGAAAACCGGGTGGTGAAAGCAAGTTGTTTGAACGATAACTTAGCAAGTTGCGGTCACCTTGAGGACGAGCTTGATAGCCTCTCGTGGACAAGTTACCATTAGCAGCATACACGTTTTCCGGATTGTCATGAGTAGAAGGACAATCGGTGTATGAATGAGAACCCCCGCAAATCTCACAAAAAGTTGCTACAGCTTTAGCTTGTTGAAATTGGTTCGTAGCCATGGTTAAGAAGTTTTTGTTCATCTCGGATATGTGGCGGGTAAGTTCGGTTATCTAGGTGTTTGATGAAGTAGAAGAAACATTGTCCCTCGGGTTATTTCTTGAAGATGCAGATGAATCCCAATTTTTATGGTGAGTGGCCATGTTCTCTATAAGCTCTCTACACTCCCTCAGGTCTTCTTTTCATGAATGTACCACCGGCGACAGCATTAATCGTATCACGATCACGAAAAGTTAAACCATTGTAGAAAGTATCAATCAAAGTGATGGGGAGCATATTATGGTTCGGACAACGGTCGATCAAGATATTATAACGTTCCCAAGCATCGAAAAGCGACTCATCATGTTCTTGAGTGAAACCACTGATTTGATCGGAAGACTAGTGACCATGGATGGTGGAAAGTACCGCGACAAAAATTTTTGAGTCATGTCATTCCATGTGTGAATTGAGTTTTTGGGAAGACGATCAAACCATTTTTCGGCATGGTGGGATAAAGTGAGTGGAAAAAGGTGAAGGCGAAGAAAATCCATGGAAACACCGGGCAATTTCATGCTTTGAGTGACGGTTATGAATTTATCGAGATGTTTGTTGGCATCATTATCCGGTAATCCGCGAAATGGACAAGCGTTTTGAACTTGTTGGATCATGTGATGCTTCAACGAAAATTCAGGAGTCGTGATTTGCATCGGCGCAATCGGTCCTCCCCGTCCGTTCATGGTTGGTTGACAAAGCTCCTCCATTGTGCGTAGGTCGGGTTGTGGGCCATTGTTGTTATTATTGTTCATGTTGTTGTGAGGTGGGTTGTTATTATTGTTATGCACACCGGCCATATCTAAGTCTCTAAGAGTCTCGGGCTCAGAATAAGACGTAGATCGAGTACGCATACACTAAAATGAAATAAAATAATTTTGGTTTTTTATCTTTTTTATAGTTTTTGGATTTTTGAAAATTTTATATTTTTTTAGGAATTATTAGAAATTATTATGCTTGAAAATAACGTTCCCAAAAGAACGGATCCTAAAATCCAATTTTCTCACTAAAAACCGTTAATCTTTACGAAAAGAGCCGGCAGCGGCGCCATTTGATAAAAGGCTTTTATGTGTACTCTAGAAGTGTTGTTCGTACTCGATTCAATTCGAATTGATCATGGTTGATGGTGGAATTATTGGTGTTGGTCACTAAAAGTGGGAGCTTGATTTTCTAAGTCTCTAAATAACATAAACGTAAAAGATATTAAAAATAAAACAAGAATGTCTAACCTTGATTGGTGGGAAAAGAAAACTTGAAAATTAACTAGAAACAAAAAAGTAAAACTCAACCCGTCAGAATACCCACTATCGGAATCCCATCGGAATAGCTCTGTCGGAATACAATCGGAATGTTGATCGGAAAACCCGTCGGAATGTATCAAAAGAAATCCTGTCGGAATAGTCCTTCGGAATACGGTCGGAATATATGATAATTTCTATTGTCGGAATACCGATCGGAATATCGATCGGAATCCAAAATCCTTTTCCGATATAAGGTATCGGAAAAACAGTCGGAATGTAAAACCCTAATCCGATGGAAGCCGTCGGAATAATGGTCAGAAAGGGTAAACCCTTTTCCGATGGTTTGTAAAACGTAATAAGCAAAACTAATAAGCTCCTTTTTAATAAGCACAGTCCGACACTTAACCAAATCAATAATGAAAGAGTTAAATAAGCACGAATAAGAAACTTTCAAAACTCTAAATAAGCAAACTTTTTAAAACAAACATTAAAAAGACGAAACTTTTAAGATAACTTAGAGGAAAATAAGCTAAATACAAAATAAGCCAAAAAGCATAATAAGCTCAAAGCTCAAATCGTATAAAAACTTAGATATGAACAAAAAGATAAATTCTTTGTTCACACAAACATCAAGATGAAACAAGATTTATGATTATTTCGAATCAAAAGCAAATAAAAATCAAGAAAGGTAGAAAAAGATTAAATATGAAAATCTTAAACTTGAACTTGTAGATAAATGATTCCAAAATACAAGATTAAATGAAAGCTTGAAATTGAAAGAAAAGATGAAAAAATCTAGAGAGAGAAAGTAGAAACACCTACTTCTCTCTAAAGATATGAAAAACTAGAAAATTAAAAGTGACTAAAAAAACTAACTCACTCTAAATGAAGAGAATGAAGACTATATATAGGAGAGGGGAGGTATGTTGCTTCCTTCTTTCTTTCTCTTTCTCGTCCTTTAATTTCTCGTCTTTCTCGACTTTGTCTCGGGATTAGTCGAACGATAAAACGAACTTGTCTTCTAATTTTCTTCTTTTAGTAGACTTGGTTCTTCGACTTTGTTAAACTTCCTTCTTTAGACTTTTTCTTCGATAAATCTTCAGAATAGGCCTTGGATTTCTGTTCTTCTTGCACTTTTGATCTTTCGACTTCGTCTTTTGTCTTTTTCTTCGATAAAAGCCCGTGAAAGCCCGTGTGTTCTTCCTTTTTCATATTTTTATCCTGAAACACAATAAAAACACAAACCACGCATAATTTCGACTTTTATGACATAAAATACACGTTTTGGTCTTGTTATTATTGGAAATAAGTGGTAAAGGACAAGTGTGTTCACACTTATTAATTAGAAAGGAGAAAGAAGGCTGAAGAAGATGTCCAAAAAAGGTTAAAGAGAATGCATATTTGACTCACTATTTATAAGACAAAACATCCAACGGCTATATCTGCCTGCGGTTCCTTATTGGCATCCGCGGTTCCTTATCGATAAGGAATCGCCATAGGTGCTAAGGTACCGCTGGCATAGACTCCGCTCCTTTTTGTCTTTTAGTGAATTTGAAATATCTGAGGTTGTTTAAACCTCCAAAGGATATTCTTATGGCATATGGAATATGCTATATTCACATTTTCATTTTCATTTTAATACAACAATTTCTTAAAAATAAAGTTTATTAAAAATCTTTTGTAATGTTTGACAAAAGTGAGTTTTAAGGCTAATCACTTTTATGATCACTAAGCATGATTAAGATATGTTAGTGTAATGATTATTACCTTGATGATAGTGTTTGTTAGATAATTCGTTTTATGATTGTGTTTGTCAATAAATGTCTTTGTAATTTGTCGTGATCAAAACTAAGAAAAATTAATTAATACTAACAATGTTTTTAGGCATTGCTTATGCATTAACAGTCTCCCCCTTTTTTATTACGACAAACTATAAACTCATTTACGTAAAATACAAGTTTTATTCGAATTATTAACGAGTTTATCACTATCATTTCTCCCCCTTTGTCGAAGCAAAAAGGTTAGCACAAGTCTTTGAAGAAGAAAAGAACCGGACTTTTTCTAGTAGCTCCCCCTTGGTGCTTACTCCCCCTTGCTTGGGGCACCAAGTAAATGAGCTAAGGTGAATGCTACACAAAGGTTAGAAGAAAGAAAAGAAACACCAATGTATGTATGTGCACTACTTACTAACTAACTTGAGAGGGAGAAGGAAAAGAAATCTCAAATTAGAAGTAATCATTTGCTAAGTATGTCCAAAGAGTGTGTATTGACAACATCATAGTTCAATTGGTGGAATAAAGAAAGAAAAGAAACATCCAGACCAATCAAAGATGATTTAAAATGTCAATGGGTTAAAATTTAGAATTTATGGAATCACCCATAATTAGTTTTAAGTTTTAACCATGATCAACTTCTTAACAAATGTGTGTAATAAAATTAGAGGGAAAGATAACACACGTAACATTCATATTATAAAAGTATGAAAGAAACATACAAGATAAATATTCATACACACAATATGAATATTAAAAGCAAAAAATATGGAAAATAAACAACAAAGCATAAGCTATTCTAATAGTGATAATCTTCCAAGATTGCTAAAAATTTATTGACTCAAACAACTAAAGTACAAAAAGTGCCTTAGTTGGAAAAGAAAGACGACGAAGCATCATTCGAAGTTTTGTTCACGGGAACAAAAACTTTGAGAGGAGATCGAGTGAGGAGGAATTCAAGAAATTTTAGCTTGTCATAGATATGAGCAAGTTCAATTTGTTGAAAACGACAACAAGAACACGAGGAACCATGATGCAAAACAAAGTCGTTAGATGGGGGAGGTCCATCAAGATTAGAGTTTGGTGGGGAGGGAGATAATGGATACGAAATGTTTTCACAATGCCTAGTGAGGTTAGGGAAAGAATTTAGGTCATTGAGTTGAGGAGTGTTGAAAGGTTTAGGTGGTGGAGGAAGAATTTCTTTTTCTCCGGTAATTGGATTTATAGAGTAAGTCTCATTCCAATATTGAATCGGAGAGAAAGAGGAATTCTTGGAGGATTTTGGAGAAGAAGAATCATGAGGATTCTTATTCTTTTTGATCCAAATGGGTTTAACCGAGATTTTCGGTTTCTTTGAAAGCTTAGAAGAAGAAGCTTTAGGTTGAGAAGAGTGTGACAAGGAAATGTCAAGGTTAGAAAAGGAAGAATTAGGTATTGTGAGGGATGAAGGAAAGAACCCCCAAAGGAGAAGAATTTAAAGAAAATAGACAAGGCAAAGATTTGAAATGAAAAAGAAAGGTTTTAGAGAATGTTTAGCCAAATTGGGTAAACAAAGAATCTTAACCAAAACAGTGGTCAAAGAAGAAGACCAAAAATAAGCCAAAATTGGCTTTACTGGGCGCGGTTCTTTAAAGGGGCCCGCGGTTCCATAGCGATATGGAACCGCCTGGAGGCTTGAGAACCGCGTCCAGTGGACTGCAAAACAAGATTTTCAAAAGTTTTGGACACATAAAAGCAACACATTCACAAAGAATGTCTTGACAAAGGGTGACAAAATATTTAAATAACATTTTGGTTCAATTTTAAGTCAAGTTTTTAGAGGTTGTAATAGATTTAGGTTCAATTTTAAATAAATTGAAGTTGTTTAATATGATCATATAGATTAAAGCACATAAAAACTAAATCCATAAATCATCCACATGAGAAAATCATGAAGGAAATAAAAGGAAATACAAGAATTAAAAAGACAATTAACTACTACAAATATAGCTGACAACTAGGTCTTGAGTTCATAGTTCTCTTTTAGTGTGATCTTCTTTTGAAAAGCATGTTAATTTTAAAGTCCATCATTTATCTCATATGAGGTGGAGGATTAGCAAATAGGTTCAGCAAGAATCTTTGCAACTTGATGTGAGCCCCAATCATTTCCAACCTTAGGATATCAATGAGGTGAAAGTTGTTCAAGAAACAAGGACAATTAGTTCCATTGTGCATGAAAAAATCAAACAAGCGTGGATCACCCAAGAAATGGGAAATGGGAAATCAAATAGGTGAGATGGGTGAATTTGGTGGAGTGAAGGGAAGAGGCTCAAAAATAAAGGGAATCCTTTGATGAGGTTGTGGTTGAGCATTCACATTTAAGGGAGGGCTAGAAATTAGTGGAGAGGAAAACTCATTCATCCTTGATTGGAATGAAGAGGAGGTAGAACCATGAGAATGGTTAGTACCATGGGTTGAGTTTGTTTGCCAAGAGAGAAGTGGTGGTGAAAGTAATGAGGAGATGAGGATAGGTGAGGCTTCATTTTTGGGTTTGAAAGAAGATGGAGAACCAAGTTTAGAGGACTTGAGATTCACCTTAAGACTTCTTTTGGATGAAGATGTTTTGGAGGAGTTGGATGTTCTATTGGATACCATGGTTGAATGTTGAGGTTAAAATAAGAGTTGAAAGGATGAAGAACACAATCAACAAAAGAGGGTTTAAGAAGAGAAGAGGATGATCCAAACTAGTAATAGGTTAAAATCATTTTATGTGAACAATGAAATTAGGTAGCCTAGTTTAGGAAAGTGCAGGTTTTTGCAAAAGTTTTATCAAAGTTTTACACAAATTAAAGAAAACAGTGCAAAGTAAAGATTCTGTTGAAACGGTATTGGGCGGTTCCTTACGTAGGTCCGCGGTTCCTTATTGCTAAAGAACCGCGGGGTTGATATGGAACCATGACCAGAGGAGTTTGAAAAAGGCACTTACTTAAACTTTTGCTAGCCCAATTTTTATGCTAAGGTTTATCAAGCCAAAGAGAGCTAATAATCAAAGACTAGGAGGCTATCTAAACATATAAGATGCAAAGAGCCATGAAAATCGAAAAATCGATACCTTGGATAACTAGGATTAAAAAACTAGGTAATCCACACACAAATTGTTAGTTAAAGAATACACAACATCCTAAGAATAGAGATAAGAGAAGAGATAAAGAACAACAATCCATACATGTTTACACACATGTTAATCTCACAAGAGTGATATATGTCATTTATCTATGATCATTTCCTCCTTGCCTTGATTCACTTATGATTCGATCCTGAAGATGAAGATTGAGACAAGACTGATAGTCTGAATCAATGTCTAGTGAAGACAATTGAGAGATAGTTGATGACAAATCATACCAAGAAATGATAGAATTGTCTTGAGAGACATTTTCATCTTTATTTGAGTCATGTGTGAGAATTGAAGGGACATTTCCTTCAACGGGAAACATGACTCGAACCACGGAGTGAAAAGAGGAAGGATTAAGAGGAGGATGATCAAGGAGAACTCTCTTAAGAAGCCGTGAAAGAATCTTGGCATAAGGAAGAGTAGACCGAGATCCATTGAGAACAAATCTTATCCTTTTAGCCATGAAAAATGCAAGGTTGTATGGAGTAGTGGTAACAACACAATACAACATATGTGCAAGACAAGCAGGCACATGGTTGTGATCACCAACCAAACACATTGCATTTTCTCTAATGATTTTGGCCCAAGGGACCATGAAATCACTAAGATCGCTAGTTAGTAATTCCCAAGGAGTGAGAGCACGAAATTCTCCTTCAAAATTAGCAAGGATAGGATGTTCACGAGGTGAAGCAAGGGCACGAATGATGGCCGAAGCCGAAGGAATCTCAGTCAAGTAATGCACATCAACAGGGGCCGATTCTAAGTGGTTTACACTCCAAGCAACGGTGAACCTACATTGACCTTCGTATGGAACTCCGAGAATCTCACCAAATTCCTCGAGAGTGTATACAAAGGTTCTCCCCTTGATGGAAAATCTTAAGGATAAACCATTGTTGATGTGTATTAACTTAAATGAGTTAAAGAATTCCATGAGGAAAGAAGGGAATATTGGCTCATCAATATCAAGCAAACAATCGAATCCAATGGTACTGAACATGAATCGAATGAAATCAAGTCCACGAAGGTTAGAAGGAACAATACGACCTTCATGGAAACAACGAGACTCGAGATTATGATAAGTGTTTTGAAAAGAGCGAGATTGATTAGTTAACGGAGGATTAGGCATGTATCTTCTAGTGAGTAGATGGTCATTTTGATATCTTGTGGTCATGATGATAGTACCTAAGAATAACATATAAACATATTTCTCCAATTACTCATATGAAAAATTAAAAATCAAAATTTCAAAAAGATGAGAATGTGTTTCATCAATAACTTGACAAACAAAGGATTAATCCTTGTCATTATCATGTTCACAATGTACCCATTTGATCATTGATCAAAACATATGATCTATGTAAAATCAACAATGAACTAGAACATTGGTTTTTCAAAAACAAGGTTTTTAGGTAAGCATTTAACAATGTCATTACCAACTTGTTCATGGGTTCATATCAGTTCCATCAATCAACCAAAATATTTAGTCAAAATTCGGATTTGTTCTACAAGTGGGTTTTAGTGAAATTTCTATGAATATGAACCTAAGGAATCATAGTAACAATACTATGTCAACTCTTATTCCTAGTAAGGTTCTTATTCAATGTCAGTTTTAAAAATCCCTAATTATGAATGTATGAACCCTAGAACAAATTAGATGAAATTTAAAAAATAATTTACAATTAATTGATCTTGGATGATGGATGATTGAAACCCACGAATTTGAATCAATTTGAGTGATTGAAGGTTTTTGAAGCTTCAACAATGGTGGAAAAGAGGAGAAACACGTTTTCTGTGTGTGAAGGAAAGAGAAAGACAAGTTTGGAAAAGATATTTCAATAAAACTGGTGCTCTGACAAAAGCTACTGCCCGCGGTTCCTTATCGATAAGGAACCGCGCACTTGAGCCGCCGAGATAAAGAACCGCCTACAGAGGCAGGTTTTTATCAAAGAAAAACGATGAATTTTTGAAAACTAAAATTTTTAAAACTTAAAAATATATCTTAAACCTTTTAGTATATCACTAGACCACCATAACACTAGATAATAATGCCTTGTTGAAGGATTACGAGTTGAGTCGAGATAGGAAAAGACCGAATGAACGAACGACTACTCGCAACGAAAAGGGAAAGGGAGAGGAGTCAAGAGAAGTGAATCAAGACCAAGGAAATTTCTCAAAGGACAAATGACATTCTTCAAAATGATGATGTGAAGAACTTGTGTCATATATAGTGGTTTAAGACGTGCCTTTCCGACGATAGTCTAAACGGCTTTGGTAATGAATTAAACCAAGCAATTTTGATGCATAGAGTAAGATCATTTTCAAGAGTAGTCTTATTCTATTTCAAAATATGAGCAAAGTATAGATTCACTTTCTCTCTAAAATGATCGGATAATTATTGCTAGAATTTACAATAATAATATCCTTGGAATATTTCAATTCGAAATGTGTAAAATCCACTTACATCTTAATGAAGTAGTTTGGTATCTCAAGGGATTCACTAATCATCCTAGAGATGAGCTTAATTGCACAAGTTACACATGATATAGGGCCTACTAACCGTAAGGGTGCAAACCATGGAAATCATGCTTGATACTTTAAGCTTCTACTAACTCACCCTACATCTCCATAGTGAGTCAAGTATCCAAACAATGAAGGTTTGAGAGGGAAAAAGAAAAGAATAACAAACCACAAATAAATGTCAATGCAAGGATGCCAAGAACAAGCATATAGTCAATTAATGATCAAAAGAATGATCAATAGGGCGTGTGGAAGAACGAAAGCGTACCTTGGTCACGAATTGCATTCCAAGCTTTCAAGGAATCGATGCAAAGCCCAACAATGACTAATAGTGACTACTAAGTCTTCAAGGACTAGTATCACTTCTACCCATATTGATGTCATCACTCAATGATGTTGGAAATCAAAGAAGATGAGTCTTCTTCAAGTGTAAGTAACTCAATCCACAATCAATTGAATGATTTATCTTCATGAGTACCTACACAAAACAAGATGCAAATTAGTAGATACATTTCAAGAGTAAATCTAGAATGCATTAATACTACTAATTTAATTAATATGCAATATTAACATTTTAAAAGGCTTATTTTCAACAAAAAATAGTTTTGACCAAAGAAAAACTTTAGTACAACTTAACCTTCTAATTTGAGGAGACAATGGATCGATCCAAGTTTTAAAGTACAATATAATTCAAAGATCTTGTGTCACCATCGCTCTGATACCAATTTTGGAAACTAGAAGGAGGGGGGTTGAATAGTTTCTCATCGGTTTATCTCCTAATTAAAATTCCTTTAAATTAGCTGAGTGCACAAAACTATCTTTTACTTGAAAGCTAGTTGCATAATGATTAGGTTCAATTCTAATGCATTAACAATGTATAGTAAGTGTAGTAATAATGAATGTGAGTAAAGAGTAAGGAAATAAACAACCTAGTAGGAAGACACCAAGATTTATAGTGGTTCGGCAACGAGGCTCTATCCTCGTTCCTACTCCACTCCTCGAGTACACCTTACTCGAGATTTCCACTATATCCACAAGCTCCCTTCTTGGCGGAGAAAACCTAACAACGTCGCTTACATTATTTTCCGACACTAAGCTAAATGTCGAGACCTAATCTTAGTTAGGACCAATCTACACAACGTCGCCCACTTCACTCTTTTACGACAAAAGGCTAGATGTCGAGTTCTAATCTAAAGGTAGAACCAATCTTCACAACGTTGCCTACTTCACCATTTTCTGACACAAAGATAGATGTCGAGTTATAATCCAAAGCTAGAACCAATCTTCACGACTCTTCATTTTGAAGCTAAGTGAGAACTTCACACAACACAACTACATATCACTTTATAGTTTAGTGAGAACTCACAAGACACAACCACATCACTTTATAGTTTAGTGAGAACTAACACAACTAATTACAACTCAACTAATCATATCCAAGTACACACATGTAGCTTGGATCTACACAACATAAATCCAAGCACATACATGTGCAATGGATGTACACAACTCTAATCCAAGTATTCACAAATAACTTGGATGAACAAAACTAGTCCAAGTATTCACAAATACATTGGATCTACACAAGACACAAATAAACAAATGTTGACGATGACTAGATCTTTAGGAGGAGGTGATCTTCAGCAATGCTACATCTTTAATCACATCACAAGTGTGTGAGTGATCTTCTCTTTGGACAAGGTAAAGAAGGAGATCAAGAGGATAATCATGAGTAAACATACTTAACACATTAAGTGATCATTTACAAATGACTAGGATTAGAAAGGAGAAAGAAGGCTGAAGAAGATGTCAAAAAAGGGTTAAAGAGAATGCAGATTTGACTCACTATTTATAGGACAAAACATCCAACGGCTATATCTGCCCGCGGTTCCTTATTGGCATCCGCGGTTCCTTATCAATAAGGAACAGCCATATGTGCTAAGGTACCGCTGGCGTAGACTCCGCTCCTTTTTTTCTTTTAGTGAATTTGAAATATCCGAGACTGTTTAAACCTTCAAAGGATATTCTTATGGCATATGGAATATGCCATATTCAAATTTGCATTTTCATTTTAATAAAACATTTTCTTAAAAATAAAGTTTATTAAAAATCTTTTGTAATGTTTGACAAAAGTGAGTTTTAAGGCTAATCACTTTTATGATCACTAAGCATGATTAAGATATGTTAGTGTAATGATTATTACCTTGATGATAGTGTTTGTTAGATAATTCATTTTATGATTGTGTTTGACAATAAATGTCTTTGTAATTTGTCGTGATTAAAACTAAGAAAGATTAATTAATACTAACAATGTTTTTAGGTATTGCTTATGCATTAACAAAGTCTACGCAGCAAACTTTATAATAAAATGTACTATTTTACAACTTTAAAATAAAGCATACGCATTCTCGTGACACAATCAAAAGCGTCAAGTTTTTCAGCAGCTTCAACTCGTTTTCCAGCGAGTCAACAATGGCAGTTGCTTTCTGCGGCATGTCAATGGCGAAGGTGACGCTATAAAAAAATAAAATATTAAAGTTATGAAAGCTCAGATCTCCAAATAAAAACAATAATATATGAGAGATCACCTTCAAGAAGTTAATAAATAATCATAAATTTTATTAATCAAATTCAAAAAAATAATTTAAAAGTTGAAAAACCTTTTTCATTGTTTGAGGTCCTGCAAGGTTTCGTGACAGCCGCAATCTTTTTCCGGTAATACAATGACGTAAACGGCGACGACTGTGTCAACGAATGTAACAAAAAACACAAAAACATAGATCTGTTAATTAAATATAAAGAACTATAAGGAAATACCTTCAAAAGTTTATTAATAGGCGTAGATCTATTATAATAATCTAAATATACTTCAAATCTTTAAAGTGTATCTTGTGATGGTGTTGTTGGTAAGATCCAACTGTAGGAATTTGGTGGTGATGAGCTCGGACGACGGTGGTAGGAGTCATGGAGGGAGAGTGATATAAATGAATGAGTAGGTATGTATCTTGATGGTATTTATTTGTATTGTGGGTTTTATTATTTTTTGGTTTCAAAATATTTTTATTATTTTATTTTGGATAGCTACTTTTTTCAACCATTTTATATGCATTAATTGTTTCAACATTTCAACCATTTCAAAAGATTTAATAGGACCCATATTTTTAACCATTCTATATATTTCAACATTCAAACATAAGAATACAGACTTTAGAAGATATAGTAAAGATAGAGATAAGATAAATAAATAAAAAAGTGGTTGAATACAACATTTTGAATGAGAAATGATTTTATTTAAATTGTTTTATATTAAAACAGTTATTTTTTATCTTTTTATAATACTACTCCCTCCATCCCAAAATAAGTGTCCACGTTACACTTTCGGAGTCTCTTCTCTTCAAATTTGACCGTAGATATGTTTTCTTGTGTTATATATTACTTGATGAAATTTATATGAATTGATTAGTTTTTAAACGTAATGTTATTAATATAAATCTCATTAAGTATTACACACAACAAAAAAAATTATTTAAGGTCGAAGTTGAAGAAAAAAGAGTTTAAAGTCAAACTTGGACACTTATTTTTGTACGGAGGTAGTAGCATATTACTCGCGCAATCTAGCGATTAATATTCGATGACTATTTTTTTAGCATTAGAATTAATGTTAAAGTATAAAATTTTTTGAATAATGAGAAAATAACAAAAAAGTTGTAAAATAAAAAATAATGTTGAATTAATAAAAAAATTTAGAAAAATATAATAATATTAGATTATGAAAAAATATAATAATATTATATTATGAAAAAAATAAATAAAGTAAAAGATTTTTAATATAAAAATAAAAATAATTTAATAATTAAAGATTTGATATATTGATCTAAATTTTTGGTATTGAGTTAGGTTTGGAGTTATAATGTGCATATTCGGTTTTTATATACTACTCGTATAGTTGCTAAAAGTTTACTGTATTTGGTTTAGAAGTAAATCTCATAAACATATAAAAAAACATAGAATGTTCGGGTGTCTTTTACTCCCTCCGCCCCAAAAAACACATTGTTTTATAAATCATCACTATCATTACATTCTCTCTCTTACTTTTTTGTAAAATGATATCTTTACCCTTATATAATTAATTAAAAGTTTGTATATAATTTGTAAATCCTGTTACGACTAAGTGTAATATGGTAAACTTATTACATTACTTACATTTATATTTAGAAGGGACTACAATATTGAGACATCAAAAATGATATAAGAGATTATAAATTTGGGTCGGAGAGAGTAGAATTTTTCAGTTTCGGGTAAACACTCGAAATAGCTGAACCAAACCCAAGAACCGAGCAAAACCAAAACATGGTATTTATTTATGTTCTCAATACCTAAATTTGTTCTCGATGCCTAAATTTAGCGATTTTTGATTTTCGGTTTTTACGATTTCAGGTCGGTTCCATGCAGTTCAAAGAACCGAACTCACCCTTGTATCAGAGTGTCCAAGTTAAACCATACATGTAAGTTTTATTTGTTCGTGTGTATCCTTAAAAATGTCATATTACTCTTAGGGGCCTTTTGCTTGACAGAATATTTTTGAAAGAATTGTAATCTTAGGAAGGAATTGTAATTTGATATAACTAGCCGTGTACCCGCGCAATGCGGCGGCGGGTACCCGACGACTATTTTTGTACCAAAGAAATGTTGTTAATTAGCTCTTACAAAATTTACATACCATCATATTCGAGATGGATCTTGACAGTTCCTAAAACTACACACGAAAAAACACATGGAAGCCACTAACATGCTCAAAACCACCAAACTCACCGGAAAACACCCTAAAAACCGAAACCAGCCAAAAAAATCAGACCATTAATAAACGGTGAAACGCATGGGGTCACGGTAATAGATTTTATGGTGGTGGAAGTGATGAGAGAGATAGAGGCTTCAAGCTTGTGATGACAAAAGTGTAATTTTTATTTTTAAAGAGAAAAAAAATATAGTATGATGCTTTTATGGTTGTGTGGTTTATATATGTTTTTAGATTTTGTCGCGTGTTACAAGGATTAATATAGAAATTGGCCGTTACGAATTTAAATGGGTTGTTACAATAGGTGCATTAATATTATAGAGTCGTTACAAGTTTAGAGATGTAATGAAGTTTAAATTTTTTATGTTAGTTTTAATTGTGTATGTTATAAGTATTGAGTTGAGAGTAAAGATTTTAATTTAATTGGTCAATTGATTGTTTTGACTTTCTTAATAGAGAAATGTTTAAGGCTTAAAATTTTAAGACTTCTTAAATTAGAAAGGATGTAAATGTTTTATAAAGTAGTATAGATTGTAATTTAAAAACTTTGTAATTTGTTGTAATTGTAATTGATTAAATTTGTTGATATGTTTGGTTGACTTGCAATGTAATGTAATTCATATTTTTTATTAAATTAAAATAATAAAAAGGTAAGATTTAAAATATAATATTATAATAAATGAGTAATAATAAAAATTATTATAATTAAAAAAATATAATAAAAATTATTTATATTTTTTATTATTAATATAAAAAATAAAGATTAAAAAATAATAGTAATAAAAGTAATAAAAAATATTTTTATTATTTATTTTAATAATAAAAATATTTTTTAGTTTATTATTTTTATATTAATATTTTTATAAAAATATCTTTTTTATTTTTTTTATTTTAACTAAAAAATAAAGAAAGAATTTTATTTTAATAAAAAATAAAAAATAATAATAATAAGAAATTATTTTTTATAAATATTTTTATTTGTATTATTAAAATAAAAAATAAAAAATATTTATTTTTTATAAAAATATTAATATAAAAAATAAAAAATAAGAATAATAACTAAAAGTAATAAATAAATAAATAAATAATAATAATAATATAATATTATTATTAATACTAATAGTAAATAAATAATATAACTATCAATACTAATATTAAAATTAATTATTATTATTTTTAATTTATATAATGTTAATAGGCATAATAATAATATTATTATTATTTATTACTATTATTATTTATAAATAATCATATTCTAATATAAAAATATTGAATTACGACGTAATTTAAAATTTTCCATCCAACTTCCTATGTAATCTCAATTCATCATTAAATGTAATTGTAATGTTTGAATTACAATTATAATGCAAACCAAACACTCTACGTAATGTAATTCGAATTACAATTTCCTTCATTTGTGAATCAAACAACCTATGTAATGTAATTTTGATTACAATTACATCCAATTACAATGGATTACACTGAACCAAACGCACCCTTATAAGAACATATTATTACTAGAGTAAACTGCAAAATACATACTTTTGGTTTGAACTTTTTCACAAAATACATCACTTGCTGAAAGTATTGGCACTACTCGTTAGGCAAACGTTTGACGCAATACATCCCTCAGGACTAACGATGCAAATTTTTATCGTTATCTTCTGACGAGTGATGTATTTTACAAAAAAAAAGAAAAATTCGAAAAAAAAAAGTTTTGTTTAAATTTTTTTTTGAAAAATAACTTCTATTTCAAAAATAAAAGTTTAAATTTCTTGTCGAGAAAAAGTTTTGAAATTTTTAAAAATTTAAATTTAAAATTTTTAAATTTTTTAAAACATCTTTTTAGAAAAATAAATGTTTATCTTTTAAAAAGAAAAAAAAATTGTTTAAAACTTTTATTTTTTCTTAAGATAAAAGTAATTTTTTTACGATAAAAGTTTTAAAATATTTGTATGTTTTAGATAAAATATTTTATTTTCAAAAATTAGACGGTTTTCTTTAAAAAAAATTGAAATTCATTAAATATGTTTATCTATTTTTAAAATAAAGGAAATTTTTAACATTTAAATTAAAATAAAATTTTAAACATACAAATATTTTTTGAACCAGCTGAGTTAGCTCAGTTGGCCACCAAGGGTAACCTTGGGGAGGTATTCTTCGAGAGGTCTCGAGTTCGAGTCTCACCAAGAACCTTCAGGGGCCCGAATTAAGAAGCAGGAGTGGGGTTTATCCCCTAAGGAGAAGGTTCGAGGCTTGCATACTGCCCAATTGGATGTCACTGTAAGCTCGAATCACTAACTACTAACTCGCCGTTCAAAAAAAAAACATACAAATATTTTAAACCTTTTAATAAAAAAGTTACTTTTATCTTGATAAAAATTTAAAAACAAATTAATTTTTAAAAAGATAAACGTTTATTTTTTTAATAAAACGTTTTAAAAAAAGTTAAAAACTTTTAAAATAAAATAAAATTTAAAACATATAAATATTTTAAAACTTTTACTGTAAAAGAATTACTTTTATCCAAGGCTCCAAATAGCGTAAGGCGTGGCGTGGCGCCAAGGCTAAGCCTCAAGATTTTGCGGCTAAAACAAAACTTTTGCGTTTTTAAGGCGTGACCTAACGCGGCACAAAAATATGATTTTATTTTTATATTTATATAGTTTATATAGAAACCAAGATTAAAAAAAGATTACTGTACATAACGAATAAGGTTAAAGAGTTGAGATCAACATATACCTTCTTTTTAGCATAGACCATATCAACTAATCATATTCATTCAAATTAACTTTCCACATTTTTCTTAAAAATTAAATAACTCACAAACGGTAAATCGTCAAGTGACAAAAAATACACCATTACAACGAAAATTAAATCATCTTTCTATCGAGGGGCACATGTATATACTTTCGACGAACTTTTTTTCGACTTTTTTTCTTAAGTCACGTCTGAGAGAATTATATATGATTCGTCACGAAACATATATGATTCGTCACGAATCATATATGATTCGTCACGAATCATATATGATTCGTCACGAATCATATATGATTCGTCACGAATCATATATGATTTTCAGAAAATCATATATGATTCGTGATATGAATCATATATGATTTTCTGAAAATCATATATGTTTCGTGACGAATCATATATGTTTCGTGACGAATCATATATGATTCTCTCATACGTGACTTAAGAAAAAAATAAAAAAAAAAAGTTTGTCGAAAGTATATACATGTGTCCCTCGTTTGAAAGATGATTTAATTCTCGTCACGATGGTATGCTTCGTTTTGCGTAACGGTTAACGGTTTGTGAGATATTGAATTTTAAAAAAATATATTTTTCCTAAGGTTAAATTGTTATTTTTACATGTAATTTTCTTCCCTTAAATAAAAATTAAAAAAAATTAAACTTTGAATGAAAAAACTCGTCACGCCTCACGTCACGCTTAGAACCCACACTATGCTCTATATCGTAACGACGAGGCTATACCTCACGCTTTAGCAACGCCTTTGCGCCGACATGGCGCGCTTTTAGAACCTTTCTTTTATCATAAGAGAAGCTAAAGATTTTAAACAATTTTTTTTTTCTTTTTGAAAAGATAAATGTTTTATATTAAAAAACAGAGTTTAAAATAAAATTTAAAATTTTTAAATTTAGATATTTAAACAATTTTAAAACTCTTTTCAAAAAGAAATTTAAACTTTTTTTGGAAATAAATTTTTAAACATCCATCGTCAGAACCCTCGTTAGAAGATAACTAAAATATTTGCATCGTTAGTCCTGAATGATATATTGTGGCAAACGTTTTCCTAACTAGGGATGTATAGTGCCAATACTTTCAACGAAGGATATATTATGTGAAAAAGCTCAAAGTATGTATTTTACAATTTACTCTTATTACTATTTAAATAATACCTTCCCTTTAATTTTTAAAGAAGTTTTTAATAACTCAAAAATAAACAGTTAATCAAAATAAACCACAAAGAAACTTAACTTAGACGAGGCATGTTTGTTTAATCTTTTTATTAAGTCCTGTAAAATTAAAGATGTTGTCTGTTTGTAGACGGATATATGACTGTTTGTTTTGTGTGCTGAATATAGAGTCTGAATCAGAGAAGTTTACTATTGTGTCCTTTTAAATTAGTTAAGTGAGGAAGTTAAAGGATAAATATGTAAAATAAAAATAATAAGTCATGACTTAATATAGAAAGCACACTCCTGCTGGCTAGAAAGTCGTTAGTTTATTTTAAGCACAAAACAAACAAACTACTTATGACTTAATCCATATTCTTATTTTTTAATTAAGACTCTATAAGTCTCTTATCAAACACTATCGAACTGTCTACTGATAATCAGAAGTACGCTTGGATATAAACCGGAACCTCGAGGGGAAATTCCATAAGTAAATGTTAAAATATAAATAACACCATATAAAATGAATAACGAATTTTGCAATTAGACTACAAGAATGAAAAAAAAAATGTAATTTAGCTTAGTAGACCAGCTTCAAAGACAAAAGTCTCAGCAAATCTGAAGAGCAAAATAAATTGATTTATGACCAGATAAACACCTTCCATTTAATTGTATTCATTTAAAAGGAGGTTGCCTGAATTTCCGATCAATATAAAAAAAATAAACAAAGAAAGGCTCAGAAAGTTGCATAATCTGCTCAGCGAACGTTTTAATTAAAAAACAATTCTCATACAAGAGGTGTCAGAAAGTAAAGCATTGATCTTCATAGCCATTGATTATAAATCAAAATTTATAAAAACACACTAAGAAGAAAAAAAAACATAATGAATTATTAGATGAGGAATGATGTGATGGATTTTGAGCTCGTGAGTGCTTATATAGAAAAACACGACGGCGAGGGTTTTGATGGGTGAACGCTGTTAACTAATGGGCTTTATTGAGGCCTAGTACGAACCTAGTCTCAATACAAATAGAACGTTCGTTCGAAAAACAGTGGTGGCCCATTATCAAAGGTGTTTTAGCTGGGGGTTATATTATATATGAATATATAAAATATATATTATATATTTATATAAATTTTATTTTCGGTTCAGATTTTTGAATCTTTTATATAATAAAAAATTAGACTATTTAAGAATTTTAGTGAAAAATAAAGGTTGTAAAAAAATAATTGAACGAATCAAATAGCTTGATTTTGACACATAAGTAAAATTGAGCGATGCGGTTTGTTGAAAAAAAGTCAAATTGAATTCAATTTACTCAAAATTAAAATTTTAGTAGAGTAATTTGATGAAAACACAGAAAAATATATGTGTCAAATTTGTAAAAATAAAACTTAAAAAAGGAAGAGGAGATTAATAAAATTTTAGTAGTTGAATTTAAGTAAATTAGATATACTCAAATGTAAATTTATAATTGTTCATATCTTTTAGTAAATTTAAAAAATAAACAAAATACCCCCTTAAACTTTATATTTTCTAGACATTATAGTTTAAAAATACAACATATATATGTTATATTAAAAAATTAATAGATCACATGATTATCACTATTCAAATGAAAAACACAAATTATTGTTTATTTATATTTTGACACTTAACAAAGTCAAGCAATGTAATTTACGTAAATTATTATTAACATTGATATAAATATCAAAATCAATGTAAGACCTCATCAGACATCGGTGTGAGATGAAAAAATATAAACGGGATTTTACATAGTACAACAACATATATTCTTTTAAGTTCGTTATGTGTTACTAAACATATAATGTCTAGAAAAAGGATAGCTAACATTTCAGTTAAATAAGTCAAATCATTTATGCAACAATATTTATACAAAATATCAATTAGTATTATCACATAATGAAAAATCATATAAAACTCGTGGGTTCATGAGCATCGTAACTATTCAAGTATTAAAAATTTAATAGTATTAAGCATTGAAAAATTATGAATTTATAAATTGTGTATGTGTAAGGTTGATGTAAATAGTTTGTTATTTGAGAACAAGAGATAACTATTAGAATAAAAATATCGAAAGTAAAAATAGTATGAAATTCGAAAAATAAAAATTGAGGTGGGTTTATATTAATTTATACGGTGCACAGTAAAACAACAATATAATTAAACATATAAACATTGGATATTCTTAAAAAACATAAAGATACATAAAATCGTAATAACAAAATTATTACTTATTTTATTCTTTATATTCAAGTCTCGTACGTGAACGAGTATTAAAACTAGTTCATATTAGCTCGAAAACTAAATTTGTATTTTGGTTCGGACGCAAACTCAGTTCGGTTATTAGTCTAATTGATTGTTTTCGATTTGAATTTGAGTCTTGATTTTCAATTTTTTGATTTATTTAGTTTTTTTCACCTTGTTTTAAGACTCTTCGTACATTAAATATTAGTGAAACATGTATTAGTGAAACATATAAAGCGTTTGGTATTTCATAATTAACGTAGAAATAAAAAAGACAATTATGATGTAATGAACAAATATTGTTTGTTTACATTTATAGAAGTAAATTATTCTTTACAAGTAATAAATCATTACACCAGCAAATAAAGTCTAGCTCAGCTGGATGGATGTATTTGGTTATAGTCTATATGTGGGGGAGGTCAAAGGTTCGTCTCCTGTCATTCCCCATGTGGGGAATTTTTCTAGAATTGGCAGCCGGGTTTGAATCCCATCGCAATGCCTTGATGCCCCTTAATGGGAAACTGGATGGCTAGCATGGGGGTTGATATTCTCTTCGTGAGATGATTTGAACTCGGGTCGAGAGACTTGGTGCATCGGTATCACGCAAGATACTCCGCTGCACCAAACTGTCGTTAAAAAAAGAGCTCATTACACCAAAATCATTCATTATGAGCCCTTTAGATTTTTTCATTACGTCTTGTAATGGAATCAAAATTACATGAAACTCCATCATTAGTTAACCACATTAAATAAACTTATTATTATTCATGGGTATTTTAGTCTTTTTTATTATTATTCTGTTACATTATATCATACAAACCAAACATGATTAATAACTGTAATGAATCATCACATTACCCTACTTATTTGATTACGTTGTTCATTCCATTCATTTGAATTTTAATCTTTTCCTACCAAACGCACCCATAGTGCTGGTTGTTGTATTATTAAAGTGTATCATTTTTCTTGAAAAATGTTGTATTTTTTATATTTTTCTTATAAATTGAAAATATTGTTTTTTTAACATTTTAATATTATCGGGTTAATCCGATCGAGTCATCAGAGTGTCGACTATGTAGGTCAAGGTGGGGGTCATGGTTCGATCACAAAGTCAACCCGGTTGAGTCACATGTTCACTAATTCGATCACTGAGTTATTCAGATCGAGTCATCGGGTCTGTTCGGTCGACTCGATCTGATCGGTCGAGTTACCGGTTCGATCATCGAATCAACTCGGTTGAACCCACATAACCCAAAGGTTATATTTTATTATTGACCAGTGGTAAAACCTTAATACCCTCAACCCACAAACCAGGCTTGGGCTTATTATTCTTATCCCTTAACACTCCCTCACATCCAAGAGAGGAAATTACAAAAGCTCGAACTGGAGTAGTAAACTAGAAAAACAAACAAATCATTAACGATTGTGTGGATCTATGACATTAGCACAAATCACTAACATAAATCACAGTTTTGTGGATTTATGACCTTTGCATACATCACCAACACAAATCACCGTTGTGTGGATTTTTGTGACCTTAGAACAAATCACTAACATAAATCGTTAAAAAAAATAAAACAACTATAAAAAAATTTCTAAACATTCATTATAATACTAAAATAATGGATGATGTGGATTATTCTTCACCTCTCTTTTTTGTAGCATAGCAACATCACCAAACGAATCCAGCACTAGTATTAGGATTCACTTGTTTGGTTTGTGATTGGATAGATGGCGGGTCATGATAGCGACATGCTTTTCTTTGATTTTTTTTCTTGTTTTTTAAGGGTTTAAAGGGTGGAAGCAAGGTTTTGACGGGTGGTGTAGGGGAGGCGGCTCAACATATTCACCTAGGTCTGAGGATCAAACCCGCTCTAATACCATGTAAGATGACAAAACCCTTAGTTATGTTTTACTATTGATCACTAATAAAACCCTAATACCTTCAATCCACAGATCGAGCTTGGGCCTATTATTCTTATCCTTTAACAATTTTCATCATTTTAGTCGAGTGGACGTCTAATAGATATATAGAAAAAAACACTACTAATTGAAAGTTAAATGCATTGTCAAAACTTAATCTAAGCATATGTCGCCCTTTCACTTTTTAATTTTTTTCTAGATACTATTGATGGTATCCTTTCTATTATTGTTAATTGTTGTTTCAAAGTTAACATCAGGGGCGATGGGATGCGTGACTAGCGGATGTTAACCTCCCCTCCCGCCCCTAGCCTAACAACCCTTCTACAATATAGTCCGAAAGTTAAAAGTCTTAGAAATATCATTGTCGGCCCCTCCTAATATACAGGAATACAGGATGTAGATTTTGTTTTCTTTTACAACGGGGAAGAACAAGAAGAAGAAGGTGTTTTGGGTAAAACGATAAATAGAAAAAGTACATTTATATATTATTTATTGTGTGGTACGCATTGTCTATCAAAGACATAACTTAGTTCGAAAACTTTTACTCAAAAAAACATTGTATCAAAACTTTATAGATGACTTAAGTTTTTCTATTAATACCAACTATTTATGTCATTATGCCAACGTTGATGCAAAAGTTTGGATGACGACAACTCACAGACCAGTCAACCGACATCAACGAGTAAATTTCTTTTGTGTTTAAGGACCCCGTAGTAATAACAAACAATATGCTAAACTATTAGCAGCAGTAAAAACTACAGCAGTTAAGAAATTGCAGTCTTTCAAATAAGAATTGGCTAATCCATGAATATACAATAAAGTTACAAATATTGTACCCGTGAACCAACTTCCTACGGCAAAATAGGCACAAGGAAGAACTAATAGGCCGAACTAGCCTAAAAGAACGAAACGATCTTACATAACCAGTTATCCATAATATGAAACAAATCTTTTTCTTCTTTGGTAAATTTACCAAAGGCTATAGTCATCATATTAATGCAAAAGTTCGGTTGGAACTTCTTAGGCATGAATAAGAGGTTATTCAGGTTTGAGTTGCTTAAATCTTGCACCGAGTGAATGTGTTTGAGATCCCACATAGAGAAGTATGCATCGTTACTCTTACTGTGAGTACGGACCCCACGATTAAACACCGGCATGAGCGTAAGTAAAAATTTTTTAGATTCTTTATGAGATGCCTCTTACAATACCAATAGCGTTCTTTTTATAACCGTTGGAAATACGTTTTACGTATTAGAAAGGATCGGTCACTCCAACAATAGTCTAAGTAATAGCTTGTAGTTTAGTTTTACTTTATTATCCAAACTAGCCCAAGCCGAGCCCACAACTTGTGTGAGGCCGGCGGCCCAATGTAAGCCCAAGCCCATCTCATGGGCTTGGGTATATAAACCCTCTCCTTAGTTGGAGAGGGTAGTGGTTCACATATTTTTCATATAGTAAAGTGTGTAAAATACAACTTTCTCTCTCTAAGTGTGTGTGTTCTCACCATCTTTCTATCTCTCTCTCTCTAGATTAAGCATAGATTTATAATATCCTACAAATGGTATCAAGAGCCATGGGATGATTGTATGGTTTATGTGTTTGTGTTCTTGATTTTCGTGCCTATTTTGATCTAAATCACTCGAACCAATTTTATTTTTATTTTTTTTTATGGTTTTTTTCTTGATACAAATCTTCTACATAGTTGTGGTAGAGATTTGTTATATTTACTTTGGCTAAAAACACAAAATTTTTGGGTGTTTTGATCATTTTTTGGTTTAAAATCTCGAATTGGTTGGATTTTGTCCGAGAAAAGTGGGAATTTGATCATTGTGGTACTATTCCGAACGAATTCATCGGAAAAGGGTTTCTATATTCCGACAGAATTCCATCGGAAAAGGGTTTCTATATTCCGATATATATTCAGATAGAATTCCATCGGAAAAGGGTTTCTATATTCCGATATATATTCCGACAGAATTCCATCGGAAAAGGGTTTCTATATTCCGATACATATTCCGATAGGTATTGTGATTAGATATTCCGATAGGTTATTCCGACAGGGTATTCCGACAGGTTATTCCGACAGGTTATTCCGATAGGGTATTCCGACAGCTTATTTCGATAGGTTATTCCGATTGGTTATTCCGATAGGTATTCCGACAGGTTATTCCGATAGGTATTGCAATTTGATATTTCGATAGGTATTCCGATAGAGTGACAAGTATTTCAAGATTTTTCAAAAACGTGTTTCTGAAAAATTTTAACTCGTGAGTTTTTGTTCGTCTTGGAATTTTTTGGTTCATCGATAACATACTTTAGGGGACTTCGGGTACGGATAATCGTCCACCAATGTTGGTGAAGACTATGTACGAGGATTGGGCTTCTCGAATGGAACTTTATATGTTGAACAAAGAGAATGGACATCTCATTTGGGCATCAGTGCTCAATGGACCATTGGTATATGGTACAGTGACGGAAACGTACTGTTACTCGTCCTCGCACAACGGGTGAACTAACTGGAGATGCTAAGATTCAAGACAAGTGTGATAAACAAGCTACAAACATCATTCTCCAAGCCCTTCCTCCAGATGTCTACAAACTCATCAGTAAACATAAAGTTGCCAAAGAGTTATGGGATAGAATTCGTGTTCTAATGCAAGGCACCTCGTTAACTAAACAAGAACGAGAGTGTAAGCTATATGATACATTTGATAAGTTTGCCTATGTCCCCGAGGAGACTCTCAATGATTAATATTTGAGATTCACTCTTTTGATGAATGAGCTTAACATCTATGGCCTGACAATTCCTACGTTTCAATTGAACACCAAGTATTTTAACACTCTTCCTTCAGAGTGGAGCAAGTATGTGGCGGCTGTTAAATTAGCTAAAGATTTGCATCAAACTAACGTGGATCAACTTCAAGCTTTTCTTCAACAACACGAATGCCACGTGATCGAGGCTCGGTTGTCTACACCTCAAGTTCATGATCCACTTGCCATGTATGCTTCTCAACAAATGACTCCCCAACAAAACATGGCTTCCACTTATCAACAACCATCATACTTGCAGTAGCCACCACCACACGCCTATCAGCAACCACAACAACCATCTTATCAACCACTAATGATGGCACATCAAGCATTTCAACAAAGTGTTCATCAACAGTCTTTTCCACAGCAACCAACACATCAGGCATCACCATCACAAGCTACCACTTCTCCAATAGGCTATACTCCTCAGCAAGGATATTTTCCAATTGAATCACCACAAGCACAAGCCTTCTACTCCAATGAACTTCTACCAATTCAAGCACCAGTTTTTACTCCAAATGATACACCTACTGATGTCTTAAACCATCTCACTGCCTACTTGTCAAAACTTGTTGCAACTAGAGGTTTTCCACCAACTAACAATCAGCTCCGCACTTCTTCAAATCCTCGACAACAAGCCACTATTCAAGATGGTCAAGTGACGGTGCAATCCATTCAGGGAAGGCAAAATTCATATGGACCCACAACAAGGACCGTGAACACTCAAGCTGTGAATTCTCAAGCTAGTGGAAATGGAAGCCCTATTGGTCCTTAATGTAGAGATTTTACTAGTTGAAAAAGTTCATTTTCTCGGTATCTTCTCGAATTGATTTCCGGTTCAAAGTGAGACTCAATTGTTCTTGGTGGAAATGAAAATGGTTTGGTTATCTATTACTAAGTAAAATGAAAATGTAAATTGCGATAAGTAAAAGGAATGCTGAAAGGAATGCTAAAAGGAATGCTGATAGGAATGCTGATAGGAATGCTGATTAGAATGCTAATAGGAATGCTAATTGGAATGTTGATTGGAATGCTGATTGGAATGCTGATTGGAATGCTGATTGGAATGTTGATTGGAATGCTGATTGGAATGTTGATTGGAATGCTGATTGGAATGTTGATTGGAATGCTGATTGGAATGTTGATTGGAATGCTGATTGGAATGCTGATTGGAATGTTGATTGGAATGCTAATTGGAATGTTGATTGGAATGTTGATTGGAATGCTGATTGGAATGCTGATTGGAATGCTAATAGGAATGTAAAACGAATGCGAAAGGAATGCTGACTGGAATGTTGATTGGAATGTTGATTGAAATGTTGATTGGAATGTTGATTGGAATGCTGATTGGAATGTAAACCCCTTTTCCAATCAAGGTGATTGGAATACGTGATTGGAAAGGGGTTTACCCTTTCCGATCTAAGTTTTTGATCCGAAAATTAAGCAAAAGCAATAAGCTATGGTTAATAAGCTCAAACTAAAACTTACGAATCTAAATCGAAATTGACTTAATAAGCATGAATAACAACTTATCAAACTTAAAAAATAAGCAAACTTTCAAATCAAACTTTTAAAAAGATGAACTTTTTAAGAAAACTTTAGATCAAATAAGCATTAAGATGAAAACAAATCAAGGATGAACATGAATCAAAGAGAAGCAAAGTAAGAAAGGGAGAAGAAGATGATTAAAGATAAGAACTTGATTAAAAGAAAAGATCCCAAAATAAAAAGACTTACTTGAATTGAAGAAATTAAAAGTGCATAACATGAAATTAAATTGCAAGAAATTAAATGACAAGAAATGAAAATGATGGAAGTGTGGCTTGTCAAGCCACCAACAACTTGAAAATGAAACTAGCCTAAACTATATATAGGGGTGATTAGGGAGGAGCTTAGGAAGCTTCCTCCCTCTTTCCTCTTTTCCTTATTTGCACACTTAAGCCCTTTTCTTCTTAATTGTTTGTTAATCTTGGACTTAATGATTTTTTCTTGGGATTTCTTTAAACTCGTCTTTGAATTTTCTTCATAAATTAGACTCGAGTTCTTCGGCTTTTAGTAAACTTCCGTCTTTTGACATTTTCTTCGATAAATCTTCAGAATTGGTCTTGGACTTCCGTTCTTTTTCCACTCTTGATCTTTCGATTTCGTCTTTCGTCTTTTTCTTCGATAAAAGCCCGTGAATACCGTGTTTTCTCTACTTTTCACTTTTTCATCCTAAATCACAACAAAAACACAAACCACGCATAATTCCGACATAAATGACATAAAATACACGTTTTGGATCGGTTATTATTGTAATTAAGTGGTAAAAAGGATGGGTGTTTTCACACCTATCAAATTCCCTACACTTAACCATTGCAATGTCCTCATGCAATGCATTAGTTACAAAGCACGTTTTACATTTTCCATCATAATCAACCTATCTTGGCCTTTATTAAACAACTAAGGAAAATAAAAAAGATAGAAAATAACAAGATGCATCAAGGAAGAAACTTGTAAAGAAATCTAAGACTTACATTAGGGCTTGTGTGTCATGAATGTTCATCACCCTCAAGTTTCACGTTCCCCATGCCAAGCTTAAAAACAAGATCATTGTTAGTACAAGTTAGCATAACAAACATTTACTCATGTGGTTCAATTAATCACTTAAACTCACTTATTCCTACGAGTATCTCTTATATTTTATTGATGTCTTGAATGATCACGAGGATGCATTGTTGACTTATTTCGATAATTTATTTAGGCTGAAAGCAAAGTAGGACGATTTGATCAATAGTTAGCTAAAGGACAAAATCTCTTAAAACTGCTTCTCGGGATATCAAAAAGTTCATATCTTGGCATAACTTGGTTCACGATTTGAGACCTTTATTGGGCCGATATTTGGCATGTGCTTCATACTTCATATCTTCGAGAGACGTTTTTGAGATAATGGTATTCTCTTCGTTATAGAGTTTCTTCACTTGGAGACTTTTGAGGGGTACTCCAGCTTTGTTGACCACGACTTCATGATTATTTCTTCAATCTCTAATTGGGATTTTGAGATACAACGGTCCGCCTCCTTTTTGGACTTGGATCTATTTATCCTCATACCTTGTTAGGGTCTTTTCGGATAGACTTCTCCATGATCTTTATGGGAGTTGATTGCTTTTCGTCGTGAGTCTTGATCCTTCATATTGATTTTGGGAATAATGCTTTTCACATCACTTTGGATCTTCAGCAATAAAATTGAATCCTCATGCCTTGTTAGGGCCTTTTCGGACTCGCCAATCTTCGCGCCCCGCTTCATAAGTTATGCCTTGGCTATGAACTCTTATCATTACCGAGCAACTTTTAAACGATCTTGGGCTAGAAGCTAAGTAACTTTTCAAATCGTACGACCTTACTTATTGCATTTATTTATTTACAAGCGAGGGGAGAAAAAGATCATAATTAACTCACATAAGTTAATGAAAGAATACCAAACTTGTAACCAACTCTATCATTTCTCGTTCTCTACAATTTAAAATCTCAAGGAATGAAACTCGTGGATGCTTAGCCTAATAAACCAATTAAGGTCTACACGGTTAAGGATACTAGCTAGAGTGAACTTGGATAAGTAAACTCGGGTTGAATCAAAAGATTCACAACGGGCCTAATATATCTAAGATAACTAAACTTGTTAAAACCATTTTATTAAAATAAGAGAAAAATAGCAAAAATAAAGGGAACTACAACTAGGCCAAAATAGATTAAAAAATTTTGAAAGATGTCGAAAAATCGATTTTCCGGTTAAAATAAGGACAAATACAAGGAAAAGGCCACTTAACTTCGATATAAGTCCCCCCTACACTTAATATAAACATTGTCCTCAATGTTTAAGCATGTGGGAGTAAACTCCCATACACTTAGGACATTGTGCACTTTGTTTAAATCTTGCTAAGGAAGAGACAACTAAAGAGATTCCTATTTTAATATTGAGAAATATAAAATAGTGAATCTAAAAGAGTTTACGATAGAACCGGGAAGAAGGGAACACGGAATCACGGTTCGTCAAAAGTTATCAAGAGTGTGTCTTTGAAGCTCTAATCCCTGCACATTATAAGAAAGAAAGCAAGAAACAGCACGGGGCTCCCCTACACTTATGGTGAAAATAGATAATTGGGTTGCCTCCCAAAAAGCGCTTGTTTTTGTTAACCGAGTCACGAGCCTGACTCGTCCCCGAATTAAATGGTCCATGGGGAAGCCTCGAATGCAATACCGGGATCAAATACCTTGTCCTCGTTCCCGGTTGACATCAACAAAGGAGAGGCGGGGGGATAAGTCTTGTATGGGAGAAAGGTCCTTTCAACATACGTAAACTATGTGAAATCAAGATCCACGGGAGGTGGGGTGGGTAAAGTGAGCACATTGTCCTCCCCTAAAGACAATGGATGCTGAGCAAACGGCAAAACCGTAATAGTATCAATCATAGCATAATCAATGTCACCTCCCGGGTCAAAGCACTCATCCTCCGAAATAGTGGCTAAAGGGGAGGATGAAAGGTGCTCGGGAGGGGGACTTGGGTCAATACTTTCCTGCAGCAAATTATCAAAAATAATGTCCCCCTCCGTGTCAGAATCATCAATACCTGGAGGGATGGAGTGGATATCGATTTCTTCCAGCAATGGGTCATTATCTTCAACGGAAGGAATAGATGGAGGTAAAGACTTGGAAAGAGGAGGAGAAGTCAACGCTTCGATTTGAGCAATAAGAAGGTGAACTTTCCGTAATCTATCGCGAAGAAGCACGTCTTCCACCTCATCCACAAGATCATGTTCATCGGTGAACTTCTCGTAAACCGGAGAAAATAAATCGTCATCACCCGCATCTCCCGGTGGAGATTGAGAAATTTCAAAAGTGAAATTCTCATAGCTTGGAGAAAAATCGTCATTACTAGGATCGACCTCTTCCGTAAGAGCAACGTCGTCCTCAGGCTCCATAGCAGGTAAGTCACGAACCTCATCATCCAATACCTTGTCGAGACCAACATCACTAAGCTCATTCAACGAATCTAGATCCTTAGATGCAGTAGGAACATCGAGAGTAGGAGCAGCAACTTCAGAAGATTGGTTTAAAGTGTAGACATCATCGTCGTCGTCATCATCATAATAGATGGGACGAGTCCAGTTAGGAGTGACGTAGTCGGCTAACTCTTCCTTGATAACCTCCACATCTTTAAGAAGCTCATGTAGCAACTTTTGTTGTTCATCGCCCCGAGTATGTTCAATTTCACCAATTCTATCCCACGCTGTAATTAAACATTTTGGTGTAGAAAAGAAGGGAAAACGACTAAATTGGCTCAAAAAGGTGTCGGTGGTTTTCAAGGTTTCGTCCACATCAAGCAACGGTTGCCTTTCCTGATGTAAGTCAGCTCGAAGTTGAGCTATACTTTCTAGAATGTCATTCAAAGAAGTGAGTTGTTGATCAAGACTAGTTTGCTGAGAGGATTGATGATTGAGGGTGTGATGTGGGGGTTCAAAATGTTGAAAACCTGAATTATAGCATGGTTGTGGCTCATAGTAGTTCATCGGTTGGGAAGAATTAGAAACCGGGTTTGGTTCATAATAATCCATTGGTTAAGAAAACTGAGGACACGGATTTTGCTCATAATAATTCATTGGTTGACAATAATAAGTATCGTGAGGACCCCCACAGTTGTTGCAAACCGGGTATGGAGAAAAATCACGTGCGTCTTGTGGATAGCTATTATCATTGTCATAATTGTACCCCGGTTCTTGCCCGTGACCATACGGGTATCGAACCGGGCACGAAACATGCCAATGAGAATCGCTTCCACAATAGATGCACGGGGGAACAGGAGGTGGGTTCAAAAAGAATGAATTAGTCGAGTTGCACAAGGGACAAAATCCGAATTGTGTGTTGTCGATATCGTTTCCGCACCGCTCACATGTACACCATTGACAAGAGTTGTTCCCAGATAATTGTTTCCCACACCGAACGCAATGGACATAAAAATCCATAAAGAAAGATAGATAAGCAAGAAGAATATTTTTGGTGCAAAACTTTGAAAAAGAAATGCTTTTTAAGATTTTTCAAATGTTTATGGATTTTTTTTTTTTAATTTATTTTTTTGAAAATTTTTGACTCGAAAAAATAACGTTCACAAGTGAACGGATCCCAAAAGCCAACGCGTCTCTCACAAAAAACCGTTAATCTTCACGAAAAGAGCCGACAGCGACGACATTTTAATGTAGAGATTTTACTAGTTGAAAAAGTTCGTTTTCTCGGTATCTTCTCGAATTGATTTCCGGTTCAAAGTGCGACTCAATTGTTCTTGGTGGAAATGAAAATGGTTTGGTTATCTATTACTAAGTAAAATGAACATGTAAATTGCGATAAGTAAAAGGAATGCTGAAAGGAATGCTAAAAGGAATGCTGATAGGAATGCTGATAGGAATGCTGATTGGAATGCTAATAGGAATGCTAATTGGAATGTTGATTGGAATGCTGATTGGAATGTTGATTGGAATGCTGATTGGAATGTTGATTGGAATGCTGATTGGAATGTTGATTGGAATGCTGATTGGAATGTTGATTGGAATGCTGATTGGAATGTTGATTGGAATGCTGATTGGAATGTTGATTGGAATGCTGATTGGAATGCTGATTGGAATGTTGATTGGAATGCTAATTGGAATGTTGTTTGGAATGTTGATTGGAATGCTGATTGGAATGCTAATAGGAATGTAAAAGGAATGCGAAAGGAATGCTGATTGGAATGTTGATTGGAATGCTGATTGGAATGTTGATTGAAATGTTGATTGGAATGCTGATTGGAATGTAAAACCCTTTTCCAATCAAGGTGATTGGAATACGTGATTGGAAAGGGGTTTACCCTTTCCGATCTAACTTTATGATCCGAAAAGTAAGCAAAAGCAATAAGCTATGGTTAATAAGCTCAAACTAAAACTTGCACGAATCTAAATCGAAATTGACTTAATAAGCATGAATAACAACTTATCAAACTTAAAAAATAAGCAAACTTTCAAATCAAACTTTTAAAAAGATGAACTTTTTAAGAAAACTTTAGATCAAATAAGCATTAAGATGAAAACAAATCAAGGATGAACATGAATCAAAGAGAAGCAAAGTAAGAAAGGGAGAAGAAGATGATTAAAGATAAGAACTTGATTAAAAGAAAAGATTCCAAAATAAAAAGACTTACTTGAATTGAAGAAATTAAAAGTGCATAACATGAAATGAAATTGCAAGAAATTAAATGACAAGAAATGAAAATGGTGGAAGTGTGGCTTGTCAAGCCACCAACAACTTGAAAATGAAACTAGCCTAAACTATATATAGGGGTGATTAGGGAGGAGCTTAGGAAGCTTCCTCCCTCTTTCCTCTTTTCCTTATTTGCACACTTAAGCCCTTTTCTTCTTAATTGTTTGTTAATCTTGGACTTAGTGATTTTGTCTTGGGATTTCTTAAACTCGTCTTTGAATTTTCTTCGTAAATTAGACTCGAGTTCTTCGGCTTTTAGTAAACTTCCGTCTTTTGACTTTTTCTTCGATAAATCTTCAGAATTGGTCTTGGACTTCCGTTCTTTTTCCACTCTTGATCTTTCGACTTCGTCTTTCGTCTTTTTCTTCGATAAAAGCCCGTGAATGCCGTGTTTTCTCCACTTTTCACTTTTTCATCCTAAATCACAACAAAAACACAAACCACGCCTAATTCCGACATAAATGACATAAAATACACGTTTTGGATCGGTTATTATTGTAATTAAGTGGTAAAAAGGATGGGTGTTTTCACACCTATCAGTCCTCAAAAGGTTGTGACTTGCTACAATTGCCGAGGACAAGGTCATATGGCTATGGAATGCACTCAGCCGAAAAGGAGAAGGGATGCAACGTGGTTTCGTGAGAAGATGTATTTGGTCGATGCTCAATCTAAAGGAAAGATTTTGGATTCAGAGGAATTAGCATTTCTTGCAGACCCAGGGGCAGCAGATAATGAAGGCATTGCAGTCGTCTCTACTTCTAATGCAGCATATCAAGCATATGATCTTGACGCATATGATTTGGATTGTGATGACATTCACTCTGCCCAAGCTGCTCTCGTTGCTAATCTCTCTCACTACGATTCTAATGTCGTTAGTGAGGTACCAACCACATCTAATAATGTTCATGATAATCCACATCATGTTGAGCATGAAAATGACAACCTCGAACAACACTCGAGAACTAGTAACTAAAATGATGTGGTATCCAATCCAACACATTTGAGAGAACCTAAACCAAATGCTACGATGGGTATGGAATCTTATGATCAACGTGATTTGGTAGTGGTGCCTAAACATATTATTGATAACATGAATGTGGCTATTCGACAAACCGTAGATATGAATGCCAACCTAACCGCTGAGCTTGCGCTGTATAAGGAAAAGGTCAAAACTTTTGAAATGGTCCCTCAAGCTGAAAAAATAACTTAATCTGAATTTGACCAATTTCGTTTTGAAAAGATTGAACACTTAAAAGAAATAGAATCATTAAAAGCTAATCTCTCCAATGAATTAAAAGAAAAAGAGTCGATTGTAAATGATTTTCAGAAACTTAAAATGGATTTCGAAACTCTCGAGTCTAAAAAGTTTGAATCAGAAATTAATGCTACCAAACTTCTTAAATTCAAGGAACAACAGCTTTTAAAACAATATGCTTCCACAGAAAAGGTTCATCTTTTAACTAAATCGTTTAAAGAACTCGAACTTAAGCGTCTTAAAGATTTACCACCTAATCCTGGTTATGCAAAACAAGCTCAGGAATATATTCCTTGTCTTTATGATGTGACCCTAATTGGCAAATCGAAAGAAGCACCTTATGTTCGTAGTACTGAGGAGACAATGTCACTTGCGGAAGAAACTTGATCTAAAATGCTTTCAAAATTTCATAAGCTTGATTATGATAAGCATAATAAAGATCAATTTAATACAAAGACCTGTATTCGCTTACAAAAGGAATTTGCTCAATTGTCAGCTTTTGTGCCCCAAAGTTTGTCAAAGGAAAAACCTTCCTAGTACGTCTCTGATAGATGTGTAAACACCCATCCTTTTACCACTTAATTCTGGCTAAAACAAGACCAAAACACGTAATTAATATCATTTGTTTGGAATTATGCGTGGTTTTTGTGTTTATTGTGATTTCATAGCTAACCGGATGAATATTAAAGAAAACATGGGATTGCACGGGTTTTATCAAGAAAAAAAAGACTCAAGATAAAGTCTATTGTCCAAGACGTGCAAAAGATTTGAAGTCACTAGGCCTATTCGAAGATTTATCGAAGAAAAGGACTAAAGACGGAAGATTTTCATAAGTTGAAGAAACTCGAGTCTATCTAACAAAGAAATTAAAAGACGAGTTGGATTTAATCGACGACAAATCCCGAATCAGAATCGAAAACGTCAACTTTTCTGAAAAGACGAGAAGACAAGAAGAAAGGGAGAAAGCCCACTCACCAACCAACCATTAGGAGTATAAATAGATCTCTCCCTTCACATTTTAGGGAGTTAGCTTCATTTTTCCTTCCCAGTTTCTTTGTAGTTCGTTCCATCACCAACTCCATTAGGGAGTTTGGTGATTTTCATCTTTTTCTTTTCATCTTGTAATCTTTAATCATAACCTTATTACTTTTTCATTAATCAACCCATTCCATCTTTCTATTCATCTTGTTCTTCATATTTTTATTGCAAGTTTCTTAAGTTTCTTATTTGATTCAAGTTTGATTTCAAAAAAATTGTTGATTTAGTGTTTTTATTGGTGGGATTTGTTACTTAAGGTATTTAAATGATTTGTGTTTGATTTGGTAAAACCTTCTTAAGTATTAAGCTTGATCTTGGATTAATTCGTGTCTACTGTTGAACGTCTGCTACTGTTTTTTTTCTCTTCCCAGAACTTTCCGAATAGGTGATTTTGTGCCTTCCTTACTCGGAATCTTGGTTATTCCGAATAGGATTATTTACATTTCCTTTACTCGGAATCTTTCATATATTCCGCATGGTCCTAATTTTCCGAATAGAGCAATATTTTCCGAATGATCCTTATTTTCCGAATTAAGCAGTTTTTCCGCATAACCATATTTTCCGCATAAGGAAGACTTTCCGCATAGACTGGTTTTTCCGAGTAGAGTAATCTTTCCGAATAGGCATGTTTTTCCGAATAAGACAATTATTCCGCATAGATAATATTTTCCGAATAGCCATCTTTCCGCATAGAGTTTTATATTCCGAATAGCACTTAGTTTTCCGCATGAGGCATGTTTTTCCGAATGAGAGTATTTTCCGCATAGATGCCAACATTCCGAATGGTGTTTTATTCCGCATAGGGTCTTCTTCAGTAAGAGTTATTTTTCAGCTTATTATTTGTTGCTTGTTTTAAGTTTATTTCATTACTATTTTATTCACTTACCTGTTAGTAGAATAGAAAACCAAATCCACTTTTTGTCACCAAGAACAAATCATTCCACTTTTAACTGAGATCAATTCGAGAGGATTCCGAGAAATATTTTGAACCCACACAAAATGCATGTATCAAATGGCGCCGCTGCCGGCTCCTCTCGTTAAGATCAAAAGTTTTTTGTAGAACTTGGATTTTGGGATCCGTTCCCCGTGAACGTTACTTTTTCATAAAAATTTTCAAAATCACTAAAAAATATAAAATTTTCAAAAATCCTAAAAAGTAAAAAACAATAAAAACCAAAAATATTTTTGCTTTGTTTTTCTTTGTTTGTTCTTTTGCAGGTGTATGCGCACTCGATCCACGTCTTATCAAGAGCCCGAGCCTCTCGATAACTTAGACATGGCTGGTGTACAAAACAACAATAACATACCACCTCCGAACAACAATAATAACAACAACAACCCGCCTTTCAACAACATGAATAACAACAACAATGAGCCCCTTCCGGATAATCGCCCAATGATTGAACTGCTGCAAGCTCATGTTGATGGCAACACGGATCCAATTGTTATACCACCAATTGCCGCCAACAATTTCGAGCTCAAGTCAGGCTTTATCCAGATGGTCTCCGCTCAGCCATTCTTGGGACGAACCATTGATGACCCACATGACCATATTAAGAGATTTCTACAACTCACCAACACGGTCAAGTTCAATGGAGTTCCACAGGAGGTTATAAGGTTACAACTTTTTCCCTTTTCTTTAGAGGGACAAGCCCGGCATTGGCTTGCTAAGGAACCGCCACAGAGTATTCTCTCGTGGACGGATTTGGAAACAAAGTTCATTAATTACTTTTTTCCACCCTCTCGTACTACCGCTTTGCGGAATGAGATTATAAACTTTGAACAAAAGTACGATGAGTCATTCAGTGAATCTTGGGATCGTTTTAAAGATCTTTTAAGAAAATGCCCACAACATGGTTTTACCAAAGTACATCAAATTAATACTTTTTACAATGGTTTAAGCATGAGTGACCAAGATTCACTGAACAGTGCCTCAGGGGGTAATTTATTGGCTAAGACTTCTAATGCTGCTTGGGACATCATTGAGAACAAATCTCGTGTGCAAACCAAGAGTGTTCGGACCAATGTTGCTAGTGCTAGCACTAATGACAGTGACAAGCGATTAGACAAAATCACTACGCTTCTTGAATCGCTTGTCACCCACACCGTCAGCAACAACAACAGCAACAACGCCAAAAATGCTCAAGTGAACGCTGTCAGCCAACCTTGTGAGATATGCGGTGGTCCCCACTCCTACACAACTTGTACCGCCACCCAAGATTACCCTGCTGAGAATGTGAATGCGGCATATGGCACCTACCAACAACCCGCTTATCAAGCAAAACCTCAAGGTGACCGTAACTTGCTTAGCTACCGCAACAACAACTATCTTTCACCACCTGGCTTTCCTCCTACCAACACAAACCAACAACAAAACCTTAACCGCCCTCCTCAACAACAACAACAATCTCGACAACCTTACATCCCTCCTCACAAGCAACAACAACCACCTCAAAGAAACAATCAAGTCTACCAACAACCTGCTTACCAACCACCTGCATACAATGCTCCTCCCAACCAACCCACCGCTCTTCACCAAGAAGTGGAAACTTATATGAGGACTAACGATGCGATAGTGGGAAATCTTCAGAGAGAAGTGCTCAACCTGAAAGCCGACTTGGTCAAGCAAGGAAATGATTTGAGAGCCGACATGAGAAATACGTTGGATAGCCAGACTAATGATCTGAGGAACATGATGGCTAGTTTTTTCCAAAGTAGTCAACCCTCTTCTTCGGGTACTCTTCCGAGTAACACCGTTGCGAACCCAAGAGGGGAGATGAAAGCAATCACCACTCGAAGTGGTAAAGGTACAAAGGAACCCGAGCTTCCTATACCGCCACCGGTGGTTGTGACTAAGGAGAACGAGTCGCCTGCTCCTATTCCTTCTCTTTCTCCTTCCCCAATTTCTCCACCTCTTCTTTCTACCCCTCCTCCACCCGTGGTTGTGAGTGACCCTATTCCCCTAAAGTCTTCCTCTTCTTCCAATATACCTTATCCTTCAAGGTTGAGGAAAGAGAAGCAAAAGAGCAAGGATGATATTCAGGTTTCGAATTTCCTTAAAATGTTTAAACAACTGAATTTCAATATCTCCTTCGCTGAGGCTCTCGCTCACATGCCCAAGTATGCCAAAATGTTTAAAGATCTTTTGAGCGACAAGGAAAAGCTCCTCGACATTGCCAACACCCAACTTAATGAGAACTGCTCCGCAGTGCTCTTAAGGAAATTGCCAACCAAGCTTGGTGATCCGGGTCGTTTTCTTATCCCTTGCAATTTCCCGGGAGTAGAGAATTGCATGGCCCTAGCCGATCTAGGTGCCAGTATTAATCTCATGCCTCTAAGTGTTTGGAAGCAATTATCTCTCCCAGAGCTAGTCCCCACTAAAATGACTTTGGAATTGGCCAACCGTACGGTTGCTTATCCAGTGGGGATAGCCGAAGATGTCATTGTAGGAGTCGACAAATTCACCTTCCCTGCCGATTTTGTTGTCGTCGACTACGAGATGGACCCCCATGTGCCACTTATTGTTGGTCGTCCATTCTTGAGGACCGGTCGCACTCTTATTAATGTTGAAGCCGGAGAGCTTATCATGAGAGTGGGTGACGACAAAGTAGTCTTCAACATGGGAAAGTTGTCTAAACAGCCTTATTCATATGAGAGTGTTAATTGTATTGACGTTCTCGATGAGGCTTGTGAAGAACACTTTAATGATGCTTGCAAAAGTATTCCTACCTCTCTTCCCAATGTTGAGACCGTGTCCTCTATTGATTCATCGTTGTCTCTATTTGGAGATAGTGATTTATTCTGGAACAATCTTGAAGCTACCATGGGAGATGCAAATTTAGCTACTAATGATTCTCCCACCGAGGGGGATGAAGACATGAGTTTCTTTGACAATCTTCTCACCGAAGACAATCCGCCGCCTCCATCTCCCACGGTCATTGCTATCGATGCCACGACTTTGAAAACGCCTCCCGTCGAAAATCCTCCGGATTTGGAACTTAAGGAGTTGCCGCCACATCTCGAGTACGTGTTCCTTGACGACAACAAGAAGTCGCCCGTCATTATTGCAAAGGATTTGAAAGATGCAGAGAAGACTCGCCTCGTTGCCGTGCTGAAAGCTCATAAGAAGGCTATTGCTTGGAAAATTTCCGATATTCGTGGAATTGATCCTCACTTCTGCACACACAAAATTCTCATGGAGGACGACTTCAAGCCCACTATTCAAAGCCAACGAAGGGTGAATCCAAAAATACATGAAGTCATCAAAACAGAGGTTATCAAACTTCTTGATGCGGGTATGATTTACCCTATTTCGGATTCACCATGGGTTAGTCCAATCCACTGTGTGCCCAAGAAGGGCGGAATAACCGTTGTTCCCAATGAACACAACGAGTTGATTCCCACTCGTCTCGTTACTGGGTGGAGAGTTTGTATAGACTACCGCAAACTCAATGATGCCACGAGAAAGGATCATTTCCCTCTACCTTTCATGGACCAAATGCTTGAACGATTAGCAGGTAATGAATATTACTGCTTTCTCGATGGTTTCTCGGGTTATTTTCAAATACCCATCGATCCCCAAGATCAAGAGAAGACTACATTCACTTGTCCCTATGGCACTTTCGCTTACAAAAGAATGCCTTTTGGCTTATGTAATGCGCCCGGGACTTTCCAAAGGTGTATGTTAGCTATCTTCCATGACATGGTTGAACAAACCATGGAAGTCTTCATGGATGATTTCTCGGTCTTCGGGGATTCCTTCTCTGCTTGCCTTGCCAATTTAGAACGTATGCTAAAGCGGTGCGAAGACACTCGCCTTGTTCTAAATTGGGAAAAATGCCATTTTATGGTAAAAGAAGGCGTCGTGCTTGGACATAAGATCTCGAAAGCCGGTCTTGAAGTTGACCGTGCTAAAGTCGATGTAATCGCTAAGTTGCCTCCACCTTCAACTGTGAAGGGTGTGAGAAGTTTCTTGGGTCATGCGGGCTTCTATCGTTGATTCATTAAAGATTTTTCTCAAATCGCTCGCCCGATGACCCATCTCTTGGAAAAAGATACTCCTTTTATCTTTTCCAAAGAGTGCCTTGAAGCCTTTAACTCACTTAAGGATAAGCTAACTAAGGCACCCGTCTTGGTTACCCCTAATTGGGAGCTGCCCTTTGAGTTGATGTGCGATGCTAGTGATTTTGCTATTGGAGCGGTTCTTGGTCAAAGAGTGAACAAACACTTCCAACCGATCCATTACGCTAGCAAGACAATGACTGGGGCACAATTGCATTATACGACAACTGAGAAAGAGCTTTTAGCTGTTGTCTATGCTTTTGAAAAATTCCGCCCCTATCTTGTCCTTTCTACCACCATTGTGTACACCGATCATTCCGCGTTGAAGTACTTGTTGACAAAGCAAGATTCCAAACCAAGACTTCTTCGCTGGGTTTTGCTGCTCCAGGAATTTAAAATCGACATCCGCGATAAAAAAGGAGCAGAAAACCTAGCCGCGGACCATCTTAGTAGACTTGAGGATCCATACCAAGGGGATCATCCGACCAAAGAAATCAATGATTCTTTTCCCTTGGAGACCTTAATGTCTATAAACTCGAAGCCGAATGAAACCCCGTGGTTTGCGGACTTTGCAAACTACTTGGCTGGTGGAATTCTCAAGGAAGGGTTGACGTCCCAGCAAAAGAAGAAGTTCTTTACCGACATCAAGACTTACTTTTGGGACGACCCTTACCTATTCAAACAATGTGCTGATCTGATAATTCGCCGATGTGTTGATGGACCGGCAGCGTCGGACATCCTTGATGCTTGCCACAAAGGACCCACCGGTGGTCACTTTGGTCCCAACTACACCGCTAAGAAAGTGTTTGACTCGGGATTTTATTGGCCCTCCATATACCGTGACGCTCACGATATGGTCAAACGATGTGATGTTTGCCAAAAGCAAGGCAAAATCACACATAAAGACGAGATGCCTCAGAATTTCATTCAAGAGTGTGAAATTTTTGATGTTTGGGGTATCGACTTTATGGGGCCATTCCCTTCTTCTAAAGGAAACAAATACATCCTTGTAGCCGTTGACTACGTTTCAAAGTGGGTTGAAGCCAAAGCTTTGCCTACTAATGACGCAAGGGTGGTTTGTAACTTTTTGAAAGCTCTATTCGCTAGATTCGGTGTGCCTCGCGCCATTATTAGTGATCGTGGGACTCATTTCTGCAATGACCAATTTGCTCGAGTCATGGCTAAGTACGGTGTAAATCATCGTCTTTCCACAGCCTACCACCCACAAACTAATGGCCAGGCTGAAATATCAAACCGAGGGCTGAAGCGAATTTTGGAAAGAACCGTGGGAGAGCATCGTGCCACATGGGCTGATAAACTTGATGATGCTTTGTGGGCTTTCCGTACTGCTTACAAGACCCCGATCGGCTGTACGCCTTATCGTCTTGTGTACGGGAAAGCGTGCCACCTCCCCATTGAGTTGGAACACAAGGCTTATTGGGCCTTGAAGTGGGCTAATTTTGATATAAACAAAGCCGGTGACCTACGCAAGATCCAACTCAATGAGCTAAATGAACTTCGGAATGAGGCTTATGAAAATTCTTTGATCTATAAGGAAAGAACTAAGCTCATCCACGACTCCAAGATCAAAAACCGAGAGTTCCATGTTGGAGACAAAGTCTTACTTTTTAACTCTCGGTTGAAAATCTTCTCGGGAAAGCTCAAATCTCGTTGGTCCGGCCCATTCACCATTTCCCAAATTTTTCCATATGGTACCCTCGAGCTCGCTCAACCTAATGGACCAAATTTTAAGGTGAATGGCCAACGAGTGAAGTTGTACTTTGGTGAGGACACCTCTCAGGAGGTGATTCCATCCCTCACCACGTTCCCCATGAACTAAATTTGGGTCGAGTCAGGCTCGTGACTCGGTTATCAAAAACAAGCGCTACTCGGGAGGCAGCCCGAGTATCTATCCCTTTAACCCCCTAAGTGTAGGGGAGGACCTATTTTGGTCTTTTGTGTTTGTGTGGTGATGTGATTACAGGGATAACTGCAATCTTGGAAATCTTTGAAGAACCGTGCTCCCGTGTTTATCCGAAATCCGGTTCTATCTCTCTACTATCGTGATTCAATTTTCTTCATACTCACATTTGAAATTGATCACTTTAGTCGTCTCTTCCTTAACTCGAGTTAACCAACGTGCACAATGTCATAAGTGTAGGGGAGACTTTTCCCACATGCTTAAACATTGAGGACAATGTTTATCTTAAGTGTAGGGGAGACTTCTATCGAAGTTTTAAGTGGACTTTTCCATGAAAATGCCTTCATTTAACCGGAAAATCCTATTTTTCAACATTTTTCAAATTTTTTATTAACTTTGGCCATTTAGTTGTATTTTTAAACTTTTATCGTTGCTTTCATAAGTATATATTCCACAATAAAGTCAAAAATTTTAAATAAAGTGTTGTAGCTAGTTTAGATATCTTTGACATATTAGGCCCGTTGCGTTTATTTTGACTCAACCCGAATAGACTTATCCTAGTTTATTCTAGCTAGTATCCTTAACCATGTAGACCTTAATTGGTTTATTAGGCTAAGTGTCCACGAGTCTCATTATTTGAGATTTTAAATTGTGGAGGACGAGAAATGATAGAGTTATTTATAAGTCGGTATTCTTGCGCAAGCTCACTTGGTGTAATTATTTGCCTATTCTCCCATCACTTGCTAATAATTTATCTGCAATAAGTAAGGTCTTACGATTTGAAAAGTTACTTAGCTTCTAGCCCAAGATCGTTTAAAAGTTGCTCGGTAATGATAAGAGTTCATAGCCAAGGCATAACTTATGAAGCGGGGCGCGAAGATTGGCGAGTCCAAAAAGGCCCTAACAAGGCATGAGGATTCAATTTTATTGCTGAAGATCCAAAGTGATGTGAAAAGCATTATTCCTAAAGTCAATATGAAGGATCAAGACTCACGACGAAAAGCAATCAACTCCCATAAAGATCATGGAGAAGTCTATCCGAAAAGACCCTAACAAGGTATGAGGATAAATAGATCCAAGTCCGAAAAGGAGGCGGATCGTTGTATCTCAAAATCCCAAATAGAGATTGAAGAAATAATCATGAAGTCGTGGTCAACAAAGTTGGAGTACCCCTCAAAAGTCTCCAAGTGAAGGAACTCTATTATGATGAGAAGACCATTATCTCAAGAACGTCTCTCGAAGATATGAAGTATGAAGTACATGCCAAATATCGGCCCGAGAAAGGTCTCAAATCGTGAACCAAGTTATGCCAAGATATGAACTTTTTGATATCCCGAGAAGCAGTTTTAAGAGATTTTGTCCTTTAGCTAACTATTGATCAAATCGTCCTACTTTGCTTTCAGCCCTAATAAACTATCGAAATAAGTCCAAAAATGCATCTTCATGATCATTCTAAGACAAAAATAAAATATAAGAGATACACCTAGGAATAAGGGAGTTTAAGCATTTAATTAAGCCATGTGTGTAAGTGTTTGATTTACTAACTTATAATAACAATGATCTCGTTTTTAAGCTTAGTTTGGGGAACGTGAAACTTGAGGGTGATGAATCTTCGCAACACCAAAGCCCTAATGTAAGTCTTTGATTTCTTTACAAGTAATTTCATTTCTTTTTGTTTATCTTAAAGTTTTTATTTCTCTTAGTTATTTGATTCTTAATTAGTAGTATTTGAATAAGGCCAAGGTTGATTAATCATGAGAAAAATGTAAAATTGCTTTATCACTAAGCATTGCATGAGGGCATGGCAATGGTTAAGTGTAGGGGATTTGATAGATGTGTAAACACCCATCCTTTTACCACTTAATTTTGGCTAAAACAAGACCAAAACACGTAATTAATATCATTTGTTTGGAATTATGCGTGGTTTTTGTGTTTATTGTGATTTCAGAGCTAACCGGATGAATATTAAAGAAAACATGGGATTGCACGGGTTTTATCAAGAAAAAAAAGACTCAAGATAAAGTCTATTGTCCAAGACGTGCAAAAGATTTGAAGTCACTAGGCCTATTCGAAGATTTATCGAAGAAAAGGACTAAAGACGGAAGATTTTCATAAGTCGAAGAAACTCGAGTCTATCTAACAAAGAAATTAAAAGACGAGTTGGATTTAATCGACGACAAATCCCGAATCAGAATCGAAAACGTCAACTTTTCTGAAAAGACGAGAAGACAAGAAGAAAGGGAGAAAGCCCACTCACCAACCAACCATTAGGAGTATAAATAGATCTCTCCCTTCACATTTTAGGGAGTTAGCTTCATTTTTCCTTCCCAGTTTCTTTGTAGTTCGTTCCATCACCAACTCCATTAGGGAGTTTGGTGATTTTCATCTTTTTCTTTTCATCTTGTAATCTTTAATCATAACCTTATTACTTTTTCATTAATCAACCCATTCCATCTTTCTATTCATCTTGTTCTTCATATTTTTATTGCAAGTTTCTTAAGTTTCTTATTTGATTCAAGTTTGATTTCAAAAAAATTGTTGATTTAGTGTTTTTATTGGTGGGATTTGTTACTTAAGGTATTTAAATGATTTGTGTTTGATTTGGTAAAACCTTCTTAAGTATTAAGCTTGATCTTGGATTAATTCGTGTCTACTGTTGAACGTCTGCTACTGTTTTTTTTCTCTTCCCAGAACTTTCCGAATAGGTGATTTTGTGCCTTCCTTACTCGGAATCTTGGTTATTCCGAATAGGATTATTTACATTTCCTTTACTCGGAATCTTTCATATATTCCGCATGGTCCTAATTTTCCGAATAGAGCAATATTTTCCGAATGATCCTTATTTTCCGAATTAAGCAGTTTTTCCGCATAACCATATTTTCCGCATAAGGAAGACTTTCCGCATAGACTGGTTCTTCCGAGTAGAGTAATCTTTCCGAATAGGCATGTTTTTCCGAATAAGACAATTATTCCGCATAGATAATATTTTCCGAATAGCCATCTTTCCGCATAGAGTTTTATATTCCGAATAGCACTTAGTTTTCCGCATGAGGCATGTTTTTCCGAATGAGAGTATTTTCCGCATAGATGCCAACATTCCGAATGGTGTTTTATTCCGCATAGGGTCTTCTTCAGTAAGAGTTATTTTTCAGCTTATTATTTGTTGCTTGTTTTAAGTTTATTTCATTACTATTTTATTCACTTACCTGTTAGTAGAATAGAAAACCAAATCCACTTTTTGTCACCAAGAACAAATCATTCCACTTTTAACTGAGATCAATTCGAGAGGATTCCGAGAAATATTTTGAACCCACACAAAATGCATGTATCAGTCTCCTACACTTGTCAAAAAGGATTTAACTAAGTTAATTCCACCAGTAAGTAAGGTGTCAGATAGCTTAAATGCGGTGCACCAACACTTTGCCGATTTTGACAAGGTCATTACGGAACGTATGACGGCTTCGGCCATAACGGAAGGTGAATGGAATTTTGAGCACACTAGAGCTGCGTTTCGAGTCGAAATTGTTCCATTTCTAAACAATATTAAAGCTTGTCTTAGCAATATTGATCAAGACTTGCTTTTGGAAATAGAAGAAGTTAGACGTGTTTTCAATGAAATGGATGATGCTTATGAAAACAGTTTACTTGAAATATAACGAATTTCACGCCAAAATGATCAGCTTCTGAAACAAGTGATGTCGCATAATATTGTTTCCGTCTGTGTGAATAAAAGTGTTGATAATTATTCTATTGTGCATAATGTTGACTCTATGGATAATGCGGCAGATAGTACTTGTCACAAATCTGACGCTGAATTCTTAAAGCTTCAAGATTCTTATACTTCGCTTTCAAAATGTTTTGATGAGATTCAAAAACATTGCATTTCGCTTGAATGTAAACAAAAATTTATTCAAGAGCTTTTTGAAACGTCATTCGAAGGTGTTAATATATATGATGTAAATTTTCAAAAGAATTTTCGATTGAATTTACAATCAAAACAGCGTCAGCCAAGTGACAAGGTTGCTAAATCATTGCCGATAGACATAGAGAAATCTAATGAGATTAACTGTGTGAACGTACTTGAGGCCGCTGAGAATATTAAATTTGATCTAGATAATCGAGTTTCCAAGATTTTGTCCAAAGTTGATAACTTAAAACAGAAAAATACACAACTCTTCGATTCAGTAAAGCCCGCATGTGCTAATACCACTGCACATAATCAATCATTGATGGAACGATTGAATCAAAATTCAGTGGAAATATTTGATTCGAGGGAAAAAGTTTGTGATAAAACTTTGGCTATGGCTGAGTTAAAGTAAACAATTTGTACCCTAAAAGGTAAGAATTTTGTGGATAACGCAACTACTGTCTCAGCATCGTCCTCTAGTGCAATCAAAAGGAACCTCATCGCCGTCACACCACTTAACAAGGGCCCTAGGACTAAACCATCTCAAACATTGGTCACTAAAGATAAGGAAAAATCAAAACCAGCTTCTAATATACACGTGTTGCCTTCTACAGGAGTAAGCACCACTACTAAGGCACAAAGATCTAAGCTTAAAAGAAACAAGAAGAATGATAGGATCTTGTCCCCATCTAGTACTCAAGTGAAGAAGAAAGTAGAAGCCCGTCCTAGGAATGTTATTTCTTTTTTGAATAAAAAGAATCATGTAGCTAAACCTAAAGGCTCGGAGGTTGTGCAGTGTTCTAAGCCTACTGTGAATTCTAATTTGAAATGTTGGAATTGCAATAAATGTATGTTTTCTAGTCGTCATGATTCTTGCCTTATTGACTATGTGAATGAGATGAATGCCCAAAAAAAGGTTTAGAATAGAAACCGACTGGGAAAGTGTTAACCCAAGTTGGTTGGATGTGGCGCCCTACTGGTAGAACTTTCACTATATTAGGAAATCCGTACCCTTTAACTACGTACACTCCCACTAAAGCGAAGAAAGCGTGCCCTTTAACTAGGAGTACTAAGGCTACTGAAACACAAGCGTGTCCTTTAACTAGGAACACCAACATTACTGTAGAAACTAAGTGCCCTTTAAATAGGTCTACTCCCACTGTAGTGCCCGCTAATACTCCAAAACCTCATAAAGTTGGAACAATAAAACCTGTTAATGGTAAAACTCACATTAGAAAACGCCGGAAAACTAAGGATAACACAAATGTTAGCAATTTTGATAATATCATATCTGTATCTGCTAACACTCCGGAACCAATAGTTTCCAATGCATTGTCTAATGTTGTTGATGAAAACAGGTGGTCCAAATTGTTCTCTGGTATTTGGACTCTGGTTGCTCCAAGCATATAACCGGAGATCGCTCTCAGCTCAGAAATTTCGTCAGCAAGTTTCTTGGTACAGTTCGATTTAGAAATGATCATATTGCAAAGATAATGAGTTCGGTGAATATCATATTGTGAATGTTATAATTTCAAGAGTGTATTATGTGGATGGTCTCGGTCACAATTTATTTTATATGGGACAATTTTGTGATGCAAACCTAGAAGTTGCTTTTCGAGAGCATACCTGCTTCATTCGTAATTTGGAAGGGGTTGATTTATTGAAAGGTACTCGAGGGAATAATTTGTACACTTTGTCTCTACAAGATATGATGGCCGCTTCTCCCGTATGTCTTCTCTTCAAAGCATCGAAGACTAAGTCATGGTTATGGCATCGACGGTTATCTCATCTTAACTTTGACGCTATTAATCATTTGGCGAAAAACGAACTTGTTCGTGGTCTTCCTAAACTTTCATTTCAAAAGGATCATTTGTGTTCCGCGTGTACAATGGGGAAAATCACTAAGAAATCATACAAACCCAAGACTGAAGACACCAACCAAGAGAAACTTTATCTGTTGCATATGGATCTTTGTGGGCCAATGCGTGTTGAAAGTCTTAGTGGTAAAAAGTACATCCTCGTCATTGTTGATGATTACTCTCGGTTTACATGGGTGAAATTTCTTACAACCAAAAATGAGGCACCTAAATTTATCATCGGATTTCTCAAGATGATTCAAGTGCGTCTCAACACAACTGTCCGACGCATTCGTACAGATAATGGAACTGAATTTGTGAATCAAATCTTGCGTAATTATTATGAAGAAGTTGGCATATCTCATGAAACATCCGTTGCTCGCACTCCACAAAAAAATGGTGTCGTTGAAAGGCGAAATCGCACATTTATGGAAGTTGCTCGAACGGTGTTAATTTACGCAAAGGCTCCATTGGTTTTATGGACAGAAGCAATATCTACAGTAGTTTTCACCCAAATCGGTCACTAATTCGTAAACGCCATGGTAAAACACCTTATGAGCTTCTACATGGAAAAGTACCAGATTTATCATATCTTCATGTATTTGGCTCTCTTTGCTATCCAAATAATGATGGTGACGATTTGGGAAAACTTCAACCCAAGGCTAATATTGGTATTTTCATTGGTTATGCACCAACAAAGAAGGCATACCGAATCTACAATCGTAACTCTCGCAAGATCCTTGAAACTATGAATGTCGAGTTTGATGAGCTGACAGCAATGGCTTCTGAGCAAAGCAGCTCTGAACCCGCACTTCATGAAATGAGACCCAATAACATTAGCTCTGGTCTTGTCCCAAACAACCCTTCTTCATCATCATTTACACAACCTTCTAGGAATGAATGGGATGCGCTGTTTCAACCGTTCTATGATGTATTCTTTACTCCTCCAAGTATTGTTGCTCCAGAACCTGAGGTAATAGCTCCGGTTACCGAAGTTGTCGCTCCAACAACCGAAGCGCACTCAGATACGTCTACACCTACAATTGGTCAAGATATACCTTCAACGAGTAATTCTCAACCAACACCTGAATCAACTACCCATGTCATGCCTATTGATGATGAAGAGGATGATGATGATCACGATTTGGAATTCGCTCAAATGCGTGAACTTCCATTCTTTGGTGTACCAATTCTCGACTCTAATCAAGCCGGGTCGTCCACCTTAGAGGAACCTCCTACTACAGTATATTCTAGTCCACGGATTCTTGAACATGACAGCAAGTGGACAAAGGATCATCCTATAGATTCTATTATTGGTGACCCTAATCGTCCGGTATCCACACGAAGTCAGTTACAAGAAAGTGCAATGTTTTGTCATTTTGATGCTTTTCTCAGTGAAGTTGAACCTAAGACGTGGCAACAAGCATTTACCCAATCTTGTTAGATAGAAGCCATGCAAGAAGAACTTAATGAATTAGTATGTGTTGATGTATGGGAACTTGTCCCATGCCCGGATCAAGTGTAGTTACTCACTTTGAAATGGGTTTACAAGGTGAAACTCGGCGAGTTAGGCGGAATATTGAAGAACAAAGCTCGACTAGTAGCTCGTGGATACAAGCAATTATTGGGCATCGACTTTATGGAATCCTCTGAACCTGTTGCCCGTTTGGAAGCTATTATACTATTCCTTGCTTATGCAGCCCACATGAATATGATCGTCTATCAGATGGATGTGAAGACGGCATTTCTTAATGGTGAAATCAAGGAGGAGGTCTATGTTCAACAGCCAGATGGTTTTGTGAATTCTAAATATCCTACCCACGCGTACAAGCTTAAGAAGGCTCTCTATGGGTTGAAGCAAGCTCCACGCGCGTGGTATGATCAATTTTCACAGTTTCTCATTACGCAAGGCTTCGCAAAAGGCAAGGTGGATCCCACGTTGTTCATTCATAAACGAGGTAAAGATATGATTATGGTACAAATATATTGTTAGCCTCAAAATATTGAGTCAAACAAGAATGTTCGGTCATAGGTTTCTATTGTATTATTTATTAGAACGTTGTAATAAGTAGTTATTTAGTCGTGATTCACGGGCTTGGATTTAAACTAATTAGAGTCCAAAATACAAGCCCGGCCCAATATATAGTCCATTAAAGCCCGCATGTGGGTGGACTATATATACTACCCTCCTAGCATGTTAGGAGGGTGGTTGGTTCATTTGTATTCTCATTCCTTAATCTAACATTCACCTAGTTCCAACCATTTCTCTCTCACTTTCTCTCACTACTTTCTCTCTCTAGAATTCTTCTCATTTCTACCTTTCTTTCTTAATAATTCGTCTTATATCATTCATATAAAAGGGACAACAATTGGTATCAATCGCCACGGGGTAGATTTGTTATTGGTTGTTCTTCTTATATTTGATTCGTGTGATTTCTTCCATAAATCAACTCGAATTCAAATTTTTTTGTGGTTTTCGTGTTCTTTATCTTGCTACAAATCATCTATATACTTGTTGTAGAGATTTGGTTGTTTTGGTTTGGTAAAAATCACGAATTTGTTGCCTAAAAGTTGCTAACTTGTTGCCTAAAAGTTGCCAAAAATCGTTGCCTAAAAAGTTGGATAAAACAAGATTCAAGCTAACAAGAGGTGATCCGGAGGTCGGGGAGGATAAAACAAGTGTTTAGACATTTTTAGAGAGAGAGAGTAAAGCTTGAAATGTAGTGTGTGTATTTAGAGAGAGAAAGGGAAATACACAAGTAAGAAGTATCCTCACCAGATAATACTGCTTCAATACTGTCTCACGTCGTTTAGGTTTTGGTGATAATCCGTTTGGGGTAACATGCAGGAAATCAGCAACAATTCTTCTCACGCCTGCAGAATACTTCATAAAAATCATATAAAGTAAGTAGATACCATTCCATGTACACTACTTCCCCCTGGAAGTTGATCCGATTACTTCAAAGTACACGATCTTCCCCCATGATGATTTCGAACTCTCGGAAGCATCATTATCGTGGACTTCCATATACTCGAGAAGTTCTTAGTCTTAAGCAAATGTCTTGAAACGTTTTGAAAGTCATTGAGAAACTTTGAAATAATTTTGCTTAGACTATGAAGTACCATTGTCTTTGTGAAGCTCATAAATATCCCGTGAGAATTGATTGCTGATTCCATCTCTCTCTGTCTAACTTACCAACCTCGAATTCATTCGGCTATTTGTTGTGACCACATGTGAAGTAAACCTGATATTCCAAACTTGAAACTGAAGTACAATCCCCCAAAATTGTTACTTAAGCTTGCACTTATGTCGATTGAAGAACGGTGCAGAAAACAAGTCTCTTATACCTCTTGAAGTTATCCACACGAGCAACTGCGTGTGACACCCACAAATGATAGTAATCCATGTCGTCGACCATCCACCCCTTGACAGTGGAAACTAGATAATTCAAGTCTCAATCATAAGTTTTATCGCCCAAGCAAGTCATCAATCGATAGACTGGGTTTGAAGAAAAGGGGTAGAAAAATAGAAGGAAGGCTCGATGATGAAATAAGTAGACGCCTTCATGAAATCCCACTTCAACTTCAAATAAAGAATACCAAATCCACTTCGTGATCACTTGTCTTTGTAGAATTAAAACTAGCCTTGTCGTTAAAGTGAATCTTATATCGGATCGTTTGTAGCGTTAAGTGTTTTGTTTGCTTTGGTGTTGTGTTGTGAATGTCGTTATCTAGAACAAATTATGAGATGACTTGTCATTAAGGGACAAAATTTGTCTAGACAACTTGTCATTTAAGCCCAACGTCAGTCATATGCCCAACTGATGCGCGGATCGACCTCCGCGGTGAGGTCGTCAAAAATTTTTCGAAAATATTAGGTTTAAAACCTAGAATTTTCTTTGTCGTTTAAGCACGTAATCACCATAAACCCGTTAACTGGCACCATTATTCTCGACCCAATACCATTAATCCAAATACTCGGCCTACCAAATAAAACTATTACCCTTAATTGTTTTGGTCAGCCCAAAGTAGAACAAATGCAGCCCAAGACCATTTAATACTCGGATCATCAGAATACTAATATTCCTCCAATTTTCGTGGCCCTTATATGAATTTGTAAGAATTGTTTAAACCAAATTCTGAAAAACCCATCACAAAGGCTTGACAACAAAACCCGGTCCACATTGCCTACGTAAATAACTCCTCCCATAGAATTAGGGTATTAAAATCCACACATCTAACCTTAAACTCACACTTAGTAATCTCCGCCCTTTTTTTTTTCTTAAACCAAGAGAAAAACAAATCCAATATCCCCAACAGCCGCTTCTCTTTCATCTGTCCTTATCTGACACACCATGAAATCTCAACAAGAATCAAAACCACTCGAATCATCTATCATAAGGCACACAAAAGTCACATCATTAATTTGAAGTCTTGTATACGGCACATCTACAAGATCTTATGGTCTCGGGTAGGGATTGATTTGATTACATGTTAGATTCATTTTGTGTAATACCAATCGAAACAAAGTTTGATTTCAACATGTTTGTTGAAAATCATTCTTCATTTTCGAATAGCAAAGAGATGAAGGCATCTTTACAGATCTATGATGATATCTTTAATTTCGTGACAGATCTTAGAAGGGTCTATGTTTGCATGTCAAAAACACGAAATAGATAAACTGAGATCTTTTGATTCTGTTTTATAAATCGAGTCTAGATGCGAAGGGGTTTAGGAGACGATGGGAATTAGGTAGATTTTTTTTGGTGTTGTGGAGTTATAAGGGTGGATTGATATGTTGGTTCTTGTCTCTCGGTATCTTTCTGTATTGGTCAAGATCTTGCAATGTTTTTCTAAACAAAATGAGTCATCCATGCCATCTCAGTCAAACAAACAAAAAACAACCATCGCAGTCAACTTTAAACCCATAGCAAGTCTGTGTCTTTCATCGCACTATGTCTAAAAAAATGAGTCCATAGAAATACTAAGCTGGAAATCCATCGCAATACTTCGATACACCCATCGCAATGATATGCTCCCATCGCAATGGTATGTACGCCATCGCAATGTCGCCATCGCAATGTCGCCATCGCAATGTCGCCATCGCAATGTCGCCATCGCAATGTCGCCATCGCAATGTCGCCATCGCAATGTCTGCATCGCAAAAAGGTTTTGACCAACTTTTTGTAGATACCGAAAAAGTTGGATCTGTCCCATTTGTTGTCCTTTTCCCCAAAAATATGGATCTGTTGATTCTCAGAACAGACAAACTAACATAATAGAATAAAGAATAGAGAAAGAGAACAAAACCACCAAACATCATTAAAAAAATACAAGACTTGTATGTTTTTGGACAGATTTGGGTTACGGGATCAAATAATTCGTGACAAATAAAAGATACACAACCTTTTTGGACAATGGATTGAGCAGTTTTGTGACCATTTGGACAGAAACCAATAAACAACACCAGAAAATTCGTAACTTATAACAGCTTAAAAATAAGCCGAAAAAGCTACAAATCAGCAAACACGAAACACAAAACACCCCCGGTTAGCTCTGATACCAAGATCACTACAACAAGATTAATTAAGTTATACGATTAAGAAACACAATCAAACACAAAAAAAATTGAATTCTAGGAGGAAATATGGATCAAATCAAACGAATCATATGAAAACACAAAGAACCGATATGTTGCGAGTCCTCCAAGGTATGACACACGTCGACGTGGTGAAAGTCCTTCTAGGTATGATCGACATAATCCAACGCATGTTGAGGGTTCTGCAAGATATGATCGACAAACTGCAAAGTATGATACTCAGAGGATTGCTGCTGCTACTGGGAATAGGGAAACGGTTGGAAGTCAAGTGGTTCAGCAAAGCGGGATTCAATGTTTTAATTGCCAAGGTTTTGGGCATATGGCAAAGGAATGCAGGAAGCCGAAAAGGGTTAGAGACTCCAGCTATCACAAGGAAAAGATGTTGCTATGCAAAAAGATGGAAGCAGGGGTCAAACTGTCAGCTGAGGAAGGAGCTATGCTTGATGACACTGATGATGAAGCCTCCGACCAGGAATTAGAAGCACATTACTCGTACATGGCACATGTTGAAGAAGTTCTCAAAGTCACTGAAGATGACAATGGTCCTATCTTTGACACTGAGCCAATCGATAAGGTACACACTACTGATGAATATAATGTGTTTGGTGATATTCCTGAGCATAGTGATCTACCCAATGCCATTAATGACACGTGTATGATGGAAACGGTTGATAGTAATACCACACCCGATTCATCAGACATGTGCAATAATGAGTCTGAGGATGATCAACATGCAAATGAATATGATGAAGAGGAACGTATTGCGCTTGCTAATTTAATTGCTACTTTACAAAAAGATGTCACTGAAAATAAAAAGAGTCAAAAGCAATTAAAGAAGGCAAACGCTACGCTCACTCAAAGTTTTGAAGAATGCAAAGCTGCTCTTATCAAATCTACTGAGATGACTGAAAGCTATAGAGATGAGCTCCTTCAGAAAACCAAAGAGCTTGAGGGGTACAAGGGAAGTGCGTTAAAAAGTCAAAAGGACGATTTTGAAAACAAATATAATACCACTCTTGAGTTATTAGCTAAAGAGAAACGTCAATATAATGTTTTCTTAATGGATGAACGTCAAAAAACGTACCTTGCCAATACCAAAGTTAATGAACTTGAACAAAAGCTCTCTATGACCACTACTGATTCTGCTAAAATTCTAGAGGATAAGAAACAAGAGGTAGATGCGTTAAAACAAGACTTCAAAAGTAGATATGATAAAGAAACCGAAAAAGTTACGCAACTAGAAGCACAAGTCGACTTTTTGAAGAACGTTGTTTATAAAACGCATGATTCTATTCAATCCGTAAGAATGCTAGCACCTCCATCGATGTTTAAGGGTCAAGCTAGCTTTGCAAGTCCTGAGTACCTTGCCAAAGCTCAAGCTGCGAACCCGCATCTTTATCTTGATGAGACTGAAAGGACAGATCTTGATTGCATGCCTCTAAGTGCCAATAGTGAAGAGACTGCCCTTTGGGATGCTGATAGTCAACCATCAGTTAATAAGGAGTTTGTGAAACCATATAATTATGCTTATGAGAATAGTCTTTATGGTCTGTTCCACAAACAAACTCAGAAATCTCGTGAAGAAGTATTTTTAGAATGCAGGCAAAAGAGAATTCAATGGAAGAAAGCGTTTGCCACTAAGAAAACAAACGTTTCTAAGTTCATCAACTACTTGCCCCTAGATGCTTCTAAAAGCAAGAGTAGGCAGATATTTGGGTTTCTTACTCATTAAATAGATAATATTAAGTCCATTATTGATAATGATTGGAAACAACGACAAAATGACGAGTGGAAGAAACCAATTCCTCAAGACATAACTGTGCTTGTCAAACAAATCTTAATACCGAACGCGGCCACACTAAAAGAAAATGTTCTTAAATTCGAAAGCTTAATTCGGTCTGAAATGTTTGATGATTTACAATATGTTGAGTCTCTTGAGAAAGCAATTGATGATCTTCAAATGGACAAGTCCGTTTTCTCTGATGAATATGATTTACTCTTGCAAGAATGCGTTTCTAAAGATATTATGTGTGCTTATTTTACATCTTGTGCTGATATTGATGAATATTCTGAAGTTGCATGCCAATATCTTGATAAGATCAAAGAATGTGAACGTCTTGAAATTGAGCTTTCGAAACGGAAAGAAAATGTTGACAAAAAGGCTTTTGAGTTACTTCAACACAAAACTGATTTCCTTCAAAAACATTGTCATTCACTTGAACTTGCTTTGCAAAAAGATGTTGGTCGTTTTCCACATGATAATAAATTGCAAGAAAAACTTTCCCAAACATTTCGAGAAATGAATGAACAGAATTTGGAAATTAAAGGGTTGAAAGCTCAATTACAAGACAGGGACAGAGCGATAGCAGAGTTGCAGAAACTCATTGCTAAAATGGGTGGGAAAATTGTGGAACCTAGCATTAAGAAAAATGTTGTTAGACAACCCAATGCCTCTAAAGAGAATAGATCCTCTATCTTGGGAAAACCATCTGCTTTATCTAATTCCTCGTTTGCAAAACATGTGTTTGCCCCCAAGATGGATGGAAAGGAAAGGTTACCACAAGCTCAACCCATAAGGAATCCTATAGCACCAAGCGTTAGGCACAATAATGTCATTAAACCAGGAATGTATAGAATATCCACTAAGCCCACAAACAAAGATTCTCACTCGCCTCAGACTTCTAGAAACACTAATATTCATGTGTCTTCTACTACAGGAATAGTCTCCACTACTAGTGTTAGCCGGCCTCAGCTTAAGAGCACTCAAGAGAATGATAAGGTCTGGAAACACAAGAATCAAGGGAAGATGAAGCAAGTAGAAGAACATCCTAGGATTTTCAATGTTTCTAAGAATAAAACGTCTGTAATCGCGTGTCATGACGATTTGAATGATTCAACTTTGAATGCTCTGAATGTGAAATTTGTTTGTGTCAAATGTGGCAAGTGTGCTAATGCTAATCATTCTATGTGTGCTATGAATAATGTCAAAGGCGTAGAAACTAGAACTAAGAAGCAAACTGTGATGCCTATTAGTGCTAGTAAACCCAAACGCAAAGTGAACCATTCTGGTGCTACCCCCACTAAGAAAAGTATTGCATCAGACTCCACCACTAAGAATCCTAGAAGCAAAATTAAGGAATTATATGAGTCTGCCAGTAAGTCTTGGAAATGGTGGTTTGCTAATCAATGTCCTCCCGGATATAAATGGATGCCTAAAGTTAGGACAGAAAATGTGAAAACGAGTGTTAGTTTGCCTTTAAATGTCGATAAGGACACTAATGATTCTACTATCACAACTACTGTGGTATCCAATTTAGCAAATGCTCCATCGTGTTCTAACTCTTCTGCAGGTGATACAAATAATTCTCTTCATAATGGACTCCGGATGCACGAAGCACATGACGGGGAATCTCAAGCTTCTAATTAACTTCGTGGAGAAGTTCCTAGGTACGGTCCGATTCGGAAATGATCAATTTGCACCGATCCTAGGATATGGAGATTTGGTTCAGGGGAATATCACGATTAAAAGGGTATACTACGTCGAAGGGCTCAATCACAATCTTTTCTCGGTTGGTCAATTCTGTGATGCGGATTTGGAAGTTGCTTTCAGAAAGAAGACATGTTTTGTTCGTGATTATGATGGGAATGACTTACTTACCGGTACACGGGGTACTGATCTTTATACAATTTCACTTCAAGACACAACTTCATCAACTCCAATTTGCTTCATGGCTAAAGCTTCAACGACTCAGGCATGGTTATGGCATCAACGTCTTTCTCATCTCAACTTTGATACCATCAACTTGCTTTCCAAGAAAGATATTGTGAGAGGCCTTCCAAGCTTGAAATTCATCAAAGATCATCTTTGTTCTTCTTGTGAACTTTGTAAAGCTAAACGAAGTAGCTTCAAAACAAAGACCACACCAAGCTCTAAAGGACGGTTAGATCTTCTTCATATGGATCTGTGTGGTCCCATGCGTGTTCAGAGTATCAATGGAAAGAAATATATTCTGGTAATTGTCGATGATTACTCAAGGTACACATGGACTCACTTCTTGAGGTCCAAGGATGAAACACCCGATGTTCTCATTAGCTTCCTTAAATTGATACAACGTGGTCTTCAAGCTCAAGTTAAAGTGGTTCGTACTGACAGAGGTACAGAATTTTTGAATTCAAATCTGAGAAAGTATTTTGAAGCCGAAGGGATTGAACATGAAACATGTATTGCTCGAACACCCGAACAAAACGGCGTTGTTGAAAGACGAAACCGTACTTTAGTTGAGGCTGCTCGAACATTACTATCCGCTTCAAAACTTCCACTGTACTTTTGGGCCGAAGCCGTGTCAACCGCATGCTACACACAAAACCGCTCCTTAATTATCCCAAGACACGAAAAGACACCATATCACATAATTCATGATCGAAAACCTTCACTCAAACACCTTCATGTTTTTGGATGTACTTGTTACATTATACGAGATGGTGAAAATTTGGATAAGATGAAAGAAAAAGGTGATGCATGTATTCTTGTGGGATATGCAACTCAGTCTAAGGGATATAGAGTGTTCAACAAAAGAACAAAATTGATTGTCGAGACAATTCACATCCGATTTGATGAATCTCAAGAAATGGCACTTGAACAAAACAGTTTAAGTCCCGATCCACAACGACAAACGACTTTTGTTCACAACCGCACGGAACTCGGAACTCAAGACCACAGCAATGAACCGTCAAGTTCAAAGCTGGTTCCTGAACATGTTCCTAGAGCAGATATGACAGTGGACATGACACTTGAAGAGTTGGAAATATTATATGGACCAATGTATGATGAATATTTCACGGGGGAGAAACAAGTTGCATCGAAGTCTTCCGCTGTCACTCATGATAAGAATGATGATACCATTCATCGTCAACAAAAGGATACAACTTCATCTACTTCAACACAGGTTGTTGCAGATTTACCTCCTCAGAATATCACATTAACAATAGATCCTACAACATCCACAACTACTGTCATTGCTCCAGAGAACACACATCAAGCAGACGATGCATTATCTGACGAAGACGAATTTATCAACCCATTCGGTACACCGGTACACGAAACTGGAGAGTCTTCTACTCGCCATGTTGATCCGTCAAATATGCATACGTTTTATCAACGACATCCTTCAACACATCATTGGACCCGAGATCATCCTTTGGTTCACGTAATTGGAAACCCTTCACAGCCTGTTCGTACAAGACGACAACTAGCAACCGATGGCGATGTTTGTATGTTCGCACTCGCCGTGAGTACAGCTGAACCGAAAAACATCAAAGAAACCATGGCTGATCATGCTTGGATTGAATCGATGACGGATGAACTTCAACAATTTGAAAGACTTAAAGTCTGGGAACTTGTTGACAGACCATACGATGTAACACCATTAAATCTTCGATGGATCTGGAAAAACAAGATGGATGAAGAGAACACGATCATCAAGAATAAATCTAGGCTCGTGGCTAAAGGGTATGGACAGAAAGAGGGTATTGATTTTGAAGAATCATTTGCACCAGTAGCCCGAATGGAAGCGGTCAGGATTTTTCTTGCCTATGCTGCACATAAGGGATTCATTGTATATCAAATGGACGTAAAGACGGCGTTTCTTAACGGTCCTTTGAAGGAAGAAGTCTATGTCACGCAGCCGGAAGGATTCGTCGATCCTCATTATCCTGACAAGGTGTATCGTCTCCACAAAGCACTTTATGGACTCAAGCAAGCTCCAAGGGCGTGGTACGACGAGCTCTCGAAATTTCTGGTCTCCAAAGGTTTCTTAAAAGGTTCCATTGATTTAACTTTGTTCACTTATAAATATGGGGATGACATTCTGCTTGTGCAAATTTATGTTGATGACATTATTTTCGGGTCTACAAACCCAAAACTTTCAAATTGGTTTGAAAAAGTAATGCACAGCAGATTTGAAATGTCTATGATGGGCGAACTAAAATTCTTTCTAGGAATTCAAGTTCACCAATCCCCAAGTGGTATCTTTATAAACCAAGCTAAGTATTGTCAAGAGATACTCAAAAAGCATGGTATGACTTCATGTGACCCCGCTGGGACACCATTATCAACCACATCCCTAGATGCTGACTTGGAGGGATTACCCATAGATCAAACGAGATATCGTTCCATGATCGGGTCCCTCATGTACTTGACAGCAAGCAGACCAGATATTCATCATGCTACATGCTATTGTGCACGATATCAAGCACGACCCACTGAAAAGCACCTCAAGGAGGTTAAACGGATCTTTCGGTACCTTAAGAATACCATTCATTTGGGACTCTGGTATCCGAGGGAAACCGGTTTCTTTCTAACGGCCTATTCAGATTCTGATCATGCAGGGTGTCTTGATACACGAAAAAGTACTTCTGGTGGTGCACAATTTCTAGGACAAGATAAGCTTGTGGGATGGTCTTCCAAGAAGCAGGATTGCACGTCACTTTCATCAGCCGAAGCGGAGTATGTGTCTCTATCTGCGTGTTGTGCTCAAGTTCTTTGGATGAGAACACAACTCACGGATTATGGCTTCCACTTTGATAAAGTACCTATGTACTGTGACTCAAAGTCTGCCATAGCCATCTCCTACAACCTGGTACAGCATTCCCGCATGAAGCACATCGATGTCAGATACCACTTCATAAAGGAACAAGTTGAAAGAGGTATCGTTGAATTATACTTTGTTGGAACGGATTACCAATTAGCCGACTTGTTTACGAAAGCCCTGTCGAAAGATAGGTTTGAGTACCTCGTTAGGCAAATTGGTATGAGATGTTTGACTCCAGCAGACCTGGAGATTCTGGCAAAGGTGCCTGCTTGATTTATCTATCAAACATCAACTTGTATATATCTTTGAAAAAGAAAAATACAAAAATATAAAACACATAAAAGCAAAACACAAAATTAAAAAATCTTTCAAAATCCAAAAATATTCTTCTCGACATGTCTTTCAGTATCGATAATATGGACGTGCCTAGAAATGTCGCTCAATAACGACACGGGTGTGTACATAAAGCTCGAATGAAAGTTGTAAATATTTTTCAAAACATGTCATTTCTTCTTTTAATAAAGGAAATTGTCTATTTTGGACAATATTTCCAAACAACGGGTAGAGCAATCTATCACGGGTTGAGCTTGTCACAAAACATTCAACGTTTTGAGCTCAACACAATGGCTTGTAATTACTTTCAGATTGCAACCCGGAACTATATTCACGGGGGAGTGTACGATTTCGTGCTCTTACCCTTAGCAAAAGAAGTTAAATCTTCTTACACTTGAGTGGATTCGTCAAGACATTCAAAGTCTATGAACTCAAGTTTATGCTTTATAAAAACTTCTTCGACAAAAAGAAATAGGATTTTTCAAAAAGCGTTGAACACAATTTTTTCAAGAATTTCTCAATGATTATTCAAAATCTTTCAAAAATTGTGTGTTCAACAACTCCCATCCTCAAAAAGCGAAATGTGGATCATATCCTCATAATGACAATTCAATTGGATCAATTTTTGAGGGGGAGCATTTTAAACTTCATGCAAAAGATTAACACATCTTTCTCCCAGAGATTTCAAGACTATTTTTTCAAAATATATTTTAATCAAATTTGGTATCTCTAATATCAAAAGGTTTTATATATTAGAGATAGGGGGAGAAAATGTGATTAAAATGTGATCTAATATAAGACTCAAGCACTTTAACTCTTACCTACATGTGCGAAACACTTTCGATTATCGATGCACTTGTGAAGGGGGAGCATTTCTAAAACGACAAAACTAGCAAGGTGTTAAATGTTTTTCAAACACTTTGTTAGAATTTAAAGTGGTTTTCATGGTTACGATCAAATACCCACAACATCTTTAATTCACGACGTTATTGGTGTCAAAAGGGTGGTTAGGTTTAAGTCCTATGATCCAACCAGAACCGGAGGGATCTTCCCAGGGACAATCCAATAGATTATTAGAAGTCCTTAGGAAAGATGGAGTAGAATGTGAACGTAGCTGAATGCCGACTAAGTACTGATGCTAGCACTGGAACAATCACAACAAGGTGCTAGTAATGATGTCTTGGTAAGCATTGAAGGGGTTGAAGAATGAAAAAGAAATGTAAGGATAAAGGGTGTAAAGAAAGAAGCCCTCCATACAACTTAGGCAGAAACCGGGTCAACTCATCATGAAGACAAACTCATCATGGACCCAGTGATGTGAAGCACAACCCTTTCCTAGCTACTCAGGCTTCTCTCAAAAGAAGTTTGTTTTATTGTCACGGAGAACAACATGACTTCTATTGACTTTCTCACTTCGAGATAGTTGATATTGAATAGGTGGCATCTGCTCCAGCCTCCGACCACTAAAAGTGCACAAATCGAGTCTAGAGCCAAGAGATCAATCAAATCTCGTTAGGACACACGGATGAAGATTAACAGAGTCCTACGCTATATCATTGTGATATTGCTAGAACACTCAGAGTGATACTACTTAGTATTCACAATGATGAGTGGAAATCCTTCCAGTGTTAACATCAAACAGCACTGCGGTAGGTCATATGCAAGATTCTTTATGAATTGAACATGTGCAAAACTGAAAAGCAACAGTGGTTTGATTCTGTATTGATTCAAACTCGTTTCAGGTTTCTACGCAATATCTTTATGGTCTTGCCAGAACATTCAGAGTGATATTCATTAATATTCACAGTGACGAATGGAAATCCTTCTAGCGTCAACCTCAAACAGCGCTACGGTAGGTGACTTGTGAGATTCTTATGAATCAAACTTGTGTCAACTGGAAAGCAACAATGGTAAGATTCGTTAAGAATCAAACTTGTTCCAGGAATTTGAATTGACGGCTTTAATCAAGCGGATATCAATCCAATTGATTCACTCTTTATGTTCGCAGTCTTGCTTTGAGACGGTCGAGTAAAGAGAACGGCTAGTACTGCCGCGAAACCCTGTCAAGGAGATTCTTAATTGAATCTACCTGATCACAGGTACGATATTTAATATCGTATAACGGTCTTCACCGACCGGAGGTAAAACGCTACCGATTTAGGACGAATGTCAAAGCCATTCAGTCCGTGTCCATGTTTTGTCTCGAGAAGGTGGCGTCACGGTGTACTCAGCAAAGTCAGATATACTCAACCACATATTCATGCCCAAAGACTTATCCAACACTTGATAGTGTGAGCATGTGGATAAAGACACAAGATCACAAGATGGCAAAGACAAGTCAAGAATGATTTGAAGATCTCAAGACTTAAAGACAAAGTCGAAAGACAACGACAAAGGCTCAAAGATCACAACATGAAAGAACAAAACTACTGTTACACGTTCAAGGCTCATTTATGACGAAATTCATAAATCTCCATTGGAATCCAAATATCAAAGAGGAATGACCTCACATTGGGGGAGATTGTTAGCCTCAAAATATTGAGTCAAACAAGAATGTTCGGTCATAGGTTTCTATTGTATTATTTATTAGAACGTTGTAATAAGTAGTTATTTAGTCGTGATTCACGGGCTTGGATTTAAACTAATTAGAGTCCAAAATACAAGCCCGGCCCAATATATAGTCCATTAAAGCCCGCATGTGGGTGGACTATATATACTACCCTCCTAGCATGTTAGGAGGGTGGTTGGTTCATTTGTATTCTCATTCCTTAATCTAACATTCACCTAGTTCCAACCATTTCTCTCTCACTTTCTCTCACTACTTTCTCTCTCTAGAATTCTTCTCATTTCTACCTTTCTTTCTTAATAATTCGTCTTATATCATTCATATAAAAGGGACAACATATATGTTGATGATATTATATTTGTTGCCTCAACACAAACCTTATCCGATGAGTTTGGGACACTCTTATCTTCCAAGTTTAAGATGTCAATGATGGGCAAGGTATCATTTTTCTTAGGACTTCAGATATCTCAGAGTCCTATAGGCATCTTTATCAATCAATCCAAGTATGCCCTTGAATCTCTTAACAAATATAATATGGAATCTTGCGACCCCGTGGATCTCTAATGGTGGAACGAACTAAGCTAGATGCAGATCCACATGGAATTGCCGTTGATCCGACACTTTATCGTGGAATGATCGGTACCTTTCTGTATATCACAGCTAGTCGATCTGATCTTAGATTTGCTATATGTATGTGTGCTCGGTATCAAACTAGGTCTACTGAGTTACACTTAGCAACTGTTAAACGGATCTTTCGGTATATTAAAGGAACCATTAATCGGGGACTTTGGTATTTGAAGGACTCTTATATTGCACTAATGGCATATGCAGATGCGGATCACGCGGGTTTTCAACATACAAGGCGTAGCACGAGCGGAACTTTGCAACTACTAGGAGATCGACTAATCAGTTTGGGCATTGAAAAGGCAGAAAAACGCTGCAATTTCACGTACGGAAGCAAAATACATAGATATGTCTGGTTTCTGTGCTCAAATTCTTTGGATGAGATCGCAATTAACCGACTATGGTCTAGGTTTCAACAAAATTCTGATGTACTGTGACAACAAAAGTACAATTGCCTTATGCTGCAACAATGTTCAATTCTCCCGGTCAAAGCATATTGACATTCGCTACCACTTTATCAAGGAGCAAGTGGAAAATGGAGTGATAAAGCTTTACATTTTCTGATCTGAGTATCAATTGGCGGATATTTTCATGAAGGCTTTAGATCGCGCTCGAATGGAATTTTTGGCCGACAAGCTAGGTTTGAGAACATTCTCGCCCGAGACTCTAAAGGAACTGGCAGATGAAGCAAAAGAATAGTGGTGGTAAACTATTCTCCGTATCCTTGGTGATCATCTGTATATAATGTTTATATTTTTATCCATGAAAGCAAAATACAAACATATAAAACCATATAAAAACCATAAAAATTAGAAAATTCAGAAAAATCCAAAAATATTTTTACTTTATTTTTCAAAGGCATGTCTTTTGGTACGATAATATTTACGGCCATAGAAATGTTGATTAATATTGACACGGCGCCATAAATAGAGTTCGTACAAAAGTTGTAAATATTTCATAAAACATGCCTAAATGGCTTGTAGTTATTTCAGACTGCAACCCGTTTTTCATATTCAAGTCAAGTATTTCTTATGAAAGCTTTGGCTCAACAACGGGAATTAATTTTCTCGGGCATGGTTTACTTTATAACCATGTAAAGGATTGTGTTTACATTATAACACAATCTAACACGGATATATGTACGCATCAGTGCATTTATTTATTAAAACAAGAGAAATCTTGTTTTTATGAAGTTATCATCTCTACAACCATAGCAAGTTACAATTGGTATCTACATACTCGACGATGCGACTACTCAACCGACGACTACAACTCTTTTAATAGAACATGGGTCAACAATTGAGGGGGAGCAATTGTCAAGCATTCAGAATCTTTGATGCCGAAAGTGCCAAGTTCACTAATTGGTGTCAAGACAACAATACCAATCGTACATGTGGTGTCAAGAGATGACTTCAGACGTGACGAGGCGACCAAAATTTTCCGACAAGAACCATTTGATCTTATCATATGATGTTCTCATCAATCAGTTCCAACCTTGTCAATTTATTTTATTATGGTGAATTTGTGATCATTTTATAATCGGTATCATATCTCAACATTTGGTATCATGATGATAAAACGGACTTGCATTTTTCTTCCCAAAACTTTGTTAAAACTTCATTAAATCAATTGATATTAAAAACATTGATTGGGTTAATATTTTAAATATGGGGGAGAAAATGTGATTTAATATGGGAAATGATTAATCAAAAATGGTTTGACTTGACGTGATAGCTCATCCCGACATGTGCGAAATATTTTCGAATATCGTGGCATATGTTAAGGGGGAGCAAAATGGATTTGCTATACCAAAATGGATTTCATGGTGACATATACTTACCCTAAACCCATTTATTTCACGACGATGAAGATTGTGGTGACATAAGGATGATAGGGTAGGTTAAGTCCAATGATTCTTCTAAAATCGGAGGAATCTTCCCAAGGACATTCCATAGCTAGAAATAGTAGTCCTTAGGAAAGATGGAGAAAGATTGTGAATGTAGCTGAATGCCGACCAAGTACTTAAGTTAGCACTGGAACAATCACAACAAGGTGCTAGTTATGACGTATTGGTAAGCATTGAAGGGGTTGAAGAATGAAAAAGAATTGTAAAGATAAAGGGTCTAAAGAAAGAAGCCTCCTTACAACCTTAGGTAGAAACCGGGTCAATACATATGCTATTGAGATCATTTTTTTAATGATTCTTGATATTGAAGATAGACATCATGGACCCAGTGATGCAATGCACAACCCATCCCAGCTAACTCAGATATCTCTTAAAAGATACTATTTGTTTTAATCACACGGAGACAACGCATTATCTGTTGATTTATTCACTTCGAATAAATTGGTATTGAAATGGTGGCACTCCTCTCCAACCTCCGATCACTAAAATACAAAATGAACGATCGAGTCTAGAGCCATTTGAGATCATCAAATATCTCATTAGGACACACTTCCATAATTCCTTGCTTATTCATACACTATGAAAAGTAAGAAAGATCTTAAGAGTCCTACACAAAATCTTCATGATCTTGCCTGAACATCCGAGTAATACGAAAGTATTTACAATGAAGATGGAATTCCTTCTTGAGCGAACATTCAAAAGCTCATGGTAGGTGACTGATACGATTCTTTATGAATCAAACTTGTGATAACTGAAAAGCAACAGTTGTTTAATTCTTAATTGAATTTAAACACGTTCCAGGCCTCTATGCAATATCTCAGTGATCTTGCCAGAACACTCAGAGTGACATCCTAGTGTTCACAGTGATGAATGGAAATCCTTCTAGTGTTAACCTCAAACATCACTTGTTAGGTAACTTACAAGATTCTATATGAATCAAGCTTGTGACAACTGGAAAGCAACGATGGTGCGATTCTTTAATAAATCAAACTTGTTCCATGAATCAGAATTGACGGCTTCAATCATGCGGATAATTTTATCCAAATGATTAACTCTTTACGTTCGCAGTCAGCTTTGGACGGTCGAGTACAGAGAACGGGTTTACCCGCGAAATCTTGTCAAGGAGATTTGAATTAAATCTACCTGCCACAAGTACGATATTTAATATCGTCCAACGGTCTTTACCGACCGGAGGTAAAATGCTACCGAATTAGAATGAAATGTTTAAATCCATTTCATTCGTGTCTACTTATGTTAATACATTTGAAGACGGTGGCATTGCGGAATCCGAGAAGAAGTCTTTCCCGCATGCTTATACTTTATGCACTTAATACTTCATCTAATTCAAGAAAGCCTAAAAGTCAAGTCTTCCGCTGTATCGAACTCTGAAGCTTTCAAGAATTTCGAAGGTATAAGTATGTGGGACATGAAGTCACGAAGAGGCGAATATCACAAGTAATGATGCACAAGATCAAGGCAAGAGATTAATGCTCAAGAATGATATCAAAGATCACATCAACATGTTCACCAGAAAAGAAAAAGAAAAGAAAGACGAAGACTACGAGCTCAAGACAAGCATAGTATGTTAGGTTTATTTTATTATTGTAACTTGGGTAACGCTCTTGTTTGGAGTGACCTCCCTTAGGGGGAGATTGTTGGAAATACGTTTTACGTATTAGAAAGGATCGGTTACTCCAACAATAGTCTAAGTAATAGCTCGTAGTTTAGTTTTACTTTATTATCCAAACTAGCCCAAGCCGAGCCCACAACTTGTGTGAGGCCGGTGGCCCAATCTAAGCCCAAGCCCATCTCATGGGCTTGGGTATATAAACCCTCTCCTTAGTTGGAGAGGGTAGTGGTTCACATATTTTTCACATAGTAAAGTGTGTAAAACACAACTTTCTCTTTCTAAGTGTGTGTTCTCACCATCTTTCTATCTCTTTCTCTCTCTATATTAAGCATATATTTACAATATCTTACAATCGCCGAATTTAATGTTTTATAATCTTTCGATTCAAGTAATGGGCTGTAATTATCGAGATTTGTATTAATTCTAACTTTTAGAATAAGTTAACTTTATAAATAAGATTATCCCTTTTTAAATACAAGCCATCACATGTCTTACGAATACAGCGTACAGCAAGCCGCGATCCAAATAAACTACGTGCAGTCTATCGCTGAGCCGGACTTACCGATGAACTTAATCTCAACAAGTAAGTCCATAAAAATATCAGTGAGCGCATCGGCCCACACCATACGTCATCGATTAAGTTTCATAAAGATTTAAGATCATGAACATACAAGAATTTATATCACAACTCTAGTTTTACGTGACTCCAACTAACGAGCGCAAATAGAAGTTTAAAAAATGTTGTGCTGCGGATCTAATGCACGTGACCAACATGGATTAAAATATAGAATAAAATAAGGTCAAACGAGAGCAATTCAGTAAGTTTGACGAACTGTCTCTTTTTTTCACCTGCCCAATATATTCCTTCTTCGAACATGAAAAGATCAATTTAAAAAAAAAATATATGGTTTGAACCGTGAATCGATTGGTAATCAAAAACCAGTTTTAAGCAAAATAATCGGTTAAATTGTCGGTTAAATTAGTTAAACCGTGATTCAATAGCTCGTCCAAATCAACTAAAAAACAGTTTTAAAACATTGATTTACAGCTATTTATTCTATTTCAATAAACAAAACGTACTTTTACCTTGAAACAAACACAAAATAAAACCTTTACCCTGTTAGTCTATTTTCATTTCATAACCATATTAAAAGTGTGAGAAATGATATTTTTTTCTATTAAACATCCCATGCTTACCCTCTTACTTCTAGGATGCTAACTGAGTATTACGTTGTTAGTAACATTAACTCAAGATTTCATTGATGCCTAGAGGGTGAATAGCCTTATGAAACTCGACTATTAGAAGGTATACAGTGCTAAATATTTTTTCAGTAGTGTTGAGGAAATTATAAGAGGCGCATTTCTACATTATGCAAGTACAAATGAGTATCAACCATAAACCAATAAGGTTGTTAAGAAGAACCTGCTAATACTAAAATCTCACGATACTCTTGCTACAGATCTTAAGCAAAACAAATATAGATTTGACAATATTTTATGATGTCCGTATTATCGCTACTTTTTGATACTTTGATAGGAGTATATAATTTGAGTATTTGTTTCCACCTCAATATCCATTATCTGTCGAGATAACACAACTTTGGCTTCAGCGTCAATCAAAGATATGATGTTGTATAATTTACATGTGTTACAACTGAAAGTAGCACCTTCTGTGATTGATTATGCTCTATAAATGCTAACCCATATATATATATGGGCTAATTCTTGAAATGCCGCAAAGTGTTACCTTGTTTCCCTTTTTGCACCCATCAAATGAAAAGTTTCTAAAATGCCTTATGCAACTTATGTGACTTTTCTAAAAATAGAAAAAAAATTCAAAATTTTTCCAAAATTTCCCCAAAAGTTTACCATTTTTAGAAAAGTCGCATAAGTTGAATAAGTTGCATAAATTGAATAAGTTACCTAAGGTATTTTGAGAAATTCTCATTTGGTGGGTGTAAAAAGAGAAACAAGAATATTTTGGGACATTTTAAGAATTAGCCCTAAATATATTGGCATTCTTGTAGGAACAAGGAAAATATTGGCATTCTTGTATTCACGTAACTAACATTTAACTTGTTGGACTGTATTTTCCATGTGCTCTCATGGGTTGGCGGAACCAAGAAGTTGAACAAGTGGGGGTAAAATTTTTTTTACACAAAAGTCGTTGTATACACCAAAATAAAATACAAATATAAGGTTTTTATATTGTTTTTTTTTTCTTTTTATGGAAAATTTTAAAGTTTTTACATTGTTTTATTTCCGAGTAGGGGGCAATTCGATTTTCTAATAGGGTGCACTTTAATAAAATGGTCCTAATTTTTTTTTTTACACTAAAATTTGATTTTTTTTTACGAACCATGGGGGGCGCAGCCCCCCGCACCTTCTACATAGTCCCGCCCCTGCATGGGTGACGACGTGCAACTCTATTAAGTCGCCAATTGCAAAAAAGTAATGTTCGTGCAATTACTTGCGAGGATCCGAATGGTATAACCAGTTCGGATCTGGTGTGATGTATGCTTCGGATAACCTGTGTTAGCCTCAAAATATTGAGCCAAACAAGAATGCTCGGTCATATGTTTATTATGTATCGTATTTTAGAACGTTGTAATAGGTAGTATATTAGTCGTGTTATACGGGCTTAACTTTAGGCTAAAGTTCATTAATAAGTAACTAAAGCCCAAAAGGAAAGCCCGGCCCAAACCATATAGTCCATAAAGAAGCCCGCATGTGGGTGGACTATATATACTACCCTCCTAGCATGTTAAGAGGGTTGGTGATTCATTTTCTTCTTAATCTAATATTTCACAAGTTCACACACTTCTCTCTCTTTTCTCTCTCTAGTTTCTCTCTCTAAAATTCATCTCATTTCTACCTTTCTTTCTTCATTAATAGTATAGAATCATCACATATTAGGGACAACAATTGGTATCAATCGCCATGGGGTAGTTTTTGTGATTCGTTGTTGATTTACTACTTAATTCGTGTGATTTTACCATAAAATCTACTCGGATTCAAGTGTTTTCTTATGTTTTTCGTACTCTAAATCTTCCTCCTTTAATCTCTACATCTTTCATACGTGTGGTAAGATTTTGGTTATTTTGGTTTGGATTGAAACACGAAATCCAAGGTAAAAAATCCATACTTTCTTGTTTTTCTAAGTCTCGGCTTAATTTTAGGAGTATGATCTGATTTTGTGATTGCATAAACCCTGGGGGTTTCTACTTGCGATCCTTAGTCACGATCTAATTCTACGATCTTACTGCGATCACTCAGTACGATCTGTGAGTAAGATCACTCACCACGATCTGTGAGTACGATCACCCAGTACGATCGAAGAGTACGATCACTTGAGTACGATCCAAGACTACGATCAGAGTGCGATCTGGAGTACGATAGGTAAGTACGATCAAACTACGATCAGAGTGCGATCTGGAGTACGATAGGTAAGTAAGATCAAACTACGATCAGAGTACGATCCAACTGCGATCGAGGAGTACGATCAGACCACGCTCAGAGTACGATCCAACTGCGATCAAGGAGTACGATCATAGTGCGATCAGACTACGATCAGAGTGCGATGGAAATCTAATTTTTTGTTCGAGTATTTTTTAGACTTAGCCACTATCTAGACTAGTCTCAGAACGTAGTTTACACGAAGATTAAAAAAAAAAAGAAAAAAAAAAGAGTTAAAATATTTTAGGTCAAGTAAAATCAAATTTTTTCCATACTAGTTTTAGGCTATTTCTAGCTCGATTTCAAAATTTGGTGATTACAAATTTTTTAGGTCTACCGTTTTGTCGGACTGAGGAATTTATTGTCGGGCTGAGAAAAAAAGAAAAAGAATATCGCAATTTTCAGAACTTCAACAACCAAACAATCACAACACAACTACTTAAGATCCACATTCGATTCATCATTCTGAGAATATTGAGATTATTGAGATGGATTCTACCGCTGAATATCGTGTGACGAACAACAACATAATGGTGGCAGGTAACAAAGAAAGACCACCAATGCTTGTGTCGGGTCGATATGATCAATGGCAATCCCGTTTTATACGTTAACTTGACACAAAACCTAACGGTGATGCTTTAAGGCAATGTATCTTGGAAGGACCCTATAAACTCTCAAGGATTCAAGTTCCTGTAGTACCAGCCACAGACACAAGTGACGCACAACCCGCATATGAACGTGATGAAAAGAGGACCGACCTCACCCTAGAGAATCGTGCGTGGTTTGATGCAGAGAAGGAAGCAATCTACTTAATTCTCAATGGCATTGGAGATGAAATTTACTCTACGGTTGACGCATGTCCTACTGCTCAAGAAATGTGGACGGCCATTGAAAGATTGCAACAAGGTGAATCACTTAACAAACAAGATGTGAAAACTAAGATGTTTTGGAACTTTGGCAAGTTTACATCAAAGGATGGGGAATCAATTGATTCTTATTACTCCCGATTCTACAAGATGATGAATGATATGACCCGAAACAACTTGCAAGTTTCCACCATGCAAGTCAATGTCCAATTTCTACAGCAACTTCAACCAGAGTGGACACGGTTTGTCACCTTGGTGAAACAACAACAAAAGTTAGACGAAGTTTCATATCACAAGCTCTTTGACATCTTGAAACAATTTCAAAATGAGGCAAATGAACTTCGAGCTGAACGAGTTGCAAAGATTTCCAATCCACTTGCTTTGGTGTCTACCACTCAACATTACCCAGATTATCACTCCCGTACTTCAAAGACCTACTCTACTCAATCATCATCACCACGATCATCCATTGTCTCTAAGTCACATGCTCCAACACGATCCCGAGGCAAAGAAGTTGCAAGAGCACCATCACCCATACCTGAGCAATCATCCGAAGAAGACAGTGATGAAGAAGTTGCTCAAAGGGATAGGGAATTCAAGCAACAAATGGCTTTCGTTATGAAGCAATATAAGAAAATCTACAAACCCACCAACAACAACCTTCGAACATCTTCAAACTCGAGGAACACCCATGCACAGAGTCCTCCAAGGTATGACACACGAAGACGTGCTGAGAGTCCTCCAAAGTATGATCGACAACCTAAGTATGATAATCAGAGGGTGGCTACTGTTGTTGGAAATAGGGAAACTGTTGGTACTCAAATTGTGCAACTAAGTGGGATTCAGTGTTTTAACTGCAGAGGTTTTGGGCATTTGGCTAAGGAATGCAGGCAGCCAAAGAGGGTTAAAGATTATGGTTATCATAAGGAAAAGATGCTGTTGTGCAAGAAAATGGAAGCTGGAATCAAGTTATCAGCTGAGGAAGGAGAAATGCTTGACGACACAGATGATGAACTCTCCGACCAAGAACTCGAGGCACATTATTCATACATGGCAAAGATTCATGAGGTCCTTAACATCACTAAAGATGACAATGGTCCTATCTTTGATACCGAGCTAATTGATAAGGTACAAGATGATGCTGAATATAATGTGTTTGGTGATACTCATGAGCATAGTGATCTACCAACAACAATTACTGACACGTGTATGATGGAAACGGTTGATAGCAATACCACACCCGATTCATCAGACATGTGCAATAATGAGTTTGAGGATGATCAACATGCAAATGAGTATGATGACGAGGAGCGTATCGCGCTTGCTAATTTAATTGCTAGTTTACAAAAAGATGTCAATGAAAATAGAAAGAATCAAAAGCCATTAAAGAAGGCAAACGCAGCGCTCACTCAAAACTTTGAAGAATGCAAAGCCGCTCTTATAAAATCTAGTGAGACTATTGATAGTTATAGGGCTGAGCTTCTTCAAAAGACCAACGAGCTTGAGGGGTACAAAAGTCGTGTCATCAACGTTAAAAAGGACGATTTTGAAAATAAATACAATGAAGCTCTTGCTTTGTTAACTAAAGAAAAACGTCAATTTAATGTTTTATTAAGTGATGAACGTCAAAAAACGTACCTTTCCACAACAAAAGTTAATGAACTTGAACAGAGGCTTTCTATGAACACCACCGATTCTGCTAAAATTCTTGACGAGAAGAAACAAGAGGTTGAAACATTAAAACAAGATTTCAAAAATAGACAAAGCAAAGATACTGAAAAAGTAAAGGATCTCGAAGAACAAGTCGATTTTTTGAAAAAAGTTGTTTATAATACACATGACTCTATTCAAACCGTAAGAATGATAGCACCTCGGTCGTTTTTCAAGGGTCAACCTAGCTTTGCCACCCCTAAGTACCTCGAACAAGCTCAAGCTGCAAACCCCCATTTATATCTTGACGAGTCCGAATGGACCAATCATGATTGCCCTGTAGCTAACCTCGATAGTGAAGAGACGTCCCTTTGGGATGAAGAGAGTAGATCACCGGTCAATAAAGATTTTATGAAACCATATAACTATGCTTATGAAAACAGTCTTTATGGTCTTTTCACTCCACAAAAACAGAAGTCTCGTGAGGAATTATTTTTAGAATGCAAACAAAAAAGAATTCAATTGAAAAAAGCTTTTGCCACTAAGAGGAAAACTAATGTTTTTAAATATATTAACTATTTGCCTCTAGATGCTTCTAAAAGCAAAAGTAGAAAAATACTTGGTTTTCTTAAACACCACGTTAATAATGTTCAATCAATTGTTGAAAGCGATTGGGATAAACGTCAAAAGGATAAGTGGAAAACCGAGATTCGTCACGACATAACTGTGCTTGTGAAAGAACTTTTAATACCAAATACGAAGATAATAAAAGAACATGTTCTTGAGTTTGAAAATTTAATTCAGTCTGAAATGTTTGATGATTTGAAATATGTTGAGTCTCTTGAAAAAGAAATTGATGACCTTTAAAATGACAAATTAGAATTTTCAAACGAATATGATCTACTCTTAGAAGAATGTCTCTCCAAAGATATTTTGTGTGTTACTCTTCAATCTTGTGCTGATATCGATGAATATTTTGATGTTGCATGCAAATATCTTGATAAAATCAAAGAGTGTGAGCGTCTTGAACTTGAGCTTTCGAAACATAAAGAAACTGTTGATAAAAAGGCTTTTGAGTTACTTCAACACAAAACTGATTTCCTTCAAAAACATTGTCATTCTCTTGAACTTGCTTTGCAAAAAGACGTTGGTAGTTTTCCACATGATAATAAATTGCAAGAAAAACTTTCCCAAACGTTTCGAGAAATGAACGAATAGAATTTGGAAATTAAAGGGTTGAAAGCTCAGTTACAAGACAGGGACAGAGCGATAACAGAGTTGTAGAAACTCATTGCTAAGATGGGTGGGAAGATTGTGGAACCTAGTGTTAAGAAACCTGTTGTAAGACAACCCAATGCTCAAAAAGTGACTAGACCCTCTGTCTTGGGAAAACCATATGTTTTCTCTAATTCTGCATTTGCAAAACCTGCGTTTGCCCCCAAGACGGATGGGAAGGATAGGTTACCACAAAACACTCTCAAAACACATATTTGATCACAAAGCATTAAGAACACAAATGTGGTTAAACCAGGGATGTATAGATTGGCCACTAAACCCATACAAAACAAAGAAAGTCCATCACCTCAGACTTCTAGAAACACTAATAGACGTGTGTCTTTTACTACAGGGGTAGTCCCCACTGCTAGTGTTAGCCGGCCCCAGCTTAATAGCACTCGCATGAATGAAAAGGTCTGGCAAAACAAAAGTCAAGGGAAGATGAAGGAAGTAGAAGACCACCCTAGGATTTTCAATGTTTCTAAGAATAAAACGTCTGTAATCGCGTGTAATGACGATTTGAATGATTCGACTTTGAATGCTATGAAAGTTAAGTTTGTTTGTGTGAAATGTGGAAAGTGTGCTAATGCTAATCATGCTATGTGTGTTTCGAATAATGTCAAAGGCGTAGAAACTAGAACTAAGATGCAAACTGTGATGCCTATTAGTGCTAGAAAACCCAAACGCAAAGTGAACCATTCTGGTGCAACCCCCCTAAGAAAAGTATTGCATCAGACCCCACCACTAAGAACCCTAGAAGCAGAATTAGGGAATTATATGAATCTGCTAGCAAGCCTTGGAAATGGTGGTTTGCTAATCAATGTCCTCCAGGATATAAATGGATGCCTAAGGGTAGGACAGAAAATGTGACTACGAGCGTTAGTGTGCCTCTAAGTGATGAAACTAGGGAAACTAATGAATCGGAAATCATAACTAACATGGAATCCAATTTAGCAAATGCTCCATCGTGTTCTAATTCTTCTGCAGGTGATCGAAGTAATTCTCTTCATAATGGACTCCGGATGCACGAAGCACATGACAGGGAATCTCAAGATTCTAATTAACTTCGTGGAGAAGTTCCTGGGTACGGTCTGATTCGGAAATGATCAATTTGCACCAATCCTAGGATATGGAGACTTGGTTCAGGGGAATATCACTATCAAAAGGGTTTACTACGTCGAAGGGCTCAATCATAATCTTTTCTCGGTTGGTCAATTCTGTGATGCGGATTTGGAGGTTGCTTTTAGAAAGAAGACATGTTTTGTTCGTGATTATGATGGCAATGACTTACTTACCGGAACACGGGGTACTGATCTCTACACTATTTCACTACAAGACTCCACATCTTCAACTCCAATCTGTTTCATGGCTAAAGCTTCAACGACTCAAGCTTGGTTATGGCATCAACATTTATCTCATCTTAACTTTGATACCATCAACTTGCTTTCCAAGAAAGATATTGTGCGAGGCCTTCCTAACTTGAAATTCATCAAAGATCATCTTTGTTCTTCTTGTGAGCTTTGTAAAGCTAAACGGAGTAGTTTCAAGACAAAGACTACACCTAGCTCTAAAGGACGGTTAGATCTTCTTCATATAGATTTGTGTGGTCCCATGCGTGTTCAAAGTATCAATGGGAAGAAATACGTTATGGTAATTGTCGATGACTACTCAAGGTACACATGGACTCACTTCTTGAGATCCAAGGATGAAACACCCGATGTTCTCATCAGCTTCCTTAAAGTGATACAACGTGGTGTTCAAGCTCAAGTTAAAGTGGTTCGTACTGACAGAGGTACAGAATTTTTGAATTCAAAACTGAGAAATTATTTTGAAGCCGAAGGAATTGAACATGAAACATCTATTGCTCGAACACCCGAACAAAACGGTGTTGTTGAAAGACGAAACCGTACTTTAGTTGAGGCTGCTCGAACATTATTATCCGCTTCAAAACTTCCACTATCCTTTTGGGCCGAAGCCGTGTCAACCGCATGCTACACACAAAACCGCTCCTTAGTTATCCCAAGACACGAAAAGACACCATATCACATAATTAATGATCGTAAACCTTCACTCAAAAACCTTCATGTTTTTGGATGTACGTGTTACATTATTCGAGATGGTGAAAATCTGGACAAGATGAAAGAGAAAGGTGATGCATGCATTTTAGTGGGATATGCAACTCAATCTAAGGGATACAGAGTATACAACAAGAGAACAAAATTGATAGTCGAGACTATTCATATCAGATTCGATGAATTGCAAGAAATGGCACTTGAACAAAACAGTTTAAGTCCCGATTCACAACGACAAATGACTTCCGTTCACAACCGCACGGAACTCGGAACTCAAGACCACAACAATGAACCGTCAAGTTCAAAGCTGGTTCCTGAACATGTTCCTAGAGCAGATATGACAGTGGACACGACACTTGAAGAGTTGGAAATGTTATATGGACCAATGTATGATGAATATTTCACGGGGGAGAAACAAGTTGCATCGAAGTCTTCCGCTGTCACTCATGATACGATGATGATACCGATCATCATCAACAAATGGATACAACTTCATCTACTTCAACACGGGTTGTTGCAGATTTACCTCCTCAGAATATCACATTAACAATCGATCCTACAACATCCACAACTACTGTCATTGCTCCAGAGAACACACATCAAGCAGACGATGCATTATCTGACAAAGACGTATTTATCAACCCATTCGGTACACTGGTACATGAAACTGGAGAGTTTTCTACTCGCCATATTGATCCGTCAAATATGCATACGTTCTATCAACGACATCCTTCAACACATCATTGGACCCGAGATCATCCTTTGGTTCACGTAATTGGAAACCCTTCACAGCCTGTTCGTACAAGACGACAACTAGCAACCGATGGCGATGTTTGTATGTTCGCACTTGCCGCGAGTACGGCTGAACTGAAAAACATCAAAGAAGCCATGGCTGATCATGCTTGGATTGAATCGATGACGGATGAACTTCACCAATTTGAAAGACTTAAAGTCTGGGAACTTGTTGACAGACCATACGATGTGACTCCTTTAAATCTTTGTTGGATCTGGAAAAACAAGATGGATGAAGAAAACACGATCATCAAAAACAAAGCTAGGCTAGTGGCTAAGGGGTATGGCCAGAAAGAGGGAATTGATTTTGAAGAATCATTTGCACCAGTAGCTCGAATGGAAGCAGTCAGGATTTTTCTTGCTTATGCTGCACATAAGGGATTCACGGTTTATCAAATGGACGTAAAGACAGCATTTCTTAACGGTCCTTTGAAGGAAGACGTCTATGTCACGCAGCCGGAAGGATTCGTCAATCCTCATTATCCTGACAAGGTGTATCGTCTCCACAAGGCACTATATGGACTCAAGCAAGCTCCAAGGGCGTGGTACGACGAGCTCTCGAAATTTCTGGTATCCAAAGGTTTCTCAAAAGGTTCCATTAATATAACTTTGTTCACTTATAAATATGGGGATGACAATTTGCTTGTGCAAATTTATGTTGATGACATTATTTTCGGGTCTACAAACCCAAAACTTTCAAAATGGTTTGAAAAAGTAATGCACAGCAAATTTGAAATGTCAATGATGGGCGAACTAAAATTCTTTCTAGGAATTCAAGTTCACCAATCCCCAGGTGGTATCTTTATAAACCAAGCTAAGTATTGTCAAGAGATAATCAAAAATCATGGTATGACTTCATGTGACCCCGTTGGGACACCATTATCAACCACATCCCTAGAGGCTGACTTGGAGGGATTACCCATAGATCAAACGAGATATCGTTCCATGATCGGGTCCCTCATGTACTTGACAGCAAGCAGACCAGATATTCATCATGCTACATGCTATTGTGCATGATATCAAGCACGACCCACTGAAAAGCACCTCAAGGAGGTTAAACGGATCTTTCGGTACCTTAAGAATACCATTCACATGGGACTCTGGTATCCGAGGGAAACCGGTTTCTTTCTAACGGCCTATTCAGATTCTGATCATGCAGGGTGTCTTGATACACGTAAAAGTACTTCTGGTGGTGCACAATTTCTAGGACAAGATAAGCTTGTGGGATGGTCTTCCAAGAAGCAGGATTGCACGTCACTTTCATCAGCCGAAGCGGAGTATGTGTCTCTATCTGCGTGTTGTGCTCAAGTTCTTTGGATGAGAACACAACTCACGGATTATGGCTTCCACTTTGATAAAGTACCTATGTACTGTGACTCAAAGTCTGCCATAGCCATCTCCTGCAACCCGGTACAGCATTCCCGCACGAAGCACATCGATGTCAGATACCACTTCATAAAGGAACAAGTTGAAAGAGGTATCGTTGAATTATACTTTGTTGGAACGGATTACCAATTAGCCGACTTGTTTACGAAAGCTCTGTCGAAAGATAGGTTTGAGTACCTCGTTAGGTAAATTGGTATGAGATGTTTGACTCCAGCAGACCTGGAGATTCTGGCAAAGGTGCCTGCTTGATTTATCTATCAAACATCAACTTGTAAATATCTTTGAAAAAGCAAAATACAAAAATATAAAACACATAAAAGCAAAACACAAAATTAAAAATCTTTCAAAATCTAAAAATATTCTTCTCGACATGTCTTTCAGTATCGATAATATAGACGTGCCTAGAAATGTCGCTCAATAACGACACGGGTGTGTACATAAAGCTCGAATGAAAGTTGTAAATATTTTTCAAAACATTTCATTTCTTCTTTTAATAAAGGAAATTGTCTATTTTGGACAAATATTTCCAAACAACGGGTAGAGCAATCTATCACGGGTTGAGCTTGTCACAAAACATTCAACGTTTTGAGCTCAACACGATGGATTGTAATCACTTTCAGATTGCAACCCGGAACTATATTCATGGGGGAGTGTACGATTTTGTGCTCTTACCCTTAGCAAAAGAAGTTCAATCTTCTTACACTTGAGTGGATTCGTCAAGACATTCAAAGTCTATGAACTCAAGTTTATGCTTTAGAAAAACCTTTCGACAAAAAGAATTGATTTTTCAAAAAGCGTTGAACACAATTTTTTCAAGAATTTTTCAATGATATTCAAAATCTTTCAAAAATTGTGTGTTCAACAACTCCCATCCTCAAAAAGCGAAATGTGGATCATATCCTCACAATGACAATTCAATTGGATCAATTTTTGAGGGGGAGCATTATAACTTCATGCAAAAGATTAACACATCTTTCTCCCGGAGTTTTCAAGACTATTTTTTCAAAATATATTTTAATCAAATTTGGTATCTCTAATATCAAAAGATTTTATATATTAGAGATAGGGGGAGAAAATGTGATTAAAATGTGATCTTATATATGACTTAAGCACTTTCACTCTTACCTACATGTGCGAAACACTTTCGATTATCGATGCACATGTGAAGGGGGAGCATTTCTGAAACGACAAAACTAGCAAGGTGTTAAATGTTTTTCAAACACTTTGTTAGAATTTAAAGTGGTTTTCATGGTTACGATCAAATACCCACAACATCTTTAATTCATGACGTTATTGGTGTCAAAAGGGTGGTTAGGTTTAAGTCCTATGATCCAACCAGAACCGGAGGGATCTTTCCAGGGACAATCCAATAGATTATTAGAAGTCCTTAGGAAAGATGGAGTAGAATGTGAACATAGCTGAATGTTGACTAAGTACTGATGCTAGCACTAGAACAATCACAACAAGGTGCTAGTAATGATGTCTTGGTAAGCATTGAAGGGGTTGAAGAATGAAAAAGAAATGTAAGGATAAAGGGTGTAAAGAAAGAAGCCCTCCATACAACTTAGGCAGAAACCGGGTCAACTCATCATGAAGACAAACTCATCATGGACCCAGTGATGTGAAGCACAAGCCTTTCCTAGCTACTCAGGCTTCTCCCAAAAGAAGTTTGTTTTATTGTCACGGAGATCAACACGACTTCTATTGACTTTCTCACTCTGAGATAGTTGATATTGAATAGGTGGCATCTGCTCCAGCCTCCCACCACTAAAAGTGCACAAATCGAGTCTAGAGCCAAGAGATCAATCAAATCTCGGTAGGACACACGGATGAAGATCAAAAGAGTCCTACGCTATATCCTTGTGATATTGCTACTTAGTATTCACAATGATGAGTGGAAATCCTTCCAGTGTTAACATCAAACAGCACTGCGGTAGGTCATATGCAAGATTCTTTATGAATTGAACATGTGCAAAACTGAAAAGCAACAGTGGTTTGATTCTGAATTGATTCAAACTCGTTTCAAGTTTCTACGCAATATCTTTATGGTCTTGCCAGAACATTCAGAGTGATATTCATTAATATCCACAGTGACGAATGGAAATCCTTCTAGCGTCAACATCAAACAGCGCTACGGTAGGTGACTTGTGAGATTCTTATGAATCAAACTTGTGTCAACTGGAAAGCAACAATGGTAAGATTCGTTAAGAATCAAACTTGTTCCAGGAATTTGAATTGACGACTTTGATCAAACGGATATCTATCCAATTGATTCACTCTTTATGTTCGCAGTCTTGCTTTGAGACAGTCGAGTAAAGAGAACGGCTAGTACAGCCGCGAAACCCTGTCAAGGAGATTCTTAATTGAATCTACCTGATCACAGGTATGATATTTAATATCATATAACGGTCTTCACCGACCGGAGGTAAAACGCTACCGATTTAGGACGAATGTCAAAGCCATTCAGTCCGTGTCTATGTTTTGTCTCGAGAAGGTGGCGTCACGGTGTACACAACAAAGTCAATGATTCAGAAACCACATACTCATGCCTAAAGACATATTTAACAATTAATAGTGTGAGCATGTGGATGAAGACACAAGATCACAAGATGGCAAAGACAAGTCAAGGATGATTTGAAGATCTCAAGCTTAAAGACAAAGTCAAAAGACAACGACAAAGGCTCAAGGATCACAGCATGAAGGAATAAGGCTACGATTACACGTTCAAGACTCAGTTATGGCGAGATTAGTAATCTCTACAAATTTCCTAAATGACCAAGGTTTATGACCTCTCATTGGGGGAGATTGTTAGCCTTAAAATATTGAGCCAAACAAGAATGCTCGGTCATATGTTTATTATGTATCGTATTTTAGAACGTTGTAATAGGTAGTATATTAGTCGTGTTATACGGGCTTAACTTTAGGCTAAAGTTCATTAATAAGTAACTAAAGCCCAAAAGGAAAGCCCGGCCCAAACCATATAGTCCATAAAGAAGCCCGCATGTGGGTGGACTATATATACTACCCTCCTAGCATGTTAGGAGGGTTGGTGATTCATTTTCTTCTTAATCTAATATTTCACAAGTTCACACACTTCTCTCTCTTTTCTCTCTCTAGTTTCTCTCTCTAAAATTCATCTCATTTCTACCTTTCTTTCTTCATTAATAGTATAGAATCATCACATATTAGGGACAACAACCTGAAACCAAAGCAACGCGTTAGCCTCGTCCGGGTGTGAGAACCCAGATCAAGCTCCGTCGTGAAAGTAAGTAAAGGGTAAAAATCCGAAGAGGAATATGAGAGTAAAATAATATAAGTAAAAAGTGATAAGGGTAAAAGAGTTAACCTAAACCTTGAACCAAAAGGGGGTATTTATACTAGTCAAATCCCTAAAAGGCCGGGAATGGTGATGGGCCTTGGTTGGCCCGATTGGGGACACACTTCCTATTTTATAGGAAGTGTGACTGTGACTTCTTCGTTGACTAGAGCTGATTCCTTCTAGAAGAGTTCATGCGTTCCGGATCGTTTAGCCTGTTCCGGATCGTGTCATGTGTTCTGGACACATACACGAACAAGTCCCCCCAAGTGTTGATTAGGATAATTCGTCTGAAACTGTTTAGCCGAGTCAATACTTAATTTCCCTTTTTCTCTTAATTAGGGTGGGCCGAACTTATTGCAAAATACCATATTTCGGCTTAAGCCCATCAGGGCCCAACCACTTTTACCCTGTCCTCTTGCGATGCTGGACACGTGGCCTTAATATGCTCGGATGATGGACAAGTGTCTTTTTACTGTACCTCTCACGCTTCCCCGTATTTTTACCGTGCCTATAAATACCTCCCGTTTTGTTCATTATTAGTGTGTGTTTTTTACTTTGCTCTCGAATTTTTCTTCTCTCTACCGATCCGGATCTTCTAGGTTTTTCAGGTACCTTCTCTTACTTAACTTTCTTCCTTTCCGGATCTCCTCATAAACGAAATGGCAGATGAAGAGCTTCCCGGTCCTTCCGGTTCTACTCGTTATGCTCCCAAGTTTGACATGCCCAAGTACACTTCCACCCTTGGTGACGAGTATGTTAATTACATGGTCAAGACTTATCACATTCCTTAAAGTTTTAACCCTCAAGCTGCTCCGGAGGGAATGACGATGGACAAGCTTCCGACGCATTACATAGGTCTGTATGAACAGTTCTTCAAGTTGTCCAGGGTGCGAGTCCCCTTTTCCTCCTTCCTCTTAGTCGTTTTGAAGGACTTTGCCTCTCTATTGATCCCACTACGGTCTTGCTTGAAGAAATGGAAGTGGGAATTCTTTGTGATAGATCGCCGAGCCATTCCGGATTTTATGTCTTAGAGACACGTTGATTCGGAATTGAATGACTATATTCCTCAGGATGGGTTTAACGAATCGAACGCTCGACGTCTTGAAGAACATGTCATAGATTTGTCGTACATTCCGGAGAGTGTCTTGTATATGGCCGGGGTGTCATTGACTTGGGAGTGTCCGAAGTTTCTGCCTCGTTTTCTAGATCCGGAAGGGAATGGTATTGACCCCTATTACTGCCACCTCTTTTTTTTATATGTCATCCTTTTGCCTTCATGGTTATAAGTTGGTATCGTTGTTGTACTCTTTTCCCTTTTTGCAGCTATCAGCATGTCGGAGTACCTCCGGTTCCCCATCACTTCTCCTGGTAAGATCTCCAAGGGTGATCGTTTGACTGATGCTAATCGAATCACTCCTCATGTTGCCCATGCTTTAGCTGCCGGAGAGCAGTTGAGTGCCCCTACTGCGGAGCATATTTTAGCGATGAATGAGAGTGAAGCCGTTAAGGCTGCTCGTGAGAAGAAACGGTTGGCTTCTCTTCGTGCTGCTGAGGAGAAAAAGAAGAAGGAGGGGGAAGGTGAGGCGGTTGAAAAGACTAGGGGAAAGAAAAAAGTTTACGAGAGGGGTGGTTCCTCCGGAGCTCCTCCCAAGACAAGCAAAGCAGTTAGTGATCTTCATCGAAGTATGAAACGCATGACCGTTGAGAAGCCTGCAACCTTTGGTGGTCAGGCTAAAAAGAGACGCGTTCAAGTGTCTGAAGGTGCGGCTGACGGGGGGATGAGATCTTTGATGATAGCACCATCTTGAGTCCCCAACCACTCCGGTCCGTGAATGTATCTGCTCATGTTGACGATGTTTCTTCCAGACCTATTGATGATCAAGTGAAGGAAACTCTTGAACCAGAATCTGAGAAGGTCAATGATACTACTTCGAAACTTCATAAGGATAAAAGTCCTCCTCCTGAATTTTCTCTCCTTGGTCACTCTTATTTGGATGGTGGGAGTTCTAAAGGTGTGTTTTTCTGATGATGGTGAGGAATCTGTTAAGCAAAGGGATGGTACAAAGGAAGCTAGTCCGAATCATCTTCGCTCCAATCGTATGTGTTTCCCCTCGTCCTTTACTTGTGTCTTCTTTCTTATTCGAACTTTTAATCTTCCTTGCTTCTCCAAAACAGGTGTGTTCACTATTGTTGAGGAGATGTCTAGCCCTAGTACCAGGTACGTCCCGGATTGGGGTGTAAATGTTGCTAGCCAAGTGGCTACTCCTGCTGAATGTCGAGATTTGATGATGCATATGACTCCTCCTGCTGTGCAACGGGAGTTAAGTTCATACCCCCTTCGCTTGCTATGAGCCGGAGCTGGTATCAGCTTGCTCGATGTACTATGGGGATGGTCGATTCACTTCGCCGTTTGGAATAAGAGTCGAAGGACCAAGGTGATCTTTTGGCATCATGTGAGCAATATAAAGTTCTCCTTCGAGAGACGGAGCTGAAGCTGTCGAAACAGATTCAAGCTAATTCTCACCTTTCATCCCAACTTCAAAATTTCGAAAAGACTTGTGCTTCCAAAGATTCAAAGCTTGCTGCTGTTGTTGGTGAGAAGTGGGATTTGTCCGAAAGGCTTAAAGGTCGTGATGCCCGGATTGCTGATCTTGAGGCGACTTTGCATGTGGTTAATGCTGATAAGGATAGGTATGCCGAGGAATTCAAGGTATTGAAGGCCGAGAAGGAAGAACTTCAAAGCAAGTGCAATACTTCAGAGATGGGAAGGTACAATGCCGTCCGGACGCTACTTCCTGCTGTTGTCTCCAAACTTCTTAACAGCCATGAGCACAAGAAGAATATAACAGATTGTTTCAACAAAGCCATTGAGGCTGGATGGGCCGAGGGTATTAAGGTTTGGAGGCCTGTTGAAGAGCAGTTGGGCATTGTTGCTGCCACTCCGGGTTTTGACTTGTATTGTGAGAAGAAAATGGGACCAATGGTTGATGCCCTTCCGTCTGCTAAATATCCTTATATTCATGAGGCCGCCACCAACTTTTACCTGCCCATTGAGCGTGTGATGGAAATTGAACCTGCTCTGGCTCTTCCAAAGGTTGTGTACCCCTCGGCCGAGATCCCCAATGACGAAGACATAGTGTCCCCTCATGACGATGCCAATGCCTCTGGAAGCAAGGACACCCCTGCGGCCTAACTTGTTTGTGATCCGTAAAAAACAACTGTTCTTAATTTTTACTTTATTTGGATGAATGTAGCACTTGCAGACTATCTTTACTTGTTTTTATGCCTTTTTTGATTCGGATAATTGTAATGATTACATTATGCTTTCGTACGTTTGCCTTAATATTTTGTGAATATATGTCTCTTTAGTAATTCTTGTTTGCTGAAAAAATAATGGCACACGAATAGTTATTACCTTTCGGCTTAGGACTTAAGATAAAACTGGTCAAGATTACGGATAGGCCTTCCTTTTCGGATAGGACTTATTTAAAATAGCCAAATTCTTCCCTTGCCGAAGGGAGAAAGAATTGAGTGCGGATATGCCTTCCTTTTCGGATAGGACTTAATAAAAATAACTAAATTCTTCCCTTGCCGAAGGGAGAAAGAATTGAGTGCAGATATGCCTTCCGTTTCGGATAGGACTTAAAATAAATAACTAAATTCTTCCCTTGTCGAAGGGATAAAGAATTGAGTGTGCGTAGGCCTTCCGTTTCGGATAGGACTTAAAATAAATAACTAAATTCTTCCCTTGCCGAAGGGAGAAATAATTAAGTGTGCGTAGGCCTTCCGTCTCGGATAGGACTTAGAATAAATAACTAAATTCTGCCCTTGCCGAAGGGAGAAAGAATTGAGTGTGCATAGGCCTTCCGTTTTGGATAGGACTTAGAATAAATAACTAAATTTTTCCCTTACCAAAGGGAGAAAGAATTATGCTTCCATTGCTAGTGTGTAATCTAAGTGCAATGCCATATTATTCTTGTTACTCATAATTGCTGCAAAAGTGCTTTCTCCTTTAGTAACGAGAGGAGAAGCTTTTTCATTCAAAATAAAAGACATGACCTTTCCCTTCTGGAGGGAGTGAAGGTTGATACATTTCGAAATAAAATCTAGATAAAGTAATAAACTGGACTCTTCCCTTGCTGAAGGGAGAAAGAGTCGTTACATGAAAGAAATGAAATTACAAATAACACTTCCTAAGGTTCATTGCATGCCACACCCTTGGGAATTCCTTGTCTTTCATGGTAAGGAGCTTGTATGAGCCATTATAGTATGCTTCCTTGACACGGTATGGGCCTTCCCATGTAGGAGCAAGTTTTCCTTCCTTTTGCACCCTGCTTGCTTCATTCTTTCGGAACACAAAATCTCTTGGGCGGAATGTGACTGGGCGAACTCGCTTGTTGTAGTATTGTTCCACCTTCGTCTTGTACTTTGCTTCTCGGATAGCTGCCATCTCTCTTTTTTCTTGTAGTAGGTCCAAGTTTATGCGCAAGGCATCATCATTATCCTTTTCATTGATCATCATTGTCCGATAGGTGGGCATTCCTATCTCAACCGGGATAACTGCTTCCGAACCATACGTGAGGCTAAAAGGAGTATGCTTTGCTTTAGTGACGTCTGGTGGGCCCACAATATGTGCGGTAACTCCTCTACCCACCCATTCCTGCTTCGGCCAAGTCTTGTCTTAATGCCTTCCATGAGGGTCTTATTAGCACTTTCAACTAAACCATTTGCTTGGGGATGGGCTACGGCCGTATTGATCTGCTTAATCTCCAAATCCGAACACCAGCTCTTGAATGGTTCATTGATGAACTGCTTAGCATTGTTTGTGACTATTATCTTTGGAATTCCGAATCGGCAAACAACATTGTCCCAAAAGAACTTGATAACTTCCTTTCCGGATATTTTCACCAAAGGCTTAGCCTCCATCCACTTGGTGAAATAATCAATGGAGACAATTATGTATTTCACATTTCCGGATGAGGCAGGTAATGGACCCAAGATGTCCATTCCCCATTGGTAAAATGGCCATGGTGCCATGATAGATTTCATCAATGTCTTTGGCAATCTTGCTACCGGTGCATGAATTTGGCATGAGTCACATTTCTCTAGTTCCTCCGTTGCATCTGTGTGCATGGTTGGCCACTAATACACAGATCTTAAAGCTTGTGCTACTATCGATCTTGGCTTTAAATGCATGCTACACGAGCCCATGTGTATCTCTCGAAGGACATAATTGGCTTGCAATGGACCCACACACCGAAGCATTGGTTCTAGGTATCCTTTTTTGAACAAGACTCCATCAACCATTTCATATTGGTGTAGCTTCAGCCTTAAACATCGTGCTTCATTCTTATCGGTTGACCAAATTCTTTCCCGAAGGCATTTAACAATGGGAGTCATCCAATTGTCACCCACTTCTTCCACTATGGTGTTTACTTCGTTCCGGTCGGTGGACCTTTCGTTCAAGACCTCTACTAGTACCTCTTTTGTTAAGTGGTCGAATGCCAACGTTGCCAGTTTGCTTAGGACGTCAGCCTTCTGATTCTTACTCCTTGGTATGTTTATGATTGCAAAATGGGAAAACTTTGGTATTAAGGCCTTTGCTTCGGCTAGGTATTTTATCATTCTGTCACAGCTCGCTTCGTATGTTCCATTGATCTGGTTTGCTACCAACTTTGATTCTACTCGAACCTCGATCTTTCCTACTTTCATTTGTATTGCAATTCTCAAACCTGCTAGCAGGCCTTCGTATTCTGCCTCATTGTTGGTGGTTTCAAAATTCAACCGGAGAGCGTAAGTGTATTCGGTTCCGGTTGGGTTGATGAGAACCAATCCGGCTCCTGCACCTTGGGAACTGGATGCTCCGCTTGTAAAGAGGGTCCATATTTCTGTTTCGTCCTTTCCTGGTTTCGGAATGGGCATCTGGAAAAATTCTTCTACTGCCTGACCTATAGGTGCTTCAGTTAGGAAATCTGCCAGGACTTGCCCCTTGATTGCGTTCCTTGGTTTGTATTCTATCTTGTAAGCCCTCAACTCAATTGTGTACTTAGCCAGCTTTCCGGATGCATCTGCCTTGCTTAATATTTGCTTGATTGGTTGGTCTGTGATTACATTTATCTCGTGGCCTTCGAAATATCTTCTAAGTCTCCTTGACGCTTTTAGCAAGGCTAAAGCCAGCTTTTCCATAGGAGAATAGTTATTTTCCGCATCACTGAGTGTTCGACCAATATAATGAATCAGACACTGTCTTCCATTTCTTTCAGTAAGTAGCACTGCACTGATTGATTCTTATGATGCTGCCAAGTATATGTACATGGATTTCTTTGGTCTTGGGGTACTAAGGGTTGGCAAGTTCATGATCAACTTCTTCATTTGCTGGAACGCCTCTTCCGCCTCTACGGTCTATTTATACTCATGCTTGTTCTCCTTTGTGATGTTCTTTAGTGTGTTAAAGAACGGAATTAACCTTTCGGCAGATCGTGAAAAGAATCGATTCAAAGCTGCTAACTTGCCACTTAACAATTGCATTTCCTTCCATGTTTTCGGTGATTGGATGTTGACAATGGCCCTAGTTTTCTTTGGATTGGCTTGTATACCTTCCGGAGTGATGATGTACCCCAGGGATTTGCCTTCTTCTCCCCCAAACGAGCAATTAACCGGATTTAACATCATGTTGATTTGTCTGAGGTTGTCAAAGGTTTCTGCCACGTCTGCTAACATACTCCTTTCATCCTTACTTTTTATCACCATATCATGAATGTATGCCTCCATATTTCGCCCAATCTGACTTTGAAAAGCCGAGTCAACTAGCCTTTGATAGGTTGCTCCGGCATTTTTTAATCCGAAGGGCATCTTGGTGTAGCAAAACGTGCCTTGATCCGTATAAAAGGCTGTTTTCTCTTCATCTTTCGGGGCCATTTGAATTTGATGGTAACCCTTATATGCGTCCAAGAAACACTTAAAGCGAGATTCTACTACGGACTTAATCTTTTCATCAATGTCCGGTGGTGAGTAGTAGTCCTTCGGACATGCTGAATTAAGATTTTTGAAATCCACGCACATCCTCCACGACCCATCACTCTTTTTGACCATGACCAGATTGGAAATGTATGTTGGGTACTTTACTGGTATGACTATTCCTGCCGCCACTAGTTCTTCCACTTCTTTGGTTACGGCGTTGCTCTTTTCGGACCCTATCATTCGTCTCTTCTGACATACCGGGTCTAAGCTCTCATTAACATTCAAATTATGCTGCATGATTCGTCTCGGTACTCCTATCATGTCTGATGGTTCCCATGCGAAGACATCCAAGTTATCTTTTAAAAGGTTCTTTAGTGCTGTTTGGCAAGCTTTAGTTAATCCGCCACCGATGGTGGTAAGCTGTTCCGGATAAGCAGGGTTAATCATGATGCTTTCCGTACCGGATGGTAACTCAGCCGTCACGACCTTATCTTTGGTTGTGGGCGTTGGCGCTTGTCTTTTTGCTATTTTCCTGCATTCCGAGACGATGACTGATCGAGAGACTAGCGAGGCTACTCCTCTTGGAGTGGGAAACTTCATCATGACATGAATGGTTGACGGTATAGCCCGGAGGATCCAGATGCCCGTTCTCCCTAGGATCACATTGTACGGTGACGGGGCGCTAATCACCATGAATTTCGTGTGAGTTCTTCGAACTAAGCCATCTGATCCGAAACTGACTTCTAACTCGATCTTTCCTATCGGCTTGACCACCTCTCCAACGAATCCGACGAGATCAGTTTGCGTGTTTCTCAGCTTTGACTTGATGCTTGTTGGCAGTTTCTCGAAACAGTGTTCGAACATAATCTCCACCGACGCTCCCTCATCAACATATACTCTTCTTACTAAGTAACCTCCCAATTCGGCCTCTATGATGATTGGATCATCAAACATCTCATTTTCTTCCAATGGTGGAAAGGTGATTGGGTCTCTCATCCAGCTTTCGGTTGCTTCTCTAGCCTTCCTTTTCTCCCTTTCCGGTATTGTTCAGACCATGTTTATTATCTTGTCTCGCCTTAGAGCTTCTTCTCTTCGATTATCTCGTCCTCTCTGGCGTACATCCCGGACAAGGTGATTCAGCTTTCCAGATTCTAGGGCTAGCTCAATTTGCTTTCTCAACTGGATGCAGTCGTTGGTGAAGTGTCCCTTGTCCTGGTGATAATCACAATAACGATCCATGTTTCCACCTCTTGCCGGATTGTTCATTGGACGGGGAGGAGGTAGACGAAGCTGTGTTTCGGTTGCTAGGATTTATTTTAGATTCTTTGTCAAGGAATTAATACTTAAAACCGGGGCCATTCGGTTTCGGTCATGATATTTGTTTCGGTTGTAATCATTCCTGTGGTAATTGTCATTTCGAGGTGGTGGGTATGACGCCCTGTTGTCTCTATCCCTGTTTCTGTTGTTGAAGAAATCTCTTCCCTTATATGCATCTCGCCCGTCATTTCTTCTATTGTTGTTCCAGCCATGATATTTTTGGTTGCGATCATCGCTTCTTTGGGTGGGAGGGTTGGGCTTTCGGTATGGCTCCGTTCCTTCCCTTTTTGGCAGTTCAGTGTTGGCGAATGCTTCTTCAGATCGAACAAAGTCATCCAAACTTTCCATCATTTCGCCCATCGATTCAGGAACTTTGTCCGAATACCTTTTTGCCAGCTCCGGACTTTTAACCGAATCCATAAATGCCGAAATCTTCATGACTTCCGGAACTCCATGGATAAGACCTACTTCGACTGTCCATCGTTCTTTAAAATTTGTTAGTGATTCATTTGCTTTTCTTACAATCTTGGTTATCTCATGCGGGCCCTTATGGCATAGCTTTCAGATCGAGTATCTCTTGACGAATGCTTTCCTTAGCTCGGCCCATTCATCAATGTTGTCGGTATCCAAGCTTTCAAGCATCCCCTAGCTCCCCCTTCTAATGTCTGCTGGAACATCCTGCACCAAACCTGCATTGGCCATTCACCAGAATTGGCTGCTCCGGTAAAGCGGTTCAAATGATCCTCCGGATCTCCCGTTCTGTCATATGTCTTGACAGTGGCAGGCATCTTGTACTCGGGTCCGGAGAAGTCAATGATCCTTTGAGTGAGTGGAGACTTGAATGCTTCCTTGAAAGGTTTCTTTAAATCCGCATCGGACACCACCTTGCCTCTTACTATCTTAGTGTTGCTGCTTCCTTCATCTTCCTCGTTGAAACTTAGATGGACGGGTTCCACCGCATTCCGGTTATGCTCCTTGACTAGTAGCCGCAAGGTTGAGATGTGCTGTTCGAGTTGTTCCTTTGTGATGTTCTGATTGTTCGGTGAGGTCAAGTCGATCGGAAGGTTAGGACCTGTCGGGGTGACAGGAGTAGGACCTGCCATTCTAAACAACTGGTAGATATAATATCAAGTCCCACGGATGGCGCCAAATGTTCGTGCAATTTCTTGCGAGGATCCGAATGGTATGACCGGTTCGGATCTGGTGTGATGTATGCTTCGGATAACCTGAAACCAAAGCAACGCGTTAGCCTCGTCCGGGTGTGAGAACCCAGACCAAGCTCCAGCGTGAAAGTAAGTAAAGGGTAAAAATCCGAAGAGGAATATGAGAGTAAAATAATATAAGTAAAAAGTGATAAGGGTAAAAGAGTTAACCTAAACCTTGAACCCAAATGAGGTATTTATACTAGTCAAATCCATAAAAGGCCGGGAATGGTGATGGGCCTTGGTTGACCCGATTGGGGACACACTTCCTATTTTATAGGAAGTGTGTATGTTGACTTCTTCGTTGACTAGAGCTGATTCCTTCTAGAAGATTTCATGCGTTCCAGATCGTTTAGCCTGTTCCGGATCGTGTCATGTGTTCCAGACACAAACACGAACAAGTAAGGCATAAAAAAATTTTGCACGTTCTCAAACAGAGCGAGCCCAACAATTGTCAAATATATTTAGAACATGAAATATATCTTCCAATGGAAAAATATAAGATTTCGACCTTAAAGATTACTTACTGTGAGTATTAAATTTCATCATGCACGCCAAGAGAATAGTTTCACCTTCAAAGGAATATGAAATATGAGGTGATGACGTATAGCAGTCTCATGAATTTCTGAGTCCGGGCTGCACCATCCGCAATGGGCTCAAATCTATTATCCATCAACCCCCACAGAGCGCAAAGACATGCAGACGGGCAGAGGCTAACCTCGGGCCAGTCTGCAAAGACCAAAAGCCCACTCACGACCATGGATTACTCAACAAGGAAATCCTGTGACTCGGCTATATATAAATATACAATAAGGAATATTCTATGGGAAACAACAGAGGGACGTTAATGTGAACGGATAAAGGACAATTACGTAGTATTATATAGGACTGCTAAAATACGAAGCTTGACATAATCAACGACGTTGACCTCACGACAACTATCCTAAGTTCCTAACTACCCTTCGGTCCATAGAGTGTTTCAATTGACAACGAAATCCACCTATATAAGGAGTCCATTAAACACTCTCAACGTTATGACTTCCCCAACAAATTACACTCATACTATTTTTAGAATATTTACTTACTCTCACAATAAAGTTAATGGTTTACTTTTTATGTTAGTATGAAGTCCATCTTACTTTCACTTAGTACAAATATATGCTTCCAACGAGCTTAGGATCCTCCATCCAAACAAGTTTTTGTAATAACCCATAATTCATACCACCATTTTTGTACTAACATGAGGATTACCAAGACTATTAATTGTGAGAAGGTGCATCTCGGACCATAAAATCCTCATGAGTTGACTTGAGTTCATCCGATAACTATACTTTCTATGCTGACCAAAGTCTTTTTATTTGTTAAAACACAGAAGTAGATATATTAAGTATACTATAAGGGTTGGCTAGTCCAGAAATATTAGTATCACGGAAAGTCTATGCACTGGTCCAAAACATCATGGACTGATGATCATTTGGCAAGGACACAATATCAATATATATAGAAAAACATGAAGATATGAATCCGCATATAGAATAAACTCACAGATGAAATATAATCTTAAAAACAAAAGAATAGAAGGTCTGCACTAGTTATAAAACATGAAGAGTAGGCTATCATCCCTACATTATTACGTAGCATCTTCTAAGTTTTGTCTTGAACTCCCGATGTGGCATTGTGACTAACAACAACTCTATTATTAGGTTTAAATATATATGTATGTCAATATGTCTTGACTCGTGACAAAATAAGACCATGTCATGAATCATGATTATGTACATGCATATATTGTAATTTTTTTTAATGTGACCGTTCATGTTATACTTATTAGTTATTACATTTCTTATTTCTTACTTCAGTCAATTCACTAAAACTCTAAAACCAAGTTGTTGATTTCTTTTTTGGAACCATTTGCATGATACACGAACAAACTTACTTTTAAGAATGCCGATACGTATAAACATTAAGTTGTAGATTTCTATTATTTTGAGCTCTTTTAGAAATTCTTAACTTTAGTTTATGAAATGATTAAAGATATTGAAACAATCGAATATGTCGTAAATTATATTATAGTAGTCTTTATTACTTCGGGAATCTCTCGAACCACGGGAGCAGTTTTAAGATTTTTTTAAGCAAGTGAGTGGCCGTCAATTTTTACGTGGCTACGATCTATGCCTCATGCAAAACCAAATAAAGCTAATAAATTAAGGTGATAGCTTAAAAAATGTGTTACTTAAGCAGTGTGGGTTAGTATGGATGCGCTACTACAATATTGTAACAAATGGTGGTCATGATATGAAGAGAAAAATGAATAAATGATAACTTCTTATGTACTTGATTTCGTCATTTTGGACATTATTCATTTTAGACTCAAAAAGACAACTGATTACATAAAACAAATTTAGAATTATACATTAGCAATTATCATTATTATTTGAAAGATAAATTTCTTAGATGTTGATGAGCCCAAGAGTTTTATGAGAGGCTCATGGTTAAGTGGGCTAGAGTTATGTTGATGCTTCTCTTTGCGACTGTTTTTGTTATTTGTTTAAGTGAGATGTTTTTCTTTTATGTTTGAGTGTCAAACGGTGCATGACAAATGGCACTCTCGCAGCCTGGGCTAAGTAAGAGATCCTTGATGTTTTTTTGAACTAGGCTTGTCGTTATTATAATCCAAAGGTTATTCTTAGGTGGTGGTGTGCAGGGACGAAAACAGGACGAAATATGACTGGGTGCACAAATTTTTTTAATCGTAATATAACACATGTAAAAAATGAATTAAAACGAAATGTAAAAACCACGTTCCGATTGATTGGGTGCATTTAAGATGAATTTAAGAAAAATCGATGTTTTCTTCACAAATTAACAATACACAGAAAAATTCCATAGGGGTCACGGGCACCCGCGGGAACCCCCTAGCTCCGTCCCTGATGGTGTGTGATGGCTCTTAGGTATATATGGTTACGCGAAATGAATAGATACGTGAGTATACGTTAGCCTAAGAACTAGCCAACCTTTTTTCTTTTGTTTAGAGTTCTAAGTGAGCCAAGGTAGTCCGCGTGACCTAGATGCATTGTAACCCCTTTCCCTTGATGTACCATCTCACCTAGCCTTTTGTTCGACACTGACATTTTGAAGTTGTCCGTGTGAGACCGTACCACGAAACCTTCTGAGCTATCATGTTAGAATGTGTGTAACTCATAGTTAGTAGTTTATACGGCTGAAAGTATGTGGGTTTAAGGGGTCACGCACTTGAACATCAAGACCATTCTTTATTAAGATATATAATATAATATGAATATATTTATTATGTATACTTAATTTGGCATTTATGAATATTTAACGATGGTTGATTAATAGTTAAAAGATATAACAAAGATTAACTAGAAAAACTTAAGATTTAAGAGTAATTAATGTAATTAGTATATATAGACGAATCTATAAAGTCAAAAATTGAACACCAAGGGTATAAACTATTAGGCGTGTCGTGAGCTTAAGGAGCAAGCAAATGGAGACAACACTAAAAATTTAGAAGATTTTATAATATCACATCTTTACCATATTTAGCACAAACCTTTGTGCTATAAATACAAAGGTTTTTTCTTCATATTAATAAGTTAAAAAAATTACACTCTCTCCTTTTGTCTCTATTGGTGGCCCTTCAACCTAGCAAAGAAATAATAGGAATCTTTGCCTCTTGTTTGTTCAAGTATTCTTGTGCTAAGACCTAGCAATGAAAAGTAGCTGATTGAAGTGTTGTGTGGACATCCTTAGAGAAGATCATAACTTCGATTTTGGGTTTTAGAAGATGATTTGTGTAGATCAATAAGGGGATTTTTCTTGTTTGGTGTTCTAGTGTTCTTCCAACATTGTTACAAGAAAATGTATGTTTTCTTAGATCTTATGTTAATTACATTGTACATATGTGATCCATTTATTTTTCGTTGCGTTTACTTATGGGGCATATATGTTAGATATATTTGGTGTTCTAGTGTTCTTACAACATTGTTGCAAGAAAATGTGTGTTTTTCTAGATCTTATGTTAATTACTTTGTGCATATGAAACTTAGGGGCTGTTTTGGACAAACTAAAACTTAAGGGTTATTAATGAAACTTAAGTGAAACATAAACCTAATCAAATACGATTATCAAAATGAGACGCGATTAATTATATATGGTGTATTAATTCCCGATAGCCGTCGAGGGTATAAAGTTTAATTTAAATGGTGAGTACTTATCACAAGTCATAAAAGTATATATAAGTTACACGTAATGAAAATTTAATTAAGGTATGAGGAACATACAAATAGTTAAGTGATCCGGTTATATATTAGTTATGTTAAACTATGGTAGGCTAAGACTCATTCATTTACTTAGGTAATTGACGTATCATGTGCATTTTTATTTGGACTGTTTGACTATTCTCGAGTACTACGATTCAAGGTGAGTTCATAGCCCCGCGTTTTTTACTGTATTAAATGATCGTACACTTTGGGGGAGAAAACATGCAGTACATATTTAAAAATGGACGCAAATGAAATTTGAGTGCATTAACGATTACATTTTGCCTATTGTATGATAACCCGCAACCCATAGACTGTGAACTGTTAATTACTGTACGAAAGCAAGAATGCTATAAATAGATCTACTGGGACTGACAATCCCCGGCGCTCACTGTGTCTAGGGAGGACAAACAAACGTACACCATGTCAGATATTAAGAGGGCATTCAAGGGTCATTAGTTGATACTTTGTGGACACCTACGGTCTAGCTTCAGTTTCACGTGCATAGGAAATTGTAATTGCATTTGTAGTGTTTTCCTTGTCGCATTACTACATGGAACATCTTGTGGTCCTAAACTATTATTTTACTAAACCTATGAATTCACCAACTTTATGTTGACTTTAACATGCTTTTCTCAGGTAACTAAGCAGGTGACTAGTTGTGCATGGAGTGGACATCATATGATAGCATAATAAATGATATGAGGATTTGTTTCATCAGGATAAATGTGACGAACTAATATCTACCATTTCAAATAACTTTGTAATAAGCTTCCTATGACATTGATTGTAATGAATTACTAAAAGACATTTTTTAAATGAACGTTGCTTTATATGCCATATGCTTTGCGATCCTCGAAGTGACACCCAAGTACATTTCTGTTGCATGTCTAATTTGGGGGTATCACATATTGGTATAAGAGCCAATGGTTATAGAGAACCAGATTAAAACAAACATTTTAAATTACTAGACTATAACCGGATTAAAATTACAAAACTGGGATTTTGGTGTCATGCATAGTGAAAATTTGGCATATAGAGCATGCATAGTTATATGATTTAAATGTGCATTTATGAGTCGTAGTAGTACTAGATACTAATCCTATACATTATTAGGTAAATATTAACTTACGTTAAGGACCTGCAGAATAACGATTACTATATATTAACAAATTTATGGTTTAATAACTGGTACTTATACAAAATTTACTATTTTCAGATTTTTACTATGACCACTACTACTCTTTTCATTTCATATATCCTTATTCCGGAGAGTACTACTTTATCCGCCACTACAAGCCTTGTTCTTCTAGGGGAGTGATGAGACTGCTTTTATACATGGTCTCATCGTCCAAAACGGCCTTAAATTGCATAAAATATCATAAAATATGCCAAATATATGCTCGCGTTTGTTACTTGTGTATTTTTAGGTACGGATATTGAGGAATTGGCAAAAGATCACAAGAATCAATCAAAAACGAACACGGGAAACGAAATCGCACAATGAACCGGGCCCAAGTTTGGAATTTACAAAATGACCCTTGAAGAATTGAAGATTGGCAAAAATGGCCCCTCATCTTTGAAGAACTTGTCACATTTGACCCTCAAAATATCAAATGTACAAGTATAATCCTTTATGTTTGAAGATATTACAAGTTCAGCCCTTGGGAATCAAGATTATACAAAAGAAACCCTTTGGAAAAGTTTTGGAAAGTTTTGTGCCACTTTTGACAAGTTGTCAAAAGTTGACAAGGCATAATTGGGCGCTGACAGCATTTAAAAACAAAGTGAAAGAAAGTGAATACCTTGGGAACTCAAACTGTCAAAACAACAAACCCTCCCACCACTCAGACCATGCCACGTCAACCCATACCCTTACCCAAACCCGTGACCCTACCCGTCCATAACCCAAGTTTAATTATTAAACTGGGTCAACACCCCAGTCAAACCCCACCCCATTCCCTCCTAAAACATTTTTTAAACTTAATTAAACCCCAAAACGAATCAAAACACCCACCTTAATCCCCATAAACCCTAAATCACCCCAGATTCAATCTCACCCAAATCAAAGGGTTTTACCCTAAATCCCTCCAGATCCTTAATTTAACTTCTCCTCACCCAAACCCACTCAACAAAACACCTCCACGTGTCCTGTGGTCCTCACAAATGCACTCCCCTGTCCATCCCTTTCACACTAAACCCTATGTCCCGACATTTTAAACGATTGGATTGCTTTCCTTTGCCTCCAAGGAGTGTTTTAACGTCCAGGATCAAAAATCCACAGCTGGCATCACATGTACACCATTTGACCAAGATTCGTCCAAGAACAAGAAGGGCATTTTTGAGATTTCCATACATTAGGGTTTTAGTTTATCAGTTTTTTATTCAGAACCTAGAATCTTCTTGTAGCCAGTATATAAGGCACCTAAGGTTTCATTTTTCAGTTTGTTCCAGTTTTTAGCAATTCCTTTGTAATTCCTTTTTTATAAAATTAAAGTTTGGTGTTTTTGATATAAATTGTAATTCCTTTTAATTATTTATAAAAAGTTTGTGTGTTTGGATTGCTATAACTGAGTTCCATCTTATTTGTTTAACACTTGTGTGTTTTGAGTATTTTCAAAAATTTTCAAAAGTTTTAAATTTGATTCAAAATTCAGAAAGCAAAAACCTTTGAAGTGAAAGTGGAAAAGGAGTTTTGATTTGTGAGTTTGAATTAGTTTAAAACCTGTTTAGTTTTTAAGGTGATTGGATTTCAAGGTTGGATTTTCAGAAAATCAGAAAAGTACATGTTCTTGTGTTCTTGTTTGATTTTGCAGGTTTGATTGTTTGAGTGTTGCTGTTAAAGGTTCATCATACACCCCAGTATATGGGAGGTGGTTTTGCAACCACAAAGAGCCTTGGATGTAAGGTTCTTAGGTAAAAACTCTCTTCCCTTTTCAAATTTTCAGAAAGTGTTGCTTTTGGTGAATTTGCATGATTAAGTGAGTTTTTATGGATTGATTTGAGTAATTATAGGATATTATGCATGATTAGAGGTAATTTAATCAGTTTGATGGCTTGTTGAAGTGAGTTGATGTGTTAAAAACGTTTTCAGAAATTTAAAAGGGTGTTTGGGAGCAGGTTTTAGCAGGTTTTGATTTTTGATTGTGCTTAAAACTAGTTGTTAGAAAGGATTGTTAGGACTGCATTAGGCTGCTAGCTAGTTAGTCTTTCATTTAGTGCAAGATTGAGTTAAGTTTGTGTGTCAAAAAGAAATTAGCATAGCATAATTTGTTTAGCCACTTAATCTGCTTATTTTGATGAAAATTTGAGCATGATCTTTTAATTCTGTTAAGATATAGGGTGTTTTAAGAGTTGAAATTGATTGCAAGTCATTTTGTGAAGTTGTATGCTTAATTTGGGGTTTTGAATATCACTTGTGTGCAATCTGTTAAGACAAAAAGGTCACCAGACCTACCTCTAAGACCTCAGAAACTTGTAAGTGCTTTTGAGTGCATGTGTTTGTGAATCTTTGTGTGCTAGGTGATTATTACTTGCTTGTGTTGACTCCTTGTGCTCCAAAGAGCACAAGGGTGCCCTTTGTTCCAAGAAATCACCACAAACAAAGCAAAACCAAGTCCTCTTGGTCTTACACTCACAAGTGAGCATTCACTTGTTAATCAGAAACTCACCCAGACCTGGTCACTTTTTTCATTGATTTTAGCTTAATCTTGATCTAAATTGTATTTTGTTTGTGTTTTAGTAAGTAATCAGTTACTGGAATCAAGTTTTTAAAAGCTAAAAAAAAGAAAAAAAATAAACTCCAAAAAGGACGTGGCCAGGACTCGAACCTGCGCCACTCCTCTCACAACACATACAAGTTACCATTGCGCCCTAGGGTCTTTGACTGCTAGGGTTGCATTTCACAAATACTTAAGGAGGTTTTGTTTTGGCTTATCTAAAATAAGCCGTAGCTTATTTGCTCATTTTCAGCTTATTTATTAAGCTTCTTGGCTTCTTTTCATTTTTCCTAGGCTAGTAATAGTTATTAGGACTTTTCTGTTTAAAAGTTTTATTTTTCCTTTAATTTAATTAATTTCTAGGATTATTTCTATTTTTAAATTTAGAAAGTCTATAAAAAATATTAAACAGTAGTTAAAAAATACAAAAAAATAGTTTTTAGGTTTTAATTTGTATTTTTGAGGTTTACATATAATAAAGTTTTCAAAAACTTTAATTTTTAATTTTATTTGATTTTAGGGTTTTTTAGCAACTTTAAAAATTAATATAAAACTAACTAAAAGGTTTCAGAAACTTTTGTTTACATTTTCTTCTTAGTTAGATTATTTAGGATTTTTGAGAATTTTTTAGAATTTATTTGAGAACTTTTAATTTTTTAGAATATTTTATTATTATTTTATTCAATAAAATTCAAAGTTTTATTTTTCTTAACTTTTCATTTTTCCTAGATTCTAGACATTAAAATAGGACCTTTGTCACTTTCCATTTAATTTTTAGGCTTTTCAATTAATTTTTAGAATTAATTTAAGATTTAATAGATTTTAATAATTTTTAGGAGTTTAAAAATAGTTTAATTTGGTTTTAAAATTTTTAAAAATAGTTTTTAGTTTAATTAGGTCATTTTTGAGGTTTTCAAATTATAAAATATTGTTTAGGGCTTTTTAATATTTAAAAGTGATTTTTAGGGCTTTAATTAGCATTAAAAAGTCATTATTAAATTAATTAAAAGGTTTTGGCAAGTTTTGATTTTTTGTAAACTCTTAGGATAATATTGTGGATTTTTAGTAATTTTTAGGTTAAAATTTTAAATTTTGTGCTTTTTACGTTTTACGTCGTAACTTTCTAGTAGTATTTTTGCCTTATTTTTCTATTTTTTCGTCTTCGTCATTTTCTCTTCTTTTCTTCTCATTAATAATCAAAAACATCATTAATCAATTCTTAACACAACGCACTTGCCTCCTTGGGAAACGAACTTGCTTGGTCATTGGTGCTCGGTTTTCCTAAACCGACACTTAATACTTCCACCATTTGTCATCCTTTTCCTAAAGGGTACAAAATCACTACATCAATTTTTGGCGCCGCTGCCGGGGAGGCGTGTTGTGTTTTGATTGAACATTGTTGTTTTTCTATATTAGCCATATAGTATTTGTATTAATAGCACTCTATTAATACGTATTATCGTTTTTCGGTTTTTGTGTGAATATTATTACTATATTGTATACGTAGAACAATAAATACACAAGTACTCCAAATACGTGAGCAATCACAACCTTGATTCGGGATTTCATCACTCGATCATTGTATTCGAATCTCAAACCAAAGGAAAAAGGCAAAAATAGATAAATACTTTCGTGAAGCTTAATCTTGATAATACAAACTATAAGGTGGGTATAAGGCGGTTGTATTTCACAACCTAAAGGAAAAAGGCTCTTAAGTGCTTCGCGCCGCCTCGTTTCCTCCGCTTGCTTGTGCGTATTTGATTTTGAGAGTGAATCGAGGGTTTTGCCGCCCAAAGTATTATTACATATCATATATATTTTCTTGGTTTCATATTGATTAAACCCTCTTGAACGATTTGGTGTTCCACCATCGTTCTAAAGTCATCGAAGGCGTTCACTCCACGTGATCGTTTTCATTCCTTGAGGCCTTTTTAATCAAGAGATTTGATTAGTGAGGAGATTTGTGGACTCATTGTCTACTTAATACATTTCACCAATTTCCAAAAGGTTAATACAATCAAAAACCACAAAAAAATTGAAAAAACACAAAATACCAAAAAGAATCTTCTTTGCTCGCCTTCTCGTTGTACGTGACGTTTATGCAAACTCGCTCTAAAGCTAGACGTGCTCGTAAACGAAGAAACAAATCACTCACTCTTTCTAGTGAGGAGTCTCCTATTGACGAACCCATTGTACGAGAAGAACCTACCATGGCGAATCGAACTATGATGGAGTTACTTCAAGCACCCACCGAGGGTTATGGAGAAGCTATTGTGATTCCCGCAATCCTTGCGGAGAATTTTGAGGTTAAAACGGGTTTGTTGTCGATGATCCAAAACAACAAATTCCGTGGTGATGAGAAGGACAATCCTCACAACCATATCCACCAATTTAATCGTCTTACCGCCACGTGCAAATTTAAGGATGTCTCGAATGACTCGATTAAGATGATGTTATTTCCGTATTCCTTAGCGGGGCCCGCAAAAATTTGGTTAGAGAAAGAGCCACCCAATTCTATATTGACGTGGAAGGATCTCGTTTCAAAGTTCGTGAACCAATTTTTTCCGCCCTCTAAGACTACGCATTTGAAAAATGAGATTTCTAAATTTTCACAAGAATCAAATGAAAGTTTTTCTACGGCTTGGAATAGGTTTAAGGAGATGTTACATGAATGTCCTCATCATGGTTTTTCCGATTTGCACCAAATCGACACGTTTTACAATGGACTTAACGATCATGAAAGAGATTATTTAAATGCCGCCGCGGGTGGTAATTTTTTGTGTAAAACGGTTGAAGAAGCTTTGGTCATAATCGAGAATAGGTCTAAGGTTTATAGCCCTCGTCACACACCTAGTGTTGCCAAAAGGGGCTCATCATCGTCTCAAAGTATCAATGCATTACATGATGAAGCAAATGAAGAAAACCGATTTTTCGATAGATTTGCTAACCTTATGTCCCATTGGAAGGCTCAAGAAGCTTCCAACACCGCTTCGGTTAAAGCGGTTTCTAAGAGTTGTTTGTCGTGTGGGGGAGCTCATGATCTTTCCGAGTGCATTACCGCGGATGGTAACACTTCGAATGCTTTTGTAGCCACGGGAACTTATAACCAAATCGGTCAAGGTTCACGTTCGAATCAAGCTCCACCCAATCAAAATGCTAATAATTATCGCAACAACAACAACCAAGGTGGAAATTACCAAGGAAATCAAAGAAACTATAACAAGGGTAATTACCAAAGTGGAAATGGGCAAATTTCTAATCAAAACCAAAACCGTGATTTTCAAAACAATGCCCAAGGTTTTCAAAACGATCACACCAAAAATCTTCAAGGAGAATTTTTGAATTATGCTAAGGCTAATGATGCTAAATTTGACAATATGCAACGTGAAATGGTTAGCTTAAGATCCGAATTGAAAAACGAGCTTAAAAACGAACTTGCTAATGAACTTAAAACTCATGCAAATAAAATGGAAGGAAATATCACACGACTCCAACAAAATCAACAAAAAATGGAGCAAGGACAACATGAGATTAAGCAAGAGTTGTTAAAAGCGGATGCTAGGCAATCTAAGTTTGAAGACCGTATGGCTAAAATGTTTGAAGCTATCATGTGTAAGCCCTCTTCTTCGGGTGGTCTTCCTAGTGATACCATCGTGAACCCGAAAGGAGAATTGAAGGTTATTGCCACTCGTAGTGGTAAAACTTTCAAAGAACCCATTTCTCGTCCAAGTACTTCTATGGAGAAGGAAAAAGAGAAAGAACCCGAGGTTGTGGTTGAAAAGGAGCACATTACAAGCCCACAAAGTACCGCTCAAACCACACCTACGGTTGTACCAATACCCATAATGGAACCCGAGATTCCAAGGCCGATGCCTATGCCTAATTTTCCCCAACCCACACCACCTTTACCCTACCCATCAAGACGAAACAAGGAAAAGGCACAAGAACGAAATAATTATCAATTTGAACTTTTTATGAAAATGTTTCGTGACTTGCATTTTAATATAAGTTTTGCCGACGCCTTAGTCATGATGCCTCGATTTGCCGCAAACTTCAAAAGTATGTTGAATAACAAAGAGAAATTGCAAAAATCGTCTAGTTGTTCATCGGTTTTTCTAAGCCGCATACCTCAAAAAGTCGGTGATCCTGGAAAGTTTTTAATCCCATGTGCTATCCAAGACATGGAAGAATGCTACGCCTTGGCCGATCTTGGTGCTAGTATTAATTTGATGCCTCTTGAGATTTTTAAATCGCTCAATCTTCCAAATCTCACTCCTTCAAGAATGTCAATCGAAATGGCCGATCATTCTACGATTCTAGCTTGTGGAGTTGCCGAGGACGTCTTCGTGAAAGTTGGGAAATTCTATTATCCCGTGGACTTCATAGTTGTTGATATTCCCATCGATCCTAAAGTTCCGTTAATTTTAGGTCGATCTTTTTTGGATACCCCGAGAGCACTTATCGATGTGCATGCAAGAAAAATCACTCTTCGTTTCAATGAGGAAGAACTCGTCATTAATGCAACCCAAAACTCCACTCTTTCTCATGTTTATTCGATCACATCTTTGTACAATGTCAATCCTATCAAAAACTTCTGTCAAAAGATTTCAAATAGAGTTTTAGTTGTTGATAAAAATGAAGTTCCGTCCCCTCCGCCGATGGAGGTTAAGAGTGTTAAGCCTATGATTCCAATCTCGAGTGATTCTTCGGATGATGAATACGTTGATCCCGATGGGGAGGTTTTCTTTGTTGACAAAAGATTTGAAAACTTGCCACCACCTAAACCAAAACGCTTTCAAAATGTGAGAATTTTTAGTGTGACTAACATTGTTTTAGATACACCAAATATTTTTGACATAATTAAATCGGGTTTTCACAAGGAGAGTGTTAAAGATGAAAAAGGAAAAGATTTTGAATTTAATTTAAAAGATTTTTCTACAATTCTAACTCCGTCATCACCGCGTTTATTGAGTACTACAAGCTCATCTTCCCCTTTTGACGATGCTTTGTGTGGACCAAGTGTGGGGGAAGCCCCTTATGTTCCCTCCCCTTTCTCCACCGAGGACGAGATATTTGATCCTGGAATTGCTTTTATAGGGAAATCTCGGTCTTCCACCGATGCAATAAATGGAAAATCTTTTCATTTGATTGGTGCGAGTATACCTCGAGTAGCTCAATGTTATGACTTACCAATTGTCCCACCCTTCTATTTCTTCTCTCTTATTTTCTTCTATCCCATTGGGATTTGTGTTGGAGTTGTGTTGTCTCGTCTTTCATCCGAAAACGAGGACGCTATCTTTGACCCCGGTATACGTTTATCGGATTTTTAAAGTACTCCACGTACTTTTGGGCCTTGTTTATCATGTAAGCCCCACCAAAAATTGACCATACCATGATTATCCCTAAATGATCACATTTATGGGGATTCGAGTCGAGCTTTTGACTCGGTTATCAAAAACAAGGTGCCTCGTGGGGGAGACCCATGCTTATCCATGTACATATTATTGCTTTCTAATTAGTGTAATGTGAGGGGATTTGTGCCCTTCCAACCTTTGTTCCATGGTTGTTTGTGAATTGTGTCTTTTAGATCATCATCTTCACGATTGGAGCCTCTCGTGTTCGTTTCATGGGAGCACTCGATCGTTTGCTTTGGAGGCCTTTCCCAATATCCACATATGATATATCCTTTTATGTTCTAACCTTAGGTTTATAGCACACTTCATAAACGGCTATTACTTAATGGTTACACCCTTTCCATGCTAGATTAGGCATTCGACTACGTCTCTAGTATGGGGGTGTTTGAACCCCTAGACTCGAAACATTGAGGACAATGTTTAACTTTAGTATGGGGGGGGTGAATAGATACTTGCCTTGCCAAACCTTCACGCTTTCCAAAGTTTATCGTTTTGTTTATCGTTTTCTTGCAAAATAAGGCTAAAAATGGCCAAATTTTAAAATTTTTCTCATGTTTTATAAGTGTTTGAAGACACGAATGTAGATTTTCTGATGGCGAGAATAAGAGTAATTTTTGACTCGACCGTGCGTGTTGAGCACTTAGCTTTGATTCCTTAACTCACATTAGGCTAAGTCTCTTAAATGAGGACGAGAAATGATAGAGTTAATTATAAGTTACTATGCTAAACGTAGAGTACTCGTATTCTTTCAAAAACTCATGTGTTCTCGTTATTTGCTTATTCTCCCTTCGCTTGTAAATATTTTTTGCTTAATAAATATTGATTTAGTGGTTTAGTTAGGATTGTTGGGTTTCTAGTCTTTTCTAGTAGCTTCCGTGTAATTAAATTGGGAAGACATTAAGGTATCGCCAGCGTCACGGTTTTGAAGTATTGGCACCCAAATAATCGAAAGCTTCACCTAATAATAAGATTTCAAGTGCTCACCTAAATCTAGCAAACAATTTGAAGCCCCACAAGGCCTAAAATCTATGCAAAATTGAAAGTGAATCAAGCCTTAATCTTCGAAGCTTTAAAGATCCAAAATTCGCTTTAGCGTGAGGATATACGTCTTTGGCTAATAAAACCACCGATGAGGCGGATAATAAAAGGCAAGGCAAGACCGAAGTCATAATAAAAGCTTCATGGCGAAGTTGAATAAAAGATGGAGGTAAACCAAAGATAATAAGGTCCTTCCGTTAGGGGGCGTATAAAAGTCTTGGTAATAAGTCTCATGTTCAAAACCGTTATAAAACCGTGTTTATCGATTCTTCTTGTCAACTTAATTTTTTAACATCGTTGTCTATTAGGAGGGGTTATTGATTTGATGGTCTTAGTTACACCGTTAGGACTCTATTTTTAGACCTAAATCTCTATTATCGCATAAGTCAACAATGTATCCTCGTGATCATTAAGACAAAATAAAATATAAGAGATACAACTTAGGAATAATGGGAGAATAAGTACGTGATTAGGGCATATGAGTAGTGTTAGCATTACTAACTTATAATGACAATGATCTCGTTGCACGCTTGGCATGGAATTAAGGTGAAAATCGAGGACGACGAAATTATTTCTAACGAAGCATTCACGTGTTCTTATTCTATGAACCTAAACGTCCCATTTTGCGATGAAAATCATACATTATGTCTATAACACAAGTGGTAGTAATAGTGTAGTGTAGATAGTTTATCATTTCAATAAAAGTGAATAAAATTGAATTTTGGAGATGCTTTGATACTTTATTCTAGCATTGCGTGAGGGCACGGCAATGGTTTAGTATGGGGGAGTGATGAGACTGCTTTTATACATGGTCTCATCGTCCAAAACGGCCTTAAATTGCATAAAATATCATAAAATATGCCAAATATATGCTCGTGTTTGTTACTTGTGTATTTTTAGGTACGGATATTGAGGAATTGGCAAAAGATCACAAGAATCAATCAAAAACGAACACGGGAAACGAAGTCGCACAATGAACCGGGCCCAAGTTTGGAATTTACAAAATGACCCTTGAAGAATTGAAGATTGGCAAAAATGGCCCCTCATCTTTGAAGAACTTGTCACATTTGACCCTCAAAATATCAAATGTACAAGTATAATCCTTTATGTTTGAAGATATTACAAGTTCAGCCCTTGGGAATCAAGATTATACAAAAGAAACCCTTTGGAAAAGTTTTGGAAAGTTTTGTGCAACTTTTGACAAGTTGTCAAAAGTTGACAAGGCATAATTGGGCGCTGACAGCATTTAAAAACAAAGTGAAAGAAAGTGAATACCTTGGGGACTCAAACTGTCAAAACAACAAACCCTCCCACCACTCAGACCATGCCACGTCAACCCATACCCTTACCCAAACCCGTGACCCTACCCGTCCATAACCCAAGTTTAATTATTAAACTGGGTCAACACCCCAGTCAAACCCCACCCCATTCCCTCCTAAAACATTTTTTAAACTTAATTAAACCCCAAAACGAATCAAAACACCCACCTTAATCCCCATAAACCCTAAATCACCCCAGATTCAATCTCACCCAAATCAAAGGGTTTTACCCTAAATCCCTCCAGATCCTTAATTTAACTTCTCCTCACCCAAACCCACTCAACAAAACACCTCCACGTGTCCTGTGTTCCTCACAAATGCACTCCCCTGTCCATCCCTTTCACACTAAACCCTATGTCCCGACATTTTAAACGATTGGATTGCTTTCCTTTGCCTCCAAGGAGTGTTTTAACGTCCAGGATCAAAAATCCACAGCTGGCATCACATGTACACCATTTGACCAAGATTCGTCCAAGAACAAGAAGGGCATTTTTGAGATTTCCATACATTAGGGTTTTAGTTTATCAGTTTTTTATTCAGAACCTAGAATCTTCTTGTAGCCAGTATATAAGGCACCTAAGGTTTCATTTTTCAGTTTGTTCCAGTTTTTAGCAATTCCTTTGTAATTCCTTTTTTATAAAATTAAAGTTTGGTGTTTTTGATATAAATTGTAATTCCTTTTAATTATTTATAAAAAGTTTGTGTGTTTGGATTGCTATAACTGAGTTCCATCTTATTTGTTTAACACTTGTGTGTTTTGAGTATTTTCAAAAATTTTCAAAAGTTTTAAATTTGATTCAAAATTCAGAAAGCAAAAACCTTTGAAGTGAAAGTGGAAAAGGAGTTTTGATTTGTGAGTTTGAATTAGTTTAAAACCTGTTTAGTTTTTAAGGTGATTGGATTTCAAGGTTGGATTTTCAGAAAATCAGAAAAGTACATGTTCTTGTGTTCTTGTTTGATTTTGCAGGTTTGATTGTTTGAGTGTTGCTGTTAAAGGTTCAGCATACACCCTAGTATATGGGAGGTGGTTTTGCAACCACAAAGAGCCTTGGATGTAAGGTTCTTAGGTAAAAACTCTCTTCCCTTTTCAAATTTTCAGAAAGTGTTGCTTTTGGTGAATTTGCATGATTAAGTGAGTTTTTATGGATTGATTTGAGTAATTATAGGATATTATGCATGATTAGAGGTAATTTAATCAGTTTGATGGCTTGTTGAAGTGAGTTGATGTGTTAAAAACGTTTTCAGAAATTTAAAAGGGTGTTTGGAAACAGGTTTTAGCAGGTTTTGATTTTTGATTGTGCTTAAAACTAGTTGTTAGAAAGGATTGTTAGGACTGCATTAGGCTGCTAGCTAGTTAGTCTTTCATTTAGTGCAAGATTGAGTTAAGTTTGTGTGTCAAAAAGAAATTAGCATAGCATAATTTGTTTAGCCACTTAATCTGCTTATTTTGATGAAAATTTGAGCATGATCTTTTAATTCTGTTAAGATATAGGGTGTTTTAAGAGTTGAAATTGATTGCAAGTCATTTTGTGAAGTTGTATGCTTAATTTGGGGTTTTGAATATCACTTGTGTGCAATCTGTTAAGACAAAAAGGTCACCAGACCTACCTCTAAGACCTCAGAAACTTGTAAGTGCTTTTGAGTGCATGTGTTTGTGAATCTTTGTGTGCTAGGTGATTATTACTTGCTTGTGTTGACTCCTTGTGCTCCAAAGAGCACAAGGGTGCCCTTTGTTCCAAGAAATCACCACAAACAAAGCAAAACCAAGTCCTCTTGGTCTTACACTCACAAGTGAGCATTCACTTGTTAATCAGAAACTCACCCAGACCTGGTCACTTTTTTCATTGATTTTAGCTTAATCTTGATCTAAATTGTATTTTGTTTGTGTTTTAGTAAGTAATCAGTTACTGGAATCAAGTTTTTAAAAGCTAAAAAAAAGAAAAAAAATAAACTCCAAAAAGGACGTGGCCAGGACTCGAACCTGCGCCACTCCTCTCACAACACATACAAGTTACCATTGCACCCTAGGGTCTTTGACTGCTAGGGTTGCATTTGACAAATACTTAAGGAGGTTTTGTTTTGGCTTATCTAAAATAAGCCGTAGCTTATTTGCTCATTTTCAGCTTATTTATTAAGCTTCTTGGCTTCTTTTCATTTTTCCTAGGCTAGTAATAGTTATTAGGACTTTTCTGTTTAAAAGTTTTATTTTTCCTTTAATTTAATTAATTTCTAGGATTATTTCTATTTTTAAATTTAGAAAGTCTATAAAAAATATTAAACAGTAGTTAAAAAATACAAAAAAATAGTTTTTAGGTTTTAATTAGTATTTTTGAGGTTTACATATAATAAAGTTTTCAAAAACTTTAATTTTTAATTTTATTTGATTTTAGGGTTTTTTAGCAACTTTAAAAATTAATATAAAATTAACTAAAAGGTTTCAGAAACTTTTGTTTACATTTTCTTCTTAGTTAGATTATTTAGGATTTTTGAGAATTTTTTAGAATTTATTTGAGAACTTTTAATTTTTTAGAATATTTTATTATTATTTTATTCAATAAAATTCAAAGTTTTATTTTTCTTAATTTTTCATTTTTCCTAGATTCTAGACATTAAAATAGGACCTTTGTCACTTTCCATTTAATTTTTAGGCTTTTCAATTAATTTTTAGAATTAATTTAAGATTTAATAGATTTTAATAATTTTTAGGAGTTTAAAAATAGTTTAATTTGGGTTTAAAATTTTTAAAAATAGTTTTTAGTTTAATTAGGTCATTTTTGAGGTTTTCAAATTATAAAATCTTGTTTAGGGCTTTTTAATATTTAAAAGTGATTTTTAGGGCTTTAATTAGCATTAAAAAGTCATTATTAAATTAATTAAAAGGTTTTGGCAAGTTTTGATTTTTTGTAAACTCTTAGGATAATATTGTGGATTTTTAGTAATTTTTAGGAATTTTTAGGTTAAAATTTTAAATTTTGTGCTTTTTACGTTTTACGTCGTAACTTTCTAGTAGTATTTTTGCCTTATTTTTCTATTTTTTCGTCTTCGTCATTTTCTCTTCTTTTCTTCTCATTAATAATCAAAAACATCATTAATCAATTCTTAACACAACGCACTTGCCTCCTTGGGAAACGAACTTGCTTGGTCATTGGTGCTCGGTTTTCCTAAACCGACACTTAATACTTCCACCATTTGTCATCCTTTTCCTAAAGGGTACAAAATCACTACATTAGGGAGAAACAACAGCCTACTACGAGAGCATCACCGATGACGGTTTTATCAGGTCTACGCTCAGACCCTAAGTCTAGGGAGGACCTGGAGGGAGGACTTGCTACCCCTACTGACTCTACGGCTGCCACGCAGTCGACATGAACCATTTCCCCAACACTGGAAAGGGATCAGGGGCATTCTCTATCGCCAGAGTCTTCTTTACCACCACCAGCGTTACCCATGCCACGATTGAGTTCTTTGCTAGGGAACAGTGCAGATTTTGTTGTATAGTGTGATACTTCACACTAGGGTTTAGGTGTCGTATTAATGCAAAAAGACAAAGTAATCGCCTATGCTTCCCGACAGTTGAAGAAGCATGAGAAGAATTACACCACACACAACCTGGAACTTGGATCGGTAGTGTTTGCTATAAAAATTTGGAGGCACTATCTTAACAGGACAAAGTGTACGGTGTTCACTGGCCATAAAAGTTTCCAACACATACTCGATCAGAAGGAACTAAACATGAGACAACGTCGTTGGTTAGAGTTGCTAAGTGAATATGATTGTGAGATCAAATACCATCCCGGTAAAGCAAACGTAGTAGCAGATGCATTGAGCCGAAAGGAACGAAAGACTCTACTAAGAGTCCGAGCTTTAGTCATGACGATTAGTTGGAACCTACCAAAAAAATCTTGGAGGCTCAAATTGAAGCTCAAAAGCCGGAAAACCTAGTGAATGACGACGTTGGAGGGGATGATCAGGAAAAATATTGAGAAAGAAAAGCTAGAACCAAGATCTGACGAAACACTATGTTTACACGGGAGGAGTTGGTTACCTCTTTATGACGAATTGAGGAACGTGATCATGCATGAGTCTCATAAGTCCAAATATTCGATTCACCCAGGATCCGATAAAATGTACCTGGACATGAAGAGGCCGAACATGAAAGATGACGTAGCCACCTACGTTAAGAAGTGTTTGACTTGCTCAAGAGTCAAGGCAGAGCATCAAAGGTCATCAGGCTAATTGGTGCAACCAGAGATACAAATGGAAGTGGGATAATATCACCATGGATTTCATCACCAAACTTCCAAAATCGTCAGAAGGTATGACACCATTTGGGTAATCGTTGACCGACTCACCAAGTCTGCTCAATTCTACCAATGAGATAAATTGACCCACTGGATAGATTAGCAAGTTTATACATCAAAGAATTTGTTACAGGACATGGAATACCGGTCTCAATCATTTGTGATCGAGACGGTCGTTTCACATCAAATTTCTAGAGAGCATTTCAACGAGCATTGGGTATGAACCTAGACATGAGTACTGCTTATCATCCACAGACCGACGGACAAAGCGAAAGAAAAATCCAGACATTGGAAGATATGCTCTGAGCATACTGAATCGACTTTGGAAAAGGGTGGGTAAAACATTTACCATTGGTGGAATTCTTGTACAACAACAGCTATTAGGCTAGCATTACGGCTGCACCATATGAGGTATTTTATGGTCGAAAATGTCGATCACCTCTGTGTTGGGTAGAAGTAGAGGAATCTCAAATTACTAGACCAAAGTTGATTCAAGAAACCACGGTGAAGATCCCCCATATCAAGCAGAGGATGCAGGCATCACGTGACCGACAAAAGAGTTACGTAGATTTAAAGCGTAAACCTATGGAGTTCGAGTCAGGTGACCATGTGATGCTCAAAGTATCACCTTGGAAAGGAGTTGTACGCTTTGGTAAACACGGGAAGTTACGTTATGTAGGACCTTTCAAGGTGTTAGAAATGGTTGACGAGGTAGCATATCATTTAGCAAAATGGCTTGAAACTATGAATGCGAAAATGCAATCCATGATAGATAACCAAGTTTGGACCTTGGTTGACCTTCCATCTGCTGGAAGAACCGTTGGTTGTAGATGGCTTTATAAGATAAATACCAACATGGATGGCAAGATACGCACCTATAAAGCTCGTCTTGTGGCAAAAGGCTATACTTAGACCTACAAGTTATACTATGAGGAAACCTTTTCACCAGTAGTAGACATAAGAGCTATTAGGATTCTCTTGACCATAGTGGCGTTCTATGACTATGAGATTTGGCGGATGGATGTCAAAATAGCCTATTTTAATGGTCACCTTAGCGAGGACGTGTATATGATGCAACCAGAAGGGTTTGTAGATCCAAAGTATCTTAGTAAAGTTTGTAAGTTGTATAGATCCATTTATGGAATAAAGCAAGATTCTAGAACTTGGAATAAGAGGTTTAATGAACAAATCAAAAAGCTTGATTTTGTTCAAAATATTGATGAGCCATGTGTATATGTCAAAGCTAGTAGGAATAATGTAGCATTCCTCGTCTTGTATGTCGATGAAATATTACTCGTGGGAAATAGCATTCCTATGCTGTAATCAGTAAAATCTTGGCTAGGTAAACGTTTTTATATGAAGGACTTGGGTAAAGCTGCATATATTCTTGGAATTAAGATCACAAAAGATAGATCTAAGCGGTTGTTGTCTTTAAGTCAAAATGCTTATTTTGATAAAATCCTAAAGAAGTATAAGATGGGTAAATCCAAGAAAAGAATTATTCCAATGCAAGAAACAACGAACTTAAGTAAGAAACAAGGTATGATCACACTTAAGTAGGTGAAAAGCATGCAAAAAGTTCTTTATGCTTCAGCAATAGGATCTTATATGTATGCGGTTAGATGCACTAGACCTTATGTTGCTTTTGCACAAAATTTGTTAGTCGATTCCAACAGAATCCTGGTGAGAAGTACTGAACTACAATTAAGGCCATTCTTAAGTATCTTAGAAATACTAAAGATATACTACTTGTTTTTTAGGATAAACCGAAAACTGAGCTTAGAATAAAATCTTACGTCGATGTTAGTTTTCTGATCGACAAACACGATATTAACTCCTAATCTGGGTATGTGTTTGTTCTTAATCGTGGAGCTGTGGACTGGAAGAGTATTAAGCAGAGCATTACTGCAATGTCTTCTACTAAATCTGAATATGTTGCGGCTACTAATGCTGCAATGGAAGTTGTATGGATTAGGAAGTTTTTTTATGGACTTGCCGGATTCATGCCATCGAACAATGAACCTATGGAAATGTTATGCGACAATTATGCTACAATTTCCATCGCTGATGATCCGAGATTCATCTGGTATGCTAGACATCATCAAAGAAGATTTCACTATATTCGAGAAGTTTTCAAAGATGGTGAAACTTTCATTAACAAAGTTCACACAGATGACAACATCGCATATCCTTCACAAAATCAATGCCTCTGAATAAGCATTTTGAGCATGCTGTCTATTAGTCTTGTTCCTTCTGCTAGTCTCATGTAAATCTATGATAAGTTATTTTTATGTTATTAGTATTTAGATAAAGGATGTTTAATCAATTGTTATCAATAAATGAATTAATTTTTCATGGAAATATTATTCGTTTCTTAATAATTATCTCATATATTTTTATGTTTATTTCATGAATGTAATATACCTTAATGTTGAAAAGGGAGTAAACATTAGGGAGTCTGAGGATCATGCTCTCGAAAACGTCACAGGCGACTTAAATCAAAGGACCCTTAGATCTCAGGTCCAAGATCAAAGTAAATTCATTTATTTAGTCTCATTGATTGAATCAAAGAATGTTAAAGAAGCTTTGATGGACGAGAGTTGGGTCATCGCCATGCAAGAAGAATTTAATCAATTCATTGCTAATGACGTTTGGGAACTTGTTCCTCCACCTAGAAGTACTACCATCATAGGAACCAAGTGGGTATATAGGAATAAGTTAGATGAGAACGGTGTTGTGTCTCGTAACAAGGCTAGACTTGTAGCTCAAGGCTATAATCAACAAGAAGGGATTGATTACGATGAGACATATGCACCGGTAGCAAGGTTAGAGTCCATTAGGATCCTTTTAGCTGATGCTTGTGCATTAGATTTTAAGCTTCAACAAATGGATGTAAAGACTGTGTTTCTTAACGGTTTGATCAATGAGGAGGTATATGTGGCTCAACCTCCCGGCTTCATTGATTTTAAGATACCAGATCATGTTTACAAGCTTAAGAAAGCTCTTTATGGCCTTAAACAAGCACCCAAAGCTTGGTATTATAGACTTAAAGTGTTTCTTGTAAAACATGAGTATACCATGAGGTTGGTAGACAATACACTCTTTACAAAGAAGAAAGGTTCTCACCTCATAATCGTACAAATATATGTTGATGACATTATATTTGGTTTAACTTGTCAAAGCTTGTGTGATGAGTTTGCCAAAATCATGCATGACGAGTTTGAAATGAGCATGATGGGAGAAATTAACTTCTTTTTAAGACTCCAAATTAGACAAATGTAAGATGGCATTTTCTTTAATCAATCTAAGTACGTTAAAGAAATGCTAAAGAATTTTTGGATTAGAGGACTCTATACCAATGAAGACTCCTATGGCCTCGAATATTAAACTCACGTAGATGATGATTGTGAGTCGGTAGACAACACCAAATATAGATGTATGATTGGTAGTTTGTTCTACCTAACGGCAAGTCGACCGGATATCATGTTTAGTGTTTGCCTTTGTGCTCGCTTCCAAGAGGCTCCTAAAACCTCTCACCTTGAAGCGGTTAAGCGTATCTTCCGATACATTAAGGGGCACTATAAATTTAGGATTATGGTATGCTAAAGGGACCGACGTAGAAACCATAGTATACACGGACTCGGATCATGCGGGAGACTATGTGGACCGAAAAAGCACTAGTGGAGTTTGTACCTTCATGGGTTGTTGTTTAACTTCTTGGTTCTCCAAGAAACAAACCGCTCTTGCTATATCCACCACGGAAGCTGAGTATGTGAGTGTCGGTAAAGCTTGTTAACAAGCTCTATGGATAAAGCAAGTCCTTGTCGATTACATGATTTTAGTTAATGATGTTCCCATCATGTGTGACAATAAGGGTGCAATAGACCTTAGCAAGAATCCCGTGCAACAATCATGAACTAAGCACATAGAGATTCGCCGCCATTTCATTAGGGATAATGTTCAAAAGGGGAACATTTCGATTGAGAAGGTTCCCTCGGTAGAAAACTTAGCCAACATCTTTACTAAGCCACTTAAGAAGGAACCTTTTAGTTACTTTCCTCTAGGTCTAGGTTTAATGGAACATATTCCTTAATTGCGCATTTTATTACTCTAGTCTTTTTCTCTTTTGAGTCTTTTCATTCTTTGAGTCATTGAGTTTCTTAAACTCTTTTTGAAAAATTCCTCTTCTCCATTTCAAAATCCTCAAAGTTCTTTCAAAAATGGTCGAGAAATATTTTTGCATTGTTAATTCAATCAAAAATGTTTTTCATAGCTTTCTTGCTATTGATAACGAGCATTCATTATTCATATGTATGAGTCTCTCAAATATAGCAAGAACAGAAATGAACTATGGAGGATCATTGTGTCATGACTATATGTCTAGATTAACACACCTCCAACATTGATTTTATTTTAAATCCATGTATTTTGGTCAAAATCTTGTTTGATGAGTTCTTGTGTGTTTTCTATGTCTATTATTGATTTTTAGCATGTCTCTATGATTAGTTATACTAGAAAATTAGGCTTCACTAAATTGGAAAATTCTCTTCATCCACCAAAACCAAGCTTCTGTGAGCGGTTCTCTAAATAACCCGCGGATCCATATATATATATATGGAACCACGTGTGGAGATAAGGAACCGCGGGCAGAGCTTCAAGTTTCGAGTTTTCTATAACTCCAAATTTGCTCCAACACTTTTTAGAATCTTTGTTTCAAACCTTTGACCATCCCAAAAGTATCTTGTGCTTTCTCTATTTAACCCTAAGCATTTTGCATCCTTTCTCAAATCAAAATGTCTTGTTCACCAAATGAAAGCCTTGATTCTCCTCCATTTTCCCAAGTTTCTTTCAATCCAAATTCACCCAAGAACACTCAAAATCATATTTCTTCTTCTTCTAAGAATATGTATTGTGGAACTTCTTCTCTTCCACCACTAGCCTTTTGTTTGCTTCCTCCCTCACATGATAATGTCATGCATCATGGGACATATTGTTATTGTTATCAATATCAACATCTTTATATGGCTCACATCTATGAGGAATTGAACTACGTCAAGAGTCTTCTAGTCAAACCTCCTCTTCACTATGACTATGAGATTACTATCAAGCCACCACCAACTCCTTCCGCCACTACTTTGTCTTTCATTTAAACATAAGGATTGCTTATCTCCAAGACATCTATTTCAAGCAAATCTTAGAGTTCTAGTTTAACTAGGATTAGATTTATGCTTTTCTTTTGGCTTGTTTTCTTTTATACATCTTTGTATGATTTATTTCCTTGTATCTTTATTCATGTTTCCTTATAACATGACTTATCTTGGATCTTGGTTATCTTCTCTTTTCTTATCTTATTTTTCTTTTTGTGTGACCTTTGCTATATCTTGTTGGGTATTTCTTTTCTTCTACTAACCCTTCCATGTAGCTTGTCACCATAGCTCGATTCCTTGGTGCCCCAAGAAAGGGGAGTAAGCACCAAGGGGGAGCATTTCCAAAGTCCGTTTCTTTTCTTCTACAAAGACTTTTACATCCTTTTTGCTTCGACAAAGGGGGAGAAATGAAATAAACTCGTCTTCGAAAATATTGTTTTTCATGTGATTGAGTTTATGTATTGTCGAAATCAAAAAGGGGAAGATTGTTAATGCAATGATGCCTAAAAACGTTACTTGTATTTTTCGATCTCGCTATATAAAAACAAGCAGTTACGAAAACAACGAAAAACTAATTCTCGAGTTTAAGTATTTTTCGTTTCAACAAATATCACTTAAGGTATGAACAAACAAGTTTTCATCTTAATTAAGTAATCAAGGATTTAAGTTTTCTTAAAACTCACCTTTTATTAAATGTGACAAAGTTTTCTATTAAACTTTATTTTTAAGAAAATGTTTTATTAAATTAAATATTTGAAAATTTGAAATGGCATATTCCATATGGTTTAGGAATATCCCTTGTGAACAAATATTCCACCAGATGTGACTACCCCACTAAAAGACAAAGGGCACGGAATCTACCTCCACGGTTCCTTAAATGCCTATGCAAATCCTTATCGATAAGGAACCGAAGGCATCAATAAGGAACCACACCCAGAAAGAGCCGTTGGGCTTTTGTCTTATAAATAGTGGACAATTCTCAGATTTTCTCTTCACCTCTTTTGCACACAAATTTCCAGATTCAATCATACTTCTTAAATCATTCTAATCCTTGGTTATTTGGTTGATTACTACTTGTTTAGAAGTGAATCTTTCTCCTCCCATCTATTCCTCTCCAAGTGAAAAGAGAAGAACACTTTCATTCTTGAAGTGAGGAGTCTACCTTAAGATCTATTAAAGATCAAGTTTTATTTATTCATTTTAGTTCTGTTGTGAAGATCCAAGTAGTTGTATTATTTGGAAGTTGTGTTGTGAAGATCCAAATAGTTGTGTCTATTTGGAAGTTGTGTATGTAGTTTGGTTAATACTTAGTTGATAGTTGGGAATATACACTTGTTTAGGAAAACAAGGTAATTAGGGTAAGTATTAACAAGTGATATAGGAAAACCACAAGTAAATGACCCAAAGTGGTGATCATTCTCAAGGAGGCTAGTGTGTTGTGTAAAGAATTGATTAAGTGTTTGAGATTATATTGATGAGAGAAGAAAAATAGAAAAGAGAATAGAAAAGAATGACGGTTACGATTATGCATTATACTAAGACGAAATCGTACACGTAAAACCGTAAAAAGTGACTAATTTTAAAAATTACCCTAAAAATTCCTAGAAAATTGCAATAAACCCTAAAAAATATAATTAGAGTTTACAAAAAATCAAAATTCACTCGAACCTTTTATTTAATTAAGTAATAACTTTTTGATGCTAATTAAAGTCCAAAAAATTAAATTAATTAATAAAAAGCCTAAAATGAGATATTTCACTTTATAAACCTCTAAAATGACTTAACTAGGTTTAAAACTATTTTTGAAAAATTTAAAATTAATAAAAACTATTTAAAAATGATTTAAAACTCTAAAAACTTAAAATAATTATAAAAATTAATCAAATGACTCTAAAATTAATCTAAAAATTTTAAAATTCCTAACTTAATGTAATTGAACTAGGAAAAATGAAAAACTTGCAAAAATCTAAAATTTAATGTTTAATAATAAATTAATAATAAAATAATATTAAAAATCCAAAATTTATAAAAATTCTAAAACGTTGCAAACTAGTTTATTTTAACATAATAAACACAGAAATGAACTTGAAATTACCAAAATCCCCTAATGGGCCTTAAAATGGGCCAAAAACCCAAACAGTCCACTCAATGGGCTTAATTTAGGCCCAATAAGCAAAAGTGATCCAATTAAGCCCAAAACTTCCTATCTGACTTAAAGTTTGATTTTAAGAACAAAACTCTGAAGGCCTAAAAGCTGAAAATGTGCTTATCACAGCTTAATAAGTCAACAGCTTATTCTTAATGGGCTTTTTGGCCCATTAAACCATAAGCTAATGCCATAAGCTAATGCAATAAGCTCTAATTTGACACACAAGATTCTTTTGAGTTACCAAAGAGATCTGTGAAAAGAAATTTTGAAAAAGCCCAAGAAATAAGCCTGAAATAAGCAAAAGCTCTTTACACAAAACGACAAAATAGTCGTTTTTGAGTTCTAGGCTACCTCAACTGCTGATTCAAGTTGCAAAAGGTTTTAAATGACTTAATTAAGAAAAATAATTAAAAAGTTTTCCAATAAGCACACTGAATAAGCTAGAATAAGCAAATAAGCACTTATGTAAAAGTAAAACTGTTTGGTTTTCTAGTAAAACTTAAAAGTCAAACCCTAATATGCTCCAGATTAGTTCAATGGGTCAAATAATGAAGATTGATCACAAAAAATAAGTATTTGCAAGTCCAAATAAGCTAGAATAGCTTATGAATAAGCTGATGACCAAATAACACTAGCAGTGGCTAGTTTCAAGGGAAAGGAGTTCCCACTGATTGACTATTTTGAATTTTTGTCTTATGTGACTTTTTGTTGGATTCAAGTTATGCAAAGGCACCCAAGTAATCAGTGGATCACAAGGAGTCAATAACAATAATAAAATCACAAATTCACCAAGCCAAATAGTACAACTAATTCAAAAGATCACCAGATATGCATCAGACATGAACAATAGCAGTTATGAACTTAATAAGCAGTTTTAGCAAGAATAAGCCAACCAAATTGAACCAAATGCACACAACAGCTTATATTAATTGAAATGAACATAAATAAACTGGTTTCATGCAATGATTCAAGGTTTAGATCAAGATTCAAGCTCAAATAAGTTACTGATGAACAAAGAACAAGCAGATTTGGTACTTTGCTGTTATACTTGACCACAAATCCAATTTCAAACCCTCAAATCTTTTTAACAGGTTATATAAACTTTGTTTAATCATTTGTTATCCCTAAGCATGCATACAATCTATGTGTTTCAAAAATCTTAGGTCAAAACAAGCAGATTACAACTTTTTATAGCACAATTAAGAATTTGATGTTCAAAAGCCAAAGACTTTCATATATCAGCACAATACCAAGTATTTATCAGATACAAGCACAAATAAACAACAAACAATAACTCAGATCCAAATTGCAAGCTCAAACAGGTTAACCCAAACACCCCTTTCACTTTTTAAATCCAATTTTAAACAAGTAAATGTGTGATTTAGTGTTACCGAAGCCCAATCTAACACAATAACAACAATATTATGCAGTATCAAGCAATTTTAAGCCACAAGAACAACAAGTATAATAGGAGAACACAAAATCATCAAAAATCAAGTATTTTATCAGATTTTGGGTAAAAGGACTCAAACCTCATGAATGTACATCCACACTCACGAATTTTTGAGCTGATGTGCCTAGCAAAACAAGGCACAAGCTGCCACAATCAAAGATGCTAAGAACAACAAGGTGAGTAGCAGTTTATATCAAAACATAAAATGAAAAAATGAAAGAAAGCTTGATTAATGCAAACTTGTTCCCACTTCCTTGAATATCTCCAAAATATAAGCTTACCACACCTTGATAATCCTCTTACCAGGGTGCTATAACCACTTATAGCCCAAAAATTTCAGGGTTTGAACCAAGATTTAGCAAAATATCAAGTTTTGAACACTTGCACAATTTCTTGCACAAGGTTTGAGAACAACTTTTTAAGATTTCAAGAACACAAACATATATCAGTAACAAGCAAGTAATTAAGTTGGCACTTGGATTTCATCAACAATATCAAACACTTTTCATTAAAATGAACAAGGCTTTACAGATTTGTGATAAAGGAAAAACCAAGAGCAAAAGCTAAATGTTGCAGCTCCTATGCCTTATATAGGCTACAATGATAAACTAGAAAGCAAAAAAACGTAAACCCTAAGTGCTTGAAGTTCCTGAAATGCCCCTTGAGTTTGAATTTATCTTGATATCATGTGAAGTTTCTTTGGCAGTTTGTGGACTTGTGAGTTGTTGGAATTTGATCAAGGGCTCACATGAGCTTATGTTTCAACCAGCTTTGTAGGTGGTAGATTTACTGGCACTGTTTTGGCATCTTCCTAAAAGTTGTATAGCAGGGTGATACATGTGACATGGGTAGTGATGTGGCAAGTGATTTGGGAGTTGGGTTATGATTAAGGATAACTTAATCATAATTCTGGAGGTTTTGGTGGGTTAATTAAAAGTGATTAAAGAAAACCCAAATTTGTTCATACGGTGAATAGTGCATGTTTTGATCTTGATTAAGGTTTGAATTGGGTGTTTAGCGCGTGTTTTATAACTAATATTAATTAGTTATAAAACTGGTTAAGTGGAAGGTTGAGGTGGAGTAATGCGGAGTGGTGATTGGTGGGATGAGGTGAGTGGGACACGTGTAGAGGTGTAGTTGGTCTAGGTTACTTTCCTTGTATGCCAGTTTAAGCCCCTTATCTTCTATACGTCTTTCATTTCCATTTTAAATGAAAAAATTCAGATTTCCTTTTATAATGAAGTTTCAGTTTTCACACTTTTGCCCCAAATAGTTTTGCAAAAGTATTTCAAGGGTATTTCTTGCCAATTCTTGATACTTGAGGGGCTGTCTTGGCATTTTCTTCAAACTTTATGGTCTTGACTTGTGTGGTTGACTTCTTCGAGGACTAATATTGACAAGTCTTCATTTTTGAGGGACCATTCTTGCCAATTCTTCAAAGTGGAGGGCCCTTTTTGTAAAATTGACAAACTTTAGGACCAAACTTGTAATTATGAATAAACAAGGGTTTAAAGTGTCAATTCTTCAATATTGGAGGACCCTTCTTGTACAATCTTCAATTCTTCAAGGGTTATTCTTAGAAAATCACCATTAGGGCTTGTTTCATTGTGCGGCTTCGTTTCCCGTGTTCATTTTTGCTTGTTTCTTGTGATCTTTTGTTATTTTCTCAATATACGTACCTAAAATACACAAGTAACAAACAAAAGCATATATTTTGCATTTTTCATGATATTTAATGCATTTTAAGCCCATTTTGGACGATGAGACTATGTATAAAAGCAGTCTCATCACTCCCCCATACTAAACCATTACCGTGCCCTCACGCATTGCTAGAATAAAGTATCGTAGCATCTCCAAAATTCATTTTATGCACTTTTATTGAATGATAAACTAGCTACACTACTACTACTACTTCTACTACTTGCATTTTAGACATTATGTATCATCACAAAATGGGATGTTTAGGTTTATAGAACAAGAACACGTGAATGCTTCGTTAGAAATAATTTTGTCGTCCTCGATTTTTACCCCAATTCCATGCCAAGCGCGCAACGAGATCATTGTCATTATAAGTTAGTAATGCTAAAACTAGTCATATGCCCCAATCACGTACTTATCCTCCCATTTTCCTAAGTTGTATCTCTTATATTTTATTTTTGTCTTGAATGTTCACGAGGATACATTGTTTGACTTATGCGATGATAGAGATTTAGGTCTAAAAATAGAGTCATAACGGTGTAACCAAGACCATCGAATTAATAACCCCCCCTAATAGGCAACGATGTCAAAAAATTAAGTCAACAAGAAGGATCGATAAACACGGTTTTATAACGGTTTTGAACATGAGACTTATTACCCAGACTTTCATACGCCCCCTACCGGATGGACCATATTATCATAGGTTTACCTCCATCTTTTATTCAACTTCACCATGAAGATTTTATTATGACTTCAGTCTTTCCTTGCATTTTATTATCCTCCTCATCGGTGGTTTTATGATGGCCAAAGACGTATATCCTCACGCAAAAGCGAATTTTGGATCTTTAAATCTTCAAAGATTAAGGCATAATTCACTTTCAATTTCGCATAGATTTGTCGGCCTTGTGAGCTTCAAATTGTTTGCTTGATTTAGGTGAGCACTTGAAATCTTATTATTAGGTGAAGCTTTCGATTATTCGGGTTGCCAATACTTCAAAACCGTGACGCTGACGATACCTTAATGTCTTCCCAATTTAATTACATGGAAGCTACAAGAAAAGACTAGAAACCAACAATCAAGACTAAACCGCTAAGCCAATACTTATTAAGCAAAATATATACAAGCGAAGGGAGAATAAGCAAACAACGAGAACACATGAGTTTTTGAAAGAATATGAATACTCTACGTTTAGCATAGTAACTTTTAATTAACTCTATCATTTCTCGTCCTCATTTAAGAGACTTAGCCTAATATAAGTTAAGGAATCGAAGCTAAGTGCTCAACACGCACGGTCGAGTAAAAAATTACTCTTATTCTCGCCATCGGAAAACCTACATTCGTGTCTTCAAACACTTATAAAACATGAGAATTTTTTTAAAATTTGGCCATTGTAGCCTTATTTTGCAACAAAATGATAAACAAAAAGATAAACTTTGGAAAGCGTGAAGGTTTGGCAAGGAAAGTATCTATTCACCCCCATACTAAAGTTAAACATTGTCCTTAATGTTTCGAGTCTAAGGGTTGGAAACCCCCATACTAGAGACATAGTCGAATGCCCAATCTAGCATGGAAAGGGTGTAACCATTAAATCAATAGCCGTTTATGAAGTGTGCTATAAACCTAAGGTTAGAACATATAAGGATATATCATGGATATTGAGGAATTCTTCAAAGCAAACGATCGAGTGCTCCCATAAAACAAACACGAGAGGCTCCAATCGTGAAGATCATGATCATCTAAAAACCACATATCACAAACAACCACGGAACAAAGGTTGGAAGGGCACAAATCCCCTCACGTTACTACATTAGAAAGTGATAATATGTACATGGGATAAGCATGGGACTCCCCTACGAGGCACCTCGTTTTTGATTACCGAGTCATGAGCTCGACTCGATCCCCTCAATACTATCATTGGGGAAGGTGATTTGGTCGAGGTAGTTCAAAGAGGGAACTTCCCCACCAAAGTAGTGCTTCAACCTATGTCCATTCACCTTGAAATTGGGGCCATCATTTTGAGCTAGCTCGATGGTTCCATAAGGAAAAACTTGGGTAATGGTGAATTGACCGGACCAACGGGATTTCAACTTGCCGGAAAAGATTTTCAAACGTGAGTTAAAAAGCAACACTTGATCTCCAATGTTAAAAACCCGTTTTTTAATTTTTGAGTCATGAAACTTTTTAGTTTTTTCTTTATAAATCAATGAATTTTCATAAGCAATGTCTCTTAATTCATCCGATTCATTTAATTTCATATTCCGATGTTTTCCCGCGGTCTTAATATCATCATTACAATGCTTAAGGGCCCAATAAGCTTTGTGTTCAAGTTCAATTGACAAGTGACAATTCTTCCCATACATAAGCTTATAAGGAGTGAACCCGATGGACGTCTTCTGAGCGGTCCGAAAGGCCCATAAAGCATCGTCGAACTTATCCGACCAAGATTGTTGGTTCTCTCCAATCAATCTCTCCAAGATCCTTTTCAACGCTCGGTTTGAAACCTCGACTTGCCCACTCGTTTGTGGGTGAAAAGCCGTAGAAAGCCGATGTGTAACCCCATATTTCCTTAAGACCCTTTCGAATTGGTCGTTACAAAAATGGGTTCCACGATCGCTTATAATCGCACGAGGGGTTCCAAACCGAGAAAACAAGCTTTTCAAAAACTTAACTACCACACGAGCATTGTTCGTGGGTAAAGCCTTAGCTTCCACCCACTTAGATAGGTAGTCAACAGCGACAAGGATGTACTTATTACCACGAGATGATGGGAACGGCCCCATAAAGTCAATACCCCAAACGTCAAAGATCTCACACTTGGATGATGTTTTGTGGCATTTCATTATTTTGTGAGGCTTTTCCTTGTCATTGGCATGAGTCACATGACTTCACAAGTGCATGTGCATCTCGGTAAATAGTAGGCCAAAAGAAACCGACATCAAAGACCTTCTTAGCCGTGAGATTAGTACCGTGGTGACCACCCGTGGGTCCCTCGTGACAAGCTCTAAGGATGTTAGAAGCTTCGGTACCAAAGACACAACGTCGAATGATTTGATCCGCACAAGTCCGAAATAGATAAGGGTTGTTCCAAAAGTAGAACTTGACGTCACAAAAGAATTTTCGTTTTTATTGAGTCGTCATACCCTTAATGATGAAGTTCCCCGCATGGTAATTTGCGATGTCCGCAAACCATGGGGTGGATGAATTAAGCTTAGATCACTACACCAAGTGTTTCGAGAGGAAATGTTTCGGTGATTTCCTTTGGCTCGTAAACACTTTGGTGAGGATCTTCTAAACGAGAAAGATGATCGGCCGCTAGATTCTCGACTCCTTTTTTGTCAAGGATTTCGACATCAAATTCTTGTTGGAGGAGAATCCAACGAAGTAATCTTGGCTTTGCATCTTGTTTATCTATGAGATACTTGATAGCCGAGTGATACGTATACACTATGCATCGAGTCAAGACGAGATAAGGTCGGAATTTCTCAAATGCATACACCACGGCAAGGAATTCCTTTTCTGTTGTAGTGTATTTTAGTTGAGCCTCGGTCATAGTCTTGCTAGCATAGTGAATAGGCAAGAAGTGATTTTCATGACGTTGCCCCAATACGGCCCCAATAGCGTAGTCACTAGCATCACACATGATCTCAAAGGGGAGGTTCCAATTGGGAGCAACAAGAATGGGAGCTTCGGTAAGTTTCCTCTTAAGGATTTCAAAGGCTCGTACACAATCTTTGTTAAAGACAACAGGAGCATCTTTTTCGAGGAGATGTGTAATGGGTCGAGAAATCTTTGAAATATCCTTGATGAATCGACGATAAAAGCCCGCGTGGCCTAGGAAACTCCTAACCCCCTTAACGGTTTTGGGATGAGGTAATTTGGCGATGACGTCTACCTTAGCTTTGTGTACCTCAATCCCCGCTTTTGAAACCTTGTGCCCTAAGACGATTCCTTCCTTAACCATAAAATGACATTTTTCCCAATTAAGCACAAGGTTGGTTTCCTCACAACGTTTTAACATTGTCTCAAGATTCGACAAACATGAAGTGAACGAACAACCAAACACGGAAAAATCATCCATAAAAACTTCTATCGTCTTCTCGATCATGTCATGAAAAATAGCCATCATGCACCTTTGAAAGGTTCCCGATGCATTGCAAAGTCCGAATGGCATTCTACGAAGGCAAACGTTCCATATGGACACGTAAACGTAGTTTTTTCTTGATCACGAGGATCGATGAGGATTTGGATGTAACCGGAAAAACCATCTAAAAAGCAATAGAAATCGTTTCCTGCAAGACGCTCCAACATTTGGTCCATGAAGGGCAAGGGAAAATGGTCTTTACGAGTGGCGTCATTCAACTTACGATAGTCGATGCACACCCTCCAACCAGTCACGAGTCGAGTTGGAATTAACTTTGGCATCGTTTGACACAACGGTCATTCCTCCCTTCTTAGGGACACAATGAATATGACTCACCCAAGGGCTATCAGAAATAGGGTAAATCATTCCCGCGTCGAGGAGTTTAAGGACTTCTTTTTTGATAATGTCGTGAATTTTGGGGTTCACCCTCCTTTGACATTAGATTGCGGGTTTGTAGTCCTCCTCAATTAAGATTTTATGGGTACAAAATTTGGGATCGATCCCCTTAATGTCAGATAATTTCCACGCAATTTCTCCTTTGTGATCCTTTAGAACATCAACAAGTGCGGTTTTTTCATCATTCGAAAGATCTTTCGCAATAATAACCGGCAACTTGTCGTCCTCCTCCAAAAATACATATTCAATGTGAGGAGGTATATCTTTCAACTCGAGGATTGGTGGTTCCTCAATTGAATATTTGGGTTCGATACTCATAACCTCCTCGGGTGGAGGAAATGGGAAATCGTTAAGAAAATCCTTGATAATCGAGAAGTCCTCATCGTTGTCGAGGTCTTCGTCACAAGTACGTGAAACATCAAATTCTTCCAACGTAAAACCACCACCTTCAAATGGAGTGAAGGATGGCGTCGAATTATCAATAATGGGATCAAGCATAGTGGGATTGCCACTATTTTCTCGTCACCAAAACCTAAAACTTCTTGTGAAAATTCCTCGCAAACAACGTCGATCATATCAACGAGGTTTATGGTCGCGACGGAATAAACATGAGAAAGTTGAGAGTTTTGTGTTGCGTTTATAACAAGTTCCTCGTCATTGAAACAGGTGATCTTTCTAGCATGCACATCGATCATTGCCATATACGTATCTAAAATGAACGACCTAAAATAAGAGGAACTTGAGGATCCGTGGGAATATCGACAACGATAAAGTCTACTGGATAATAGAACTTTCCCACTTTCACAAAAACGTCTTCGGCCAATCCACATGCGGGAATCGCGGAATGATCGGCCAATTAGATAGACATTAGTGAAGGAGTAAGATTAGGAAGATTGAGCGACTTGAAGATTGCAAGTGGCATCAAGTTACTACTAGCACCAAGATCGGCCAAGGCATAGTAGTCTTCCATATCTTGGATAGCACATGGAATCAATAATTTACCGGGATCACCGACTTTTTGAGGTATGCGGTTAAGATAAACCGATGAACAACTAGACAATTGTTGCAATTTCTCCTTGTTGTTCAACATACTCTTAAAGTTAGCGGCAAATTGAGGCATCATGACCAAAGCATCGGCAAAACTTATATTGAAATGCACGTCACGAAACATTTTCATAAAAAGCTCAAATTGGTAACTGTCGCGCTCTTTACGTTTCTCCTTTCTAAGTCTCGATGGATAGAGAAAAGGTGGTGTAGGTTGAGGCATAGGCATAGCCTTTGGAATCTCAGGTTCCAGTTGTGGTAATGGGTCAACCGTAGGTGTGGCATGAGCGGTACTTCGTGGGATTGGGGTATGCTCCTTTTCGACCACCACCTCGGGTTCTTTCTCAATTTCCTCCACCGTTGGAGTAATTGGTTGAGGAGTCGGTTCCTTAAGTGTCTTACCACTTCGTGTGGTAATCACTTTCATCTCTCCCTTAGGGTTCAATATGGTGTTGCTAGGAAGACTACTCGAAGACGGTTTACACATTATTGCCTCAAACATGGATGAAATTTTATCAAGTTTTGAACACTTGCACAATTACTTGCACAAGGTTTGAAAACAGGTTTTAAGATTTCAAGAACACAAACATATATAAGTAACAAGAAAGTAAATAAGTCAGCACTTGGATTTCATCAACAATATCAAACACTTTTCATTAAAATGAACAAGGCTTTACAGATTTGTGATAAAGGAAAAACCAAGAGCAAAAGCTAAATGTTGCAGCTCCTATGCCTTATATAGGCTACACTGATAAACTAGAAAGCATAAAAACGTAAACCCTAAGTGCTTGAAGTTCCTGAAATGCCCCTTGAGTTTGAATTTATCTTGATATCATGTGAAGTTTCTTTGGCAGTTTGTGGACTTGTGAGCTGTTGGAATTTGATCAAGGGCTCACAATGAGCTTATGTTTCAAGCAACTTTATGGGTGGTAGATTTACTGGCACTGTTTTGGCATCTTCCCAAAAGTTATATAGCAGGGTGATACATGTGACATGGGTAGTGATGTGGCAAGTGATTTGGGAGTTGGATTATGATTAAGGATAGCTTAATCATAATTCTGGAGGTTTTGGTGGGTTAATTACAAGTGATTAAAGAAAACCCAAATTTTTTCATATGATGAATAGTGCATGTTTTGATCTTGATTAAGGTTTGAATTGGGTGTTTGGCGCGTGTTTTATAACTAATATTAATTAGTTATAAAACCGGTTAAGTGGAAGGCTGAGGTGGAGTAATGGGGAGTGGTGATTGGTGGGATGGGGTGAGTGGGACACGTGTAGAGGTGTGGTTGGTCTAGGTTACTTTCCTTGTCTGCCAGTTTAAGCCCCTTATATTTTATACTTCTTTCATTTCCATTTTAAATGCAAAAAATCAGATTTCCCTTTATAATGAAGTTTCAGTTTTCACACTTTTGCCCTAAATAGTTTTGCAAAAGTAATTCAAGGGGTATTTCTTGCCAATTCTTGATACTTGAGGGGCTGTCTTGGCATTTTCTTCAAACTTTATGGTCTTGACTTGTGTTTTTGACTTCTTGGAGGACTAATATTGACAAGTCTTCATTTTTGAGGGACCATTCTTGCCAATTCTTCAAAGTGGAGGGCCTTTTTTGTAAATTTGACAAACTTTAAGGACCAAACTTGTAATTATGAATAAACAAGGGTTTAAAGTGTCAATTCTTCAATATTGGAGGACCCTTCTTGTACAATCTTCAATTCTTCAAGGGTTATTCTTGGAAAATCACCATTAGGGCTTGGTTCATTGTGCGGCTTCGTTTCCCGTGTTCGTTTTTGATTGTTTCTTGTGATCTTTTGTCATTTTCTCAATATCTGTACCTAATATACACAAGTAACAAACACAAGCATATATTTGGCATTTTTCATGATATTTAATGCATTTTAAGCCCATTTTAGACGATGAGACTATGTATAAAAGCAGTCTGATCATTAGTCCTTAAAGTATATTGGTGTAGATTGGTCCTAGCTAAGATTAGGGCTCGGCTTTTAGCTTAGATTTGGAAACTAGTTAAGCGATGTGTACGGTTTCTCCACCTTACAGAGTTTGTTGATTGGTGAACTCTCGAGTAAGGTGTAACACCCCATTTGATAAATGGAATATCACAGGATAATTATGGCGTGTCATCAAAGCATGCAAGGTAAATGTATTAAAACATTAATGACCATCAAAGGGAAATACCGGAAACAAACATCGGTAGTCCAACATAAGCTCACACACATGAATATAAGTACTGAAAGGAAAGGACTAAACAATCTAAAAGAAATAAAGTAATGAGTGTATGAAAATGCATAAGGTAAAGAAGGGTGGATAGCTTCCATCCATATGCACATACTCTCGATATCCTAAGTGCGATCCTGCGAACCTGTAACACCCCACTTGGGTAAAGGGACCGTTACGTGTATTTATGGCGTGTCATCAAAGCATAAGGTAAATGTCCTAAAACATTAACTGACCCTAACAGAAATACCAGAATCAAACATCGGTAATCCAACATGAGCTCAAAACATGAAAAGTAAAATACTAAAAGAAAGGACTGAACAATGTCCAACGGCAATATAAAAATGAAGTGCATAAAGTAAAGAAGTCTGAACGGCTTCCATCTAATGCAAATGATCTCAAAATCTTGAGAGTGTCCTGGGGTACCTGTCGTTAAAACATGAAAGAACTACGGCTGAGCATAACGCTCAGTGAACAGATATAATGCATAATAGGAATATACTGAACTTGAAATAATTAATAATTACTGAAGCTGAAAGACTGATATGTGGAGTATGATGAAAACTGTAGAAAATCTGATAAGTCTAATTTATAAATAATAAAACTGAACTATTATCTGTTCAATTTGAAAACATCCATTTACTGTATTTAATTTGCCAAGAGCTTATATAGGTCATATGCTGTAACAACTGTTGCATGAATAACTGGAGGGGTGACCTCGTCATGCTGTAGAGGGATGACCTCTATTTACTGTGCTGGGTAGAGGGATCAGCTCCAATGTGAAGGATGTAGAGCACACATTACATTCACCTGATAACTGTAAACTGATAAGCCTAGGATGCATCCATACACCCCATTAATAATACTGATAAAATGGCCAAGCTGAACTGAGTGGAACGCTGCGGGATATCACTCTCCCACAGGTGAGTCATGACACCGGTGCCTCAAGTGTCATGGTTACGGTACCTTTGTAACTAGTACTACTAACTGGTCATGCTTGTATATAAGGCTCAGGCAATATCTTAGTTATTAAAATAATTTCTGATAATCTATAACATATACTGGGGAAAACATTTGGCTGCAGACGGGGAATCCTAATCATGCATAGAAAGAAAGTTCTTACTGAAAGGACGGAAAATCCGTACCTCGTGTCCAGTAACCGACCGAGATCAACTGATAGAAAGTCTACTCTGATTTCACGCGAGCTACATGAATAAAGGACACAAATAAGTTCACTGATATTCGTTTATTTTATTTATCTCAATAGTACTTAGTTAATTTATTTGTTCTGTACTACTATTAATATATAAACTGATATGTCTGAATGTTCTGATATATCTGATTAACGTATTCTCTTTCTATTATTAATTATGGCATAACACGTATTCCAACGTTATAATATTTCTAAATTTAGTAACATGTTAATAATAGAAGTTTCCTAAATTATAACGTTTCTAATTTATTAAAGTTATTTAATAAATTATACCCCTTTTTAAATCTTATAAAGACTATTTAAACTTAATCCATTTAAATATATAATTTATACATTTATAAAATTAAGTGCTAAAGGTATAATTCAAAATATCCATTTTTATAAATTAACTATATCCTGAGCCTACCGAGATACCCATTCTCGGTCGCACTAAAACAATTCACTAATATATATAGAATATGTCCATATGAATTAGTGACAAAAAAACTTTCACTAAAAAGTGTAACCAAAAGCTGAGTATCTAAAAACTGTCATCAAATGAATCTGCGACAGAAATTAGCGTCGCTAATCTGTCGCTAATTTCAGAATCAAAACCCTTTTATTTTCTCTTTAACAAAGTTCCCACTGCTTCATATATTTTCCCACTGTTTTGCATAAGTTTCCCACTGCTCGCCATAGCCAATCACCCCCTTAAATATATTTTAACCCACGATGGGTTTGATTGGCTGCGATGGCTGAACACGGCCCAAGCCTCCCCTATGTGGGTCACGGCTGCGCAGGGAACTGACCACCGAGACATGGTGGGTGTCTCGGTTTCATTAACCACACCAAGACCCGACCCCCTAAATCGTATAACCCTTGTTTAGGTGGGTTTTGCTCGCGGCTGGCCAAAGAAAAAAGGACACCACGACCCTGAGTAGGTCACGGTTGATTATAAAAAAACACACTGAGACCTCTTGAACTCGGTCTCCTCGTGAAACAGTCAAAACCCGCGACCTCTTCATTGATAATTCGTGATTATTCATTTCTTTCCGTTTTGAAAAATATTTTAATTCATATAAAAATGGTGATATACAAAATAAGAGCATAATGGTGTTACCGTTACAATGATTTAGGAATATGAATGATTAGACATAGATCGGAGGTGAACAAATGAACATGAAACCCTCCTTCTTTTGTTCTACCCAGCGGCCATAAGATGAAACCCTACTTTTTTTTCTTTTTTTTCTTCTCTTCTGTTTGACAAAGTAACCACTCGTACTTCTTCTTCTTTCTATTGGTATGGGCCTAATGGCCCATTTTCTTTTCTTGTTAATAAAAACAGCCGCCCCTTTTTGTTATATATATAAATATATATATATATATATATATATATATATATATATATATATATATATATATATATATATATATATATATATATATATATATTTATATATATATATATATATATATATATATATATATATATATATATATATATATATATATATATATTTATATATATATATATATATATATATATATATATATATATATTATATATATATATATATACATATATATATATATATATATATATATATATATATATATATATACATATATATATACATATATAATATATATATATATATATATATATATATATATATATATATATATATATATATATATATATATATATATATATATATATATAATATATATATATATATATATATTTATATATATATATATATTAATATATATATATATATATATATATATATATATATATATATATATATATATATATATATATATATATATATATATATAATATATATATATATATATATATATATTTAACCTAAGTATTATTTACTTGTCATCGTATTAAATTCTCGCGTGTTTTAGTTTTTCTGAAACGTAACTATCTGCATGCTAACATATATACGTTCGTAATAATTATTTCCTTGAATCATTGCATATAGTTTTATATAATTAAAACTGCGTATTTAATAATTCAAATATTTAAATACGGGTTTTATGATTCTTCCCCTCTAAAAAATAATTCGTCCCCGAATTAAGGATACGACTATGCTGGTTTTACAATTCTCCCTCTCTTAAAAAAATAATTCGTCCTTGAAATTAGGGTACTTTAAACTGGTGGCGTTATAAAAGCTGAAAGGACATATATATTGAAAGAACATGAAGGCTGAAAAGATATATAAGCTGAAGGATCATTTGTCCTTAATTAAAAACATGATGCTGCTGCAAGGTATAAACCTGGCATGACTAAAGTGGCATGTAACGTGACATGGCTGAAGAGGATACGGAACATAACATGACTGAAAGAACCTAACTGAATTTATTGAAGGAAAAGGATGAGAGGTCCGGATGGACTCCTCCGTTTCGAGTGGCTTCCCGCTCCAAACGATTCCTTAAAAGGTTTAAACATAATGGCAATCTTGGTCCTGATGACCCTGTCCTGATGATGCTGATTAGTTTCTGGTTCCATACTTAAGATGGATTTTCTGAATATGATAGAATGAATACGCTATAGCATGTAGGATACATGAAACGGTATGTATAAATATCCTGAAAGATAACATTTATATATCTGAGCAAGCTGCTGAAAATATATAGGGACAAACTACGTGAACAATTTTGAACGTGCTACGTGAGCAATTGTGAACGTGGTTCACGATTATATGAGGAGTGCTGGGCATGGAATATATTGTGCACAATAATACATGAATATTCTGTGAATGTGATGCTAGGACATATCATGAACATATGCTGACTGAGGAAAGAATGCCAAATGATACGGCCTGATACGTGAAACATCTGCCTGGTTATAGAATAGCTGTGCTATAATTGGGTCTGGTTTCTCAAGCTGCCTGTAACCGTATTTGGCAATAAACTGTGAAACGCGTACCGCGAGATGGAACACGAACCTGAACATGGACAATGTTATGAACGCTAACGTGAACTTAAATCATGAGATAGCACAAAATGAACTGAAACAACATCTTACTGTGAATGAGACGTAAACGTGAAAGGGAAAATAAACTTGAACGTAAGTTAACGTAAACATACACGTGATCATGAACATGAATTCTGTCTGATATGATGGTCGATGGAATACCTTGAATTCGTACAATTTACTGCTAAATTTTTTGTAGGTTCACTACTGCGTAATCCTTTGGGTGGATGAAAGAAAACGCGCAGGTTGATTGCATGGTTGACGATGACTTAGATAGTATCATACTTTTCTGAGTTCTGTGGTAAACGGAAAACAATCTTCTTGGAATTGTCTCCTTCCTATCCAGATTTTCTACTGGTAGTAATAACTCGCTAGCATGACGGCGTTCTATCTTGAACCTACTAGAATGGCAGGTATTTAGATATGAACATAGCTGCCTCTACGTTTTATACTGCTTCTATTAAAATTCTATGTGGGACATTCTGGTGGAATCTGGGTGAATAGTCATTGAAGAATTTTGAGTCTCGGTAAATTAGATCTCTCCTAACGTAGGATCTTATGGAATACAAAATTTTTGTGTAGGTCCTCTCCTTTATGCGTAAGCTTAGCCATGGAAGGCTAATCGTGGGAACTGTCCGCAATTTCTGCGGTATCATTCAACTAAGTTCTAGAAAGTTTTGTACTTTATTCACAGGCGTTGATCTTGACCATCTGGTGATGGCCTTCATCTTCGCAGGACTGCCTGAATTTTTTTTCTGGTGAAATAGGGTGGCTCAGAAATGCCACATCGTCCAACTGGAATTCGTATCTGGAAAGCTGCTTATATAATTTTCTCCTATAGGAGATTCTGTCCAACTGTGAGAAGATGATTCTCTTGTACTTCTCTTAGTATTTAACAGATCAGGATGTTATCGATAAATATGCTGGTGAACTGGTTTAAGAATTCGTGGGAAAAAAATTTGATTCATAAATTCCGTAATATAGCTGGAGCATTTAGGAGCTCAGAAGTATAAATCAATTTTTTTTGAGAGACTATAACATGTGCAACAGTAGTCTGGAAAACATCATGTTCTTTCTCTCACCACTGATGGTGGCATAATCGTGAATCGTTCTGGAAAAATGTTTAACACATCGTAGCAGGTGATGAGACTGCTTTTATACATAGTCTCATCGTCCAAATCGGGCATAAAACGCTTAAAATATCATCGAAATACCCAAATATATGCTTGTGTTTGTTCATTGTGTATTTTAGGTACGGATATCGTGAAATCAACAAAACATCACAAGAATGAAGCAAAAGCGAACACGAGAAACGAAGCCGCACAAAGAACCAGACCCGAATCATGAATTTCCTTTGAAGTCCTTGAATTTTGAAGATTTGACAAGATTGGTCCCTCAACTTTTGAAGACTTGTCATTTTATACCCTTGTAAAACTCAAAAATTTACAAATAGGTCCCTAAAATAACAAGAATGTACAAGACATACCCTTGAAGAATCAAGATTATGCATTAAATACCCTTGAAACATGTTTGAAAAACATGTTGTGGCCAAAATAGAAGAAATGAAACTTTATATATAAAGGGGATTTAAGTTTTGGGGCTGTTAAAGAGAAATGACAACATCAAGTAAATCAAGGGACTGAAAGAGTCAGACAACCGAACTCCCAACCTCCACACCCAAGCCGACACCTCACCTTGACCGGTCAAACAGCCAATCAAAATCCTCACCCCTTCCACCTCACACCCCACTCACATTTTTAACTGATTTTATAATCAGTTTATAAACTTCCCTCCTTAACACCCTTTTTAAAATCCTAATCCCCCAAAACAGATTAAATCCCTCTTATTAAACCCATAAACCCTAATCACTCACCAGGTTCAATCACCCTTAAAACAAAGGGGTTTTTATTGATTGTTTCCAGATGAGTAATTAACCTTTTTCTCATCAAAACCCCACTCACAAACTCAACCCAGACATACCCATGTGATGTCCCCATTGGTCCCCTGCCCCGTCATTATCTTCCTTTTTCCTAAAACTAGACCAAATCAACACACCAGCTTCATTCCTTGCTCCCTACTTGTCATTAAACGGCCAAGATTGCTCTTACACAGCTGGCAACATCACATGCCAAATAATTGACCAATTTTTGAAGACTTTTTCAGGGCATTCCAAGAAAATCAGAGAATTAGGGTTTAGGGTTTACATCCCTTGTATTATTTTATTCAGCATCTAGATAGTTCCATTTGCTAGTATAAATTGGGTGACTTGTACCCTGTTTATTTTTGTTCCAATATTTTGTAAAAATCTCTATTATTAATGAAAATGAACGTATGAGTTTGATGCAAATATTGAGTTCCATTCTTATGATTTCTTAGTTTAATCAACTTTACTTTTATGCAAAATAGTTAAAGCTTTTCAAAGGTTTCATTTTCTTGCAAATTTTCAGAAAATCAGTTTATGTTGTTCTTGGAAAAAGTGTTCCATAAGCTTGGATTAAATATCTTGAGGAAGTGAAAGTGGATTCAAGATATTAATCCAAGTTTTATGTTTAGTAATCTGTCAAAGGATTTGGTGGTTTCAAAAAATCAGTTTTTAAAAATTTCCTTTTTTTTGAGTATATAAGCTATAAGCTATAAGCTTGCTTAATCAATAAGCCAAGCTTATGGCCTTATAGGGTGGTTATCAGTTATCTCTTTATGCTTGTTTCCTTTCTTTCTTAGCAGGTCCATAAAGCTTTGAAGATATATTAGGTGGTGCTGACTGGTATAGTCTCACCACCAACTCTCTCTCTACATCAAACAGACCTCATTATCTCCATAAGCATCAAGCTCATTCTTGATAGGAAGATGGCATCTGCCATCCCCTTGGCCTGGATGTAGGTCAAGGAAGGTATAGGCTTGAACCCTCCTATTTGCTTGAATTTGTGAATTTATGGATTACGTGTTTTCTGCTTATGTGGTAGTTTTAATAGTGATTTATGCTTGGTTCATGTTGATGGGTTATATTTGCTAGTTTTCTAGAGGTATGGATTAGTCTTGATTAGTTTCTGTCCATAAATCTAATTTATTCAGTTTTGAAGGAGTGTTTGGATTAGGGGGTTAGCTGGCCTTGGGTGACACAAGACTGGGTACAACCAGCTTAAACACACTTTGTAGGGGTTAAAAAGGATATATCAGTCTTTGGTATTCACTTTTGTAGGTTTTTAAAGGTTATGCATGTTCAAGTAGTCAACAAAAATCAGTAGGCCACAATCTGCCTTGTTTTAGTTAATTATTGTTCCAAATATTGTTAGTTGTTAAGTTACCTGTTAATATAGGATTGTGTGAAGACCAGTTGTGAATTGGTGATTATTTGAGTGAGTTTTGGCCAACCAAAACTCACCAAGTTGGTCAATTAGACCAGCAACAACCCACATACCACCAGACTTGCCCTTTGTTCATGTCAGTAACTGTTTTTAGCTCTTTGTGGTGCGATTTTGGTGTTTGAGCTGGTGATTTTGTGCTTGCTGTGACTCCCCACAACCCAACTGGTTGTGGGGGTGCCAATTGTGTCCATTAAAACTGACAAATCAACAATTTACAAGCTTAAACATCCACAGACCCGTTTTTTATCATTGTCAGTGGGAAAAAAGTTCCCACTGCTAGTGTTAAAGTTCCCACTGTTGGGGATAAGGACAAAATCTGTCCAAGTGTCACTATCAGTTTCTTATTTTTTTTGTCTTTAGTGAACTTTTTTTAAGTATTTTTAGTCCATTTTAATTTTATTATTTTATTTCTGAATTTTCCATTTAATTTATTTTTTAGTTACTGTTCAATTTCTATTTTTTAGATTAAATGGCTTTTTAATTAGTTTTTATTTAAATGTTTTTTGTCTTTTAGTGCAAAAGTTTAATATTTTTTAGTTTTAAAAATTTTCTTAGATTCAAAAAAAGATTTTTAGTTTAAAAAAGTTTTACTGTTCACCTTTTTAAGTAATTTTTAGATTTAATTTAAGTTTAATTAGGATTTAATCAAATCTTATTGATCCCAAACTTAGATCGATTAGCTTTGTGTATACGAGATTAGATCAGGTATAACACGTAGAGAAACCTTTGTTATATGCTTTGTGAATCTAAGTGTTATGCGGAATTTAACACTTAAACAAGAACACAAGATGTAAACAAAACTTTCACTTTAATTATGAATGTCGAACTTGCTTACAATGAAGGATGTTTACGAATGAAAACTTATATAAAACTTGATGCTAAACATTAACCTAAAGGCCTTCTTTTATAGACTAAGAAGCCTTGTACAATAAGCTACGTATCAACTATTCTAGGTAAAGATAAACATAGAAAATACATTGTCGTTTCTATCCTTACTAGAAGTATTCTAGAATATAATAAACATGTAGCTCATATCTTCCATCAGTGCTTGTCTTCAATGTGTCAACGCTTGACTTTAACTTGTCAACGCTTAAGCTGTCAGCGCTTGCTTTGTTCCTGTCAACGCTTGATTTGTTCTTGTCAGCGCTCAAGTGATCTGGCCTTAATTTATTCCCAAGAATCCTCCCCTAAACTTGATATCCACTCTTATGATCAAGTTTCTGAATAAGCATTAAGAACTTGGAGGAGTCTGACAAACCTTCTCATATTGGTAATAAATAAATCTGATCAAATTCTTTGCCACGTCACTTGTATAATCTATCTCCAGCTGAGTGTCCTTCATCTTTTCCAAAACAGCCTTGGATATGAAATACTGAGCATCCACAAGTAAATACTCAGCAAACTTTGTAGAACTCAAATGGTATACACCAGCAGCTGAATATAACCTCCATTGAAGACCACTGAGGTCATCTTCAAGATCCTTCCATATTTCAGGATCTTCCTCATTTTTCCCACACATTTTTTGAATGTGGTCCAAAGTTTTATTCCATTAGCTGAAGTTGGTGCTTCAGCCTCATACTTGGTCTCTAGTAACCTCCAAAGGTCCACCAAGTCTTCTCTATCACAACTTGCAAATAAAGATATGAGAGTGGTAAAAGTGTGTACCTCCTTTCCAAATCTGCCAATCTACCAGAATCCACATTCATCCTCATCATAACTCACAATTGGATTCCTGGAATCTAATGGTAACACCTGCACCATATCTGAAGCTTCTAATGGGGAGAGCTTGAGGCTCTTTCTAATAACTGCTTCACTTGGATATAGTGGATTCATATCTTTTGGAAACTCAAGTGTAAATCCCTTCTTCACTGGCCTGGGAATCATCATAGCTTTCTTGATTTCCATCTCTTCTGCAAGTTGCTCCTTTCTTTCATCTGAAAGAAGTCTGAAAGTGTTCTCTTCCTGCACTTTCACCCAAATAGGATAAGCCCTATGTTCCAACTCATCAAATGTCAAAGCCTTCAACTTCTGATGTGTCCATCCAACTCCATGACATCTGAGCAACATAAAGTAGAGCTCTCTTCTATCCCTTTTCAATTCTGAGAGAATATTGCTTGCCTCGTGCTTCAAGATCACCTTACAATCCTTCTGAACTCTAAGAAGAAGCTCCAAACCCCATATTTGATCTGAAATGGTCAAGTCTGGATTATCCATGCAGCTTTCTTCCTAAGAATTGTACATCTGAACCACCTCTGGCATGTCAAAGTCAACCTGCAACTTTAAATCTCTCAACTTTTCCCCAGCAAGCTCATCACCATACTCAAGCCTTCTTGGTTCTATAATCATCACACTTGAGTCTGAGCTAGCTCCATCACTTTCTTCTTCAGAAGTCACAACAAATGGTGACTTTTCCTTTTCACCTTGTTCCATCATTTGTTCAGCCAATCTTCTATCAAATTCAACTTGGGCTGCATTCTTTGGAACAATTTCTTCTACCAATTTACCCTTACCCTTATCTGATGGTGCAATGGTTGGTAAGGTAGATGGTAATACCCGAGTAGGAACCTCTTTGATGATAGATGATGACTGGAATACATCACCTCCATGTGCAGGTCTGTCAACGCCCAAATTTCCTCTATCAGCGCCCAAAATACTTCTATCAGCGTCCAAATTTGTCTTGTCAACGCTCAAATATTTTCCCTCAGCGCCTTGGGTAACCTCTCTCAACATAGCTGTAAATGATAAATTTATATTGGTTGGAGAGATTAAGGGCGTATCAAAACCTGTTTGTTCCTTCAAAGTTGTAAGAGCTTCAGCAACATCCATTGATTGACCATCTTGACTGCTCTTATCACTCAGATTTCTTTGATCTTCCTCCCCTTTGGAAGACTCCTCCATACCCCTCCTAGCATGATCACTCTCCAAAACAACAATCCTCTCCCTCAATTGCTTGAGTTCAAGGCCTTGTGAGCTAACAATTTGTACTAAGTCTGCATTTTGCTTTTGCAAGCGAATGCAGACTGCCGTCAATTCTAAAAGAGTCATTGGTTCCAGACTGCCCCCTTCTGAAATGGGGATTTGACCTCCCAAGTCAGGTTCATTGGGCATGGATGAGGACTTAATTATGGTGGGACTGCCTTGGCCAGCTTCTAAGCCAGAACCAATAGTCCCAGCCTCATCCTGGTCACCAGCCACACTTGTGGTGGTGGTTCTCTCTGCTTCATGGCTAGGACCACCAGAGGAGAACACTCCAGTAGTCCTTTGGCGTTTGATAAACCTATATTCAGGTGGTGTGGAAGATGGTGTGGAAGAATGGGTAGATGTGGGTTGGTTAAGGGGTGTTTGGGATTGTGATGGTTGTCTGTCAGCGTTGGAAATAGGCACATCAACGCCAACATTTGATGTGTCAGCGTCAAAGGGTTCTTGGTCAATATGCATTTGTTCAGGTGAGGGTAAAGGTTCAGGAATAGGTTTAAGTTGTGGTTGAGGGTCAATTTGAGGTTGAGGATCTGGTTGGGGTTGTGCTGCTGCAATAACAGCAAGTATGGCTGGGGTTAAAGGTAAGTCTCTAAGAGGTGGTGAATTCATCTTTGTAAAAATAACTTTCTTTTGTTCAGGGATCTTATAAAAATCATTGTGATCCCTTGAACAATAACCTTGACCATCAAAAATCATTTGCAGAAAACGGGGATAAGCTAAAGTCATTTTTGTCCCCTTGTTTTTACACATCCCTTCAAAATCATTTTAGAATAGTTATATTTTTGCCCTGTTGCAATGCACACAATAGCACTGGAAATGGATCTATTGATCTCATTGTGTGCAGTACATTTGGGACTCAAACATTGAAGGAGAATGTGAATAAGGTACTTCCAGGCTGGGGGAAATTCCTGCTTATGATACTTATTAAGAGTACCTTCATCAGGAATAGGATATCCCAAAGCCCTAAGCCCTTGTTCTATTTCATTTATGGGAAGGATGGTTATACCATCAGCATCATCAAGATGCAAGGCCTGGCGTACCAAGGCCTCAGTAACCACCCAAGATCTCCCATGAACAATAGAAGTTAATGTGGTCACTCCATTAACTGTTGAGGAACTAACAGTGTTCCAAAACTGCTTAATGTGTGTGACTGGAATGAGTGGTGCATGAGAAAGAGCATACCTTAGTGGGGATGCGTTCAAATACGCCACCATTTGTGTGTATTGAGGAAACAAATCATTATCAGCAACAAGATAAGCAATCATGTTGTGTTGAGACTTGAACCCCAAATCCAATTCTGCTGAGTTAAACTTTGGTTCCATTAATGAAAGCTGTTAATTTGAAGTGTAGAAGATGAAGGTTGATAAGAGAAAAGTGTTAGACAAGAATTATAGATACCCTGTTTTAAAATAGGAGCCAAATTTATAGGAGATAAAGAATGCATGTGATTGGCCCAAAAATAGGCAAAGATTTTCAAAAACTAATCATGAAAATATTGAAAAAGTTATAAGTTATCTCATGCATTTAATGAAAGTAACAACTCCTAAAATTACGGCTTGAAAATATGTCAAAAAGTAACAACTGGGTAGGTCCCATTGAGTGTCAACGGTCAAAAATAACCTATCAACGCCCAACGGCTATAATCTTGTCAACGTTCGCCTAAAGCCATGTCAGCGTCCAATTTGGTCACAACAACGCTTGGAAAAATCTTGTCAGCGTCCAAAAATAAAATTGTTTTAAAAAGTGAAAAATGACCTTAACAAGTAATTTATCCTAGAGAAGATAACCAAAAGCTGATGATTATCATAAGGTGGCAAGCACTGTCCAGTTATGCACACTTGCATAAGCAAGATAGACATAACAGTCCTCTAGTGTCCCTTGCTAACCAAAATTCTTAACAACCATGTTACCTTATAAAATCCTTGTTACTCCCAGGTAAATCCCATATCAAAATCATTCCCAAGTCTCCCAACAGACCACAACCAATTCTAGGCCAAAAATGTCTTGGCAGCATGCAAAGTTGATATACTATGCATGCTACAGTGCCTCATGGTTTAGTAAAACTAACCCATACTCACCTGTGGACACAATCTAGAATTGTGATAAGAGTATCATATGGATACCCAAAAATCCTAAAGGTTCCTAAAACCTCCCCTTAAATGATGATACAAAAAGTTTGCTAAAATCATGCATGAACATAAAAAATTTATGTCAAGATAGGAATGAAACATTCCAACCATCATCCATAAATAAAAACTTGTCCAAATGCTTCTCCTTTGATCCATAAGCAACTCTGTATCCAATGGTATACTGCTAACACCATCTGCACATTTAGATTGAAAAACCACAAAACTAACATTGTTGCTGACAACGCCCCGATAACACATAACAGCGTTGAAGGAAGCTTTATCAGCGTTAGACAATTATATTGCTGACAACGTTGCAAAAACACTTATCAGTGTTCAAACAACCTTTGTCAGTGTTAGAAAAATATAGTGGAAAATCTAAATCATCAATAAGACCAATAATAATAATGCATCATCCTGTACATACTTTTACAAAAAGAATCCAAAACACATATTAAGTGAGATTAACCATTCCAATACTTGTTACCAAGTACTGAAATCTTCCAGTATCAAAAGGTTTAGTTAATAAATCTGACACATTTTCCTCAGTGTCAACCCTATCTGGTTGTATTAAACCTTTCTCAAAGCAATCTCTTATAAAATGGTGTCTAATTTCTATGTGTTTAGTTTTAGAATGATGTACAGGATTTTTAATGATGCATAGAGTACTATTATTGTCAACAAATATCTTAGTATGCATGAAATTATACCCATAGTCCAACAGCTGGTTCTGAATCCACAACACTTGACCACAACATGCTGCTGCAGCCACATACTCTGCTTCAGTTGTAGAGTTAGCCACCACTGTTTGTTTCTTACATTGCCAAGATATTAATCTGCTCCCAAGAAACTGACATCCACCAGTTGTGGATTTCCTATCAAACTTATCACCTCCATAATCACTATCTGAATATGCAATCAGCTCCAATGGTGAATCCTTTGGGTACCACAAACCAAGACTGGGAAAGCATCTTAGGTACCTAAAGATCCTCTTTACAGCATAAAGGTGACATTCTTTGGGAGTCACTTGATGGCGTGCACAAGCACACACAGCAAACATGATATCAGGTCTGGAAGCAGTAAGATACATCAAGGATCCAATCATGGATCTATAATGCCTGACATCAACATCTTTCCCATCTCCAATCTTTCCCCAAGGGTGTTCTCTATCCATAGGAGTAGTAGCCCTCTTTTCATGTGGAGAAAAGCCAAACTTCTTCAAGATTTCAGCAACATATTTGTCCTGGGAGATGAAGATACCATCTTGTTTCTACTGAACTTGTAAACCAAGAAAGAAGTTCATCTCCCCCATAGCACTCATCTTGAATTTGTCTGTCATAAGCTTGGAGAAATCCTCACTCATCTTTGGATCAGTAGACCCAAAGATGATATCATCAACATAGACCTGCACAAGCAACACATCTTTGCCTTTCTTCTTTGTAAATAGTGTCTGATCTATGGTGCCCCTCTTGAATCTATTGTCCACTAAATATGTAGACAAGGTACCATACCATGCTCTAGGGGCTTGATGAAGGCCATACATAGCCTTTTTGACTCTATACACTTTATCTGGATGCTCTGGATCCTCAAAACCAGGAGGTTGCATGACATAAACTTCCTCAACAATGGTGCCATACAAGAATGCACTTTTGACATCCATTTGATAGACTGTGAAGCCCATGCAAGATGCATAGGCTAGAAAAATCCTAATAGCTTCAATTCTTGCAACTGGTGCAAAGACTTCCTCATAGTCTATCCCCTCCTCTTGTGTATAACCTTGAGCCACTAACCTTGCCTTGTTTCTGACCACAATACCTCTTTCATCTCTCTTGTTCCTGAGAACCCATCTTGTCCCTATAGGTCTGACATATCTAGGACAATCAACCAGCTCCCAAACATCCTGAATTGCAAATTGGTGAAGCTCATCCTGCATTGCTTCCACCCAACTTGGTTCTTTAAGGGCATCAAATATCTTCTTGGGTTCTTCTTGTGACAGAAAACATGTAAACAAACATGCTTGCACAAGAGGGGTATCAACCTTCTTGTGTATATTGGCAATAAACCCACCAAGACCTTGGTGTGATCTTCGGTCTGAACTGGAGTCATAATATCACCAATGATCTGAGATGTGGGGTGATTCTTCATTGTTGAAGTGAGAACCCCTCCTTCAAAAAGTCTGGTGTCCTCAACCTCATGCTCCATGTTGCCAATTTCTTCTTCATCAGACTCTGTTTAATCAACAGGAATCTCTTCATAAACCCTGGAAGGTCCTCCTTGTTCAAAAGTGGAAGAGAAAAGATGTGCAAAGGTGTTGTCAACGTCTGAACCGTGTTTGTCAGCGCTTGGGCTAACAACGCTTGAACTGTTGTTGTCAACGTCTGAGCCATCAACGTCTGAATTGGTCTTGTCAGCGCTAGATTTGCCTTTGTCAGCGCCTGAAGAACCATGCATGTTTGTATCTGGTGGTATTTGGAGACCACCATTACCTTGTCCAGCAGCAGCAGCAGCAGCAAAAGCATCTGTCCAAATGGGAATTGTGACATATTCAAATGTAGGAGATGCCTTTTCTACTTGTGATCCAACCGTCTCATTAACCTGTGTACCTGAAACATCAACAATTTGTTCTTCCACAACATTTGAAGTTACCTTCACAATGTCTGGATTAGTGACAGGCATATAATTTAAAGTTCTAGATAAGGGTTCTAAATCAAACAACCAATTAGGACCACTCTCAGGATCACTAGGTTTATTCTCTAAGAACCTAACATGTACTCTTTCAACAATACGTTTGTCCTCTTTAAGATAAACCCTATAACCCTTGCTCTGCACTGAATACCCCATGAAGTAATCTTCATCACCTTTTGGACTAAATTTCCTCAAGGCATCACTAGTGTCCAAAACTACTACATGAGAACCAAAAGGTCTGAGAAAACCAATATTAGGTTTTCTTCCCCAAAGTAACTCATAAGGTGTTTTGTTCTGAATTTTGTTAACCAATGCTCTATTTTGCACATAGCATGCTGTATTAACAGCCTCAGCCCAAAAGGCTATAGGAAAGTGAGCATCAGCCAACATTGTTCTGGCTGCTTCAATTAGGGTTCTATTTTTCCTTTCAGCAACCCCATTTTGTTGTGGGGTTCTAGCAATACTGAATTGCCTAGTAATTCCCTTCCTGGCACAAAAATCATCTAGCTTCTTGTTCCTAAATTCTCCACCATTATCACTCCTAAGCATCTTAACCTCATTGCCAGACCTTTTCTCAATTTGAGTGATAAATTCAATAAGAACATCAGCTGTGTCACTCTTCATAGCTAGAAAGAATGTCCAAGTAAACCTAGAAAAGTCATCAGTGACAACAAAACAATATGACTTGCCATTCAAACTCTCTATATTTGTTGGACCAAAGAGGTCCATGTGAAGCATATGAAGAGGTCTGGAACTAGTATGCACCTGCTTGGACTTGAATGAGACCTTGTGCTGCTTGCCTTTAAGACATGCAACACAAGAGTGGTCATTGTGGAAGGCCTTCTCAGGCAAACCATCAACTAAACCAAGCCTCACAAGTCTATTTATATTTTTAAAATTTATGTGCCCTAGTATCCTGTGCCACAAATTACTTTCATCTACTGAGGCCTTAGCATAAAAACAAGACATATTTGCATTCACTTTAATCCCATTTAGATTCACATTATATATGTCCTTATGCCTAGGTGTTCTATACTCAATGTACTTCTCATCAGGGATCTTAAAATCCTTGCTTAACACCAAACACTCAGTATCAGTGAAAAGAACCTTATTTTTGTTATCACACACTTGTGATACACTAAACAGATTATAATCCAGTTCTTTTACCAGGAAGACGTTCTCAAAACGTAGATTATTGGTGAGAAGGGTTCCTTTGCCTGTGATAGTCCCATATCCACCTCCAAAGTATACCTTATCACCATCTTTAATAGGAGTGAAGTTCATCAGATAGTCTTCCTTTCCTGTCATGTGCCTTGAGCATCCACTATCCCAATATCCATAATCATTGATCTGTCTCTGAATGCCCTGCACATAAAGAAAACAAATTAGTTTTCTTTGGGAACCCAAGTCTCAGAAGACTTGGATTCATCTGGTTGTTCAATAAGAACAGACTTAGTTCTCACAACAACCCCATTCTCATCCTTTTTAGGATGAAAAACCCAGTTAACCCCAATAGGTTTTGTAATGACCTTTGAAATGTAATTAAATCTATTGCAAGTCATTGAAATTCCATTATTATTAGGGTTTTGATCTTTCTTGGGTCTCCATGTTAAGCTTGAAGAAGCTTTAGACCCCTTACCTTGTGGCTGCAAATATTTAGGTCTGGGCACGTTTCTGTCAGCGTTGGATTTTGTCCTGTCAACGCTGAAATTACCCTTGTCAGCGTTGAACCTAGGGTTTACTACAGGAACCCATTGCCTATTTGACCAGGTGTTTGTCTTTTGAAAAGGTCTTTGTCCATGAGTGTTAGACCTTCTAGAGAAGAATGGGGCAGGTCTAATAACTTGTGGACTTTGCTGCACACAAGGTTTGGGTCTGACAACGTTTGACTTCCTAACAACGTTGACTTTCTTCCTATCAACGTTGAAATTGTTCCTATCAGCGCTGGCTTTTGGAGCGTTGACACCCTTGTATGCCAAATGTGAAAAGCTACCACAAGTGTAACAGGCTTTCTTAGACACACTCTTAGGTCTAGAAGAGTAGAAACCTGTTCCATGATTGTTAACTTGGCTCTTGGGTGACCTATTATTCCTATACATCTCTGCATATTTAATGGTAGGTCTTCTAACAGTGTTTGAGCCTAGGTCAACAGCTTTACCAGTGACTGGGTGAGTAACCTTAATGGGTGGTGATTCATTGGGACTTTCACACAGCAAACCTCCCTTAACAAATAAAGTAGGGTTAGCTTTCTTCCACTCATTTAGGTCAGTCAGTTTTTGTTGATACTCTTCTACTGGAGTGACAACTCTTGGTGGAGGAGAGAATTCCTCTTCTTGGCATTCTGGTATACCAGTCCAAGACAAATCCTTTCTAAGGACACCATAGAAGTCCCCAGCAGGTGGTGGAACGGCAACATATTCTTTCAACCCAATCCCAGACATATCCTTAGAATCCCTTTGTTTATTAACACATTCTCCTAGGGTTTGTGTGGCCTTATCAAATCTCTGAATTTTAAGACTCACATTGTCTTTATTCTTATTAGCCTCATCTAACTTAGCTATTAAATCAACATTAACCCTATTCACGATATCGTTAATATCATTACTTTGATTTAACTCATGTTTTAAGATATTTATTTTATCTTTTAAATCAAACTCCATTTTCTTATACTCAGAAACAGTCTTTTCAGTTTGAACAAGTGCCACTTGATAATTAGATAACGTGCATCTTACGTCTGAAAGATCTGATTTTAATTTTAAAATCTCTTTATTAAGTTTTTCAGTATTTATCCTACAAGAAGAGTCATCACATACCTCATTTTCAGATGACGAAGATGAGTTGGAACTTGAAGTAGACTTCGCCTTGACTGAAAACATCATCAGATTCTTTTTCACCTTCTTCCTTAGCCTGGTTCACCTCACGATATTGGATCTCGTTCTTCAAATCAAAGTTTCTCAACAAGCTCTGATACCACTTGTTGATCCCAAACTTAGATCGATTAGCTTTGTGTATACGAGATTAGATCAGGTATAACACGTAGAGAAACCTTTGTTATATGCTTTGTGAATCTAAGTGTTATGCGGAATTTAACACTTAAACAAGAACACAAGATGTAAACAAAACTTTCACTTTAATTATGAATGTCGAACTTGCTTACAATGAAGGATGTTTACGAATGAAAACTTATATAAAACTTGATGCTAAACATTAACCTAAAGGCCTTCTTTTATAGACTAAGAAGCCTTGTACAATAAGCTACGTATCAACTATTCTAGGTAAAGATAAACATAGAAAATACATTGTCGTTTCTATCCTTACTAGAAGTATTCTAGAATATAATAAACGTGTAGCTCATATCTTCCATCAGTGCTTGTCTTCAATGTGTCAACGCTTGACTTTAACTTGTCAACGCTTGAGCTGTCAGCGCTTGCTTTGTTCCTGTCAACGCTTGATTTGTTCTTGTCAGCGCTCAAGTGATCTGGCCTTAATTTATTCCCAACAAATCTGTTTTGTCTTTTCGTGTAAAAAACTTTTGTTTTCAACTTTATTCAATTTTCTACTATTTAGTAATATAATTTAGAATTTTTCAAAAAGTCAAATTAATTTTAGCATTATTTTATTATTTTTAATCATTATTTTAGTTTAAAAATTGTTTTTAGTGTTTTAAAAATAGAAAAATAGTTTCTAAAATTTAGGAAAAATACTTTTTAGTGTTTAAATAATATAAGTGAGTTTTTAGTTCATTAAAATAATATTTTGGACTTTTTCTTAATTATTTTTAATTTTAGGGCTTTAATTAGCATTTAAAATTGAATATTTAATTAATAAAAGGGGATAAATTTTATTTATTGAATTTTTATTCTTGTTTATATTATTTTAGACTTAGTTTTAATTTTCAATTAATTTTTAGCTTTAATTTTTAATTTTTTCACGTTTTACGTATTTACGTTCGCGTTTTACGTCCATACGTCGTAGTGTAATCATAGTCGTAGCTCGTCTTTAATTTTCTCTTTTTTTTAAAAAAATGACACTAATCCAAACTTTGATTTTATATATTAGCACACAATTCACACACCTCCTTCGAGAACGAACCCGCATTTATTCGGTTTTACGGTTTTTAATTAAATCGTAACGCTTTATACTTGCCACATACGCGTTTTTCCTAAAACGTGTACGATTTACCTACATCAATTTTTGGCGCCGCTGCCGGGGAGGTGTTTTTAGTGTGTCATTATTATTATCGTGTTTGTGTGAGTAGTACGTTTTTGATTTTCATTTTTGGAAAGCGTATATAACGTACATACTCATTTTTGTTATTTTTCATTACTATATTATAATATCCAAATAAATCGTGTTTAATTTTCCTAAATTAAACACAAACCAATCATTTTACTATATTGTAGATATCCCATTATCGTTTTCATTTTTCTTGTGAATATATATTCTACTTACGTAGAACAATAAATATACAAGTACTCCAAAAGCGTGAAAACGCAACCTTGATTCGGGATTTCATCACTCGATCATTGTATTCGAATCTAAAGCAAAAGTTTAAAGGCAAAATAGATAAATACTTTCATGAGGCTTAATCTCAATTAACACAAACTATAAGGTGGGTATAAGGCGGTTGTATTTCACGACCTAAGGGAAAAAGGCTCTTAAGTGCTTAGCGCCGCCTCGTTTCCCCCGCTTGCTTGTGCGTGTTTTGAGAAAGAGGGCTAATCAAGGGTTTGCCGCCCAAGTCTTATCTATGTATCATATATATTTGCTTGTTTTCAAGATTAAACCCTCTTGAACGTTTTGGCGTTCCACCAACGTTCTAAAGTCATCGAAGGCGTTCACTCCACGTGATCGTTTTCATTCTTTGAGGCTTCTTTAATCGAGAAATCGATTCAAGGAGAGATTTGTAGATTTGAGTCTACGTAATACAAAAAAAATCCAAAAAAACTAAAAAACAATCAAAAACCAAAAAAATTGAAAAATTGAAAAGCCGCAAAAAGAATCTTCTTTGCTACCACCCATTCTACGCTTAGTGCATGCACACTCGATCGAAGGATTATTCTAATTCTAGCAACGCTTCGAATCGACGCAATCGTAATCGAAGGAATCGACGATGTAGACGAGATTTAGAAACCGGCGTTCCTAATATCGTTGTTGAAGAAACCTTAGACGAGATGGCCGACAATCGTTCGATGATGGATTTGCTCCAAGCGCCCACCGAGGGTTATGGAGACGCGATCGTAATTCCCGCTATCGAAGCGGAGAATTTTGAGATTAAGAGCGGAATGCTTTTGTTGATTCAAGCTACGAAGTTTCGAGGTCGTGAAGCCGATAATCCTCACGACCACATTCGGAATTTTGATCGTCTTTTAGCCACGAGAAAGTTTAAGAACATCGACACCGATGTCGTCATGCTTATGCTTTTTCCGTACTCGCTCGATGGTGCCGCTAAGGATTGGTACGAGAAAGATCCACCTAATTCTATAATTACGTGGAAGGATCTTGTCTCCAAGTTCGTTAATCATTTTTTCCCACCGTCTAAGATACGTTTTCAAAAATGAAATTACGACATTTGAGCAAAAACCGAATGAATCTTTTAGAGACGCGTGGGATCGTTTTAAGGAATTGCTTAGGCAATGTCCTCATGATGGATTTTCCGAGTTGCACCAAATCGATACGTTTTACAACGGTCTTAGTTTTCAAGAACAAGATGCGTTGAATTCTGCCACCGGTGGCAACTTTTTGTGTAAGACTCCGAAAGATGCATTAATGATTATCGAAAATAGATCCAAGGTTTACCAACTCCGCAACGCACCGAGTGTTGCCAATGTCGCCAATGTTAGTAGTTCTAATCGCGACATTGAGAGGGTTGATGCGAAAGTCGACAAGCTAACGAATGTGTTTACGTCTTTTCTCGTCAACATGCAAAAGAAAGACGCCCCCGCTATGGTGAAAGCGGTTGAGAAATCGTGTACGTTTTATGGTGGACCTCATAATTATTACGAGTGTGTGACTACGTATGGCCAAACATCGAATGTGAGTGCGTTAAACAACAATTTTTCTAATCAAAATCAAAATAACGCCGGTCCATCGCAACAAGGAAATTTTAATCAAGGCAACAATTTTCAAAACCGTAACAATTTTCAAGGAAATAATCAACAAGAGAATTTTCAAAATCAAGGTTATAATCAAGGTCGGAATTTGAATTGGCAAAATCGAGACAATAATAAAAACTCGAATTTTTCAAACAACAACAATCAAGGTAACAATTTTTCAAGTGGGAATCAAAACAATTTTCAAAGAAGTAATCAAAACCAAGGGAACTTTAATGCTAATCAAAATAGTTCGTCAAACGATTTTTAAAATTACATGAAAACGAATGAGGCTAATATGAGACGATTAGAGGGAGAAATTGGTACTTTGAAAAATGACTTTACTAATACTTTGAAACTTCAAAACACGAAGATTGAGCAAGGACAAATTGATATTAAAAAGATGTTTTCGGCTATTATGAACAAAGCCTCGGGTGCTTCGTTAAGTTCGTTACCTAGTGACACCGTTGCAAATCCGAAGGAACAATGTAAAGCCGCCTTGTCTCGTGAGAAAGGTCGTGTGATTAACCCTAACCTTGATGGATTTCGAGTTGTTCCTTCGTCTCAACCCTCGACTTCTAAGATTTCTTTTTGTTCTAAAGTCGATGGGGTGAACGTGGCGACCAAGGAAAAGAGTGCACACCCTCGTGTACCTCAAATTCTATCCACGGTTAAAAAAGAGAGCTTTATCGACCTAACCAAAGTAACGATTGAAGAAACTTGTGCATCGACCCTTCTTAAAAAACCCAAAAGGCATATGCCAAGAAAGGAAGAGGATCCGGACCAATTTCTATTACCTTGTGATTTTTCTGAGATTGAGGGATGTTTAGCCCTTTCCGATTTAGGTGTTAGAATTAATCTCATGCCTCATTCTCTTTGTAAATTGATGAGATTGCCTAACCTTACCCCCACGAACATGACAATCGAGCTTACAAATTGTACACCACTTATACCAATTTGAATAGCCGAGGATGTCTATGTTAAAGTTGGAAAGTTTGTTTTTCCCGCGGATTTTGTTATATCCGATTACGAGTGTGACCCTAAATGTCCCATTATTTTAGGTCGACCATTTTTATCGACGGCTCGAACCGTAATCGACGTTCACGAGTGGAGACTTACTATGAGATATGGGGAGGATAAAATGGACTTTTTCACGAGTAAATACCAAGTGTCTTATGATAATGAAAAAACCGAGGTTTCAAAACCTAATGGTTCTAAACCTAATGATTTCAAAATGTTCACTTTAGCGGAAAGTATGAGGCTTAATGCAAGTTTTGAAAGAATTAAGAAAAACTATTTTAAAGATGATGATTTTAATGATAAAGAATACGTGTACCTAATTCAACAGAGTATGTGTAAATTTATGAATGAAAAATCACTTTGGGATGTATTCGATGAAACAAGTGAAATACCAATTCCGAAGGGCGACGTTAGTGCCATCACGACAATGACCAAAATGGACTCGTCTTCATCACCTTCGAAGGACCATGACTTTGAGGCTTCAATTTCTAACTCCATCGAAGTGCCTCCTTTTCCTAGCCCAACACCCGTTGAGGCTAAAGGTTTCATCGACATCGATCCTATCGTCTTAGAAAAGTTAGCTAAGCATAGTCATTCGACTTGTAAGACCATGGTTGTGAATGCTCACATCGACTCTTTCTTTGCTGATGACGATGGCGATTTTGCCGAGATTGATCACGTACTTCGAAATCCACATGCCATTTTTGAGGATTCTCCTAAAAAGAAATGTGTGAAGTACGATGATTATGAGTTTGATCCCGAGATTGAGGAAATAATTGAACGAGAGCTAGCTCTCCTGCCTCCACTTCCACCTACAAGTGAGGTCGATCTTTCCAAAATCAAGGATGAATTAAATGAGTCGGAACGTCTTATTTTCGATGACGAACCAACTCATGTGACCAAAAATCCAATTCTCGAGGAGTTACCTAATCAACACTCCTCAAATGAGATTTACGTTTACCACATTCGTGAGGATTTAACTTATCAACAATCCCCATAAATGAATGATGGTTTCGTGCTTGATCGTGATCTTTTCGAGAGAGTTTCTAAGATACTCAAGGAGGGGAATGACAAACCTTGGTTTGACAAGCCTATCTTTGATGTGGAAATCGATGAGATCGATGTTCATGAGGATGACGAATATGTAGACCCCGAGGGGGCGGTGTTCTTTATTGATAAACATTTTGAGAACTTATATAATTCGCCACCCCCTCCCACCAATGACTTAAATGTTAGGTGTTGGAGCATAGTTTGGCTGGGCCGGTTCGATGACTCTCATGGGCCGTTCATCGTCTTCCCCGGACGTGAGTAATGCTGCAAACAAAGGTAAACCGGTTAGACGTGGAACCGAGGTCGGAGCCCCGAGGTCCACCTCCGACGGTCAAGTTAGTATGGTGATGATATATTGTAAAGTGATGTGATTAAGAGAGAGAGAGAACCTGATGTATAATGAGACCCCTAGCCTTGTTTATATAGTGCTAGGGTTTCTTGAAGGATAAGTTAGGTATGTGTGGGTCGCGGGCCTGTTGGGCCGGGCTGAATACTGACTATACGTCGACATGTCCCCCAGTCTAGTATGATATGGTTCATGATCATGTTATGCTAGACTCATCCATGTATCACGCTTACTAAACAACCGCGTGCGGCTTGATGCTAGGACATCCTCGTGGGTCGTCCGTAACATATGGCTCCACTCGTAATGGGCTTCCTTTAGCAAAAAGATGATGGGCTGGGATTGCGAATAGTGAGCATAGCCACTATACGCCATCATGTCCCCCCAGTCTAGTATGCGGGGTTGTCACCGAGGTTACTAGAATTTACACCATATCCGCTACCTGTAAGCATATCCACGTCAAAAGAAATGGGAAAACATGTATACGTAAGACGGGTGGGTGTGCTCGAATGCTTGGTTTCCCGTGATTAGACGGTAAGGACCCCGTAAGAAGAAAACTTGTTCTATAGTCGGGGTAACACTGGCATTGGCAAGGTATCATTCTTATTCATCTCTAATGTGAGGACGATAAGAAGGTTTTGTGAAGGTGGAGGTGGAACCCGTATGTTGCATTGTGAATATTTTGAAGGCGTACTTCTTGTACCCACTGATGATGCAACATAATGCGAATATTGCATTCATCTTAAGGCCAGCAGAAGACGTACCTCTGTGGAAAGGTGATGCGGATATTACATCTGTCGTACAGCCATGACATCCGATAATGACTTCCAAAATCTAGTTACGGTTTTCCCTGAAGTAAACGAAGTTGATCAAGCTCCATCTAATTAAGGTCAAACGGTATAAGATTTGGAAACACTCCGTGGTCGGGCAAGGTAATTCGTCGCAAAAGACGTACTTCCGTAACAAAGATATGAACCAACAGAAGATGTACTTCTGTGGCAGAATGAGCCAGTGGAAGGCGTACTTCCACAGCAAAAGATAACGATGCGCCGTGGAAGAATACTTCCATGGCGAAAATAATGAGCACGTGGAAGAGATACTTCCACGACGAAGATAAGAAGCACGGGGAAGAGACACTTACACGGCGAAGATAATAAGCACGTGGAAGAGATTCTTCCACGGCGAAGATAATAAGCACGTGGAAGAATATACTTCCACGGCGAAGATAATAAGCACGTGGAAGAGATATACTTCCACGGCGAAGATAAGAAGCACGTGGAAGAATACTTCCACGGCGAAGATAACAAGCACGTTGAAGAAGATACTTCCACGGCGAAGATAATAAGCACGCGGAAGAATATACTTCCACGGCGAAGATAAGAAGCACGTGGAAGAATACTTCCACGGCGAAGATAACAAGCACGTGGAAGAAGATACTTCCACGGCGAAGATAATAAGCACGTGGAAGAATATACTTCCACGGCGAAGATAATAAGCACGTGGTAGAGATACTTCCACGACAAAGATAATAAGCCAGTGGAAGGAGTACTTCCACGGCGAAGACAATAAGCCAGTGGAAGGAGTACTTCCACAGCGAAGACAATAAGCACGTGGAAGAGAGTACTTCCACGACGAAGACAATAAGCCAGTGGAAGGAGTACTTCCACGGCGAAGACAATAAGCACGTGGAAGAGAGAAACTTCCACGGCGAAGATAATAAGCACGTGGAAGAATATACTTCCACGGCGAAGATAAGAAGCACGTGGAAGAATACTTCCACGGCGAAGATAACAAGCACGTGGAAGAAGATACTTCCACGGCGAAGATAATAAGCACGTGGAAGAATATACTTCCACGGCGAAGATAATAAGCACGTGGAAGAGATACTTCCACGACAAAGATAATAAGCCAGTGGAAGGAGTACTTCCACGGCGAAGACAATAAGCCAGTGGAAGGAGTACTTCCACGGCGAAGACAATAAGCACGTGGAAGAGAGTACTTCCACGGCGAAGACAATAAGCCAGTGGAAGGAGTACTTCCACGGCGAAGACAATAAGCACGTGGAAGAGATACTTCCACGGCAAAGATAATAAGCACGTGGAAGAGAGTACTTCCACGGCGAAGACAAGAAGCCAGTGGAAGGAGTACTTCCACGGCGAAGACAATAAGCACGTGGAAGAGATTACTTCCACGGCGAAGACAATAAGCACGTGGAAGAATACTTCCACGGCGAAGATAACGAGCACGTGGAAGAAGATACTTCCACGGCGAAGATAATAAGCACGTGGAAGAATATACTTCCACAGCGAAGATAAGAAGCACGTGGAAGAATACTTCCACGGCGAAGATAACAAGCACGTGGAAGAAGATACTTCCACGGCGAAGATAATAAGCACGTGGAAGAATATACTTCCACGGCGAAGATAAGAAGCACATGGAAGTATACTTCCACGGCGAAGATAACAAGCACGTGGAAGAAGATACTTCCACAGCGAAGATAATAAGCACGTGGAAGAATATACTTCCACGGCGAAGATAATAAGCACGTGGAAGAGATACTTCCACGGCAAAGATAATAAGCCAGTGGAAGGAGTACTTCCACGGCGAAGACAATAAGCCAGTGGAAGGAGTACTTCCACGACGAAGACAATAAGCACGTGGAAGAGAGTACTTCCACGGCGAAGACAAAAAGCTAGTGGAAGGAGTACTTCCACGGCGAAGACAATAAGCACGTGGAAGAATACTTCCACGGCGAAGATAACGAGCACGTGGAAGAAGATACTTCCACAACAAAGATAATACGCACGTGGAAGAATATACTTCCACGGCGAAGATAATAAGCACGTGGAAGAATATACTTCCACGGCGAAGATAATAAGCACGTGGAAGAGATACTTCCACGGCAAAGAAAATAAGCCAGTGGAAGGAGTACTTCCACGGCGAAGATAATAAGCACGTGGAAGAGAGTACTTCCACGGTGAAGACAATAAGCCAGTGGAAGGAGTACTTTCACGGCGAAGACAATAAGCCCGTGGAAGGAGTACTTCCACGGCGAAGACAATAAGCACGTGGAAGAGATACTTCCACGCTGAAGATAATAAACACGTGGAAGAATACTTCCACGGCGCATGAATAAGCGCGCGAAAGGAGTACTTCCGTGGCGAAGGAATAAGCCAATGGGAGAGATACTTCCATGGAAAAGGAATAAGCGAATAAGCCAATGGAAGAGATACTTCCATGGCAAAGGAATAAGCGCGCGGAAGGAGTACTTCCGCGGAGAAGGAATAAGTCAATGGAAGAGATACTTCCATGGAAAAGAAATAGGCGCGCGGAAGGAGTACTTCTGCGGCCAAGGAATATATCCAAAGATATTTGCGTGTCATGCACGGAAATAGTGGTATTATTATACCCTGGTAGCCCCCCAAGTTTAATGGTGCTAAACTCGATTAGTATTATTAAACTTAATCAAGTATTCAAAAAATTACGATCACGTAGACCAGCGCGGATGGACGTACCATAGCCGCGTACGAAAGATAGAAATTGGGTTCGAACGTGCGAACCAACGCGGATGGGTCGTGCCATAACCGCGAATTGTTATATAGTTTAAGACGTATCTTAACTAACTTATGGGATGAGCTATGTTAATACGTGCGGCGTACCGCTAATACCATAAGGACGGTCAAAGTTTTGACAAAAATGTTGTTAGACGTGCACAGTGTGTCTTTTGCAAGTCCATCATGAGTCATGTGGTTTGCGTAACTTACTACAACGTCTTGATAGCAAGGTGTCTAACAAGGATACATAATCCGTGGTCGTTGGGTTTGCAACCCTCTTACACGACAAGTTGAATTATTAGGTTCACTCAATCCTCTTATTCCGCTTGGGAACGATAAGTACATGTACGCCCGTAGGCAGAAGATATCCGAGTGTACGGACTAGCATATATATAAGTATAATAAGTAATCACTTAATACTAGACATGCAAATATTAATCTAGATATGTATTGAAAGATTCGAACATTTATCGTGATAAAAGAAAGTCGCACAAAGCTAAAAGATATAAATAATATCTTGTTAATAAGTTAAGAGATATACGTAATATCTTATTAATATAAATATCATGATTTTTTTTTTGAATATAAAAGATATGGAAAATATCTTTTAGCATATTAAAAAAAAGTATAGGCAATATCCTGCCACCTCTTGAAAAAAAAAGAATATAAATAATATTTTTTATAGTTTCGAAAGATATAGGAATATATCTTTATCAAATTTTAAAGATAGATAATATACATCGTGTCGCGACATATACGAAAAATGTATTTAATCAAATCAAAATATATATGCAATATCTCTTTGCCCATTTAAAAGATATACGTAATATCTTTTATAAATAAAAAATATTGATAGTATATTTTTTCGGAGTATACCTTTTACCCAATTTAAAAGATAACAAATATCTTTTATTAATATGAAAAATATCAATAAGGTTTTTTGAATATAAAAGATATAGGTAATATCTTTTATTAGTTTGAAATGATAGGTAATATCTTACTACCTATTTAAAAGATATAGATAATATACTATCCCTTTAAAAAAAATAAGAGTATATCTTTGCCAAATTTAAAAAATAAATCATATCTTCTTATTAATTTAAAAGATATGTGTAATATCACTTAATAGCAAAAACCCATCGAAATACAGTTGTATTAAAAAAAACTTTGCATCTGATGGTGAGCCGAAACCTATCCGAATATACGAGGTAGCTTGAATGGTATTCTAACGAGATTTGTTTTACTAATTAAAAGTTTATACAGTGCTCATCGATCCACTAGCAGCCTAGCATTGATGTTAAATAATACTATTAAGCATGGAAGAGCTAACTGTATTTTAATTATATTAAAGGCATATGTGTTCATGATTTAGGAAATCGTGTTTGATGCATCAGTGCATACTACACGGCGAGCCAAAGAATAAAAATACAAAATTTTAGAAGTTACCAACTTTCGAAGCTGACTTTGGCTTTTCTATAATATGAGAACACTGGTTTTAGTCGTTGTCCCACGGATGGCGCCAACTTGTTGGAGCATAGTTTGGCTGGGCCGGTTCGACGACTCTCCTGGGCCGTTCATCGTCTTCCCCGGTCGTGAGTAATGCTGCAAACAAAGGTAAACCGGTTAGACGTGGACCCGAGGCCGGAGCCCCGGGGTCCACCTCCGACGGTCAAGTTAGTATGGTGATGATATATTGTAAAGTGATGTGATTAAGAGAGAGAGAGAACCTGATGTATAATGAGACCCCTAGCCTTGTTTATATAGTGCTAGGGTTTCTTGAAGGATAAGTTAGGTATGTGTGGGTCGCGGGCCTGTTGGGCCGGGCTGAATACTGACTATACGTCGACATTAGGATTTTTAGCGCGACTAATTTTGCATTTGAAACGCCAAATATTTTCGACATTATCAAATCAGGTTTTCATAAAGAGTTTAAAAACGATGAAAAAGGAAAAGATTTTAAAAATGTTTTAAAAGATTTTTCTACAAGTTTAAGTCCGTCATCACCGCGTTTTATGAGTGCTACCACCTCGTCTACTCCTTTTGACGATGGTGTGTGTGGATCTAGTGTGGGGGAAGCCCCTTATGTTCCCTCACATTTCTCCACCGAGGACGAGATTTACGATCCCAGAATTGCTTGTAAGGGGAAATCTCGGTCTTCCACCGATGCAATAAATGGAAATCTTATTCATTTGCTTGGTGTGAGTCTACCTCGAGTAGCTCATTATGTTGCCCCACCCATTTCCCCACCTTTCTACTTCTCATCTCTTTTCTTATACCCCTTTGGGGTTCCACTATCGGTTGAAGTGGCATTGTTTCATCTTTCATCCGAAAACGAGGACGCTATCTTTGACCCCGGTATATGTTTATCGGGTTTTTAAAGTACTCCATGTACTTTTGGGCATTGTTTATCATGTAAGCCCCACTAAAAATGACCAAACCATGATTATCCCTAACCGAGTCGAACTTTTGACTCGGTTATCAAAAACAAGGTGCCTCGTGGGGGATTCTCATGCTTATCCTTGTATATATTATCGTTTTTCTAATAGTGTAACGAGAGGACTTGTGCTCTTCCAACCTTTGTTCCATGGTTGTTTGTGATTGTGATTCATTAGGTTCATCGTCATCATTGAAGCCTCTCCTGTTCATTTTACGGATCACTCGAGCTTCGATCGTTGCCTTTGGAGATTCCGATATCCGATGATATCCTTTTATGTTCTAACGTTTATCTTATTAGCATAATTCATAAACGGATTTTAGGTTATTCGTTTTACCCTTTCCATGCTCGAGATTAAGCATTCGACTTCGTCTCTAGTATGGGGGTGTTGTCACCCCTAGACTCGAAACATTGAGGACAATGTGTAGTTTTAGTATGGGGGGGGGGGTGAGTAGATACTTCACCTTGCTCACGTCATCACGCAATCCAATTTTCATCTTTTTGTTATCATTTTATGCAAAATAAGGCTAAAAATGGCCTCATTTTATGCAAAATAAGGCTAAAAATGGCCAAATTTTAAATTTTTTTGTTTTTCATAAGTGTTTAAGACACGAATGTAGGTTTTCCGTTGGTGAGAATAAGAGTAATTTTGACTCGACCGTGCGTGTTGAGCACTTAGCTTCGATTCCTTAACTATTTAAGGCTAAGTCTCTTAAATGAGGACGAGAAATGATAGAGTTATTTATAAGTCTCGTAATCTTTCATGATCTCATGTGTAGTAATTATTAGCTTATTCAGCCCACGCTTTTATATAATAAATTGTTAATAAATATTGATTTAGCGGTTTAGTCACTATTGTTGGTTGTTTTAGTAGCTTCCATGTAATTAAACTGGGAAAACATTAAGGTATCGCTAGCGTCACGGTTTTGACGTATTGGCACCCGAATAATCGAACGCTTCACCTAATAATAATATTTCAAGTGCTCACCTAAATTAAGCAAAAATTTGAAGCTCACAAGGCCGAAAAATCTATGCCCAAATTGAAAGTGAATAAAGCCTTAATCTTTGAAGCTTTAAAGATCCAAAATTCGCTTGAGCGTGAGGATATACGTCTTTGGCCATAATAAACATCTCATGGAGAGGTTAAATAAAAGTCAAGGCAAGACCGAAGTCATAATAAAAGCTCCATGGCGGAGTTGAATAAAAGATGGAGGTAAACCTATGATAATAAGGCCCTTCCGTTAAGGGGCGTATAAAAGTCTTGGTAATAAGTCTCATGTTCAAAACTGTTATAAAATCGTGTTTATCGATCCTTCTTGTTGACTAAATTTTTTGACATCGTTGTCTATTAGGGTGAATTATTAATTCGATGATTTTGGTTACACCGTTAAGTTTTTATTTTTAGACCTAATCTATATTCACGCATAAGTCAATGATGTATCCTCGTGATCATTAAGACAAAATAAAATATAAGAGATACCAAGTAGGAATAAGGGAGTTTAGGTTCGTAATTAACACTCATGAGATATGATCCTGTTGCTAACTTATAATAACAATGATCTCACTACAAGAAAATGAGGCTAATGCAACAGTTTACAAGCAACACTTGTAAATATGTTGCTTTTTATAGAACATTGAATATTAAGCAACATTTTTTAGTTAAGTGTTGCATTTATAGATCTAATGCAACATTTTTTGAAGTGTTGCAAACCTTGTAAAAAACATGATAAATCAAAAATGAAATTTAAAGCGCCTCCATCCCTCCGAAATGAAATTTTAGGTCAAACTATCCCGCCCCCAAAAATTCAGTTTCCCCCTAATCAGGTTTTCCCTACGCTCACCCAAAAAATTCCAAAAAATTCAATCCCTCAAACCATTGTTCCAATCCTTCTTCCTAATTATATGTGAGCACCTTTACCCCCGTCCTTCTTCCTAAATCGTTAGTCACTCTATCAAGCTTATAAAATGGCCAGGTTATGTATTTTCTCTTTTTTTCTAATTAAAGCTTGTAATTTTAAATATATATTTATTTGTTTCTATGTGTTGTGGCTTTTTTGTAGTTAATATGTTTGGTTGTCAAGAGTTAATTTGGGTGTCAATCTGAATTGCCCAATATGTGTTTGATAGAAGTACTAAGAGAACCAGTTTCAAATTACGCATTAAAATGTATCTTCCTAGTCTTTTTTATCTCAACATATACAACTCTGAATACCGCTTTCAATTATTCGTCTTCACGGGTTGAATTGTTTGAGTTCATGTAATTTTTTAGATTTGATAAAAGACTTACACTACAACAATTTCAAGTTAGTTATTTAAGTAAAAGGAATTTTGTTGTATGCCCTTACATACGGTTGTTCTTTTTTGTAACCCAGGAGCTTGGTTGAGTAAGACTTTGTTAAGCTTAAACTTGGGGAATGTGAAAAAACTTTCCATTCGAATTTAAGGTACTTATTCACATGTATATTTTCTAATTGTATCTACTTATGCTTATGTTTTGGTATGTAGTTTTGTGTTGATGTCAACTTACCAAACACATGGTATATGGTTAAGGGAGTGGATGTTTATACCCGTACATCATTTTACCCGGCTTGTTATCATTTATAGTATCATCTTCCTACAACACTCTAGGCACCACTTTATCTCTAGAATTTTCCACCGTATGTTCATTCAATTTATTTCATTTCTTATTTCTTATTTCTTATTTCACTATCTCTATTACATTAAGTTTGACTCACCCTTTTAAACTTTTATCTTTTTTCGAAATCTGAAAATAAAAGTGTAACATTGGACCTTTAAAAATCCCATCTACGGCCTCCATTATAGCACATGATTTAATCCTAGTCCCCTTTTATGTGAACGGCTTCCTCACTTCAGTAAGTTGAGTTGTTTGTTTAGCGTATGCAACCTGGACACATTAGGGAGAAACATTTTCTCAAAATTAATTTTGATTGTTGGCTCGTCATTCGTTCCTCTTTTTTAAGCCACGCGCACCTATTACACCACCAGTCAATGCACCATTCCTTTCTTCACACACGCACGTGTATGCAAGTAGGCTAAATTTTTATTTTGAAGATGACATGTAGGTGAGACTTCACACATTGTTGAGGTTACACGTGTGCCCAAAGCTGGCTCATGACATGTGCAAATGATGCAACCGCCTAGGCCACACAATTTGAGGGGCCTCCTAAATTAGTTTTCGTCTATTATATTTGGCAATTCAATAGATGGCTTTTTTTTCAATGCACTAGATGAAGACTCGTTTTTAACAACCAAGTAAAACTTACAACTTACAAGATTGTTTATATATGTAAGAAATAAAATAAAAACATTAGCAAATTTATAGGTGGCGTGAATTAATCGGTTACAAACAACTTATAACTCAAATTCACTTTTTATTCAACATCGTAACACTACAAGAAGTTTTGCACTAAGAAAGTAATTTTCATGATGTAATTTGTATTTAACTAGTTAAGTATATGCAAATCACTTTTTCAACATACTGTTCCTCATTTAAACTTATGACACAGGGCCACCAAAAATCACGGGACGTCCATGTGTGTGCCACTTGTTGAGATCCAATTGAGATACCTTCTCTTCTGATCATCATTAGCAACAATACATTACCTCATTCTTCACACCAGTTACCATATGGAGCAAAAAGGTAACCATCCTAATTCGTAATGTTTTCTTGAATAAAAAAGAATCTAATTTGAATTGTAAGTTGCAGCACTACACAAAGCCCTTAAAGAAAATATAATTCATACTACTGATTCTACAGATTTATGTTATGTATACATATTGCTTCCTTATTCGTTATTCAACATAGTTCCATCAGTAATTTAGTAGTAGTAATAGGCATAAACATATGTGTTGACTGAATTAGACATGAATCTCAAATATAAGGTATTTCAACCCCTTAAAAAACAATTGTAAAAGCCACCCATATATATTATTATGATCAATTGAACAGGTTTATCCGTGCTTTATACCTTTGTCTGCTACTATTGATCTTTTATCGTGTATTTGTTGGCTATTGTGTTTGTTTCTATATCATTGTCAATCTTTGCGACTGACTACAAAAAAAGCTTTGGTCAAAAGCTTGATTATCTTGGTATTTACCTAAAACCAGTTTCTCTAAACAATAGAAATTATCCTAGTGTCAAGAAAACTAAGAATATCGCATGACCTGAAATTTTTATCAACTTCTCATAAGAATTACCATATATGATGGCTCATTTCCGTCCTATCAATTTTACGTGTATTATTTAATGGTTGATACAACATACTCCCAATATTTTCTGTGGGTCTCGGGTGACACCCGCGATGAGTGATAGATCTATAAATATACTTGCCACTATGCCCACACCTGATGTGGAGATATTCATAATTTCAATTCAGTAGATTGCAACATGTTGGGAGATGATGTGAGATGAAACCCTACTTATTTCAGTCACACTTCATTTATCAAAGGAAACGAACATTAACCAATCTCATTAGCTTTTCATCAAGCAAGAATTTATAAACCTTATGTGTTGTGTACAGGTGAATGCGGGCTTAACAAGGGAGGTTTAGATCAAGATAATTCAAGCTTTTTGTGACCTCATTGACACATAGAACGAGACAGAAATATACTCGGACACATGGCTATTGATTCAACTTTATTCGAGCTTATCCTCTTGGTTTACTCTCAAAAAGTAAGACACGTGAATCTTCGCGTTTCTTTCCTTTTATGTTTTAGGTAATTGTTTGTTTGATATAGAATGCAACTAAATACACATACTGTATTCTTTTCATTTAAAGTTTGGAAGTAAATGTTTAATTTAGGAATTAGTCTAGGATTTTATACATGTTGGTAGTCGTTTTTTATAATTAGTACTTGTAGGGTGTCTTTGGGTCCACTAGCAATTATATGTTATATGTTTCAACTAGAATAAGATTTATATGTGAATTTCTGGGGCTGCTTTTGAAATGAGATTAATGAATAGTTATACTTACTTTCTAGCATGACTTTGATTTTTTTTGTCATGGAGCTTACTGAATATGTACGGACAGGCTGCTTTGTAGTACTTTCTGTATTCAACCTGGTTAATTATATTGATCGAGGAGCAATTACGGGTAATAGTTTAATGATAGTCTCAGAACTTGCACAGAAAGTGGTGTGTCCAAATTATTACTATATGCTGTTGAAAATATATTGTTGAACATATGTAATTTGTGTTTGCTAAATGGTAAGTACGATAATATGTTAGCTCTTCACTACTATGTTTCAGATATGTTAATTCGCATACCATTTAATAGAAAATGAACTCACTTTGATCAGGTGACTAACCTACATATCTTTCTATATTACTTGAACATAAGTTGTTAATTCTCATTCATTGTGTTATACTATTCGTTATTATTATATTTAAAAGGAAGCACAAGGACCTGGAATTGTTATGACGGAAACAAGATATACATATGACCCCTCAACCCATCCATGCACGAATGAGTACAAGAAATGCAAATATTAAAATGTCTGCTCTTCTTGATCTTATAGTTCAATACAGATAAGCTTCTCTAGTTGTTTTTGAATTTCAAGTAATGACGTTATAAGTACAATCCTTATTTATAAATTTCTATGTTTTGTTTAGAAATTACTAAATGCATTTCAAGAAACTTTATTATTAAAATACTAACCATATTCTTCTTAATTTTATATGTTCAAGGCTATGCTGTTGATATGGTGTATCAGAAGGTGAATGTAGTGGGTAAAGACTTTGCTTCTGATTATTAAAGTCAGGGAAAGGAAGAAAAACATTCTTTACGGGCAGAGACTTTCAACAAGAGTTTCATTATAACTTTGATTGTAACTCAAAGTATTTTATTTTAACTATACCATTTTTTTCTAGTTATTTTGGCTTTATATGGAATTATTATTCTATAACATGGTTATTGTGATAAGACTCATTATTATTTTGGAAATAATATAAGAATTATTAGTTCAATTGAAATTAATTGTTTCAGGTTCATATTATGTAAAAGTGAAATATATAACATTATCTATATATCGTCAAGTGTTGCGTTAAACAAATAGAAGTGTTGTTATTGCATGGTATTTATATATGAAAGTGTTACTCTTGTCAAGTGTTGCGTTAAACAAATAGAAGTGTTGTTATTGCTTGGTATTTATATATGAAAGTGTTACTCTTGGCCGTAAAAAGTGTTGCATTCAATATAAAAGTGTTACTTTAGAGTATAAAAGGTGTTGCATTCAATGTAAAAGTGTTACTTTAGAGTAATTTAAGTGTTGCGTTTGTGTCTCAAGAGTGTTGCACTTTAAGTGTTCCATTTGATAAATAGGCAACACTCTCAAAAAGTGTTGTGTATTTGAAGAGAAGTGTTGCTTTAGGTCTAAGGCGACGTTGCATAATGCAGCACTTGAAAAAGTGTCGCATAATCCATAATGCAACACTTTGAAGGCCTGAGGCAACACTTTATGAGTGTTGCACTTGGTTCATTTTTTAGTAGTGTCTCGTTACACGCTTAGCATGGAATTAGGTGAAAATCGAGGACGACGAAATTTTTTCTAACGAAGCATTCACGTGTTCTTGTTCTATGATCCCAAAAGTCACTTAATCGTGATGAAAACAATACATTATGTCTAAAACACGTGTAGTAGTTTATTTAAGTTTATGTCTTCAATAAATGTCATCATAAAATGAATTTTGGAAGTGCTATGATACTTAATTCTAGCATTGCGTGAGGGCACGACAATGGTTTAGTATGGGAGAGTGATGAGACTGCTTTTATGCATAGTCTCATCGTCCAAATCGGGCTTAAAACGCTTAAAATATCATCAAAATACCCAAATATATGCTTGTGTTTGTTCATTGTGTATTTTAGGTACGAATATCGTGAAATCAACAAAAGATCACAAGAATAAAGCAAAAACGAACACGGGAAACGAAGCCGCACAAAGAACCGGACCCGAATCATGAAATTCCTTTGAAGTCCTTGAATTTTGAAGATTTGGCAAGATTGGTCCCTAAACTTTTGAAGACTTGTCATTTTATACCCTTGTGAAACTCAAAAAATTACAAATAGGTCCCTAAAATAACAAGAATGTACAAGACATACCCTTGAAGAATCAAGATTATGCATTAAATACCCTTGAAACATGTTTGAAAAACATCTTGTGGCCAAAATAGAAGAAACACAACTTTATATATAAAGGGGATTTAAGTTTTGGGGCTGTTAAAGAGAAATGACAACATCAAGTAAATCAAGGGACTGAAAGAGTCAGACAACCAAACTCCCAACCTCCACTCCCAAGCCGACACCTCACCTTGACCGGTCAAACAGCCAATGAAAACCCTCACCCCTTCCACCTCACACCCCACTCACGTTTTTAACTGATTTTATAATCAGTTTATAAACTTCCCTCCTTAACACCCTTTTTAAAATCCTAATCCCTGAAAACATATTAAATCCCTCTTATTAAACCCATAAACCCTAATCACTCACCAGGCTTAATCACCCTTAAAACAAAGGAGTTTTTATTGATTGTTTCCAGATGAGTAATTAACCTTTTTCTCATCAAAACCTCACTCACAAACTCAACTCAGACATACCCATGTGATGTCCCCATTGGTCCCCTGCCCCGTCATTATCTTCCTTTTCCCAAAACCTGACCAAATCAGCACACCAGCTTCATTAAACGACCAAGATTTCTCTTACATAGCTGGCAACATCACATGCCAAAGAATTGACCAATTTTTGAAGACTTTTTCATAGGCATTCCAGGAAAATTAGAGAATTAGGGTTTAGGGTTTACATCCCTTGTATTATTTTATTCAACATCTAGATAGTTCCATTTCCTAGTATAAATAGGGTGACTTGTACCCTGTTTATTTTTGTTCCAATATTTTATAAAAATCTCTATTATTAATGAAAATGAACGTATGAGTTTGATGCAAATATTGAGTTCCATTCTTATTCTTTATTAGTTTAATCAACTTTACTTTTATGCAAAATAGTTAAAGCTTTTCAAAGGTTTCATTTTCTTGCAAATTTTCAGAAAATCAGTTTATGTTGTTCTTGGAAAAAGTGTTTCATAAGCTTGGATTAAATATCTTGATTAATCCAAGTCTTATGTTAAGTTTTCTGTCAAAGGATTTGGTGGTTTCAAAAAACCAGTTTTTAAAAATTTCATTTTTTTGGAGTATATAAGCTATTAGCTATAAGCTTGCTTAATCAATAAGCCAAGCTTATATCCTTATAGGGTGGTAATCTGTTATCTCTTTATGCTTGTTTCCTTTCTTTCTTAGCAGGTCCATTAAGCTTTGAAGATATATTGGGTGGTGTTGACTGGTATAGTCTCACCACCAACTCTCTCTCTACATCAAACAGACCTCATTATCTCCATAAGCATCAAGCTCATTCTTGATAGGAAGATGGCATCAGCCATCCCCTTGGCTTGGATGTAGGTCAAGGAATGTATAGGCTTGAACCCTCCTATTTTCTTGACTTTGTGAATTTGTGGATTAAGTGTTTTCTGCTTATGTGGTAGTTTTAATAGTGATTTATGCTTGGTTCATGTTGATGGGTTATATCTGCTAGTTTTCTAGAGATATTGATTAGTCTTGATTAGTTTCTGTCCATAAATCTTATTTATTCAGTTTTGATGGAGTTTTTGGATTAGGGGGTTAGCTGGTATTGGGTGACACAAGACTGGGTACAACCAGCTTAAACACACTTTGTAGGAGTTAAAAAGGATATATCAGTCTTTGATATTCAGTTTTGTAGGTTTTTAAAGGTTTTGCATGTTCAAGTAGTCAACAAAAATCAGTAGGCCACAATCTGCCTTGTTTTAGTTAATTATTGTTCCAAATCTTGTTAGTTGTTAAGTAAGCTGTTAATGTAGGATTGTGTGAAGACCAATTGTGAATTGGTGATTACTTGAGTGAGTTTTGGTCAACCAAAACTCACCAAGTTGGTCAATTAGACCAGGAACAACCCACAGACCACCAGACTTGCCCTTTGTTCATGTTAGTAACTGTTTTTAGCCCTTTGTGGCGAGATTTTGTTGTTTGAGCTGGTGATTTTGTGCTTGCTGTGACTCCCCACAACCCAACTGGTTGTGGGGGTGCCAATTGTGTCCATTAAAACCAACAAATCAACAAGTTACAAGCTTAACCATCCACAGACCCGTTTTTATCATTGTTAGTGGGAACAAAGTTCCCACTGCTAGTGTTAAAGTTCCCACTGTTGGGGATAAGGACAAAATCTGTCCAAGTGTCACTATCAATTTCTTATTTTTTTGTCTTTAGTGAACTTTTTTAAGTATTTTTAGTCCATTTTAATTTTATTAATTTTATTATTTTATTTCTGAATTTTCCATTTAATTTATTTTTCAGTTACTGTTCATTTTCCATTTTTTAGATTAAATGGCATTTTTAATTAGTTTTTATTTAAATGTTTTTTGTATTTTAGTGCAAAAGTTTAATATTTTTTAGTTTTAAAATTTTTCTTAGATTCAGAAAAAGATTTTAAGATTTTTAGTTAAAAGAGTTTTACTGTTCACCTTTTTATGTAATTTTTAGATTTAATTTAAGTTTAATTAGGATTTAATCAAAATCTATTTTTTCTTTTAGTGTAAAAAAGTTTTGTTTTCAACTTTTTTCAATTTATACTATTTAGTAATATAATTTAGGATTTTTCAAAAAGTCAAATTAATTTTAGCATTTTTTATTATTTGTAATCATTATTTTAGTTTAAAAATAGTTTTTAGTGTTTTAAAAATAGAAAAAAAGTTTCTAAAATTTAGGAAAAATACTTTTTAGCCTTTAAATAATATAAGTGAGTTTTTAGTTCAATAAAATAATATTTTTTACTTTTTCTTAATTATTTTTAATTTTAGGGCTTTATTATCATTTAAAATTGAATATTTAATTAATAAAAGGGTGTAAATTTTATTTATTGAATTTTTATTCTTATTTATATTATTTCAGACTTATTTTTAATTTTCAATTAATTTTTAGCTTTAATTTTTAATTTTATCACGTTTTACGTATTTACGTTCGCGTTTTACGTCAATACGTCGTAGTGTAATCATAGTCGTAGCTCGTCTTTAATTTTCTCTCTTTTAAACCAAAAACGACACTAATACAAACTTTTTTTTATATATTGGCACATAATTTACACACCTCCTTCGAGAACGAACCTGCATTTATTCTGTTTTACGGTTTTTAATTAAATCGTAACGCTTAATACTTGCCACATACGTGTTTTTCCTAAACGTGTACGATTTACCTGCATCAGCAGGTCATATAGACCTTCTATAAGTGGAATGAACATTGACTATGTATGGTGATCTTGTAAAATTTTCTGGTGGTCGATACACGATCTCATGTTATCGGCCTTATTTTTGATAAACAAAAACGATACACCTCCTGTTGGTGCGCTAAGGCGAATAAATCTCCGTTCCGGTAACTTTTGCAGCAATTTCTGCAACTCTTTTAACCTAGTTGAAGCTCTGGAATAAAGAGTATTAAAAACAGTTTCTGTCCTTGAGACAAGCTCGATGTTAAATTATGTCTCGTGGTTAGGAAGGAATTACTGGAAAACCTTCTGGAATGACATCTGGAAACTTTGGGATGAACTGCTGATCATGAATCTAAGGAATTTTAGAATTCACATTATGAATGGTGATTAGAAGTCTTCGCAGCTATAAAGTAATAATTCACGTGCTTGTAAAGCTGAAAAATTTTGTACTGATTTCTCTGGCAAAAATATAATGAACAAAACAGGAGTTAGTAAGACGAATCTCGTCTTCAACTGGAAGGAAAAGTCTTATAAATATGGTGATACTGTGGAGCCCCCTCATGGCTAGGAGGTAGGTAAATATCTAATTTAAGATAAAGTTGCTCATAGGAATACGTGAAGTAAACGTGGCGACTTTCACTGAATGTGCTTGTCTGTACTCTCATAGAATAAACACTGCGTGTCTAACCTGAGTAATACTCCAAGGGTGGTGACTGAATTTTTAATGGTCTGATTTATGCATGGCATGACAAAACGGGTATACCCCCTTAGAGGGTACCTGAATTTCTGAGTGCCAGGTTTAGAAAACATACTGGAGTTATGAGTCTTGACTAGTGTCTTGAGAAGATATTCGTATGAGATGTATCATGACTGGCATCCTGACATGTGCCTTCCAAAATGATACTAGAGACCTGTGTCTTGACTGATGTCTTGACATGTGTTTTAGTAGATAAATCTGAACAAGGCTGAAAATTTTGGTAACTGCTAGGATTGGCGGACCGGTTAGACCGCTGACCTCTGTACTTCTGGTCACGTTCGTACTGGAGTTCCGATGGTTACTGACTAGTTAATTATAAGCACGATGGTTGTCACTACTGATTTGTCTGTCAATTAATGACGGTCATTATCATGACCGTGATTCATGTAACTATTCTGCTGAGTGGCCGGCTGGTTCCGGTTCCCAACCTTCTGAATGAAGGTTAGCTGGGTGAAGTGTGACATCTAGCTGAGAAAGTAAAAGCATAGGATAGAATGGTTGTGTCTAATGATTGAAGTTTATTCTAGTTAGAAATTTCAAATTTATAGTTTTCGTCCTTGTTTTGTAGAATCTTCATAGTATAAACAGCGTCAGCATCTTGAAAAATCTCCAAAGTATCAGCAGCATCAACATTTGTGAGGTCTTCAAAGTGTTGGCAGCATCAGTATCTGGTAAAATCTTCAACTCACGAGCAACATCAGCATCTGGTAGAATATCACCAAGTGGAAACGCCTGAGATGATTGAGGATCTATTAGCAATATCCATGGAGTAGGGTACATGGAGTACACCTAGACTACTGTACACGAAGTACAAAATGAATACTGCACATGGAGCATATCTGAGACATTGTACATAAAGTACACGTGAAATACTGTACAAGGAGTATAACTGAGACACTGTACATGGGGTATATATGGAATGATGTACACGGCACTGGTGGAAATATTATGGGATGATCGATACTGGTGTCAGTCGTCTGACATGATCAAAGAAATAAATTGACTTAAACGCTAGTAAACTGAACTAAAATAAGTAACATGCTAGCTTGGAAATTCCTGCGTAGACTTAATGCTGGTTGCATAGAGATTCAAGGATATGATTAAACGGAATTTTAACAATGGTCAACATGAAGACATGACTGATGAAGACCAAACATGATTTATTATGAACAACAGGATTTTATTGTAACCCTTCTGTATCTTAGCATGAAAACATCATCACCTTGCAGAAATCGTAATCCTCATAAGGAGAAATGAAGCTGAATCAGCATGAAGACGACATCAACGTGAGGGTATGAAAAATTAGACTGTTACAAAGAACATAAAAGTCTAATCAACTGAGGTTTAACATCAACTGATGTGGATGGCTATAGTTCAATCCACATAATTTAAGGAAGAAACATGTGACTAGGTATGGGTGATTCTAGTTTGATCCATACCTATCAAAATTTCATGAGAACTATCATGTATTGAAATTTACAATCTGAGACTAAATATGGTTGGCTGTAGTTAATAAGTGTGAAAACACTTATCCTTTTACGACTTATTTCCAATATTAACAAGACCAAAACGTGTATTTTATGTCTTAAAAGTCGGAATTATGCGTGGTTTGTGTATTTATTATGTTTCAGGATAAAAATATGAAAAAGGAAGAAAACATGGGATGTCACGGGCTTTTATCGAAGAAAAAGACAAAAGACGAAGTCAAAAGATCAAGAGTGTAAAAAGAACGGAAGTCCAAGGCCTATTATGAAGATTTATCGAAGAAAAAGTCTAAGGACGGATGTTTAATAAAGTCGAAGAACTCAAGTCTAATAGAAGAAGAATATTATAAGACAAGTTCAATTTATATCGACAAATCCCGAGACGACGTCGAGAAAGACAAAGAATTTAAATCGAGTCGAGACGAGAAGAAAGAAAGAAGGAAGCAACACATGCACTCCCCACCTCCTATATATACCCTCCTAATAACACATTAGGAGAGTGGTTAGCTAGTTTTAATTTTAGTCTTTTTAATTTTTCAAGTTTTAAGTGTGTTTTTAATTTTTCTTCTCTCTAGTTTTTCAAGCTTATCAAACATTAATCTTGTAATCTTTTAATCTTAATCTTTAATCAAATCAAGCTTATTTCTTAGTTCTCATTCTACCTTTCTTAATAATCTATTATTTTTGTTTAATTAATCATGAAGTTGGTTTAATTTTGTTGATGATGTGATTGTTTTGCTTATTTGATTGTGCTTTTTGAATTGGTTTGTTTAAAGTTTTTAGATTAAGGTGCTTATTTTCTTAATTTTATGATTAATAGTTTTTAAAATAAGTTGATTTTGATAAGCTTAATATTTTTATAAAAAGTTGCTTTTCAATATTTAGATTATTTAGTGTTTTAATTGTTTTTAAATTGTGGCTTATTAGTTTTTCCTAAAAATATTTTTGGTTAAAGTTTTGGTAAGTGCTTATTTTGGGTTTGCTTATTTGCTTAATATTTGTGTTATCCGGGTTTCTTAAACCCTTACATTCCGAATAGTTGCCATAAAAGTGTATTACAGATATAGCTAACTACCCTTTATTCCGAATAGTGCTACTTTGATATTCCGAATAGCATCCTCCTTAATACTCCGGATAAGCCCCTTCATCAACAATTCCGTATAAGCTCAAGTTATTGTAATCCGGATATAAGTTTGGACACTTATTCCGGATAGTGAACATTCCGGATAAAGATTTGGAACATATTCCGGATAAGCATCATCAAGAATTCCGGATAAGAACTTCAACCGATTCCGGATAACTTCCCAAGTTCACATTTCGGATAAAGCTGTCAATATCGATTCCGGATAAGCCCCTTTATTTCCTTTTTCCAGATAAACCCTTTTATTTGGCCAATTCCGGATAAGCATCCGGATAACGACATTCCGGATAAGCCCTTTGATACGAATTCCGGATAAGCAATTCTTTTGGATTCCGGATAAAGCTCTTAACAAGGATTCCGGATATAGTGAGTAAGTTTGGATTCCGGATAAGTGGCAGTAAGTTTGGATTCCGACTTATATTTTGTTATTTTCTTTTTTTAATTTCAAACTTTAATTTTTCCTGCCTTTTTACTTAGCATTATTTTGACTTGTCTTGTTTTATTTTAATTTTTTAAAGTTTACATTTTTATAAGTTTTTATCATTTACTTTCTAATTTTTAAAGTCTTTATTTTTAGTTTAAATTTTCAAGCTTTTATTTTACTTAGTTACTCAACGACATTTTCACTTTTAGTTTAAAAAAGATAATCAAACCATTTTATTTTCCACCAAGAACGACTGAGTCGCATTAATTACTAGTAATCAATTCAAAAAGACTGGAATAACGAACTTTCATACTTCATAAATCCTTGTATTAAATGGCGCCGCTGCCGGCTCTTTTCGTTAAGATTAACGGTTTTTAGTGAGAGACGCGTTGGATTTTGGGATCCGGTCATTTTTTAACGTTATTTTTCTTGCTTAAATATTTTCAAAAATCCATAAAAATTAAAAATCTTCAAAAAAAATAAAAAAAACAGAAAAACATAAAAATAAAAAAAAAACAAAATATTTCTTGTCTATTTTTCTTTTCCTTTTGTAGGTGTGTGCGTACCCGTGCTCGTAAGAAGAAAGTAGCTCAAGCCAAAGTCATTACTCCACCTATTGTCACCATGGACAATCAACCAATGATCGAGCTTTTGCAATCGCAAGTGGAGGGCAACACCGATGCTATTGTCATACCCGAGATTGGAGCCAACAACTTTGAGCTCAAATCCGGTTTCATTCAAATGGTCTCTGCTAAACCTTTCTTGGGACGTACACTTGATGATCCTCATGACCATATAAAAAGGTTCCTTCAACTCACTAATACGGTTAAGTATAATGGGGTTTCACAAGAGTGATTCGCTTGCAACCTTTTCCTTTCTCCTTAGAGGATCAAGCCCGACATTGGCTTGCTAAGGAACCGCCACAAAGTATTCTTACGTGGACGGATTTAGAGACTAAATTCATCAACTACTTTTTCCCACCCTCACGTACTACCGCTTTACGGAATGAAATCATTACCTTTGAACAAAAGTACGGTGAGACATTTAGTGAATCTTGGGACCGTTTTAAGGAACTTTTAAGAAAGTTTCCACAACATGGTTTCACAAAAGTACATCAAATAAATACTTTTTACAATGGGTTAAGCATGAATGACCAAGATTCACTAAATAATGCCTCGGGGGGTAACATTTTGGTTAAGTCTTCTAATGCCGCATGGGATATTATTGAGAATAAGCCTAGAGTGCAAACTAAGAGTGTTCGGACTAATGTGGCTAGTGCTAGTACTAGTGAAAGCGACAAGAGAATTGATAAGCTTAATTCGATTGTTGAAACACTTGCTCTACAAACCGCTAACAATACCAAAGCCATCAATGCGCATGTTAATGCTTTGAATCAGTCATGTGAAATTTGCGGGGATTCTCATTCATACACCGATTATCCTTCGACTCATGACAATCCGAAAATGTGTACGCCGCCAACGGTAACTTTTCTACGGGAGGCTATCAAGCACGTCCTCAAGGTGAACGAAATTTGCTCAGTTATCGTTCAAACAACTTCCTTTCACCACCCGGTTTTCCACCTCAAAACCAAAACAACCTCAATCATAACAATCAAATACAACCACGAGCTCCAAATCAATATCAAACCCAAAGAAACCAATATCCACCTCAAGGAAACAATCAAGTTCACCAACCACCCGCTTATCAACCACCTGCCTACCATGATCTTCCTCCCACCCAACCCACCGCATTTAATCAAGAGGTTGACACTTACATGAGGACTAATGATGCGATAGTGCAGAATCTTCAGCGGCAAATCATCAACTTGAAGGGAGATATGGCAAAACAAGGGAATGATCTTCGAGCCGATATGCAAAATTCTTTGAGCAGTCAAACGAATGACTTAAGGGATATGATGGCTACTTTCTTCCAAAGTAATCAAGCCTATGGTTCGGGTTCTCTTCCGAGTAACACCGTTGCTAATCCAAGAGGGGAGATGAAAGCAATCACCACTCAAAGTGGAAAAGGTTTAAAGGAACCCGAGCTTCTTACACCTACACCGATGATTGTGACAAAGGAAAAAGAGTCTACTTCTCCAATTCCTCCACCTTCTATTTCACTAATCCCTCCACCTTCTACTTCTACCCCTCCACCACCCAAGGATGTGAGTGAGAATTCTATTCCAAAGCCTTCATCTCAACCCAATATACCGTATCCCTCAAGGTTGAGGAAAGAGAAGTTGATGAACAAGGATGATATTCAGGTTTCTAACTTTCTTAAAATGTTTAAACAACTGAATTTCAACATCTCCTTTGCTGAGGCTCTCGCTCACATGCCGAAATATGTTAAAATGTTTAAAGATCTTCTTAGTAATAAGGAGAAACTTCTTGATATCGCTAAGAACCAACTTAATGAGAATTGCTCCGTAGTGCTCTTAAGGAAATTACCCACCAAACTTGGTGATTCGGGTCGTTTTCTCATTCCTTGGAACTTCCCAGGGGTAGAGAATTGTATGGCCCTAGCCGATCTAGGTGCTAGTATAAACTTAATGCCATTAAGTGTTTGGAAACAATTATCTCTACCCGAGCTAGTCCCCACACGAATGACATTGGAATTAGCTAACCGTACGGTTGCTTATCCGGTGGGGGATAGCCGAAGATGTCTTCGTCGGTGTCGACAAATTCACCTTTCCGGCGGATTTTGTTGTCGTTGACTACGAGATGGATCCCCGTGTTCCATTAATCGTTGGACGTCCATTCTTGAGGACCGGTCGCACTCTCATTGATGTAGCCACGGGCGAATTAATCATGAGAGTTGGTGACGATAAAATCGTCTTTAACATGGGTAAACTTTCTAAGCAACCTTCTGAACACGAGAGCGTTAATTTCGTTGACGTTCTTGATGAGGCTTGTGAAGAGCTTTTCAAAGACGCTTGTAAAAATGGTTCTTCTTCTCTACCCATTGTTGAGACCGTTGCCTCTATTGCTCCATCACTAACTCCATTTAGAGAAAGTGATTTCCTTTTGAAAGAATTTGAAGCAACTTTGGGAGATGTGGACTTACAATATGACGATTCTCCCTCCAATTGGGATGAAGACATTCGTACCATTGAGAAACTTCTCAATGAGGACCATATTTCTCCACCATCTCCTAAGGAAATCTCTATCGATGATCCGAATTTGACTACACCTTCCATAAAAAATTCTCCGGATTTAGAGCTTAAGGACCTACCGTCTCATCTCGAGTACGTGTTCCTTGAAGACAATAAGAAGTTACCCGTCATCATCGCTAAGGACTTGAAAGAGAAGAAAAATCTCGACTTATCAACGTGCTGAAGAATCATAAGAAAGCGATTGCTTGAAATCTCCGATATCCGTGGAATTGATCCTCACTTTTGCACACATAAAATTCTCATGGAGGACGACTTTAAACCCACTATTCAAAGCCAAAGAACGGTGAATCCCAAGATCCATGATGTTATCAAAAAAGAGGTTATCAAACTTCTTCATGCGGGAATGATGTACCCTATCTCGGATTCACCATGGGTTAGTCCGGTCCATTGTGTGCCTAAGAAAGTCGGAATCACCGTTGTTCCCAATGAAAACAACGTGTTGATTCCTACTCGTCTCGTTACAGGGTGGAGAGTTTGTATAGACTTTCGCAAACTCAATGATGCTACGAGAAAGGATCATTTTCCTCTTCCTTTCATGGATCAAATGCTCGAGCGTCTAGCGGGTAATGATTATTATTGCTACTTAGACGGTTTCTTCGGGTATTTTCAAATTCCCATCGATCCTAAAGACCAAGAGAAAACCACATTCACTTGTCCTTATGGAACATTTGCTTACAAAAGATTGCCTTTCGGCCTATGAAATGCTCCTGGGACTTTCCAAAGGTGTATGATGGCTATCTTCCATGACATGGTTAAAGAAACTATGGAAGTCTTCATGGATGATTTCTCGGTCTATGGTGATTCCTTCTCTCATTGCATTGCCAATTTAGAACGTATGCTCAAACGGTGTGAAGACAATCGTCTTGTTCTTAATTGGGAAAAATGCCATTTCATGGTAAAAGAAGGCATTGTTCTTGGACACAAAATCTCCAAAGCCGGTCTTGAAGTGGACCGTGCTAAATTCGATGTTATTGCTAAATTACCTCCACCTTCAACCGTGAAGGGTGTGAGAAGTTTCCTTGGTCATGCGGGCTTCTATCGTCGATTCATTCAAGATTTTTCTAAAATCGCTCGCCCAATGACCCACCTCTTGGAAAAAGATACTCCCTTGATCTTTTCTAAAGAGTGTATTGAATCCTTAAATCTTCTTAAGGACAAGCTAACTAAGGCACCGGTCTTGGATACCCCTAATTGGGAGCTACCTTTTGAATTGATATCCGATGCTAGCGACTTTGCTATTTGAGCGGTTTTGGGATAAAGAGTGAACAAACACTTCCAACCAATCCATTATGCTAGCAAGACAATGATGGGGGCTTAATTGCATTATACCACTACCAAGAAAGAGCTTTTAGCTGTAGTGTATGCTTTTGGGAAATTTCGCCCCTATCTTGTTCTTTCCACCACCATCGTCTATACCGACCATTCCGCGTTTAAGTACTTGTTGACTAAGCAAGATTCTAAGCCAAAACTTCTTCGTTGGGTTTTGCTCCTTCAAGAATTTAGAAGTGAAATTCGTGACAAGAAGAGAGCCGAAAACCTAGCCACGGATCATCTAAGTAGACATGAGGATCCTTATCAAGGGGGTCATCCGACTCAAGAGATCAATGACTCTTTTCCCCTTGAGGCCTTAATGTCTATCAATTCCAAACTACTTATCGAAGGGTATTCTTATCGAAGGGTTAACATCCCAACAAAAGAAGAAGTTCTTTAAAGATGTTAAGACTTACTTTTGGGATGACCCTTATCTCTTCAAACAATGTGCTGATCTGATTATTCGTCGGTGTGTTGATGGACCCGCAGCTTTAGACATTCTCGAAGCTTGCCATAAAGGACCCACCGGTGGTAATTTTGGTCCCAACTACACCACGAAGAAAGTGTTTGACTCGGGATTCTATTGGCTAACCATTTATTGTGACGCTCACGAGATGGTTAAAAATTGTGATGCTTGCCAACGCCAAGGCAAGATCATACATAAAGATAAGATGCCTCAAAATTTCATCCAAGAATGATAAATCTTTGATGTATGGGGCATCGACTTTATTGGGCCGTTTCCATCATCTAAAGGGAACAAGTACATCCTCGTAGCTGTTGACTACGTATCTAAATGGGTTGAAGCTAAGGCTCTCCCTACGAACGATGCGAGGGTGGTTGTGAACTTTCTGAAGCAGCTTTTTGCTCGATTCGGTGTTCCTCGTGCTATCATCAGTGACCGCGGGACTCATTTTTGCAATGATCAATTTGCTCGAGTCATGGCTAAGTATGGTGTCAATCACCGTCTTTCCACCGCTTATCATCCTCAAACAAATGGTCAAGCCTAGATTTCTAACCGTGGATTGAAGAGAATTTTATAGAGAATTGTGGGAGAGCATCGTGCCTCGTGGGCCAATAAGTTAGATGATGCTTTGTGGGCTTTCCGTACCGCATATAAGACGCCGATTGGTTGCACTCCATATCGTCTTGTGTACGGGGAGGCATGCCACCTCCCCATTGAGCTAGAACATAAGGCGTACTGGGCCTTGAAGTGGGCAAATTTTGACATCAACAAAGCCGGTGATCTTCGGAAGATTCAACTCAACGAGCTAACTGAACTGAGGAATGAAGCTTATGAGACTCATTGATCTACAAGTAGAAGACCAAGATCATTCATGATGCTAGGATAAAAAACCAAGAGTTCCACGTTGGTGATCAAGTTTTAGTCTTTAACTATCGGTTGAAGATTTTCTCGGGCAAGCTGAAGAGCCGTTGGTCTGGTCCATTCACCGTCACCAAAGTCTTCCCCGATGGCACCATTGAGCTTTCTCAACCAAATGGGCCCAATTTCAAAGTGAATGGCCAGCGCGGGAAGCTGTACTTTGGTGAGGACATCTCTCATGAGATGGTTCCATCCCTCACCACGTTTCCCTTGAATTAGTTCTGGGTCGAGTCAGGCTCGTGACTCGGTTAACAAAAACAAGCGCTTCTCGAGAGGCAACCGTAGATCTATCCTTTACCGTTTTCATAATAAGTGTAGGGGGAGCCTCGTATGTGCTTGTTGTCTTGTTTCTTATAATGTGCAGGGATTAAAGCTTCAAAGATCCACTTTTGATGACATTTGACGGACCGTGATCCCGTGTACCCGTCTTCCCGGTTCTATCCTAAACTGTCGTGATTCAATATTTCATATCTTATATGTGTACATTGAAATCACTTTAGTTGTCTTTTCCTTAGCAAGATTTAAACAACGTGCACAATGTCCTAAGTGTAGGGGAGTTTACTACCACATGCTTAAACATTGAGGACAATGTTTATATTACGTGTAGGGGGACTTCTATCGAAGTTAAGTGGGCTTTTCCTTGTATTTGTCTTCATTTTAACCGGAAATTTGATTTTTTGACATTTTTCAAAATTTTTAATCTATTTTGTCCTAGCTGTATAGTAGTATTTTCCTTTGCTATCATTATTTACTTTCTTTGTTAGAATAAATTTTTAATAAAGTGGTTTTCGTTTTCAACGTTGTGAATTTTTTTAACTCAACCCGAGTTTACTTATCTGAGTTTACTCTAGCTAGTATCCTTAACGTGTTTAAGTCAAGTTTTGCTAGGCTTTTATATAGTGAGCTTTAAAACGCGAAAGTCTTAACTCTCACGGGTAAAGAACAAGAACTTTTCGCAAGTTCCTATAATTGATCCTAGAAAGTCGTTTATCAAGGGAACTTTAAAATGCGAATTCTAAACTTCAAAAAGTTTAAGAAGTTGCAAGATCCTATAGATGATTTGAAAACCCAAAACTTTGATTTAATTGGCTAGGCATCCACGAGTCTCATTCCTTGAGATTTTAAATTGTGGAGAACGAGAGATGATAGAGTCAATTATAAGTTTTTGGTATTCTTTCATGAATTTATGTGAGTTGATTATAAGCTTTTTCTCCCATCGCTTGTTAATAAATTTAATTGCAATAAATAAGGTTGCACGATTTGAAAAGTTACTTAGCTTCTAGCATAAGATCGTTTAAAAGTTGCTCGGTATTAATTAGAGTTCATAACCAAGGCATAACTTATTGAAGCGGGATGCGAAGATTGGCGAGTTCGAAAAGGTCCTAACAAGACATGAGGGCTACATTTTGTTGCTAAAGATCTAAAAGTGATGTGAAGAATCATTTATCAAAAATCAATATGAAGGATCGAGACACACGACGAAAAGAAAATACTCCCCTAAAGATCATGGAGAAGTCTATCCAAAAAGGCCCTAACAAGGTATGAGGATAAATAGATCCAAGTCCTAAAAGGAGGCGGATCGTTGTATATCAAAGTCCAAAATAAAGATGAGAGAAAAATGAAGAAGTCGTGGTCCAAGTATGAAGAATCTCTCAAAAACTTCAAGTGAAGAAATTCCTATTAATGAAGAGAAGACCATAATTTCAAGAACGTCTCTCAAATATTTGAAGTATGAAGTCGCTGCCAAACATCGGTGCGAGAAAGGTCTCAAATCGTGAAGCGAGTTATGCCAAGATATGAACTTTAAGAGGTCCCGAGAAGCAGTTTTAAAAGATTTTTTCCTTTAGCTAACTATTAATTAAATCGTCCCACTTTATTTTCAGCCTAAATAAACTATCGAAATAAGTCAAACAATGCATCCTCATGATCATTCAAGACAATCTTAAAATATAAGAGATACACCTAGGAATAAGGGAGTCTAAGTAAATAATTGGGCCACATGAGTTCGTGTTAGTTTTCTAACCTATAATAACAATGATCTCGTTTTTAAGCTTGGTATGGGGAACGTGAAACTTGAGAATGATAAACATTCATGGCAGCCAAAACCCCAATGTAAGTCTTTGATTTCTTTGCTTTTTTCTATCTTTTTAATAAAGGACAAGGTGGGTTATTTATGATGAAAAATATGAACCGTGCTTTGAAATTAATGCATTGCATTAGGGCATTGCAATGGTCAAGTGTAGCGGATTCAATAAGTGTGAAAACACTTATCCTTTTACCACTTATTTCTAATATTAACAAGACCAAAACCTGTATTTTATGTCGTAAAAGCCGGAATTATGCGTGGTTTGTGTTTTTATTGTGTTTCAGGATAAAAATATGAAAAAGGAAGAAAACATGGGCTGTCACGGGCTTTTATCGAAGAAAAAGACAAAAGACGAAGTCAAAATATCAAGAGTGTAGAAAGAACGGAAGTCCAAGGCCTATTATGAAGATTTATCGAAGAAAAAGTCTAAGGACGGAAGTTTAATGAAGTCGAAGAACTCAAGTCTAATAGAAGAAGAAAATTATAAGACAAGTTCAATTTATATCGACAAATCCCGAGACGACGTCGAGAAAGACAAAGAATTTAAATCGAGTCGAGACGAGAAGAAAGAAAGAAGGAAACAACACATGCACTCCCCACCTCCTATATATACCCTCCTAATGACACATTAGGAGGGTGGTTAGCTAGTCTTAATTTTAGTCTTTTTAATTTTTCAAGTTTTAAGTGTGTTTTTATTTTTTCTTCTCTCTAGTTTTTCAAGCTTATCAAACATTAATCTTGTAATCTTTTAATCTTAATCTTTAATCAAATGAAGCTTATTTCTTAATTCTCATTCTACCTTTCTTAATAATCTATTATTTTTGTTTAATTAATCATGTAGTTGGTTTAATTTTGTTGATGATGTGATTTTTTTGCTTATTTGATTGTGCTTTTTGAATTGGTTTGTTTAAAGTTATAAGATTAAGGTGCTTATTTTCTTAATTTTTATGATTAATAGTTTTTAAAATAAGTTGATTTTGATAAGTTTAATATTTTTATAAAAAGTTGCTTTTCAATATTTAGATTATTTAGTGTTTTAATAGTTTTTAAACTGTGGCTTATTAGTTTTTCCTAAAAATCTCTTTGGTTAAAGTTTTGGTAAGTGCTTATTTTGGATTTTCTTATTTGCTTAATATTTGTGTTATCCGGGTTTCTTAAACCCTTACATTCCGAATAGTTGCCATAACAGTGTATTCCGTATATAGCTAACTACCCTTTATTCCGAATAGTGCTACTTTGATATTCCGAATAGCATCCTCCTTAATATTCCGGATAAGCCCCTTCATCAACAATTCCGTATAAGCTCAAGTTATTGTATTCCGGATATAAGTTTGGACACTTATTCCGGATAGTGAACATTCCGGATAAAGATTTGGAACATATTCCGAATAAGCATCATCAAGAATTCAGGATAAGAAATTCAACCGATTCTGGATAACTTCCCAAGTTCACATTTCGGATAAAGCTGTCAATACCGATTCCAGATAAGCCCCTTTATTTCCTCTTTCCGGATAAACCCTTTTATTTAGCCAATTCCGGATAAGCATCCGGATAACGACATTCCGGCTAAGACCTTTGATACGAATTCCGGATAAGCAATTCTTTTGGATTCCGGATAAAGCTCTTAACAAGGATTCCGGATATAGTGAGTAAGTTTGGATTCCGGATAAGTGGCAGTAAGTTTGGATTCCGACTTATATTTTGTTATTTCCTGTTTTTAATTTCAAACTTTAATTTTTCCCGCCTTTTTACTTAGCATTATTTTAACTTGTCTTGTTTTATTTTAATTTTTTTTTAAGTTTACATTTTTATAAGTTTTTATCATTTACTTTCTAATTTTTAAAGTCTTTATTTTTAGTTTAAATTTTCAAGCTTTCATTTTCTTAGTTACTCAACGACATTTTCACTTTTAGTTTAAAAAAGATAATCAAACTATTTTATTTTCCACCAAGAACGAATGAGTCGCATTAATTACTAGTAATCAATTCGAAAAGACTGGAATAACGGACTTTCATACTTGGTAAATCCTTGTATTAGTAGTCCAATCCATACTTGTCAAAATTTTATAAAATGTCATGATATGACAAGGGTGAACAACTATGGATCGGTTCACAAAACAACATTCGACTGAAAACATGACATTTGACCTGAGAAATGGTGAACACATATGGGTCAGTTCAACTAATAATATTCAACTAAAAACATGAATCTGTCATGAGTAAGGGTAAACGCCTATGGGTCGGTTTACCAATACAAAATTCGTAGAAAAGTACATGCGACAAAATATAGCTAGTCATGTACCAACCTTTTACTTAGTAAAAAACTTTCAGAAAACTGACTGATAATGAAGAAAATTGACTGATAAATACATGAGAAACATGAGCGATAACAACGCCAAGATCTGAGAAGTTCCTGGTGACTACCCACTAGTCACAGGTCAAGTTTTAGAGCCTACAGGTCGAACCTATAGCTGTTATACCATAATTGTAACACCCCACTTGGATAAGGGGACCGTTACGTGTATTTATGGCGTGTCATTAAAGCATAAGGTAAATGTTCTAAAACATTAACTGACCCTAACGGAAATACCGGAATCAAACATCGGTAATCCAACATGAGCTCAAAACATGAAAAGTAAAATACTGAAAGAAAGGACTGAACCATGTCCAACGGCAATATAAAAATGAAGTGCATAAAGTAAAGAAGTCTGAACGGCTTCCATCCAATGCACATGCTCTCAGAATCTTGAGAGCGTCCTGGGGTACTTGCCGTTAGAACATGAAAGAACTACGGCTGAGCATAACACTCAGTGAACAGATATAATGCATAATAGGAATATACTGAACTTGAAATAATTAATAATTACTGAAGCTGAAAGAGTGATATGTGGAGTATGATGAAAACTATAGAAAATCTGATAAGTCTGATTTATAAATAATAAAACTAAACTGTTATCTGTTAAATATGAAAACATGCATTTACTGTATTTGAATTGCCAAGAGCTTATATAGGTCATGTGCTGTAACAACTGTTGCATGAATAACTGGAGGAGTGACCTCGTCATGCTGTAGAGGGGTGACCTCTAATTACTATGCTGGGTGGAGGGATCAGCTCCAATGTGAAGGATGTAGAGCACACACCACATTCACCTAATAAATGTAAATTGATAAGCCTAGGATGCATCCATACGCCCCACTAATAATACTGATAAAATGGCCAAGCTGAACTGAGTGGAACACTGCGGGATATCACTCTCCCGCAGGTGAGTCATGACACCAATGCCTCAAGTGTCATGGTTACGGTACCTCCGTAACTAGTACTACTAACTGGTCATGCTTGTATATAAGGCTCAGGCAATATCTTAGTTATTAAAATAATTTCTGATAATTTATAACATATACTAGGGAAAACATTTGGCTGCAGACGGGTAATCCTAATCATGCATAGAAAGGAAGTTCTTACTGAAAGGATGGAAAATCCGTACCTTGATGAGACTGCTTTTATACATAGTCTCATCATCCAAAATGGGCTTAAAATGCATTAAATATCATGAAAAATGCCAAATATATGCTTGTGTTTGTTACTTGTGTATTTTAGGTACGGATATTGAGAAAATGACAAAAGATCACAAGAAACAAGCAAAAACGAACACGGGAAACGAAGCCGCACAATGAACCAAGCCCTAATGGTGATTTTCCAAGAATAACCCTTGAAGAATTGAAGATTGTACAAGAAGGGTCCTCCAATATTGAAGAATTGACACTTTAAACCCTTGTTTATTCATAATTACAAGTTTGGTCCTTATAGTTTATCAAATTTACAAAAAGGGCCCTCCACTTTGAAGAATTGGCAAGAATGGTCCCTAAAAAATGAAGACTTGTCAATATTAGTTCTCCAAGAAGTCAACAACACAAGTCAAGACCATAAAGTTTGAAGAAAATGCCAAGACAGCCCCTCAAGTATCAAGAATTGGCAAGAAATACCCTTGAAATACTTTTGCAAAACTATTTGGGGCAAAAGTGTGAAAACTGAAACTTCAATATAATGGGAAATCTGATTTTTTGCATTTAAAATGGAAATGAAATAAGTATAGAAGATAAGGGGCTTAAACTGGCAGACAAGGAAAGTAACCTAGACCAACCACACCTCTACACGTATCCCACTCACTCCATCCTACCAATCATCATACCTCGTGTCCAGTAACCGTCGAGATCAACTGACCGAAAGTCTACTCTGATTTCACGCGAGCTACATGAATAAAGGACGAGAATAAGCTAACTGATATTTGTTTATTTTATTTATCTCAATAGTACTTAGTTAATTTATTTGTTCTGTTCTACTATTAATATATAAACTAATATGTCTGAATGTTCTGATATATCTGATTAACGTATTCTTGTTCTATTATTAATTATGCCATAACACGTATTCCGACGTTATAATATTTCTACATTTAATAACCTGTTAATAATAGAAGTTTCCTAAATTAGAACGTTTCCAATTTATTAAAATTATTTAATAAATTATACCCCTTTTAAATCTTATAAAGACTATTTAAATTTAATCCATTTAAGTATATAATTAATACATTTATAAAATTAAGTGCTAAAGGTATAATTTAAAATATCCATTTTTATAAATTAACTATATCCCGATCCTACCGAGATACCCATTCTCGGTCGCACTAAAACAATTTACTAATATATATAAAATCTGTCCATACGAATTAGTGACAAAAAAATTGTCTGTTAGTTCAAATATTACGATGTTTTGTCTATATAATCTCTTTGTGTTTTCTTGATGACAAACGTATAATTCGCAATACATTATATAAAATATTAAGGTACTCGTAATCACTCAAGAATACATTTGTATACTTCTCTTGACATCTCCAAGATCGCATTCGGCATGAATCACTCAAGGTATGAATAAACATGTCATTAACCTAACTAAGTGATCAACGATTAATATTTTCTTAAAACTCACATTTAATCAAATGTGACAATAGATTTTAATAAACTTTATTTTTAAGAATGTTTTAATAAAAAGAAAATGGAAATTTGAATTTGGAATATTCCAAAGAATATTCCAAAGAATATTCTTCAATTAGAATTTGGCATATTCCATATGCCAAAAGAATATCCTTTTAGGGTATAAACTACCCCAGATGGCATATCCCCATTAAAGGACTAAAATGAACGAACTCCAAGCCGGAGGTTCCTTAAAGGAACCCGCGTTTTCTTATTGATAAGGAACCGCGGGGGTACTTAAGGAACCGCGGGTCTTTATAGCCGTTGCATTGTTGTCCTATAAATAGTGGATCATTTCCAACTTTTCTTTCAACCCTTTTTGCACAGTTTCTTCAAAAACATCTTTAAACTCCTTGATTAGTTAGTTTAGATTAATATTGTTTAAGATGTGATTCGCTCCTTCAATCCTCTCATCCTCTCAAGTGCAAAGAGAAGAACACTTTCATTACCATGAAATGTTGGGTTCACAACATGATGAAGATCTCTCCTTCTAGATCAAGTGATTGTTTTCCTACTATGTATATGTAAAAGATCCAAGTGTTAGGTTCACTTGGATGTGTTTGTAAGGGTAGAAGATCCAAGTGATGGGTATCCTTGGATTAGGTGTTAGTTGTGTAGATCCAAGTTTGTTATTACTTGGATATACTGTTAGAGTCATAGATCTAAGTGTTGTGTGCTTAGATCTATATGGTTTATGTGTTTAGGCCATAAAACACAAGGTTTGTTATGTTGGCCATAAAACATAACTAGTGTGAAGATTGGTGTAGATGGGTATAGATTGGTCCTACCTAAGATTAGGACTCGACATCTAGCCTTGTGTCGGAAAATGGTGAAGTAGGCGACGTGTGTATATTGGTCCTACCTAAGATTAGGACTCGACTTTTAGCTTAGAGTCGTAAATTGGATAAGCAACGTTGTGTATGGTTTCTCCACCTTAAGGGTTTTATTGACTAGTGAAGTAACTCTCGAGTAAGGTGTACTCGAGGAGTGGAGTAGGGCGAAGAGGAGCTTCGTGACCGAACCACTATAAATCATCGTGTCGGTACTTTCATTTACATTTATGTCTTTACCTTTTTAGATGTATTTATAGTTGCATACTTGTTGTTTTGTGTTGTGTGCATCTCATAATCTAAACATATAAGTTGCGGAAAAGCTAAGGCTTAGTACGTGTATGCTTCATGTTTAGATTATGGTCAAGTGTACATCACTTAGTCTAAACATCCTAGTTGCGGAAAAGCTTATGCTTAGTACGTGTGTGCTTAGTGTATAGACCATTGCTTGATGTACTCTTGATTTGATGTGTTTGTGTGTTTCCTTACTTATAGTTATTTTCTATTACACATCTCATACTTAGTCAAGCTTGATCAAGAATTTGATACAAAGGATTGTTAAAGTTTAACATGTAACGAATGGCATCGTCCACTGTAGGCGGTTCCTTAAAGGGACACGCAGTTCGTTAGTGATAAGGAACCGTGGGTATGTTTAAGGAACCACACAGTGGGTTTATGCGAAATGTTTTGAAAAGTAACTAGAAACTATTCAACCCCCCTTCTAGTTTCTACAACTGGTATCAGAGCGTGGTCATTCAAGATCTTTGAAGTATATTGTACTTTAAAGCTTGGATTCGATCTTTGCTCTCTTTTTCAAAACAAATGGTTTTTGAAATAAAAAACGGTTTTTAAAAATAGAGACGATCTTTGTATCAAATTGTTCATGAAGAGTGATTACTTATGAAATTTGTTTTGTTGTTTCATTCGTACAAGTTTTGGTGTTAAATAAACGTTGTATAATAGCTTGATAACAAATCTTTTCATGTTTGGAAGTATAAAAATCTTTTGTGTCATAATTAACTCTAAAATACGAGTTCTATGTGTCTAAAATGATTTATTAGAGTCCTAAGTCCTTCCAAAATATTACCAAATGATTTTGGCAAAAAACTCAATTTTTGCCTACTGACCGCGGTTCCTTATCTGTTCCCACGGTTCCTTATCAATAAGGAACCGCAGTCAGTCCGACACAGATTTTTGCAAACTTTAAAAAATCATATAAAATCAACCGTAAGTCCGTAGAAGTCGTGCCACCCGTCATTTCTAGCGTAATTGAATTTCCTTTCTATTAAAAATGCTTCCAAACCTTTAGTCATATTTAAAATTTGGATGTTTTCTAAGTTCATACATTTTCCAAAGTATTGAGCGTCAGTTTGTCGTAAAACTTGTGTTTTACTCTTTTCTATTAAGTTGGACATCTCTTGTTGATATATCTTTGAAAATTGATATATTTATAAAGTGTTGAACTTAACTAAATTTTGAAATGGGTCGAAAACTATTTTCAAATAAAATCAAGCTATGCATACTTTGGTGTATCTAACACTCAAAACGAAGACGAATGCTTTTGTGCTTTTTCTTTTGTCTTTGGACATTCTTAAGTGATCATTACTATTGGTAGTTTTGTTACTTAGTTGTCTATTTATGTGTGCATTGCATATAGGATTAACATCTCTTGGTTTACAAATGTTACATAAACATTTTGTACACCTTGGCATGTTCTTTAACACTTCTAGGTTTGAAAGCTTTGGGAGTTTGTCAAATCTATTGATGTGGGTCATCTTACTCGATCATTGTGTTATTAGTTCAAGTAGATTAATGTCTCAGTATAAACATTAAACACCCTTTGAAAATCTTAGCTATTTTCTCTTAAAGGAGTGTTTGTGGGAATCAAGAAAGATTTCGATTAAATATCAATTCATTATTCGAACTATGATTGGTATCATTATCGAATCTAATTGACATGTTTTTTAGTGTAGACATAAATGTGGTTTATTAATAATATACATCGGATCATAACTCACACTTGTGTTGATGATGGTATATTGAATCTACTTGTTCAAATTATTAGACAAATTTGTTTAGTAATTGCTTATAATGCACAATCGAGTCGGTTTGACAACTTGGATGTTTCATCTGAAATACTCAAGTAATTTATATTGCAATGTGTTAGCCTCAAAATATTGAGTCAAATAAGAATGTTTCGTCATAGGTTTATATTGTAACATTTATTAGAACGTTGTAATAGTTAGTTAAAATAGTCGTGATATTACAGGCTTGATGGCTAGCTTAAAAGGCTTCTTTCAAGGTACTATGCATTTATTGAAGCTCGGCCCAATCAAATATATAGCCCAATATGCCACATGTAGGCAAAGGCTATAAATACCCTTCCTAGCATGTTAGGAAGGGCGTTGGTTGTTTATTTTCTTAATCTAATCTTCCTATAGTTTCAGACACTTCTCTCTACTTTCTCTTACTACTTTCTCTCTCTAGAATTCATCTACTTCATCTATTTTCTACCTTTCTTCCTTGCTTAATCATCACAAATAAGGGACAACAATTGGTATCGTCGCCATGGGGTAGCTTTGTGATTGGTTATTGTGTTTTCATTTGATTCGTATGATTCGATCATTATTTCATCTCTCGAATTCCAGATTTTTGTGTTTTCCATGCTCTAAATCTTGATATACATCTCCTACATAGTTGTGGTAGGGATTTGGTTGCCTTCGGTTGGTTAAAATCACGGATTTATTGTCAAAAAACTCACTTTTTACCAAAAGTTTCGGAACTTCACAAGTATTCCGATAGAATTCCATCGGAAAAGGGTTTTATATTCTGACAGTTATTCCGACGGAATTCCATCGGAAAAGGGTTTCTACATTCCGACGGTTATTCTGACAGCTATTCCGACGGTTATTCCGACAGGTATTCCGACAGGTATTCCGACAGGTATTCCGACAGGTATTCCGATAGCATTCCGATAGAACATTCCAATGACACATTCTGATGGATATTTTGTTCGAGTATTTTTCAGACTTAGCCACTATCTAGACTTATACTAGAACATAGTTTACACGAAGATTAAAAAAAAAGAAGAGTTTTTTGGCGGGAAAACCATAGTAAAATTTATTTTTTCCTAGATCATTTTTAGGCCTTTTAAGCTTCGATTTCAAATTTTGGCGATGCGAAAAAATTTCGACAAAAAATTCAAATTTTCGGACCAAAATTCAAATTTTTAGGCCAAATTTTAAATTTTTTAGGTTTTATTTTTCGTTAAAAGTTGTATTTTTCAATTTTTTTCCCTACTAGTTATTGGCTTTTTCTAACTCGATTTCAAAATTTGGTGATTCCAAATTTTTCGGTCTACCGTTTTATCGGACTGAGAATTTATTGTCGGACTGAAGAAAAATAGCAATTTTCGAAATTTCAACCACAACTCAATCACACCATATCTACTTAAGATCCAAAGTCACTTCATCAACTGAGACACCATCATCATGGAAAAGAGCAATGAGTGTTCAGCTGTGACAACTCTCGCGATGGAACAATTACACAACGCACACGCGTCTTGAGAGATAAATGCATGGAAAGTTTGAGAATACTTCAATCATCGTTTGAGAGCCTTTCAAAAGTTCTGATAGACTTAGGTGAATCTACTGGCACGTTCATAAGATCTTTTACACAAGCCATGGAGAAACTTGCGCCACAACTCACCAAAGAAAGACTTTTTGGGAGTGAATGCAAGATCACCTTCACTGAACTCAAGACGACATTTGACAAGACTTTTGATTCAGAATTTCTCATGTCTTCGAGTACACAACGATGCTTCATGAGACATCATACAACTGCTCAAACGTTCAAAGTCCTGATCCCAAGTAACATCAAATCCGTTGAAAACTATGTCCACAAAATAATAACTCACGAACAAGAGATCGATAAAAGGTTCAAGGCAAATTATGGTACAATATCGGGTCATGTGAATGAAAGCTGTACATCACGGAACACAAAGCATGGTACCCAGGATGATCATACCATACATGGGAAAGAAAGCAGCAGCACTGGCACACAAGACATCAGTTCTGAGATCATCAGCAATACACCTTCCTATGATAATGGCCCTGTTTTCGACTCTGACCCATTGGAAGAGGTACGCAATGATGAATATAATGTGTTTGCCAATGCTAATACGCATGAGCATTGTGACCAAACTCAAACCCTTATTGACACATGTATGACGGAAAAGGTTGATAGTAATACCATACCCGATTCATCAGACATGTGCAATAATGAGTCTGAGGATGATCAACAGGAAAATGAGTATGATGATGATGATGAGCGTATTGCGCTTGCTAACTTAATTGCTTCTTTACAAAAGATGTCAAAGAAATTAGAAAGAGTCAAAAGCAATTAAAGAAGGCAAACGCTACGCTCACTCAAAATTTTGAAGAATGCAAAGCTGCTCTAATTAAATCTAGTGAGACCATTGATAGCTATAGAGCTCAGCTTCTTCAAAAGACCAATGAGATTGAGGGGTACAATGGGTGTTTAATTAACGTCAAAAAGGACGATTATCAACAGAATATAACGAAACTCTTAAGCTTCTAGAACAAGAGAAACGTAATCATAACACCTCTTTGAGTACTGAACGTCACAAAACATATCTTGCTACTACTAAAGTCAATGAGCTAACTCAAGTAAATTGTTTTCTTCAAGAGGATAAAACTAAACTTGTTAATGAAAAGAAAGAAGTAGTTGAAAAGGATTTCAAAACTAAACAAGCGAAACATATCAACAAAATGGTGGAACTTGAAACTCAAATTGATTTTTACAAGAAAATTGTTTACAAAACTAATCAATCAATTCAAACCATGAGAATGTTGGCACCTCTCTCGTTTTTTAAGGATCGACCTAGTTTTGCTAATCCTAAGTACCTTGAGAAAGCTCAATCTGAGAATCAACACATATATCTTGATGAGTCCCAATAGACCGATCTTGATTGCCTTGTCGTTAGGCCCGATAGTGAAGAGACAAACGATTTGGAAGAAGAGAGTAGACCAAAAGTTAATAAAGAATTTGTGAAACCATATAATTATGCTTATGAAAACAGTCTTTATGGTCTTTTCAATCCGCAAATACAGAAGACTCGTGAGCAAATATTTTTTGAATGTGAACAAATAAGAATTAAATGGAGACAAAATTTTGCCACTAAGAAAACTAATGTTTCAAAATTTATTGAGTACTTGCCATATAAAGCTTCTGTAAGCAAGAGTAAGCAAGCACTTAGTATTATCAGTAGTAACATTGAAAATTTTTAAAAAGTTGTTGATGATGACTGGAAAAAACGTGAACTTTCGAAAGGAAACAAAGAAATTCCTCACGATATAATTGTGCTTGTGAAAAGTTTATTGATTCCGCTTGCGGAAAGAACGAAAAAACATATTTTGGAATTTGAAACATTAATTAAGCAAGAAATATTTGATGATTTGAAATATGTGTAATCTCTTGAACAAGAAGTGAACGACCATCAACCTGAAAGAGACGAGTTTTCTACAACATATGATCTACTCTTACACGAATGTCTCTCCAAAGATATTTTGTGTGCTGCTCTTACATCTTGTGCAGATATAGATGAATATTCTGACGTGGCATGCAAATATCTTGATCAAGTCAAAGAGTGTGAACGTCTTGAAACAGAGCTCTCAAAACACACAAATAATGTTGATCAAAAAGCTTTTGCGTTGATTCAACACCGATGTGAATTCCTTCAAAAACACTGTGATACTCTTGAACTTGCTTTACAAGACAAAGTCGGAAAAGGTCCAAATGATAATAACTTGCAAGTAAAACTTTCCGCTTTGTGTCGAGAAATGAATGAAAAGAGTATGGAAATTACAGACTTGAAAGCTCAGTTGCAAGAAAAGGACATAGCGATAGAAGAGTTGAAAAACTCGCTGGCCAAAATGGGTGGGAAAACTGTGGAACCTAAAGTCGTGAAACCTGTTGTTTGACAACCCAATGCCTACAAGGATCCAAAGCCACCTATCTTAGGAAAACCGACTCCGTTCTCCAATTCTTCTCATATGAAATCTAGGTTACTCCCTAAGACTGATGTGCAACCAAGTGTTCCAAAACCATCCATATCACCTTATGTTCCTCTATTTAGAAAGCACGCTATTGCTAAATACAACAATGTGAATGCACCTAGCACTTCTAGGACTCCTCTAAAACGTGTGACATTCGCGTCCACAAAGGAATCTGCAGGTTCAAATGACTTAGTTCATACCAACAACCTAGAGGATGCTAAGCAAAAAGGGAAGATTTAGAAAGACAAACCCAAGTATTCGAAACCTAGTTCACCAAATACCGCTAGAGTTCAACACACTCCTAATGGTAGTCAACCAAAACCTAGGATCCCTTTCCAGCAACCTAGGAAATGTCAACCATCCATGAGTACTCGTGTTTCGAACAATATGCATGATCGATTTGGAAAACCAAGGAATACAAGTACTTTCATGAATCCCAAATTCCCTGTATGTCCCACCTGCAAAAAGGGCATTCACAATGGAAATCATGACCATTGCATTCTGCAATACCTTTATGAGGTCAAATCTCATTCCTTTGAACGAAGATCGAATACATAATCCCATAGGACAACAAGGAGATACAAACCCATCGCAAAGAAAAGCGCTAACAACAAATCTGAAACATGGATTAAAAAAGGACATAGTTTCTCTCCAAAGAAGTCTTCCGCTGTGCAAGAGAAAACTACTCCTAAATCTAGTCTTCAGTGAAGACCAACGGGTCGGATCTTCATAGAAGTTGGTCTTGAGTGGATTCCAATAGATAAGAGTGATGAAACCTGCGCTAGCACGAATGCGAACGTTTTGGCCGTAGACAAGGAATTTGTTACTCCTGACACTAGTATTTGTGCAAACTCTTCTTCTATCATTGCAGGTACCTCAGCGGATTCTGAACCCACTTCTTCCTCCGAGGGTTCCAATTCTGTACATTCGATATCACCTTCTTCTGCTGTACAAAAGTCTATTTCGGATTATTTTCAAAAAACTTGAGAAAATACAAAAATAAAATAAAATGTAAATATCATAGACAAAAACAAAATAAAAAATGAAAAATCTTCAAAAATACCAAAAAATATTCTTCTCGACATGTCTTTCAGTATCGATAATATGGACGTACCTAGAAATGTCGCTCAATAAAGACACGGGTGTGTACATAAAGCTAGAATGAAAGTTGTAAATATTTTTCAAAACATGTCATTTCTATTTTTAATAAAGGAAAATGTCTATTTTGGACAATTTTTTTCCAACAACGGGTAGAGCAATCTATCTTGGGTTGAGCTTGTTACAAAACATTCAACGTTTTGAGCTCAACACAATGGCTTGTAATCACTTTCAGATTGCAACCCAGATCTATATTCACGGGGGAGTGTACGCTTTAGTGCCCTTACCCTCAGCAAAAGAAGAGAAATCTTCTTACACTTGAGTGGATTCGTCAAGACATTCAAAGTCTATGAACTCAAGTTTATGCTTTAGAAAAACCTTTTCGCCAACAAGAATTGATTTTTCAAAAAGCGTTGAACACAATGTTTTCAAGAATTTCTCAATGATATTCAAAATCTTTCCAAAATTGTGTGTTCAACAACTCCTATCCTCAAAAGTTTAATGTGGATCATATCCTCATAATGACAATTCCATTGGATCAATTTTTGAGGGGGAGCGTTCCAGTTTCATGCTAAGTTTGACAGATCTATCTCCCGAAAGTTTTCAAGACTATTTTTCACAATATATTTTAATCAAATTTGGTAGCTCTAATATCAAAGGATTTTATATATTAGAGATAGGGGAGAAAATGTGATTAAAATGTGATCTAAAGACTCAAGCACTCATGGTTTCCATCAAATACCCACAACATCTTTAATTCACGACGTTATTAGTGTCAAAAGGGTGGTTAGGTTTAAGTCATATGATCCAACCAGAACCAGAGGGATTTTCCCAGGGACAATCTAATAAATTATTAGAAGTCCTTAGGAAAGATGGAGTGGAATGTGAACGAAGCTGAATGCCGACTAAGTACTGATGCTGGCACTGGAACAATCACAACCAGGTGTTAGTAATGATGTCTTGGTAAGCATTGAAGGGGTTGAAGAATAAAAAAGAAATGTAAGGATAAAGGGTGTAAAAAAAATTAGCCCTCCATACAACTTAGGCAGAAACCGGGTCAACACATCATGAAGATAACGCATCATGGACCTAGTGATGTAATGCACAACCCTTCCCAGCTGACACATGCTTCTCTTAAAAGAAGTTTGTTTTATTATCACGGAGATCAACACGACTTCTATTTACTTTCTCATTCTGAGATAGTTGATATTGAATAGGTGGCATCTGCTCCAGCCTCCGACCACTAAAAGTGTACAAATCGAGTCTAGAGCCAAGAGATCAATAAAATCTCGTTAGGGCACACAAATGACGATCAAGAGAGTCCTACGCTATATCCTTGCGATATTGCTAGAACACTCAGAGTGATACTACCTAGTATTCACAATGATGAGTGGAAATCCTTCCAGTGTTAACATCAAACAACACTGCGGTAGGTCATGTGTAAGATTCTTTATGAATTGAACACATGTAAAACTGAAAAGCAACAGTGGTTTGTTTCTTTATCGATTCAAACTCGTTTCAGGTTTCTACGCAATATCTTTATGGTCTTGCCAGAACATTCAGAGTGATATTTAATATTCATAGTGACGAATGGAAATCCTTCTATTGTCAACATTAAACAGCGCTACGGTAGGTAACTTGCGAGATTCTTATGAATCAAGCTCGTGTCAACTGGAAAGCAACAATGGTAAGATTCTTAATGAATCAAACTTGTTCCAGGAATTGGAATTGACGACTTTAATCAAGCGGATATCTATCCAATTGATTCACTCTTTATGTTCGTAGTCTTTCTTTGAGATGGTCGAGTAAAGAGAACGGCTAGTACAGTCGCGAAACCCTGTCAAGGAGGTTCTAAATTGAATCTACCTAATCACATGTACGATATTTAATATCGTGTAAAGGTCTTCACCGATCGGAAGTAAAACGCTACCGATTTAGGACGAATATCAAAGCTATCCAGTCCGTGTTTATGTTTTGTCTCAAGAAGGTGGCGTTACGGTGTACTCAGCAAAGTCAAAGATTCAAAATAACATACTCATGCCCAAATATATATTCAACAATTAAGAAAGCAAAAGTCTTCCGCAACTCTGATGATCAAAATCTTCCTTATCAATTAATGTAGAGGAATGACCTGTCTTCAAAGGAGATTGTTAGCAAGCTTTCAAGATTGTGTAAAGTATGAGCATGTGGATAAAGACACAAGATCTCAAGATGGCAAAGACAAGTCAAGAATGATTTGAAGATCTCAAGTTTAAAGACAAATTCGAAAGACAACAACAAAGGCTCAAAGATCACAGCATGAAGGAACGAGACTGCTATTACACGTTCAAGATTCATTTATGACGAAATTCTTAATCTCCATTGAACTCCAAATATCAAAGAGGAATGACCTCACATTGGGGGAGATTGTTAGCCTCAAAATATTGAGTCAAACAAGAATGTTCAGTCATAGGTTTATATTGTAACATTTATTAGAATGTTGTAATAGTTAGTTAAAATAGTCGTGACATTACGGGCTTGATGGCTAGCTTAAAAGGCCTCTTTCAAGGTACTAAGAATTTATTAAAGCCCGACCCAATCAAATATATAGCCCATTATGCCACATGTAGGCAAAGTCTATAAATACCCTTCCTAGCATGTTAGAAAGGGTGTTGGTTGTTCATTTTCTTAATCTAATCTTCCCATAGTTTCACACACTTCTCTCTACTTTCTCTTACTACTTTCTCTCTTTAGAATTCATCCACTTCATCTATTTTTTACCTTTCTTCCTTGCTTAATCATCATAAATAAGGGACAACACAATGCAATTTGTAAATGTGTCATTTCCGAAAGACCAATCAAGAGTGTTCCTTTGTTTTGTGTAAACGTTGTTTATACACTTCAAAGTTATTGGCCTCAAGTTATATTAAGGTAAATAACCTTAACTAGACTTGTTTGACAAGATTTATAATGGTGCATTCTTAACCCTCATTAGGTTGTGCATTGTGTCGTCTGTTGATCCCAAACTTAGATCGGTTAAGCTTGTGTATACGAGATTGAATAAAGTAATACACGTAGAGAAACTTTTGATATGTATGAAGTAATCTAAGTGTTATGCGGAATTTAACACTTAGAACAACGAACAAAACAAAGTAAATCAAACTTTCACTTTGATTAATAATATCAATGAATGATTACAATGAAAGTGTTATGAGATATGTGGAAGAGGTGTGTGAAAAAGATGTATGTGATATGTGTCTTATGTCTAACCCTAAGGCCTCCTTTTATAGGTTTAAGGAGCCTTGTACAAAAAGCTAAGATCAACTATTTTAGGAAGAGACACAAGATAAACATACTCAAATAAAATATTGACTAAATCTTTTTAAACATTAAGAATATATTCTGAATTCTTATCTTCATATTTTGTCCACCAGCTTGAAGAATTCATCATTGACAGATTTAGTCCTTGTCTTTATGTTAAGATTCTTCTCGTCAGCGTCTTGATAATTCTTATCAGCGTCTCATCTGTCAACGCCCTGTTTACTCTTGTCAGTGTCCAAGTTCCTCTTGTCAGCGTCTAGGGACTTGGTCAATTTTATTCCCAACAATCCTCCCCTAAACTTGATATCTACTCTAGTAATCAAGTTTCTGAATAAAATAAAACATACAGAGAGGATTCTTACAAACATACTTATCCCTGAATTCGAGTAATAATAAATCTCGAAAAGTCAATCACTTAAATCACTTGTATAGTCAGCCTTCACTTGGTCTTAATCATCTTCAACACCTGTAGAGTCTTTGGAGCTTTCTTTATTACTTTTGTCACTCAAATTCGATTGCTCCTCCCCTTTTTAAGACTCCTCTCCAAGATCAATATACAAGGACGGAACCAAGAACATCCTCCTTGCATCAGCTTCCAAAACAACAAGTCTATCAGTTCAAAACTGTGATCCTTGACAATTTGTACCATTTCTGTATTATGCTTTTACAAGCTAATACAGATTTTCGTCAATTCCATTAATGTCAAAGGTTTCATACTGTCCTCATCCACATTCGGGAAATGAATCCTCAATGTTGATTCATAGGACATGGGGATGGACTTACTGATGATAAGACTGACTTGACCTGCATTAAAGCTAGTGCCAATAGTCTCAGCCATCTCCATAACACTATACACCCTTGTGAAAGTGATCTCTGCTGCTACTAGATATCAATCACTAGGAAAAACATCTCAATGATCATTAGGCTTCTAGATATCCAAAATTTTGAAAAATGTAAGGGTGATGAAATGTTTTGGGTCTATAAATCAGTTTAGAAATGACACCAACTGAGATGAAATAGCATAAAATAGACTTGAGAATGTAGAAAACTTTAGTTAGAACATAGACAAAGGTAATAATCCTAAGGAAATTAACTAGACTCTAATAAGCAAGAGTGACAAACACTGTTCATGCATACACTCATGCAAAAGCATGATAGACACACATGAACTCTAGAGTCCTTTGTTCACAAATGCCCCAAAGAGAAAGTTAACTCATATAAAACCTTTGCAACTCCCCAAGTAAGCCCAAAAATATATCTAACCCAAGTCACCCATACGACCACACCCAATTCTAGGTCAAAAGTCTTGGTAGCACGCATGTTTAAATAAAAACGTGAATGCTACAGTGCCTCGAGGTTTAGAAATTCCAACAATTCCATAAGGAAAAGTCTTCACTATTTCTAACCCCCACTCACCAGTGGACACAATCTAGAATTGTGATAAGAGCATTCTAAGAATACCCAAAAACCTAGAGGTTTACCTCCCCTTAACAGAAACATACAAATCATTATATGTGAAGAAGCAAAATTTTATCTCAAGATAAGAATGTAAACATTCCAACCATCATAAATAAAAGTTTGCAACTCTGTATCCATCCAAATGTAGCTCCACTTTCCTGCATAGTTAGACAAAAACCACAAAAACACACACCAACAGAGGCTACCCTATCCCATGATAATGGGTAGAGATAACATGTCAGTGGATAAAAATAATATTAGTGGAAAGACCAACAATACATGTTCCTTGAGCATCCACTATCCCAATATCCTTGATCATTAACCTGCTTTTGGATAGGCTGCTCAAAAAGAAAACAAATTAGTTTTCTTTGGAGATCCAAGCCTTATCAGACTTGGATCTGTCTAGTTGTTCAACTAGAGTGGTATTATTCTTTACCATAAATGCCTGTTCATCCCTTTGTGACCTAAGAACCCAATTTGTTCCAATGAGACTAGTAATGACCTTCTCAAGATATTTAAATCTATTGCAAGTCATTGAAATACCATTAAAACTAGAGTTTTGCTCTTGTTTAGGTTTCCAAGTTATGTGGGATGATGCCCTAGACCCTTGACCCTTACTAACCAAGTATCTTTGTTTATATGGTCTAAAATAAGGTCTCATACCAAATTTGGAGCTGTCAGCGTTGCATTTGTTCCTGTCAGCGCTGAATTTATTGCTGTCAGCGCTGAATTTGTTCCTGTCAGCGCTGAATTTTTTCTTGTCAGCGCTGAATTTGTTCTTGTCAGTGCCCAAATTAGGGTTTGCTACAGGAACATACTGTCTGTTTGACCAAGTGTTGGTCTTTTGAAAGGGCCTTTGTCCATGGGTATTAGCTGCCTTAGAGAAGAAAGGAGTTGGTCTAGTAGCATGTGGTCTAGTGTGGACAAAAGGTCTATGATTGACATTGGATGACCTATTGCCAGCGAATGAATTGTGTCCACTGACACAATTATAAGCCAAATGAGAAAAGCTCCCACATGTATAACAAGCCTTTTTAGACACAAACTTAGGCTTAGATTGGTAAAACCCTGTCCCATTAATACTTTCTTGGCTTTTGAGTGACCTAGGTTTCCTATACATTTCAGCATATTTAACACTAGGTTGTTTCTTAATTGGGGAGCCAAGATTAATAGCTTTTCCAGTGATGGGATTGGTCACAGTGATAGGTTTAGATACTACTGGACTCTCAATGGGTGTAGGCACGAATGGACTCTCACTAAGCATCCCACCCTTAACAAACAAAGTGGGGTTAGCCTTCTTCTATTCTTCTAGGTCAGTAACCTTTTGTTGATATTCCTCAACTGGGGAAAGAACTCTAGGTGGAGGAATAAATTCCTCTTCTTGGAGTTCTGGAATACCAGTCCAAGAGAGATCCTTTCTATGGACACCATAGAAGTCCCCAGCAGGTGGTGGAACGACAACATATTCTTTCAACCCAATCCCAGACATATCCTTAGAATCCCTTTGTTTATTAACACATTCTCCTAGGGTTTGTGTAGCCTTATCAAATCTCTGAATTTTAAGACTCACATTGTCTTTATTCTTATTAGCCTCATCTAACTTAGCTATTAAATCAACATTAACCCTATTCACGATATCGTTAATATCATTACTTTGATTTAACTCATGTTTTAAGATATTTATTTTATCTTTTAAATCAAACTACATTTTCTTATACTCAGAAACAGTCTTTTCAGTTTGAACAAGTGCCACTTGATAATTAGATAACGTGCATCTTACGTCTGAAAGATCTGATTTTAATTTTAAAATCTCTTTATTAAGTTTTTCAGTATTTATCCTACAAGAAGAGTCATCACATACCTCATTATCAGATGACGAAGATGAGTTGGAACTTGAAGTAGACTTCGCCTTGACTGAAAACATCATCAGATTCTTTTTCACCTTCTTCCTTAGCCTGGTTCACCTCACGATATTGGATCTCGTTCTTCAAATCAAAGTTTCTCAACAAGCTCTGATACCACTTGTTGATCCCAAACTTAGATCGATTAAGCTTGTGTATACGAGATTGAATCAAGTAATACACGTAGAGAAACTTTTGATATGTATGAAGTAATCTAAGTGTTATGCGGAATTTAACACTTAGAACAACGAACAAAACAAAGTAAATCAAACTTTCACTTTGATTAATAATATCAATGAATGATTACAATGAAAGTGTTATGAGATATGTGGAAGAGGTGTGTGAAAAAGATGTATGTGATATGTGTCTTATGTCTAACCCTAAGGCCTCCTTTTATAGGTTTAAGGAGCCTTGTACAAAAAGCTAAGATCAACTATTTTAGGAAGAGACACAAGATAAACATACTCAAATAAAATATTGACTAAATCTTTTTAAACATTAAGAATATATTCTGAATTCTTATCTTCATATTTTGTCCACCAGCTTGAAGAATTCATCATTGACAGATTTAGTCCTTGTCTTTATGTTAAGATTCTTCTCGTCAGCGTCTTGATAATTCTTATCAGCGTCTCATCTGTCAACGCCCTGTTTACTCTTGTCAGCGTCCAAGTTCCTCTTGTCAGCGTCTAGGGACTTGGTCAATTTTATTCCCAACATCGTCATGCAAGTTTCATCCTTGTTACACTTTTATTAGACAAAAGTAGGAATTACATTTTGTCTAACTTGAGAATGACTACTAGAGAATTTATGCACTAGAATCTTAATTTGACCTAACGGTTGAATTACTTCCATGTGGGAAGATGGGTTATTTTATAACTCGTAAAAACGGTCGTGCTTAGCCTTAATTGAGCACCTCTAGTGATAGTCTCATACTCATTATCTAAATTGGCTAAATGGCTCTTCCTAAATATGACTAATGATAGTTTACTTTGATGAACTTTGTATGTCATTAGGAGTCTTTTTCTTTTATATAGCCATTAGGTTTTTCTTAGCCTTCTTCCTACGTGCTAATTGAACCTATGTGTTTTTCCTTTGTGTGTGTTCTAGTTTTTATTGCTCTTAAGCATGGCTTTATGATATGTTAGACTAGAACATTAGGATTTGCCGAATTGGAAAAATTCCCTTATCCTCCAAAACACACCCTCTGTGGGCGGTTCTTTATAGAGACCGCGGCTCTATACCGATATGGAACCACCGGTGGAAAAAAGGAACCGCGGGCAGACACCTTTAAAAACGGATTTTCCAAAATTTCCAAATTGTTCCATCACCCTTTGGAATCCTTATTTCAAATCTTTGGTCACTCCCAAAATATCTTGTGCTTTCTCTTCTTAACCCAAAGCATTTTGAAATCTCTTTCACACCAAAGCAAAATGTATTTCTCATAAATGAAAGCCTTGATTATCCTCTATTTTCTAAAATCTCTTTCAATCCACATTCACCAAAGAACACACCAAATTAAATCTTCTCTCCTTCTAAGGATATTGATTTTGGAAACTCTCTTTTTCCACCACTTCCCTTTTGTGTTCTTACTCCATCACATGATTATGTCATGCATCATGGAACATATTGTCATTGTTGTCAATATCAACATCTTGTCATGTCTTATATCTATGCTGAGTTGAATTACAAGATTATCACCAAGCCTTCTCCACCAAATTCCGCCACCACCTTGTCTTTCATTTAAGCATGTGGATTGCTTATTGCTAAGACATCCAATTTAAGCAAATCTTAGAATTCTAGTGTAACTAAGATTAAAATTATTCTTTCGATTTAGGCTTGTGTTTCATACATCTTTGTATGATCTTTATTCTCTTGTATTCCTTTTCATGTTTTTCAACATGATTTGTCTTTGGGTCTTGGATCTCGTTTTCCTTGTGATCTTTCCTTTCTTGTTTATTTTCTCACTCGGTTGTCAAGGAAGGTTAGATTAAAATCTAATTCCTCTCCTAGTAAAATTAACAACTTAAATATTTCTTTTGAAATATTCGAAGTAATTTTAACTTGTAAGTGCAGTTGTTAAAAGTCATATCCAAAGCATTGACTTTCAAGCCATTTAGCATCTTATGTTAAATTGTTTGACCAAGTGATTTTATTTTGAGTCGATAATCGTTTTGGACACCCATTGTCCACGGTTCCTCAAATAACCTAGCGGCTCATTATTGATAATGAACCGCGGACCTATTTAACGAACCACGGCCAGTGAGTCCCTTTTGTTCGTTTTGGTCTTTTTCTCTTTTGTCAAGTTCTCTTGAAGATTCCTTCTTTTATTTTCTTTTGGGTTCTTCTCTCATTTTTCTTCAAGACTTCACTATCACCTAATAAGGTATAGTATTCTTGATTTATTTTGTGAAGTTATCCTTAACTTCTTTGTTGAGTCTCTTTCGATTTATTTAATCATGCCTCTCTAAGTTGAGTCTCTCTCTTCTATTCTTTCTAAACTAAGTCATGTCGAGCCTCACCCTTTCCTCGTCATGTAATTGTTCTTTGAACATTCACAATGATTGAGAAGAGCTATAAAACTTTGAGCATGTAGTTTATCGTATGCTAAACACCATCCATCTTGGTTTTTCTATTCTTTGACTTATTTTATCTCTTTCTCTATATCATTGAGTCATATTTTTGGTGTCGACATTCATAAGCATCCTTGCCTCTAATGTCTTATATCTAGTATTTTTCTTAAGCGTCGATTTATCATCGCTTTTAGTTTTTCTTTATTTTTGTACCTTGATTCCCGACTTAAAGCTTTTGGAGCTTTCTAAAGGAATTATTTTTAAGGTAAAAAATGTCTTCGAGTTGAGATTTTTTGTGTTTCTCATTGTTGAGAGTTGATTGTGGTTAAATTTTACAATTGAATTGGGTAATTCCAACAATTCTAAGTTTTTAACCTTTTGAGAGGATGTTGGTTAAATCTTGAATTTTCTTGGGTGATTCCAAAAATTCTAAGCTTTTAACCTTTTGACATATTATCATTATAATTGGTATGGATGTTTCTTCTCTACCTCTATTCCAACAATTGTGAATTGATCTTGTCAAGATCCTCTCCTTTAACTTGTCTTTGGATTGATAGCATCGCGTGCACACATCTTTCTCCAATGCTTGTCATTGTTTGTGCAAACGACTTATTTATCGTCTTCGTTTTCGCGTTTCCTCAAAGTCATTCTTTCTCTCTTTTCGACTATGTGGAATTGTTTTTATTGTCCATGTCATACTCTCTTTAGTTTGGTATTTCTGCCATGATATTAAAGTGGAGTATGTCCTCTCGACAATTTTCTTTCTTTTATAAATTGGACATCTCTTTTCTTTCTTAGTCCTCTTTATATTTTTTTAGTGTCACCAAAATAAGTTGGGTTCTCTTTTCTATCTAAAAGCCTACATATTTTTCTTACCTTGTCAACCTTTTGATACTTCTAAAAGTTAAGACTGTTTCAGCTTTCTCTTGAGTCCCTCTCTTTGTACTCGAGATGTTTAAAGCTAATTTCGCTTGGGCGACATTGCTATACATATATGCTTTTGTCCACTAACTTTTTTTGTAGGAATTTTCAAACCCTTCTTGTAGCTTGTTACTATCCTTGGTTTATTGGTGCCTCAAGCAAGGGGGAGCTCATATCTTGGGGGAGGATTTGCAAGATTTCTAGTCATTAAATTTGCGATCGTTGACTCACTTAAATTGCATTCATCGAACTTCTTGCAAGTAATGAATTTTGGAATCTCGAAGATAAGCATTTTATTATGCATGGAGTTGGTTAACCTATATTGATTGAAGACTTCACTAGGATGACGCAAGCTCAACATCTTTAGATGATGGGTCTACGGTTTGGATTCTGGCTTCTCAACCGACAACCACAATGGAGATTAGCTTTTTGGATGCATGTTCTATCGAAGTCGATCTTCTTCTTATACAAATAAAGACTACCTTTAGGATGCAAGCTCTCGTGACGTCAATTCTTCTCTTCTTCAAATGACGTGTTATCAATGATTACCACTTTGGATGTGTGCTCTCTCGACGTTGATTCTTCTCTTCTTCAAAGACATTGAATACCTTTTTGATTCCACAAAAGGGGGAGAAGTAAGTGTAAACGAGTAACTTATACATTTAATATGCGTTGTGGTTTACTTGTTTGTCATCATCAAGAAGGGGGAGATTGTTAGTCAAATATTACGATGTTTTGTCGATATAATCTCTTTGTGTTTTGTTGATGACAAACGTACAATTCACAATACATTATATAAAATGTTAAGGTACTCGTGATCACTCAAGAATGCATTTGTATACTTCTCTTGACATCTCCAAGATCGCATTCGGCATGATCACTCAAGGTATGAATAAACATGTCATTAACCTAACTAAGTGATCAAGGATTAATAATTTTTTTAAAACTCACATTTAATCAAATGTGACAAAAGATTTTAATAAACTTTATTTTTAAGAAAATGTTTTAATAAAAAGGAAATAGAAATTTGAATTTGGAATATTTCAAAGAATATTACCTAAGGCATATTCCAAAGAATATTCTATAATTTGAATTTGGTATATTTCATATGCAAAAGTAATATCCTTTGAGGGTATAAACTACCCTAGATGGCATATCCCCACTAAAGGACAAAAATGCACGGACTCCAAGCCGGAGGTTCCTTAAAGGAACCCGTGGTTCCTTATTGATAAGGAACCACGGGTCTTTATAGCCATTGCATTGTTGTCCTATAGATAGTGGATCATTTCCAGCTTTTCTTTCAACCCTTTTTGCACAATTTCTTCAAAAACATCTTTAAACTCCTTGATTAGTTAGTTTAGATTAATCTTATTTAAGATGTGATTCTCTCCTTCAATCCACTCATTCTCTCAAGTGCAAAGAGAAGAACACTTTCATTACCATGAAGTGTTAGGTTCACAACATGATGAAGATCTCTCCTTCTAGATCAATTCATTGTTTTCCTACTATGTATATGTAGAAGATCCAAGTGTTGGGTTCACTTGGATGTGTTTGTAAGGGTAGATGATCCAAGAGATGGGTATCCTTGGATTAGGTGCTAGTTATGTAGATCCAAGTTTGTTAATACTTGGATATAGTGTTAGAGTCATAGATCTAAGTGTTGTGTGATTAGATCTATATGGTTTATGTGTTTAGGCCATAAAACACAAGGTTTGTTATGTTGGGCCATAAAACATAACTAGTGTGAAGACTGGTGTAGATGGGTATAGATTGGTCCTACCTAAGATTAGTACTCGACATCTATCCTTGTGTCTGAAAATGGTGTAGTAGGCGACGTGTGTAGATTGGTCCTACCTAAGATTAGGACTCGACTTTTAGCTTAGAGTCAGAAATTAGATAAGCAACATTGTGAATGGTTTCTCCACCTTAAGGAGTTTGTTGACTAGTGAAGTAACTCTCGAGTAAGGTGTACTCGAGGAGTGGAGTAGGGCGAAGAGGAGCTTCGTGACCGAACCACTTTAAATCATCGTGTCGGTACTTTCATTTACATTTATGTCTTTACCTTTTTAGATGTATTTATAGTTGCATACTTGTTGTTGTGTGTTGTGTGCATCTCATAATCTAAACATCTAAGTTGCGGAAAAGATAAGCCTTAGTACGTGTGTGATTCATGTTTAGATTATGGTCAAGTGTACATCACTTAGTCTAAACATCCTAGTTGCGGAAAAGCTTATGCTTAGTACGTGTGTGCTTAGTGTTTAGACTATTGTTTGATGTACTCTTGATTTGATGTGTTTGTGTGTTTCCTTACTTATAGTTATTTTTTCTTACACATCTCATACTTAGTCAAGCTTGATCAAGAATTTGATATAAAGGATTGTTAAAGTTTAACATGTAACAAATGGCATCGTCCACTGTAGGCGGTTCCTTAAAGGGATACGCGGTTCGTTAGTGATAAGGAACTACGAGTATGTTTAAGGAACTGCGCATAGTGGGTTTATGCGAAATGTTTTGAAAAAGTAACTAGAAACTATTCAACCCCCCTTCTAGTTTCTACACTGTCACTAAAAAGTGTGAACAAAAGCTGAGTATCTAAAAACTGTCATTAAATGAATCTGCGACAGAAATTAGCGTCGCTAATCTGTCGCTAATTTCAGAACCAAAACCCTTTTATTTTCTGTTTAACAAGTTCCCACTACTTTATATATTTTTCCCACTGTTTGCATAAGTTTCCCACTGCTTGCCACAGCCAAACACCCCCTTAGATATATTTTAACCCACGATGGGTTTGATTGGTTGCAATGGCTGAACACAGCCCGAGCCGCCCCTGTATGGGTCACGGCTGGGCAGGGAACTGACCACCGAGACATGGTGGTGTCTCGGTTTCATGAATCACACCAAGACCCGACCCCCTAAATCGTATAACCCCTATATGGGTGGGTTTTGCTCGTGGCTGGCCAAAGAAAAAGGACACCACGACCCTGATTGGGTCACGGTTGATTATAAACAAACACACTGAGACCTCTTGGTCTCGGTCTCCTCGTGAAACTGCCAAAACCCGCGACCCCTTCATTGATAATTCGTGATTATTCATTTATTTCTGTTTGAAAAATCTTTAGTTCATATAAAAATTGTGATATACAAAATAAGAGTATAAGGGTGTTACCGTTACAATGATTTAGGAATATGAATGATTAGACACAGATCGGAGGTGAACAAATGAACCCGAAACCCTCCTTCTTTTGTTCTACCCGACGGCCATAAGATGAAACCCTACTTTTTTTTCTTTTTTTTTCTTCTCTTCTGTTTGACAAAGTAACCACTCGTACTTCTTCTTGTTTATATTGGTATGGGCCTAATGACCCATTTTCTTTTCTTTTTAATAAAAACAGCCACCGCATTTTGTTATATACATAAATATTTTTTTAACCTAAGTATTATTTACTTGTCATAGTATTAAATTCTCGCATGTTTTAGTTTTCTGAAACGTAACTATCTGCCTGCTAACATATATACGTTCGTAATAATTGTTTCCTTGAATGATTGCATATAGTTTTATATAATTAAAACTGCGTATTTAATATTTCAAATATTTAAATACGGGTTTTACAGAACCTGCCGTTTGGCAACATGAAAAGGAAACGGCTGAGCAGAACGCCGAGTGAACGGATATATAACATACATGAATAACATATCATGAGGAAAACTAATTAGCAACAGAAATGTATAAGTCCTGGAAAACCTGATACATTTATATATAAAACTGGTTTTATAGTTTGAAAAACTTATGTTTATTTATACTGAAAACTGTATTTTAAATTTAACCAAGAGCCGATATAGGTCATGAGGTATACGCTGGCATGAATACATAGTGGGGTGACCTCATCATGCAATTAGAGGGCTTGCCTCTAATTATACTGGTCTGGATAGGAGGGATCAACTCCTTGTGAAGGGTGCAAGGCACACACCACATTCACCATAAAAATAATGTTTGAAAACATGTAACTAGGATGCACCCATACGCCCCACATGACATGATAATAAATAAATGGCCAATAACGTGAAGGGACGCCACGAGCAATCACTCTGTCATGGTGAAGTCATAACACTGGTGCCTCTAGTGTTATGGTTATGGTACCTGCATAACTAGGTGAACTAGCATGCATGTATATAGCCCATGCCTTTAAAATAAAACCTAAGCATTCAACACTATAAAAAAACTTGGGGAAAACATTTGGCTACAAACGAGGAATCCTAATAAAGAAGAGAGTGTCCATATTGAAGGACGGAATATCCGTACTGTTGGGTCAGTATTTACTAACCATGAAGCAACTCTAGAATTTGAATATAAAATCCCCCTAAGTGTTTCATGCTCAACAGTAAGGCCAGTCTGCTGATGGATGACCAGAGGAACAAAGTTCCTACAGAAGACTTTAAAGCTGAAGAAAGTTCAGCACTCCCCTTCCAGTGAACTTAGAAGACAAAGGAGTCTTCGCTTAAAATACTAGGCGGTCTAGTTGCTGAAGAACAAGGACTGAAGAAGGGCTTTTAGTTCAGTTTGGCTTGAAAATACCAAACTGAATGATGTCGATCTCCTCTAGAATACTGAAGACTCTTCAGTATTCTGATGGTTTGCATTAGGCGGGAAAACATTACTTTAAGTAAAAGTAGGTTGCTTGTATACTTAGATATAAGTACAACCTTTATCTTTCCTAGAATAGTTTATTAAGTACTTTGTACTGTTTATCCAGCATGGGCATCAACCACCCACTGGATAAACTGATGCATTGGTACATGCAAAGTGCAAACCCTAATTTACACTACCTATATAAAGGAGTGTACATTGGGAGAGAAAGGTAACCAATACAAGAGCTTAAACTCTGGAAAACCTTTCTCTCTCGATACCAACTAAACCATATAGCCAAAGATGCATATGAACGTTTAGATTGGAGCTTAGAGTTTAACTTTGGTTAAACGTTTAAGTAGAGGAGATCAAACCCCATTGTCATTCAACCACTTTGTTATTCCGCTAACAAAGTGGGTTATAGATTCTTTATTTGATTCTAATAGAAGTCTATATGTTGAAAAGTATATTGGTATTGTTGTTTTAATCTTTCATAGTTCTTATCTTATGTTAAAACAACACACTTGAGTCAAAGTAATAGTTATTACTTAAGATAATAAGTAATATCGAATTACTAGGGACCAACAAGTGGGATCAGAGCAGTTTGATTAGTTAAACTCTTATTTTATTAAAATGCTCATTTGAAAGTTTTCAAATCAAGATCCAAAATGGCTCAAGTTATACAACAAACCTTAGAATATAGGGGTGGCCAACTCAATGCTGCTCCTGTACTAGAGGTAACCAACTTTACAAATTTGAAGAATAGGTTTCTTGTCCACATGGTTGGAATTAAACCTCAATTCCTTGGAATCATTGAAAATGGTCCTTTTGTTCCCATGGTTGGGGACAATAAAAAACCTGAAGTACAATTGACTCCTGATGAGAGAAAAGCTGCTAACCTTGATCAGCGTCTCAAAAGTCTCATCATGTCTATACTCCCAGATGTCTAAATTAATTCTGTTGTAAATTGCAAAACAGCCAAATCAACATGGGAGGACCTTATTCTTTACCATGAGGGACCCTCTGATGTAAAAGAAACCAGAATCATGGATTTAAAGCTTCAATACAACACCTTCAAGCACAAAGAAGGTGAAACCCTCACACAGACATTCACCAGTTACAAAGCACCGATGAATGAACTTGTGAATGATGGTGTTGAGCTTTCAAAACTTGAAATCAACACAGTTTTTGTTAATGCGTTGCCAAAGAAGTGGCTCAGTTTCTGCCAAAGCTTGAGAAATGCTAATCACATTAAAGATTGTGATCTAGCCTCTCTTTTTAGGAAACTAAAATATGAAGAAAACCTAGTTGATAGGATTTATGAAGGCTCAAGCAAGAGTAAAGCATTAACCATTGCTACACCCTTGTCCACAGCCTTCTTTAGTGAAGCTGTCATTCAAGACTACCAAGATAGTCCTGATGATGAGGAAGATACTAGATCTAGTGATGAATATCTTAATGACCTCAAAGAGGAATTTCATGAAAGAGCACTTCTGGCCAACTCTAAAGGTTCTTTAAGAAAGGAGGCAAGTTCTCTAGCTCCACAAAAGCTTCAGTTGACACTAAATGCTACAAATGTGGGAAGACTGGCCACTATGCTCGGGATTGTTATTCAAAAACATCTCTCCCTTCATATTCCTCACCAACTCAATCAAGACCAACTGGTCAATCATCATTTCAACCAAAACAAATTGCTTCTACTCCATTTCAGCAAAGCAGGGTTGAACTCAGGCCTACAAAAGACTTTGAGGCCAAATACAGGGAAATCAAGGCAAGATTGGCCTTAATGAGTACTGAAAGCTCCTCATCCAAGAACCCCAAGCAAGAAAAGAATAAAGGACTTGTTGCTGAAGCATATGAATAGGATGAAGAAGATGTTTCTCCAGATGATGATGAGTTGGTAAATGTAAAAGTGTTAATGGCACTTGCTGATGATGAAGGGGCAAGCTCAAATGTTGTCACCAGAGAAAGTGCCAAAAATGGAGAATGTGTCAATTCACAATAAAAAAGGTACAAACTCTTCTTGAATTAGAAGATAAAGATGACATTAAATTTGTCTTTGATTACTTGTGCATTGATCTAAAATTTGTTGAAGAGCAAAGAAACAATTTGCTTAAAAATTTCACAAACTTGTTTTACAAATTGGAGATTTTGAAAGTAAGCAAATAGAGCTAAAAGAAGATAAACTTGATATTCTTACTTTTCAACAATTGAACAAAGAAATTTTGGAGGAAAATAACTCTCTTAGAGTGGAACTAAAAGAAGCAAAAGACATTGTTAAATCTTGGCTTAGAAACGCTGATAGGGTAAATCAATGCATAAGTGAACAAATACATGCTTAAAAGAAGAAAATGCTTGGTGCTGAAGGATCCTCCAGCACCAAACCTATTGTCTTTGTTAAAGCCTCAAATGAGGTTGGTAGCTCGATCCCTGACATTGAAAGATCAGGTGAAGAGAATTTACCCAATCATGACACTGGACGAATCCTTCTTCCTGAGTTTCAAGCATGTGTTGTCACTTCAGCACAAGCTGAATCCTTAGTTATTGAGGATGACTCAGATGATGATATAGAGATTGAAGTAAGTACCCCACTTCCTCCTTTAGAGAAGTTGGCTGATGCTGAACCCTCTACTGGACCCAAATCTATCCAGTCTATCATCAAGTCACACAGCACACACAAAGGTAGTTCTTCCAAACATGTCAAAATTGACACTTCAAAGAACTCTTCAGCTCCTGCTGAAGGTTCACATATAGGAACTACCTCTTCATTTTCATCAAATAAACTGAAGAATGCTAAATCTGAGGAAGATAAGAGAATGTTTCTTGTAATGCAAGAGATCAATGATCTTAAAATACAACTCAGACATTAGCAAACACCAACACGATTCAGAGATGAACCTTCAGATTCTCCTCATTTAAAGTACAAGACACAATTCAAAAGAGCTTGTGAGTTATGTGGTCAAAGCAACCATCTCACTCAAACTTGGTTAAGAGTGATTTATTGTACTTAATGTGAAAGGACTGATCATCGCACTTGTGAACACACTCAGTATATGCTGGCCAAAACAAGTGTTGATGCTCACAAATCAGAAGCATCTCATTCCAGGCGAAATATGCCTTTCCCACCATGCATTCATTGTGGTATGGGAAATCATCACCCAAATGATTGCCACTATTACCCTGTTTGTAATATTTGTGGAAGTTATGACCATGACACTTATGGACATAATCGAATCATCTCACTCAGAAGAGGTATTAAACCAAGAAACCCAAACTCTATTACCAAATGTTGTGAGACTTGTGGAAGCAATGTCCACACTACATCTGATCATAACCATATAGAGTGGTTCAAAGAGGTGAAGCCCTCCAGGCTAAGAAAGCTAAAGCTGTTCAAACCTCTTCTTCTTCTGAGCAATCACACATACCCTCTACAAGAGGACCCTTCAGATCTAGAACACCTTCTAGATCTAAAACCCCCACCCAACAAAGGTGGGTTTCAAAACAAAACTAACCATTTCCTTAACTTGTGCAGTGTGATCTTAGGAAGCCTATTTGGTACCTAGATAGTGGCTGCTCAAGGAATATGACTGGTACCAAAAGTTATCTGCACAAGTATAAGGACGAACAAGGTCCTAAAGTTGTTTTTGGTGATAACTCATCAGCTACTACTGAAGGATTTGGTTTAGTGAAATGCAATGGTATAGTTTTCTCAAGGGTAGCATATGTAAATGGATTGAAGCATAAACTCATTAGCATAAGTAAACTTTGTGATGCAAAGTATATTATGATGTTTGATGACAAAAAAGGTACAATCTTCAACGCCAATCATGAAATTGTGATGATTGCTCCAAGAGTCAAAGATGTTTATGTCATGAACATGAACTCTACTCAGGAGACATGCTTCTTTGATAAAGCTTCCAATATTTTCAACTGGATTTGGCATAAGAGGCTCTCTCATCTCAATTTCAAAACAATAACTCTGTTGGCAAAACAAAATCTTGTTATTGGTCTTCCCTCACTTGTCTACTCCAAGGACAAACCATGCTTAGCATGTGAAAAAGGGAAGCACCATAGGGCCAGTTTCATAACAAAGCAAACTTTCTCAATCAAAGAAAGTCTTCATTTGCTTCACATGGATTTATTTGGCCCAGTATCCCCTAGGGCCATTTGTCATGAAAAATATACACTTGTCATTGTTGATGAGTACTTAAGGTACACCTGGGTATATTTTCTGAAAAAGAAAAGCCATGCACCAGATGCCATTATGTCATTCATCAAAAGAGTTGAAAATCAAAATGACACTCATGTCAAACAACTCAGAACTAACAATGGCACTGAATTCAGAAATCAATCACTAATCAAATTATGTGATGACAAAAGGAATTTCCCAAAATTTCTCATCTCCTTACACACCTGAACAAAATGGTGTGGCTGAAAGAAGGAACAAAACTTTGATTGAAGCAGCAAGAACAATGCTCGCTGGATCTGCTCTCTCTAAGCACTTTTGGACTGATGCTGTAGCTACTTCTTGCTACACTCAAAATAGATCCATTATTGTGAAGAGACACATGAAGACTCCCTATGAAGTATTCAGGGGGAGAATTTCAAACATTTCATTCTTACATGTGTTTGGGTGTCGAGTATTCATTCACAATCATAAGGATCACCTTGGAAAGTTTGATGAAAAATATGATGATGGTTATTTTCTTGGATACTCCCTAGTATCGAAAGCATACAGAGTCTTCAACAAAATAAGAGAATGTATTGAAGAAACCTATCACATCACATTCAATGAAAGTTCTGAAGCTCACACTTTTACAAATCCATTAGATGATGAACTTCATATACATGAATCTCAAAATTTTCCCTCTGATGAATTTAATCATTATGAGCCTTCTCAAAAATAGCAAACAAGCAATTCAGTCCCTCATATTGATCCATTTGAAGATATGACAAGTCCTACAAAAGGAAATCCTTAAGTATCAAATACTGATGGTTGTCAATAAAATAATGATCAATCTCAAAATGATCAAAATGAGCAGCAAGGAAACACAAATGACCAAAATGGTCAGTCTCAAAACAATCAACATGCTGACACACATGATCAAAATAATCAATCATATGCAGCTGCTGAAGAACAATTTGAGCCCCTTGCTCAAAGCTCTCTTATCATCTCTAGGGAATTAGGTCTTGGATATGCTTCTTTTGACCAAGAAGGAAGTCCTCCAATGATTGAACCCTTGTCCACTGAACATCCTTCAGTAGACACTAGAGACATTCCAAGTCCAAGTCCATGTCATGGACTTCCAAGGTCTAGCTCTAATCATGATACCAGTACCTATTCTCCAGCTCCACAAAAATCTTGGACTCAAAATAATCACATACAACTAGTGAACATAATAGGTAATCCTGGTAAAGGTAGAGTCACTAGATCTATGGCAAAGAAACTAAGTGCTGCTTCATCTGGAGAATGCCTTTATGCAAATTTTCTCTCAGAAATTGAACCTACAAAGGTTTCTGAAGCACTCACATACCCTGGATGGGTGGATGCCATGCAAGAGGAACTCAATCAATTTGAAAGAAACAAAGTCTGGAAATTGGTTCCTCTTCCATATGGTAAATTAACAACTGGCACTAAATGGGTTTACAAGCTCAAAAGAGAATGAAACCAATGCAGTGACCAAAAATAAAGATAGGCTGGTAGCCCAAGGATTCAATCAAGAGACTGATATTTATTTTGATCTAACCTTTGCTCCAGTTGCACGTATGGAAGCCATACGAATCTTCCTTGCATATGCCACTTACATGAAATTCATAATATAACAAATGGATGTCAAAAGTGCATTCCTAAATGGTGACCTAAAAGAAGAAGTTTTTGTTACCCAGCCTGCTGACTTTGAGAGTAGTAAATACCCAAATCATGTCTACAAGCTTTACAAAGCTTTGTATAGACTGAAGCAAGCTCCAAGAGCATGGTATGAAACTATCTCAACTTTTCTCATTAAGCATAAATTTGTCAGAGGAAAAATAGATGGCACCTTGTTCATCTATAAATCTAAAACTGACACCATTCTGGTACAAATTTTTGTGGATGACATATTCTTTGGTTCTACAAGCTTGAAACTTTGCAAACAATTTGCCAAGATTATAACCAACAAGTTTGAGATGAGTATGATGGGAGAACTCACATACTTCCTTGGTCTTCATATTAAACAATCTGACCAAGGCATCTCCATCAATCAAGAAAAATATGTCAAGGATCTGCTGAAGAAGTATGATATCAATTGTGCTTCAGTAAAGACTCCAATGGTACCCCTTAACAACTTAGGACCTGATCTCACTGGACAATCAGTCAATGAGACTCAATATAGAGGTATGATTGGGTCACTCATGTACTTAACTGCAAGCAGACCTGACATTCAAATCTTTACATGCCTTTGTGCAAGATACCAAGCAGATCTGAAAGAATCACACCTTACTGCTGTTAAGAGAATCTTTAGATACCTAAAAGGTACACCAAGTATAGGTATTTGGTACCCCAAATCCTAAGGTTTTGATCTAAAGGGGTACTCAGATTCTGACTATGCTGGTTGCAATTTGGACAGAAAAAGCACTTCTGGTTCCTTCCAATTGCTAGGTGGCAAACTTGTGTGTTGGAGTGCTAAAAAGCAACAAACAGTTGCCATGTCTTCAGCAGAAGCTGAATATGTGGCAGCTACTGGATGTTGTGCCAATGTTCTTTAGATGAAAAGCCAACTGGCTGATTATGACATAGAATATGAAAAGGTACCAATCTTTTATGTTAAAACTAGTGCTATTGCAATATCCAATAATCCAGTCCTCCATTCAAGAACAAAACACATTTATATCAGATATCACTTTATCAGAGATCACATTGTGAAAGGGGACATTGAATTACATTTCATACCCACTCAATACCAATTGGCTGATATCTTCACCAAACCATTGGATGAACCAACTTTCAAAAGATTGACAATGGAGCTTGGTATGCTGAACATTGATGATACAAAACCTGAACCTTCAGCATTCACTGAAGAAGCCTGAAGGTTTAGCCTTTCATAAAAGAATTTGATTAATGTTAAGTAGCATTGTCTGAGTAAAGGAGAGTGCAATGTCATATGTCTATTTCACTCTATGTGATTGTGTATATGATGTTTTGTTGCCTTATCTGATTTACTTAAGCTGAACAAATAATCACCAGTCATCAAAAGATTCCTTCAGCAATGCTGAACAAATTTTAATACAACTGAGTAGCTAGGCCTAAGTAGAGGAGCGTGCAATGTCATATGTCTTGTTCACTTATTTGAACATGTATATGGGGTTTTGTCGCCTCATATGACGCACTGAAGCTCACAAGTATTGCCATTAGCTTCAGCATATCTGAGCAACAACATTTAAAACCCATCAATCATGTGATTCAAAAGAGTTAATGGCATTAAATTTCTTGTGAATAAAACAAACATTCTTTCAAAATGGTGTAATTTGTTAATTAAGGAAATTTCAAACGTCTCCATCCACAGTAAACTACTCCCTGACACATGGGGCGTTTCACTGTTCAAAGCAACATAAAATCATACCTTTTTTTGTAGAACATTAATGAGAAAGTTTGTGCCAAATGTTCAAAAGAAACCCTAAAAGATTTATAACTTTTTCAAATGGTTTTAAAAACTTTTTACAAATCAGTTAAAGTTTTTATATAATCCCTAACAATTGGATTGCATTCCACGCTTACAAATCTTTTCATCCATAAACACACACAACCTTTCTCTCTTTCAAAACATACACAGAAACATAAATGGCTGAATCATCTTCCACCCCCAAGATCACCAAACTCACTCTTAAACCATCCACTCATTTTAACTATCCCATTGATGACATCTTCTTCAAACCAAAGAACATCACCTTGCTTAAACATGAATCCATTAAGTTTGTTCCTGGGGAACAAGTTTTGACAGATCTAACCAAAAGTGTTTTAAGGTATGCTTTATTTGAAGATCCTGGTATTATGTTTCAAAATGTGCTAAAAGAATTTGGTTTACAGCAGAGGCTTCTAACAACAAGAAGTCCATTGAGTTTGATTCTACCATGATGGGGATTCATGGTAGATTTAGGTTAAAATCATTTAGAAAAGTTTTGGGGTTAGATTATTTGGAAAACCCTAATGAGTATGAAGCAATACCTGATGATTTTATGGTTTTTAAAAGTTTCTTTAAAGAAATTGGGTATAATGAAGAAATTTCTGAAAAAGGGGGGTTAAAAAGGAGTGCTTTGCCACCAAGATGGAAATTATTGATGACCATACTCATCTAATGTTTGGGGGGGGGGGGGGGGAAATGGAGATCTTGACCAGATCAACCAAAAAGATGCTATGATTTTATACTGTCTGGCCAAGGGGGTCAAAGTTGATTTTGGGAGGATTATTTTTGAAGATCTCCATGGGAAGCTGGAGAAAAAGACTAGAGAGAAAAACGTTGTGTACACCAGATTTCTATCTCTTCTTTTTGCTGACCATCTTGGAAATGATTTTTCAAAAATAACTGGAGAGCAACTAATTTTTAAGACCTTTGATCTTACTCGCTGGAACATTCCAGTCAGCACCATTGATCCTCCTCTTACACAAACCATGTTAAACATCTGCTCAGTAGATGGTCCAGTAGTGTACAAAGCTCCCAAAGACACTTCTCCAACTAGAGAAGGGGATCTACAAGGCAAAAAGCCTGGAACTTCATCTGGACCTCGTCAGAAGCAAACGTCAATTAATACCAAGAAGGTTAGACGTGGGTCCAGAAAGAGGAAAACCCTCACACAATCTTCCTAAAAGAAGATTGATGATGATTCCCAAGGCCATCCTTTGAAGGGGACCAAGTCCCTGGCCAAGGACAAGAACCCTAGCCAGCCATCACCTTCAGTCTCTGCTGGAGGAGATATGCATAAAGAGGCTCAACAAGCAACCCATCTCTCAACTTATTTAAGAGAGAAGGGTGAAGATAGAGCTCACCCTCAGCTCAGTAGTGTGGAGTCAGCATTGGTAAGTACTTTCATTCTAAATACAAGTCATACTTCATTACCAATTTCTATCACTTGTCACTCTAAGATGATATGCCAGCAAATCCAACAGCTGATGCTGACCTTGGCCTATCTGTTTCTAATGATGTAGCTCCCCCATAACAGGGTTCCACTGAAGGAACCAAAAACATTATCATTGATCTAAATTTATCAAGGACTCTTTCTCAGGATCCATCAGGTCAAACCAACCCTGGTGGTGAAGGGCTTAAAACTGATCCACACACTCATGCTGATGCTCCAAAGATTTCCAAGGAAGTGCATCTCACCACTGGAGCCAAGGAGGGACACTTGCCTACCTTTGTTGTCAGTATGTCTGGAGATGATCTGGAGAAAGAACTTGGGCTCAATGAGAGAATTCCAGTCAATCTAGATGACAGTAATGAAGAACCTGCTGATGCAACACTATTGCCACTTTCACCTAGAGCTGAGCAGGTAAAAGAATTAACCAATCAAGTGTTGATTCTTCAATCACAGGTTGCCAGACTGAAGGAAGAAAAGGTGCTTGCCGACAACAAAATCTAAACTATTAAAGCAAGACCACATCCTCCTTCTGCTGAACAAATTAAGGATGTCCTCATTGCTACTTTGAAGCCCTTAGTCCAAGATGTGGCCACCACCACTTCCCTAAAGCAAGAGATGTCCTCTCTAATGGAATCTATCAATGGTGCTTCCATGGAGTTTCCACCAGAATTCACACCAGTTCCTAGCCAAGTTAATACCTTGTGTGATTCTGTGTCTAAGATCAAAGATAGAGTGGCATTGCTAGAGAAACAAAAGCTGACCATTTCTGAAGAGGTTCAGCAGAAGCAAAATGCCCTTGAAACTGTTCCAGCCATGCTGGCCAAGGTAACTACCACTCTTGATCATCTTTGTGGCTTCTTCCCTGCTGAAAGGTCATCAGAAGCTGCTGGGCAGTCTTCTGCTGAGGGGGAGAAAAACACAATCCAGCAGCTCTTTTAGAAACATTCCCAAAAGAAGGCTCAGAAACAATCCATTGAGTCACCCATCACTGAAAAGAGCCCAGCAAAGGGTAAGGGGGATTCATCAGCCAAAGATGATGATATGCAAGGTTCACCTCCCTTAATACCCAAAAACAAAGATCTTACTCTAAATGACCAGTTGATCAGCGTTGGAGTAGCCACTCATGAAGAACTTGACAAGTTATACAAGCTTCAGTAAGAAGAAAAGCTAAGAGATCTGAAGCTAAGCTTGTATAAGCAAGAGTTGAAATAGAAAGTGTCTTCAAGAAGAAAGTGTTATATGAAAAGTTTTGTATAACAAGACTCAATAGAAGAAACATGTGACACCCCAGGCAAATCCCACATCGGCTGTGGCCAGGAGAGATCTTGGTTCATAAGATAACATTCGCCTTCTTATGACACAACGCGTTTTGTGGCCTACTGCACGTGGGGTTCTTAGGAACTGGCAGTTAAGCGTGCTCATGGAAGAGTAGTACTGGCTTGGGTGACCTGCCGGGAAGTCTTCACAAGAGGGCCACAAAGCAAAGCCGTGAGCTTGCGGGCAAAGCGGACAATATTGTAGTCTGAGTAGGTGGGATGTTACAAGTGGTATCAGAGACACTCCTGAGCCGTTCGGGATGGTGGGGCAAACCTCATCGAGGACGATGAGTCCCGAAGGGTGGGTGACTTTGACACCCCAGGCAAATCCCACATCGGCTGTGGCCAGGAGAGATCTTGGTTCATAAGATAACATTCGCCTTCTCATGACACAACGCGTTTTGTGGCCTACTGCACGTGGGGTTCTTAGGAACTGGCAGTTAAGCGTGCTCATGGAAGAGTAGTACTGGCTTGGGTGACCTGCCGGGAAATCTTCAAAAGAGGGCCACAAAGAAAAGCCGTGAGCTTGCGGGCAAAGCGGACAATATTGTAGTCTGAGTAGGCGGGATGTTACATAACATCTCATCAATCACCAATGGTGATATGTTGACCAACAAAGGTGACATCCATCTCAAGTTCTATAGAGGTGATGGAACTAATGAGATACTTGAAAGCTTTCAAGGAAAAGAACTTTCTTATACTGAAGGGATGGAAATGAGTGTGATAATTGAGAAAAGGAAATCCAAGAGATGGGATGAAGTTCACACCAGAATCGAGCACTATATGAGAAATCATGAAAGACTAGGTGAAATTCTTAACATCAACACTCAAGCTTCTCTGGAAGATCAAGATCCAATACTGGAGCTGAACAAAAGGGCAAATCTGATACAACCTGAAGTTGGTGACATCTTTGTCACTACAAAGAAATACAAAGGCCTTGTTCAATTTCAAAATCATCTCCCTGGTCATGTACTGGACGGACCAGAACTAGGAATGATTATGTTCAGTCATCAAGAACGTCAAGACTTTGTGGGCATAAGTGATCTTGATGAAATGAACAATGAACTTCTCTTGAATGTTCAAAGGATATTTTACTCTCTTCATGGTGGTCCAGGACTTACTGATGCTGCTAAAACCTTCAGCATGTGCTTGCTTGCTATATTGGACCACAGAAACTCAGATCTATTAACTCAGACTTCCATCATTGAAGAACATAGGCCTAAGGAGAAGTGAATAATCATTTGTAATAATGTTTTTTTGTAATTTGTAATGTTGTTGAATAAATGATTATCTGATGTATATAAGTTATTAACTATTCAGTGCAAGTAAGAAGAAGTTGTTATGCTCACTTACTACTGACATTAGACTTAGGCTATTTGTATATCCAAATAGGGGGAGATTGTTGGGTCAGTATTTACTGACCCTGAAGCAACTCTAGGATTTGAATATAAAAACCCCTAAGTGTTTCATGCTCAGCAGTAAGGCCAGTCTGCTGATGGATGACCAGAGGAACAAAGTTCCTACCGAAGACTTTAAAGCTGAAGAAAGTTCAGCACTCCCCTTCCAGTGAACTTAGAAGACAAAGGAGTCTTCACTTCAAATACTAGGCGGTCTAGTTGCTGAAGAACAAGGACTGAAGAAGGGCTTTCAGTTCAGTTTGGCTTGACAGTACCAAACTGAATGATGTCGATCTCCTCTAGAATACTGCAGACTCTTCAGTATTCTGATGGTTTGCATTAGGCGGGAAAAGATTACTTTAAGTTAAAGTAGGTTGCTTGTATACTTAGATATAAGTACAACCTTTATCTTTCCTAGAATAGTTTATTAAGTACTTTGTACTGCTTATCCAGCATGGGCATCAACCACCCACTAGATAAACTGATGCATTGGTACATGCAAAGTGCAAAACCTAATTTACACTGCCTATATAAAGGAGTGTACATTGGGAGAGAAAGGTAACCAATACAAGAGCTTAAACTCTGGAAAACCTTTGTCTCTCGATACCAACTAAACCACATGCCAAATATGCATATGAACGTTTAGATTGGAGCTTAGAGTTTAACTTTGGTTAAACGTTTAAGTAGAGTAGATCAAACCCCATTGTCATTCAACCACTTTGTTATTCCGCAAACAAAGTGGGTTATAGATTCTTTATTTGATTCTAATAAAAGTCTATACATTGAAAAATATAGTGGTATTGTTGTTTTAATCTTTCATAGTTCTTATCTTATGTTAAAACAACACACTTGAGTCAAAGTAATAGTTATTATTTAAGATAATAAGTAACATCGAATTACTATGGACCAACACGTACCTTGTGTCCAGTAGTGAAGCAAGAGTGAAAGCTGAACGATCTACACCTACTGCTCGGGTATTACATAAATAAGAGACATGAATGAGTTGTCTGATTTCCATGTATTTTACTGGTTCTGAGTGTTCTTACTTGTTTTACATGTTCTTGTCATGTTTTACTGTTTTAAGTATTACCTTGTAATCATTCATGTTTTACATGTATTCTAATTATGTATTACTTGTCTTATTGTATTACTATACTTGTAGTGTTATACTAAGTAACTTTCTAAAAATAGCAGGTTTCCAAAAATAGTAAGTTTTCAAAAATAGTAAGTTTCCAAAAATAGAAAGTTACCAAAAATAGAAATAAGCTAGATTACTAAGTCAAAAATATAAGCTAGTACTTATTAGTCTTAATATATAATTCATGATAATAATAGCAAAGTTTATTAAATAAATACTATAGGTTAAGCTGATTATTAATTATTAATGAAATGCTGATTTTAATAATTAATAATATGTCATGATATTTTAATAAAACTTTACATTATACCAATTAATTAAATTAAACATGGTTTTAATTTAATTAATCCATTTAAAATACTTAGGTTATAACATGATTATTAATTTTTAATAATTAACCTAAGTCATGATTTTAAATAAATAAATTCTTGATTCATGATTATTAATTAAATTAATTAATTAATTAAAATCAATGTTACAAAACAAGGTCTACAAGGCCCTCTACCTTGCCGATTAATGAAAAGTTGATTAATAGTGGTCAACTGTGGTCAATGATGCTCAAGGGAGGTCAAACTTGCCGAAAATACCAAAAACCCACTATAAACATGTGTTTATCACTTATATTAACTATTTATATGTATGATAAGTTGTATCTTAAGAAGAATATTGCCAAAATATCTAAAACTCTTTAAAAATACAAAAAAACTTGCCGAAAATACCAAACAATTTCTAAAAGTTCCAATCCGATTAATCGCCGATTAATCCCACCTAGAACGATTACAAGCTACAAGGTGGTCGACCAGTCGGCTAGCGATTCATGATTTTTGCAACATTGATTAAAATAAAATTACTAGTTTATGTTAATTAATTAAAATAACTAATAACTAAAACACATATAAAAAATAACTTGTACCCGAACCCGCACCCGGATAACGCTCAAATCTAACATATTTCTACGAGCGTATTCGTGGTGTTTATGCATATATTTATTTGATTAGTACGAACATATGATACTTAATGAAGCTTATTTGCTATTGTAGGTTCATCAATGGTCACATCACGAGAAATGAAGAAAAGACGAGTATTGGAGGTGAAAGAATGAACGAGACATGAAAGTGTAGCTCTCGTATGATAATAATACAAAGATAAAGAGTCTTGGAAAGTTTGGAAGAAAGAAAGTGGAAGAAACAAAGAAAAAGGACCAAAGAAGAAATAAGGGAAAGTTGGCCCAGTTGCCACCGGCAAGATCATTCTGCCGCCGGCAAAACTACATCAAGTTGCCACCAGCAGGATTCATTTTTCCACCAGCATTTCTTCCTGCCACTTCTCCAAGTCACATTAAACTTCCTAATTACTTCTCCTTCCTCCCCAATCCGACCATAACTCCATTCCCTCTCCTCCAAGCTTCATTAAACCCTCATTTACAACCCTTGGAGCCAAAGAAATATGCTTGGTGGCCAAGGAGAATTCACTTATAAATAAGACCTATGAGGTAGTGTTTTTTTTATCACCAATCATATCCTTGAATCATAATCCCATCTACCATCTCCATCATATTTCTATGATTTTGATATCACCCCTCACCCAAGTGCTGAGGGGTGGAATTGGTTACCATGTTCATGTTATAAGACATGGAAGAAGTAGAGATGAAAGCCACACACCATAAAAAAATCAATCTCCAACAATCCTTGCTACTATGCTTATGTTATGGTTCAGATTATGTTCTCGGTATCTCCTCGAATTGATCACAGTTCAAAGTGGAATGATTTGTTCTTGGTTAATAAAAAGGTGATGGTTTGTTTATCTACTTTAAACTAATAACAAATAAGTAAGTGTCGAAGAGTAAAATTAAAGCTTTAAAAGATTGAACTAAATTAACAAGTTAAAATTAAATGTTTGAAAACTTAAAAACAAGATTTAGAAAAATGCTAGAACACTTAATAAAACTAACACATGGAAACTTTATAAAAATCAAGACCTAAACCATCGGAATATATTAAATTGAGACTGATCGGAATATTTGAACCAACCCCTCGTCGGAATGTCACAAAACTTAATCTAATCGGAATCTTCAAAACCCTATTCCGATCAAAGGATCGGAATATTGGAGATGCAATCGGAAAGAACCAAAGGAGCAAATAGGAATGTTTAGGAAAACGACCAATCGGAATAACTAATAAAGCTCACAATCGGAATCCTTAAAATCCTATTCCGATTAAAGGTGATTGGAATATGGGGAAGCAAATCGGAATGTTTGGAAATAGGCTACAATCGGAATGTGTAGCAAAATCAACCCAATCGGAAAATCTAAAACCCTTTTCCGATCTAATGATCGGAATAAGGGGGTGGTGTGGTCGTAATAACTCAATCGGAAAAGGGCTTTATACCCTTTCCGATAACTCTTTTGATCCGAAGATAAAGCTAAAGCAATAAGCTATTTAGATAAGCTAATCACCAAAACTATGACGAATCTATAATGAAACGGATCGAATAAGCACTAAAAACAACTTATCTAAACTTTAAATAAGCAAACTTATAAATCAACAATAAAAAGATGAACTTTTTAAGAAAACTTTTAAAAAGTAAAAAAGCTAAACATATAAATAAGCCAATAAGCACAAAGATCTTAAAGCTTATTCGTAAGAGACTTAAGGAAACATAAAAGATTAACTTTTTAAGCACGAAAACATTGATGAACAACACGGATCATAAGTAATTCGCACCAAAAGCAATCTAAAAATCAAAGAAAGGTAGAAAGAGATTAAAGATTAAAAGCTTAAATTTAAACTTGATTAATGAAAGAAAAAATACAAAAGGTTTAATCTTTGAAAGATTAAAAGAAAGGAAGATGAAAACTAGTGACAGAAAGTGGAGAACTTTCTCTCTCTAAAACTAGAGAGAATGAAAAACTAAGACTAACTAAAAAACTAACTCCAAAATTGTGAAGTGGAATCCTATATATAGGTGTCTCTTGTGGGCTTTGTGAATGGGCTTTGGTTTTGGGCTTCTTTTCTTCTTTCTTCTTTAGTCTTTACGTTTCTTTAAATAAACGTTTCCGACTTTGGATTTTGAGAAGTGTCGGTGAATAATTCCAACTCGTCTTATAATCTTTTGTTTAATAGACTCGAGTTCTTCGACATATATGAATCTTCCATCTTTGGCTCTATTCTTCGATAAATCTTCAAATAGGCACAATGACTTCAAATCTTTTGCATCTATTAGAAAATAGACTTCGTCTTGAGTCTTTTTCCTCGATAAAACCCGTGCAATCCCATGTTTTCTTCATTATTCATCCGGTTGACTCTGAAAACACAATAAACACAAAAACCACGCATAATTCCAAACAAATGATATTAAATACGTGTTTTGGTCTTGTTTTAGCCAGAAATAAGTGGTAAAAGGATGGGTGTTTTCACACCTATCAAATCCCCTACACTTAACCATTGCCATGCCCTCATGCAATGCTTAGTGATAAAGGAAATTTACACTTTTCTCATAATCAATCAACCTTGGCCTTATTAAAATACTACTAAAGAAAAGTTAAAGTACTAAGAAAAACTAAAACTTTAAAGTAATCAAAAGGATAGAAAACCATTTTCACTTGAAAATAGCTATATGGAAATAACTTGCAAAGAGATCAAGGACTTACATTAGGGCTTCGGTGCTGCGAAGATTTATCACCCTCAAGTTTCACGTTCCCCAAACTAAGCTTAAAAACGAGATCATTGTTATTATAAGTTAGCAAATCAAACACTTACACACATGGCTTAAATAAATGCTTAAACTCCCTTATTCCTAGGTGTATCTCTTATATTTTATTTTTGTCTTAGAATGATCATGAAGATGCATTTTTGGACTTATTTCGATAGTTTATTTAGGCTGAAAGCAAAGTAGTAAGATTTGATCAATAGTTAGCTAAAGGACAAAATCTCTTAAAACTGCTTCTCGGGATATCAAAAAGTTCATATCTTGGCATAACTCGGTTCACGATTTGAGACCTTTCTCGGGCCGATATTTGGCATGTACTTCATACTTCATATCTTGAGAGACGTGCTTGAGATAATGGTCTTCTCATCGTTAATAGAGTTTCTTCACTTGGAGACTTTTGAGGAGTACTCCAACTTTGTTGACCACGACTTCATGATTATTTCTTCAATCTCTAATTGGGATTTTGAGATACAACGATCCGCCTCCTTTTCGGACTTGGATCTATTTATCCTCATACCTTGTTAGGGTCTTTTCGGATAGACTTCTCCATGATCTTTATGGGAGTTGATTTCTTTTCGTCATGAGTCTTGATCCTTCATATTGATTGTAGGAATAATGCTTTTCACATCACTTTGGATCTTCAGCAATAAAATGGAATCCTCATGCCTTGTTAGGGCCTTTTCGGACTCGCCAATCTTCGCGCCCCGCTTCATAAGTTATGCCTTGGCTATGAACTCTTATCTCTACCGAGCAACTTTTAAACGATATTGGGCTAGAAGCTAAGTAACTTTTCAAATCGTACGGCCTTACTTATTGCAGATAAAGTATTAGCAAGTGATGGGAGAATAGGCAAATGATTACACCAAGTGAGCTTGTGCAAGAATACCGACTTATAATTGACTCTATCATTTCTCGTTCTCTACAATTTAAAATCTCAAGTAATGAGACTTGTGGATGCTTAGCCTAATAAACCAATTAAGGTCTACATGGTTAAGGATACTAGCTAGAATAAACTTGGATAAATCTATTCGGGTTGAGTCAAAATAATCGCAACGGGCCTAATATGTTAAAGATTTCAAAACTAGCTACACCAATTTATTAACATTTTTGACTTTATTGCGGGATATATACATATGAAAGCAACGATAAAAATTTAAAAATTACGACTATATGGCCAAAGTTAATAAAAAATTTGAAAAATGTTAAAAAGATGATTTTCCGGTTAAATGAAGGTATTTTCATGGAAAATTCCACTTAAAACTTCGATAGAAGTCCCCACTACACTTAATATAAACATTGTCCTCAATGTTTAAGCATGTGGGAAAAATATCCCCTACACTTATGACATTGTGCACGTTGGTTAAATCAAGTTAAGGAAGAGACGACTAACGTGATCAATTTTAAATGTGAGTATGAAGAAAATTGAATCACGATAGTTGAGAGATAGAACCGGATTTCGGATAACATGGGAGCACGGTTCTTTAAAGGTTCCAAAAGTGCATTCATCCCTATACTCACATCACCACACAAATACAAATACCTATATAGGTCCCCCTACACTTAGGAGGTTAAAACGGAAAAGGATAGATACTCGGGCTGCCTCCCGAGGAGCGCTTGTTTTTGATAACCGAGTCACGAGCCTGACTCGAACCAAAATTAGTTCTTGGGGAACGTGGTGAGGGATGAAATCATCTCATGAGAGATGTCCTCACCAAAGTACAACTTCACTCGTTGGCCATTAACCTTAAAATTAGGTCCATTAGGTTGAGCGAGCTCGAGAGTACCATATGGAAAAATTTGGCAATGGTGAATGGGCCGGACCAACGAGATTTCAGCTTGCCCGAAAAGATTTTCAACCGAGAGTTAAAGAGTAAAACTTTGTCTCCAACTTGGAACTCTCGGTTTTTAATCTTAGAGTCGTGAATGAGCGTAGTCTTTTCCTTATAGATCAAAGAATTTTCATAAGTCTCATTACGGAGTTCATTCAGCTCATTGAGTTGGATCTTGCGTAGGTCACCGGCTTTGTTGATATCAAAATTAGCCCACTTCAAGGCCCAGTAAGCCTTGTGCTCCAACTCAATGGGGAGGTGGCATGCTTTCCCGTACACGAGACGATATGGTGTACAACCAATCGGAGTCTTGTATGCGGTACGAAAAGCCCACAAAGCATCATCAAGTTTATCAGCCCATGAGGCACGATGCTCTCCCACGGTTCTTTCAAGAATTTGCTTAATCCTCGGTTAGAGATTTCAGCCTGGCCATTAGTTTGTGGGTGGTAGGCGGTGGAAAGACGATGATTTACACCATACTTAGCCATGACTCTTGCGAATTGGTCATTGCAAAAATGAGTCCCGCGATCACTAATAATGGCACAAGGCACACCGAATCTAGCGAATAGCGATTTCAAAAAGTTACAAACCACCCTTGCGTCATTAGTGGGTAAAGCTTTGGCTTCAACCCATTTGGGGACGTAGTCAACGGCTACAAGGATGTATTTGTTTCCTTTAGAGGAAGGGAATGGCCCCATAAAGTCGATACCTCAAACATCAAATATTTCACATTCTTGTATGAAATTTTGAGGCATCTCATCTTTATGTGTGATCTTGCCTTGTTTTTAGCAAGCATCACATCGTTTAACCATCTCGTGAGCATCACGGTAAATGGTGGGCCAATAAAATCCCGAGTCAAACACTTTTTTGGCGGTGTAGTTGGGACCAAAGTGACCATCAGTGGGTTCTTTGTGGCAAGCGTCAAGGATTTCTAAAGCTGCCGGTCCATCAACACATCGACGAATAATCAAATCAGCACATTGTTTGAATAGATACGGGTCATCCCAAAAGTAAGTCTTAATGTCTTTGAAGAACTTCTTCTTTTGCTGGGATGTTAACCCGTCAATGAGAATTCCACCCACCAAGTAGTTTTCAATGTCTGCAAACCACGGGGTTTCATCAGAAGTCGATTTGATAGACATTAAGGTCTCCAGGGGAAAAGAGTCATTGATCTCTTTGTTCGGATGATCCCCTTGGTAAGGATCCTCAAGTCTACTGAGATGATCCGCGGCTAGGTTTTCAGCTCCTTTTTTATCGCGAATTTTGATTTTAAATTCTTGGAGTAGCAAAACCCAGCGAAGAAGTCTTGGTTTGGAATCTTGTTTAGTTAACAAGTAATTCAACGCGGAATGATCGGTATAAACGATTGTGGTGGAAAGGACAAGATAGGGGCGGAACTTTTCAAAGGCATAGACAACAGCTAAAAGCTCTTTTTTGGTTGTCGTGTAATGCAATTGAGCCCCCGTCATTGTCTTGCTAGCATAGTGGATTGGTTGGAAGTGTTTATTCACTCTTTGGCCTAAAACCGCTCCAATAGCAAAGTCGCTAGCATCGCACATCAACTCAAAGGGAAGCTCCCAATTAGGGGTAACTAAGACGGGTGCCTTAGTTAGCTTATCCTTAAGCAAGTTGAAGGCTTCAATACACTCGTTGGAAAAGATAAAAGGAGTATCTTTTTCCAAGAGGTGGGTCATCGGGCGAGCGATTTTAGAAAAATCTTTGATGAAACGACGGTAGAAGCCCGCATGACCAAGGAAACTTCTCACACCCTTCACGGTTGAAGGTGGAGGAAACTTAGAAATAATATTTACTTTAGCACGGTCCACTTCAAGACCGGCTTTGGAGATCTTGTGTCCTAGCACGATGCCCTCTTTTACCATGAAATGGCATTTTTCCCAATTAAGAACAAGGCGAGTGTCTTCACACCGCTTAAACATACGTTCTAAATTGGCAAGGCAAGCAGAGAATGAATCGCCATAAACCGAGAAATCATCCATGAATACTTCCATAGTTTCTTCAACCATGTCATGGAAGATAGCCATCATACACCTTTGGAACGTCCCAGAAGCATTGCATAAACTGAAAGGCATGCATTTGTAAGCAAATGTTCCATAGGGACAAGTGAATGTGGTCTTTTCTTGGTCTTTGGGATCGATGGGAATTTGAAAATACCCGGAGAAACCGTCTAAGAAGCAGTAATAGTCATTACCAGCTAGACGCTCGAGCATTTGATCCATGAAAGGAAGAGGAAAGTGGTCTTTTCTCGTGGCATCATTGAGCTTGTGATAGTCAATACAAACTCTCCACCCAGTGACGAGACGAGTGGGAAGCAACTCGTTGTGTTCATTGGGAACAACGGTTATTCCGCCCTTCTTGGGCACACAATGGACGGGACTTACCCAAGGCGAATCCGAGATAGGGTAAATCAAGCCGGCATCAAGAAGTTTGATAACCTCTTGTTTGATGACTTCATGAATGCGAGGATTAACCCTTCTTTGGCTCTGGATTGCGGGTTTAAAGTCATCTTCCATGAGAATCTTATGAGTACAAAAGTTCGGATCAATTCCACGGATATCGGAAATTTTCCAAGCAATTGCTTTATTATGATCTTTAAGCACAGCGATGAGGCGAGTTTTCTCTTCTTCTTTCAAGTCCTTCGCGATAATGACGGGCGACTTCTTCTTATCGTCAAGAAACACGTACTCGAGATGGGGCGGCAACTCCTTAAGTTCTAAATCCGGAAGATTTTCGATGGGAGGCGTTTTCAAAGTCGGAGCATCGATAGCAATAACCGTGGGAGATGGTGGAGAAATATTGTCTTCTGTAAGATTGTTCTCAATGAGGCGAAGATCTTCATCCCAATCGGTGGTAGAATCGTCATGTTCTAAGTTCACATCTCCCATGGTGGCTTCCAAATCTTTCCAAAGGAAATCACTTTCTCCAAATAGAGATAGTGATGAATCAATAGAGGAAACAGTTTCAACATTGGGAAGAGAGGTAGGAATACTTTTACAAGCATCAATAAAGTGTTCTTCACAAGCCTCATCAAGAACGTCAATACAATTAACATTCTCGTAGGAATAAGGCTGTTTAGACAAATTTCCCATGTTGAAGACAATTTTATCGTCACCCACTCTCATGATAAGCTCATCGGCTTCAACATCGATGAGAGTGCGACCGGTCCTCAAGAATGGACGACCAACGATCAATGGCACACGAGGGTCCATGTCGTAGTCAACGACAACGAAATCGGCAGGAAAAGTGAATTTGTCGACTCCTACAAAGACTTCTTCGGTTATCCCCACTGGATAAGCAACCGTACGGTTAGCTAATTCCAAAGTCATTTTGGTGGGGACTAGCTCAGGGAGAGATAATTGCTTCCAAACACTTAAAGGAATTAAGTTAATATTGGCACCTAGATCGGCTAGGGCCATGCAATTCTCTACTCCCGGGAAGTTGCAAGGGATCAAGAAACGACCTGGATCGCCAAGCTTGGTTGGCAATTTCCTTAAGAGCACTGCAGAGCAATTCTCATTAAGTTGGGTGTTAGCAATATCAAGAAGCTTCTCCTTGTCGCTAAGAAGATCTTTGAACATTTTCGCGTACTTAGGCATATGAGCGAGAGCCTCAGCGAAGGAGATGTTGAAATTCAATTGTTTAAACATTTTAAGGAAGTTCTAAACCTGAATATCGTCCTTGCTTTTGAGCTTCTCTTTCCTCAACCTTGATGGATAAGGTATATCGGAAGAAGAGGAAGGCTTTGAGAGAATAGGATCACTCGCATCCTTGGGTGGAGGAGGGGTAGAAGTAAGAGGTGGAGAAATTGGGGAAGTAGAAGGATGAGGAATAGGAGCAGGTGACTCGTTTTCCTTAGTCACAATCACCGGTGGAGGTATAGGAAGCTTGGGTTCCTTGGTACCTTTGCCACTGCGAGTGGTGATTGCTTTCATCTCCCCTCTTGGATTCGCAACGGTGTTACTCGGAAGAGTACCCGAAGAAGAGGATTGATTACCTTGGAAGAAACCAGCCATCATGTTCCTTAAGTCATTCGTTTGACTTGCCAACGTGTTTCTCATATCAGCTCTCAGATCGTTTCCTTGTTTCACCATGTCTGCTTTCAAGTTGAGAACTTCCCGCTGGAGATTTTCCACAATCACATCATTGGTCCGCATGTAGGTTTCAACATCTTGGTGTAATGCGGTGGGTTGGTTGGGAGGGGGAGCATGGTAAGCGGGTGGTTGATAAGCAGGTTGTTGGTAAACTTGGTTGTTTCGTTGAGGTGGATATGGTTGTTTCTGAGGTTGTATGTATGGTGCACGAGGTTGTTGTTGTTGTTGAGGAGGGCGATTGATGTTTTGTTGTTGGTTTGGGTTGTTAGGAGGAAAACCGGGTGGTGAAAGAAAGTTGTTTGAGCGGTAGCTAAGCAAATTGCGGTCACCTTGAGGACGAGCTTGATAAGCGGCTGGAGGATAGGTACCGTATGCTGGATTCACATTCTCAGAAGGATAGTCTTGGGTGGCGGTACAAGTGGTGTAAGAATGAGGACCCCCGCATATTTAACATGGTTGGCTGACAGCATTGACTTGAGCGTTTTTGGCATTGATGCTGTTGGTGTTGCTAGCGGTTTGGGTAGCAAGCGATTCAAGAAGCGCAGTGATTTTGTCAAGTCGCTTGTCGTTGTCACTAGTACTAGCACTAGCGGCATTGGTCCGCACACTCTTGGTTTGCACACGAGACTTATTCTCAATGATATCCCAAGCGGCATTGGATGTCTTAACCAAAATATTACCCCCCCCCCCCCCCCCCCCCCCCGAGGCACTGTTTAGTGAATCTTGGTCATTCATGCTTAAACCATTATAACAAGTATTAATTTGGTGCACTTTGGTAAAACCATGTTGTGGGCACTTTCTTAAAAGATCTTTAAAATGGTCCCAAGATTCACAAAAAGACTCATCGTACTTTTGTTCAAAATTGATAATTTCATTCCGCAAAGCGGTAGTACGAGAGGGTGGAAAAAAGTAGTTTATAAACTTGGTCTCCAAATCCGTCCACGTAAGAATACTTTGTGGCGGTTCCTTAGCAAGCCAATGTCGGGCTTGTCCCTCTAAAGAGAAAGGAAAAAGTTGTAAACGGATTACCTCTTGTGTAACACCATTGAATTTGACCATATTCGTGAGTTGCAGGAATATCTTGATGTGGTCATGTGGATCATCAATGGTACGCCCCAAGAATGGTTGAGCAGAGACCATCTGGATAAAGCCGGATTTGAGCTCAAAGTTGTTGGCTGCAATCGCGGGTATGACAATTGGATCATTGTTACCGTCTACATGTGCTTGCAGAAGTTCAATCATCGGGCGATTGTCCGGTAGAGGCTCATTGTTGTTGTTATTATTCTTGTTGAGAGGTAGGTTGTTATTGTTATTGTTATTATTGTTGTTGAGAGGTGGGTTATTGTTGTTGTTTTGTACACCGGCCATGTCTAAGTCTTCAAGAGGCTCGGGCTCTTGATAAGACGTTGATCGTGTACGCATGCACCTGCAAAAGAACTAACAAAGCAAACAAGAAATATTTTTGGTTTTTATGGTTTTTAATTTTTTTGGTATTTTTGAAAATTTTATATTTTTTTAGGATTTTTGAAATTTTTTATGAAAAAGTAACGTTCACGGTGAACGGATCCCAAAATCCAAGTTCTCACAAAAAACTGTTGATCTTAACGAGAAGAGCCGGCAGCGGCGCCATTTGATACTATGCTTATGTTATGGTTCAGATTATGTTCTCGGTATCTCCTCGAATTGATCACGGTTCAAAGTGGAATGATTTGTTCTTGGTTAATAAAAAGGTGATGGTTTGTTTATCTACTTTAAACTAATAACAAATAAGTAAGTGTCGAAGAGTAAAATTAAAGCTTTAAAAGATTGAACTAAATTAACAAGTTAAAACTAAATGTTTGAAAACTTAAAAACAAGATTTAGAAAAATGCTAGAACACTTAATAAAACTAACACATGGAAACTTTATAAAAATCAAGACCTAAACCATCAGAATATATTAAATTGAGACTGATCGGAATATTTGAACCAACCCCTCGTCGGAATGTCACAAAACTTAACCTAATCGGAATCTTCAAAACCCTATTCCGATCAAAGGATCAGAATATTGGAGATGCAATCAGAAAGAACCAAAGGAGAAAATAGGAATGTTTAGGAAAACGACCAATTGGAATAACTAATAAAGCTCACAATTGGAATCCTTAAAACCCTATTCCGATCAAAGGTGATCGGAATATGGGGAAGCAAATCGGAATGTTTGGAAATAGGCTACAATCGGAATGTGTTACAAAATCAACCCAATCGGAAAATCTAAAACCCTTTTCCGATCTAATGATCGGAATAAGGGGGTGGTGTGGTCGGAATAACTCAATTGGAAAAGGGCTTTATACCCTTTCCGATAACTCTTTTGATCCGAAAATAAAGCTAAAGCAATAAGCTATTTAGATAAGCTAATCACCAAAATAGGACGAATCTATAATGAAATGGATCGAATAAGCACTAAAAACAACTTATCTAAACTTTAAATAAGCAAACTTATAAATCAACAATAAAAAGATGAACTTTTTAAGAAAACTTTTAAAAAGTAAATAAGCTAAACATATAAATAGGCCAATAAGCACAAAGATCTTAAAGCTTATTCGTAAGAGACTTAAGGAAACATAAAAGATCAACTTTTTAAGCACGAAAACATTGATGAACAACACGGATCATAAGTAATTCGCACCAAAAGCAATCTAAAAATCAAAGAAAGGTAGAAAGAGATTAAAGATTAAAAGCTTAAATTTAAACTTGATTAATGAAAGAAAACAATACAAAAGGTTTAATCTTTGAAAGATTAAAAGAAAGGAAGATGAAAACTAGTGAGAGAAAGTGGAGAACTTTATCTCTCTAAAACTAGAGAGAATGAAAAACTAAGACTAACTAAAAAACTAACTCCAAAATTGTGAAGTGGAATCCTATATATAGGCGTCTCTTGTGGGCTTTGTGAATCGGCTTTGGTTTTGGGCTTCTTTTCTTCTTTCTTCTTTAGTCTTTACGTTTCTTTAAATAAACGTTTCCGACTTTGGATTTTGAGAAGTGTCGGTGAATAATTCCAACTCGTCTTATAATCTTTTGTTTAATAGACTCGAGTTCTTCGACATATATGAATCTTCCATCTTTGGCTCTATTCTTCGATAAATATTCAAATAGGCACAATGACTTCAAATCTTTTGCATCTCTTAGACAATAGACTTCGTCTTGAGTCTTTTTCCTTGATAAAACCCGTGCAATCCCATGTTTTCTTCATTATTCATCCGGTTGACTCTGAAAACACAATAAACACAAAAACCACGCATAATTCCGAACAAATGATATTAAATACGTGTTTTGGTCTTGTTTTAGCCAGAAATAAGTGGTAAAAGGATGGGTGTTTTCACACCTATCAATCCTCATTCCCAAACACCCTAAAAGGCTCTATACTCGCACCAAGAGGTTGATGTCCAAGAAGACTATGGGTAGGACGAATTGTATTTTGGTTGTTCATATGGGTAGAATGCATTGTACTTTGGTACTTTGAACTCTAATGTTGGTAACTTCTTCTTTATTACTCAATGTTGTTTATGTTCATGTTCATGGTGATTCTCGTGTTTTATGATATTGTGAATGTGTTGATACTTGTATTGTTTATATGAAAACTTGTGATATATGGATGTATGGATTCTATTACTGCTTGTCATTGGATTATGGTGATAACATTATATTTTGTTGAATTGGAACTTGTTCTTGTTTTTCAATTTGGTTAATCATTGTTGGATCTATATGTCGAAGTTATTCTTAATATGGTTGATTTCAATTCGTTAATCGACAAATGATTTGGTCTTGCACTTTGTGAAGATTGTGCAAGAGACTTAATAAACATAACAAGCAAAGGTTTAATCTAGATTATAGGTCTAAAGGAGTCTTTTGAATATATTGTTCTAATCATCTTTCAAGTAAATGGAACTTATCAAATTGATAACACCAAGTCTATGGGTCGAAAGGATTCTTGTTGTTGTTGGTTTAGACATAAGGCTCATGAGTGACCACTTGATTGAGACTTATGTATTATTGATTTATAAAGCACTAATGTCTTATTATTGGTTCTATAGGTCGAAAGGATTACCTTTAATATGTTTCCAAACTATGCATCCTAATATCCATGTGATCATTTGAACATACATGTATGTTCTTTGTATGCTTGTGTCTTTAAGCGTTTCTCATGGTGGTTTGATCGTGACAATCATACTTACCATTTGTTACAAACAAACTACACTTGAGTATAACCAAGTCCCATGGGACGACCTTGACTTACCAATCTAATTGCAACATGACTAGAGTATACTTGCTCGAATTTATGTTCCTAATTAATATCGGTAATTCTTGTTTATAAATTTAAAACCTAGTGTGGAAAGAACGCATCATGTTTTTGGCTTCTTTTATTTCTTTGTTGGAATTGTGTTCTTGAACGAATTGTTTTATTAACATAACCACCAATGGAGCACATCAAGTTTTTGGTGTCGTTGCCAGGGACTTGCTAGTTTGTAATCTTTTGTTAGTTAGTTTGTTTGCTTGCTTGTTTGATGAATCGTTTTGTTACTAATTAATACTTAACCCGAAAGAGTTGTTATACCCTATTTATCCGCATAGGGGGGACGAATTTCGCATAGGAGGAATTCGGTTGGTGGTTGACTACTCAATTGGAGGCTTTGAATTGCTCTAAATTCCGCTGCTCTTGAATTATTGCTCTTGTTCTAACCCTTGACAAAGGTTAGAACACCATTTCTTAAAAATCTCAATTCTCATAAGTTGCTTAAATGATCTTGGCGCCAAATCATATATCTGGTGTTGGGATTTCCTCTCTTGTGTTCTAAAAATTACTTGTTTCAAAGATTTCTTGCTAAATGTGTTCAAAGTGCTTGTTCTCAAAACCCAAAAACCTTATCCCGAATCACTCTAGTCGATGGCTAGAACTACTTGACCATATGAATTTTTTGCGTTTGATTGTGTTTTTCTTGTTTTGTGAGTTTGTGTCTTGTTATGTGTCATGTGTTTAAGTGTTTTTATGTGTTTATGTGTTTGTGTGCTCATGTGATTGTGTGCTTGTTTTCATTTCCCATTGTATGCATTTTTGTTCTTTTTCCTAGTTTAAGGGGACGTTTAGATTAGTCATTTTCTAACGATTTTGATCGTTTCAAAAATTGTCCTTTCGTTAAAATAAATGGTATTTGGTACCTTAAGTCATATTTGTTAAAATAAAAAAATAAAAAAAATGTTTTGAAAATAAATGGAAAATACATGAAAAATAAAAAAAAAGCTAGGCATCTAGTTTTTGTCATTTCTTTCATGTTATGTGTTAGATGTGCATTGTGTTATGTTTTATTTTGTTATTAGAATGTGGTGTGCTAAGTGGTTTTACATGTCTTTCTTGCTTATTAGTGTTTTCTTTTTGTTTTGTGCTTATTTTCTCCTTTTTCATGAATTATATGTTTTTATGTTTCTTAAAGGTGTGTTTGGAATAAGCTAGTTTGTATATATCCAAATGATTTTTATAAAAGTGTTTATACAAAAGTTCTTAGTTTTTATGTTTTAAGGAAGTTTGTAAAAAAAAGAAAAAAAAATTTTGTCGGCGGCAAAATGCCTTCGCTGGTAGGCAAAACACCTTCTGATGTCAACTTGCCGACGGCAACTTTGTTTCGCCGGCGGCAACTTGAATTTTCCAAAAAAATAAAAATTATATCCTTTTATTTAAACTAGGCCTTAACCAAATCCATTCCTAATTGTGTTTTACACTCGTCTAAACATCCGTTAATCGAGTTTCGAACCAATTATTAATAAAGCTTATATCCCGCCCAACCACCCAGTTTTAATCATTTTGTGCCTTGAACGTATTTTTATTCGCTCCGGTTAATTCCCAAACCCCGTGGATAGAACCCGAAGTCTAGAAAACCATCCGGTTTAATAGATTTGGTACAAAACCTCTATTATTTGTTTTTGTTTCATTTAGTTAAAAAAACAAGTTTTATTTTTAGATTTGAGAAATATGACGGTGTCGAGAGTTTGTGTAAATTTTATTGGTTGTAATTTTTTTTGAAAACCATTGTTCGAAACTTATACTATTTGGTTCCCGGAAATTTTTGCAAGTAGTAACATTTTTGAGTCATGATAAAAAAATATAAAAGAAAAAAGGGAACGTCCACTAAATCATATTCTTATTTCCTAAGACGGACCGTACTCGTTCCCTAAATATTTTTGCGAGTTGGAGAAGTTTTAGGGTAAGTTTTTGTGTTAAAAAAAATAAATAAATAAAAATAAATATACAAACTCATAGGCATCTAGTAGCTCTCAAATCTCATTTTTTCATTTAATTGTTCAAATATTCGTTTTTAATCTTTCTTAGTATTTCCGTAGCACCAAATAAAGTATGTTTTTCTCATCTTTAAAATTATTAGACATTTTTTTTTCTCATTGAAAAAAAATAAAAAAATAAAATTTCAACTTGCCGCCGACAACTTTGTTTTGCCGGCCGGCGTTTTCGCTTCTGTGTGCACCTTGCCGGCGGCAACTCAATGTTGCCGGTCGGCAATTTTACCACTGTTAAAAAAAAGTTTTTCTTGTTTAGTCTTTATTGAGTCGTGTTATGTTTTTAAGTGTTTAGATTGTTTTCATTTGTCATACGTGCCATATTTATATATGCATAATGTTTGTTCTTGTTTGTCTTTGTTGTCTTGTGTGTTTGTTTCTTTTAGTTTGCATGTGTGTTTGTGTTTATTTAAGTTCATGTGGTTAATGTATGAAATTTGTGGGTGTGTTCGCTAGAAACCCTCACGAGACTATAACTCCTCCACTCGGGATACCGAGGGGTTTAAAGGCTTGTTGCATACGTTAAATGCAATCGTGTTGCCTACGAAAGTGTGCTTAGTAAATTCACGTGTTTTGTAGTTTAGTTTATTTTGCAGGTTCAATAAAGCTTATGGAGGATGGATTGGTTATATTAATGGATTATATGTTTTGGAGACGAAATCGCTTGATCTTCCTAACTTGGAATCTTATCATATGAAGATCAGTTGCAATTTCTTAGCCCGAGAAGTTTCGTTTCTCTTGGACTATTTATTTATTTACCCTACTTTTCATGCTTTTATGTTTATTTTTCATGTTGAGTCCAATCAACAACTTAAGTGTGAGGGGAAATAAATGGGAAAACGAAACCGAATTTTCAAAATATAAATTTTTGGGCTAATTATAAAAAAATATATTTAAAAATAAAGATTAAAACAAAAAAGGGGAGAGTTTGTACAGTTGATTGCCCTTAGGATTTAGATGTTTTCACATGTTTGTATGTAAATATATTATAATAATCATCCACATGGTAAATAATAATAATAATAATAACAATAATAATAATATGCAAGCCACATGGTAAATCCATCCCCCCTAAGTGTCGTTTGGGGTTTTCTCGTGTCTTGAAAGAAGCCCTTGATAAGGTAATTTGCAAGCCTGATGATATCTCTTGCTGGATTAGTTTGTTAGTTTTGCCTTGTTGCCTCCTTAAGACATTTCACCCGAGGAGTAATCTTGAGTGCAAGTCTGCTATTAAGCGTCAGCGTCAGGAAGAGTGTATCGTTAATGCCATTCGATCTTGGGGTTTGCCGGGTGGCAGTGTGCAACTTTTGAGGGAGACTTTGGCCGAATCGTCTCTTACTTTTTCAGATTTTGATGACGAAGACCTTGATTTGGGGGAGCGAAATATCAAGCAGTGTAAGAGGAAGATTTGTGATGGACATTATACTGCGGCAGTTAGAGTTCTTTCGTCTTTTGGTGTTGCTCCTTATAATGATGCTACATTTGAGGATCTAAAGACTAAGCACCCTTTCCAACCCGCTCCATCTTTGCCACATACATCTATTGATCATCATTCTCTCAATGCGTCTGCAACTGTGGTTCTTGATAGAATTAAGAGCTTCCCTCGTGGCACGTCTTGTGGGCGTGATGGGTTGCGTGCCCAACACCTAATTGATTGATTTAGTGGAGTGGTTGTTGCTGTCTCTGACGAGTTGGTCTCCTCTATCACCCAAGTGGTGAATCTCTTTCTTGCTGGGAAGTGTCCTCAGATTTTGGGCAAGTATATTGCCAGTGCCCCTCTTACACCGCTTGTTAAGCCAGGTGGTGGTATTCGTCCTATAGTTGTGGGTACTGTCTGGAGACGTCTGGTCTCCAAGGTTAGTGCTATTATGATTGGTCATTCTTTAGATAGTTATTTGGATGGTTTACAGTTTGGTGTTGGGGTGTCGGGAGGAAGTGAGGCTATATTACATGCCATAAATCGCTTGATTGAGAGTTGTGGTGATGTTGTTGGTCTTTCGATGTTGCTGGTGGATTTTAAGAACGCCTTCAACTTGGTAGATCGGGAGGTTATGCTTTGTGAAGTTCGCCTTCATTGTCCCGCTATCTCACGTTGGGTAGAATTCTGCTACTCTAACCCAGCTAGGTTGTATTACGGGGAACACACGTTATGGTCGTGCCAAGGGGTGCAACAGGGTGACCCTCTTGGCCCTTTACTTTTCTCCCTTGTGTTACATCCTTTGATTTGTAAGATTAGAGACTCCTTTAGCCTCTCCCTGCATGCCTGGTATTTGGATGACGGTACTATTGTTGGAGATACTTTAGTTGTGGGGGAGGTTTTAAAGTTAATTATGGATGATGGACCTGGGTATGGCTTACATCTCAATGTTGATAAAACATAAGTTTTTTGGCCAAAAGGAAGACCCTCGAAGTAGGCGTGCAGGCGTTTTTCCTCTTAATATTGCCCGACCCATGAATGGTGTTAAATTACTTGGTGGACCTGCTAGTGTGAACTTTGATTTCTGCAATGAGCTTGTAATGAAGAGAGTGGCTAACACTATTGTGCTTATGGAGTCAGTTTCTAAGCTTAATGATCCTTAGTGTGAGTTGCTGCTTCTTCGCTCTTGTACGGGTATTTCCAGACTATACTTTACTATGCGCACATGCCCTCTGCGTGTCTTTGAGTCTGCCCAACGTTCTTTTGACGTGGATCTTCGTTCTTCATTAGAGCGTATTGTCACTGCTTCTGGACCTGGATTTGGCGAGTGGCAATGGAGGCTTTCCACTTTACCCTTGGGATTTGGAGGGCTTGGTGTTTATTCTGCCGGGGATGTTTTGCATTATGGCTTTCTTGCTTCACGTTTACAGTCGGCTGACTTACAAACTAATCTTCTTCGACATACTGGTATTGTTACTTCCGGACCTAATTTTGATGATGCGGTGCGTATGTTTAATAAATCTATGGAGACTGACCTTTTGAGCAATCAAAGTGAGATCGCTGCCCCCAAACTCATGAAAAAAATGGCAGATATATATTTCACACGGATTACCAAAAATGCAGAATCCACATTTTCTTATCTCCTCGACAGACGGCCTTATGGGAATCTCAAAAGGAGGAGCACACCTCTAATTGGCTTAGGGCGGGTCCTGTTTCCGGATTGGGGCAAACAATGAACGGTAAGACTTACCGTTGTGTTTTACGTTATCGGTTAGGTATCCCCTTATTTTCTGTGTCGAAGCCTTGTTCAACGTGCTCAAGGGTTTTTGTTGGGGATATTTATGGGGATCATGCGGTATCGTGTGCTAGTATTGTTGGGATTAAGCATCGGCATAATATTGTACGTGATACCTTCTTGACATTTGTTATCGGTCGGGGATTTCAGCGGGTAAAGAAGTTGATATCAGACTGGATGGGGGGTGTAACAAGCGATTACGTCCAGTAGATATATTACTTTATTCATGGGATGGAGGGCTTGATGTTTGTGTGGATCTGACTGGATCCTTGCCTTTGACCCAGACCGGGATGGCTGATTTTGTGCCTGGTCGTGTGGTGGTTATTGTTGCACAACGTAAACGTGTTAAGTATATAACTAAGTGTGCGTCTAGTGGATATGGGTTTCTCCCATTCTCTTTTTCTTCATTTGGGGAATTAGAAGAAGACGCAGTTACTTTGCTGAAGCGGATCCGGAAGTTCTCCATGGCTCAGGGCATTGGGGCACGTGTTGCTGCTCATATATTTAATAGGATTAGTTTCGCTATTGCTAAAGGAGTGGGAGCCCAGATAGTATCTCGGATTCCCACTAATTTCTTGTAAATCCTATTATTTTAATGAAGTGATGGTTATAATAATAATAATAATAATAATAATAATAATAATAATAATAATAAATTCAAAAAAAAATTAAAATTAAAAAAATAATTTTTTGTTTGTGAGATCACACTTGTGTGATATAGGTGTTTATGCATGAAAAAGAGGCAATCTTACGAATAAAACCCAAATAGCTTTTTCCATTTCCCTTTTAGCTAGTTGCATCAATTAGCTAACCACCCATATTAACCCTTTTGTTAGCACTCTCGTTTAGTGCTAGATACCCTTAGAACACACATTCAAAAAAAAATTTAACCTTAAACCTTAGCCTAACCCTTGTCGAAGTCTAAATGAAGGGTTGCTAGTTGCTTGCTATGGTGGATCTTCTTTGATAATTATTAGTTATGCCACACTTCGCCATGTGTATGTGCTATTCCAACAAAGATGAAGATGAGCTCCTTTGTGTTTGTATTTTTTGTGGTGTGTGCTTAAGCGAAGTGTGAGGGGACCATGTGATGTATGTTAAAAAAAATTAAAAAAAAGAGGAGGATGAGAAAAGAGAAAAAAAAAGAAAAAAATAAGTCATCGAAAAAAAGTAAAAAAAAAATGATGATGCCAAGATAGCCAATGAGCTATAATAAATTATGAAGATGAAGGAAGACGAAGTATGTTTAGATATCGATTAGCCAATGTGTTAAGACATTATATCTGTGTTTTATGTGTTGAATAAAGCTCGTAGCTATAATCATTTTTAGGCTTGTGATTTGTTTGGTAACTAGAAACGTGGGACTTAGACTTGTAACTTGTATATTCGTGATACACCTCTCATAAAACTCCCATGTCTTATCCATACCCATTAACCCGAAGCCTTAGCCTTGTAACCTAAATAAAAGTCCTCTTTAGATGTGTACACTTGGTGCTCATGCCATTTGGTTTAATCTTGTTTGTATTTGGTAGATTTGCATCTTATTTTTCTAAGCCATTTTTATGAACCATGTGGGATGTATTTTATTTTGTTTTCTTGAGGACAAACAACCTCTTAAGTGTGAGGGGTTTGCACCTTTAGCGATTTCGTATATATAAAAAAAATCCCAAAAATATTTTGTTTTACTTGCTTGAGGACAAGCAAACTCTTAAGTATGAGGGGGTTTGCACCTTTAGCAATTTCTTATAAAAACCAAAAATATTTTCAATTTTTCATAAAATTTTAAAAAATTTCTTTTCTTTTAGAACTTAGTTATTTTGTTTAACTTTATTTTTCTTTTATTTGCTTGAGGGCAAAGCAAATTTTTTCTTTTCCTTGCTCGAGGAGGAGCAAAACTTAAGGGTGAGGGGATTTGATAACGCTCAAATCTAACATATTTCTAGGAGCGTATCCATGGTGTTTATGCATCTTATAGCAATAACAAACGGCCTACTTATAGCCCTTCCCAATTTCCAGTAGTAAAGTTTAAGCAGGATAACCCCCTCTCTATTCTTCTCTTCATGTATATGGTTTATGTGATTTGTATGAACATATTATACTTAATGAAGCTTATTTGCTATTGTAGGTTCATCAATGGTTACGTCACGAGAAACAAAGAAAAGACGAGTATTGGAGGTGAAAGAATGAACGAGATATGAAAGTGTAGCTCTCGTATGATAAATAATACAAAGATAAAGAGTCTTGGAAAGTTTGAAAGAAAGAAAGTGGAAGAAACAAAAAAAAAATGACCGAAGAAGAAATAAGGGAAAGTTGGCCCAGTTGCCACCGGCAACATCATTTTGCCGCCGGCAAAACTACACCCAGTTGCAACCGGCAAGATCGTTCTGCCGCCGAAAAACTACATCAAGTTTCCACCAGCAGTATTCATTTTGCCATCAGCATTTCTTCCTGCCACTTCTCCAAGTCACATTAAACATCCTAATTACTTCTCTTTGCTCCCGAATCCAACCATAACTCCATTCCCTCTCCTCCAAGCTTCATTAAACCCTTGGAACCAAAGAAATATGCTTAGTGGCTAAGGAGAATTCACTTATAAATAAGACCCATGGGGTAGTGTTTTTTTATCACCAATTATATCCTTGAATCATAATCCCGTCTACCATCTCCATCATATTTCTGTGATTTTGATATCACCCCTCACCCAAGTGCTGAGGGGTGGAATTGGTTACCATGTTCGTGTGATAAGACATGGAAGAAGTAGAGATGAAATCCACACACTATAAAAAATTCAATCTCCAACAATCCTCATTCCCAAACACCCCAAAAGGCTCTATACTCGAACCAAGAGGTTGATGTCTAAGAAGGCTATGGGTAGGACGAATTGTATTTTTGTTGTTCATATGGGTAGAATGCATTGTACTTTGGTACTTTGAACTCTAATGTTTGGTAACTTCTTTTTTATTATTCAATGTTGTTTATGTTCATGTTCATGGTGATTCTTGTGTTTTATGATATTGTGAATGTGTTGATACTTGTATCGTTTATATGAAAACTTGTGATATGTGGATGTTTGGATTCTATTAGTGCTTTTCATTGGATTATGGTGATAACATTATATTTGGTTGAATTAGAACTTGTTCTTGTTTGTCAATTTGGTTAATCATTGTTGGGTCTATATGTCAAAGTTATTCTCAATATGGTTGATTTCAATTCGTTAATCGACAAATGATTTGGTCTTGCACTTTGTGAAGATTGTGCAAGATACTTAATAAACATAACAAGCAAATGTTTAATCTATATTATAGGTCGAAAGGAGTCTTTTGAATATATTGTTCTAATCATCTTTCAACTAAATGGAACTTATCAAATTGATAACACCAAGTCTATGGATCGAAAGGATTCTTGTTGTTGTTGGTTTAGGCATAAGGCTCATGAGTGACCACTTGATTGAGACTTATGTATTTTTGATTTATAAAGCACTAGTGTCTTATTATTGGTTCTATAGGTCGAAAGGATTACCTTTAATATGTTTTATAAACTGTGCATCCTAATATCCATGTGATCATTTGACCATACATGTATGTTCTTTGTATGCTTGTGCCTTTAAACGATTCTCATGGTGGTTTGATCGTGACAATCATACTTACCATTTGTTACAAACAAACTACACTTGAGTATAACCAAGTCCCATGGGACGACCTTGACTTACCAATCTAATTGCAACATGACTAGAGTATACTTGCTCGAATTTGTGTTCCTAATTAATATCGGTAATTCTTGTTTATAAATTTAAAACCTAGTGTGGAAAGAATGCATCATGTTTTTGGCTTCTTTTATTTCTTTGTTGGAATTGTGTTCTTGAACAAATTGTTTCATAAACATAACCACCAATGGAGCACATCATACCCCGAGGCACACAAACCGAGCCAAACACCACCCACACAGCCGGCGGCTGGCGGCTGGTGGTGGTGGCCGGCGGCTGTAACCATCGGTTGCTGTTGCTGTGGCCACGTTTCACACCGGCACCAGCCGGTTGCCACCGTTAAGCCAAAACAGCCACCGGCGTGTAGCCGGTTCCCGTGCCCTAGCCAAAGACCCACTGAGACCCTATGTCGTCTCAATTGCCACTGATTTGAAACATTTCCCCCTGTTGGGGTTTCGGTTGCTGCTGACCAAACAAAAACCACACCGAGCCCATGTGGGGGTCTCGGCTGGTGTGAAAACGAGACACCGAGAGCCAAAGCTCCCAGTTTGCATGTACTGAACCCAAAACCAAAAAAACAAACCCTTAGCTTGTTTAATTATTGATCATGACATGTTTTAGATTTATTTAATTGGATTCATGCACAAATAATTAAAATTAAGATGAAAATATTTAGGTTTGATGGATACCGATTACATGTATGAGAAGATAATCAAATAATGAACATACCCTCGTACAAATCAAAGATCAAAACATCAAAAATCACCCTTGTGGAGGTAGTGGCTGCCGCGACTACAAAAAAGAAGGGTGATGAGGCTGCATTTATACATAGTCTCATCGTCCAAATCGGGCTTAAAATGCTTAAAAATGTCATAAAATACCCCAAAATATGCTTGTGTTTGTTCATTGTGTATTTTAGGTACGGATATCGTGAAGTCAACAAAAGATTACAAGAATCAAGCAAAAACGAACACGGGAAACGAAGCCGCACAAAGAACCGGACCCAAATCAGATTTTCTATTGAAGTCCTAGAAGTTTGAAGATTTGACAAGATTGGTCCCTCAAGAATTGAAGACTTGTCATTTTATGCCTTTGTAAAACCATAAAATTACATATGGATCCCTAAAATACCAAGTATGTACAAGAAAAGCCCTTGGAAATGATCAAAATTGCATTAATAGTCCTTGATGAAAGTATGTGAAAGTCCTTGTGCCATTTTTGACAATCGAGGCAAACTATTTACAAAGGATGTAAAACCCGCATGCTTTTACCATGAACAGTACATTTAGTAAACATATGTACATATAAAAACTTTCCTTTTATAGCACGAACACTTGTCACGATTATTAATTACAGAAATTACGTAAGTGTTTTTACACGATAAGTATTAAGTAAGTGATAGTACACGATAATTATTAATTATAATAATAATCACGAACATTAAAACACGAAAAGCCCTACGGGTGTTTGGTTCGGTCCGGTTATGTTTCGGCTTATAAGTAAAACACGGGGTTTGTCACGAGAACATTTTTAAAAGCCACGTTTTTCTACAAGTTAAATTATTTTTTTACAAGTTATATTATTTTAGCAAGAAATTAAACTAATTAAAACATGGCTAATAATTAATTTAATTTAACATGGACTTAGGTTATCGTTATTTAGAAGATAATACATGTTTTAACCTAAGTATTTACTTAATTAATTTAGACTATAGTATTAATTAATTATTTAAGACATGGAATATAATTAATTAATAAACATGACTTAGATTATAATTAATATAATATTAATACATCTTTAATCTAAGTATTTTATACACCTTAATTTAATTAAATCATGCTTAAACTTAATTAAATCATATATCCTATAGATTATTTAATTAACATGATATTATTAATAAACTATACTATAATCACATGACTTATGTTATTTAACCAGTAAACTTAAGCCTATATTATTAGCTTATTAATCCAGCTTAATTCTAAATATGGAAACTTTCTAATTCAGGAAACTTACTATTTTTGGAAACTTTCTATTTTAAGAAGTTAATCTAGTTTTGGAAATTTTCTATTTTTGAAAACTTTCTATTTTTGGAAACTTTCTATTTTAGGAAACCTGCTATTTTTAGAAAGTTACTTATTATTACACAACAAGTATAATAATACAAGAAATACAAGTGATACTTAATCAGAATACATAGAATACATGATAAACACAACATAACCTTAAAATCAGTAAAACAAGACAAGAACATATAAAACAAGCTAAGACACGATATAATCAGTTAAGTACTCAGTAAACAGAATACTTATACATGTACCCTATTTTATGTAGCATTAGTGAGATCGAAGTAGGACTTCCATTCTTTCGTCTTCTTCGTTCATTGGACATAAGGTACGGATTTCCCGTCCTTCAGTATGGACATTTTTTCTTTATTAGGATTCCCCGTTTGCATCCAACTATTTTCCCAGTATTGTTTTATATGTTTGATTACTTATGTTAGTTTAAGAGCCTAAGCCATATACATGCATGACCAGTGTCAACTAGTTATGGAGGTATCATAACCATAACACTGGAGGCACCAGTGTTATGACTTCCCCACGGTGAAGTGATTGCTCGTGGCGTCCCTTTTCAGTTTTGGCCATTATATTATATTATCATGTGGGGCGTATGGGTGCATCCTATTTACATGTTTACCAGTAATACCAGAGTGAATGCGATGTGTGCCTTGCATCCTTCACTAGGAGTTGATCCCTCCTACCTAGAATAATTAATTAAAGCAACCCCTCTAATTGCATGAAGAGGTCTCCCCTCTAAGTATTCATGCACGGTGGAACCTCATGACCTATATGGGCTATTGGCTAATTAATACAGTTTTATGATAAAAACATAAGTCTTTTCAAACTATAAAACCAATTTTATGAACATATTCCAGGTTATCTAGGACTTATACTTTTCCGCTGCCTTCAGTCTTATTTATATTTCAGTCATTCATACTATGTCATATATCCGTTCACTAAGCGTATTTGCTCAGCCGTTACTTTCCTTTTCGTGTCCCAAAATGGCACGTACCCAAGGACAGACTTATTCTCCTTTTTTCCTTCTTATACTTATGCTTGTTTGGACACTTTTCTTGTCCTTCTAGTTCATTTACTTTATTTATGTTTTGGGCTTATGTTTGGGAACCAATGTTTGATTCCGGTTTTCCATAGGGTCACGTATGTTTTAGTACATATTACCTTGCATGCTTTGATGACACGCCATAATTACGCGTAACGGTTCACTTATCAAAGTGGGGTGTTACAAAGGAAAAGTGAGTTTGTGCTGTTTAAACTTGCTATGAAGACATTTGGATACATGTGGGACTAAACCTGCCCAGAAAAAGAAACTTCCACCACCAATCATCAACCACCACCTCACCCCACTTTCCACATCACCCCTCTCCTCCACTCACCCTACGTCACCTCACACCCCACTAACTAATATATTAATCAGTTTTTAAACTGATTATTAAATCAGTTAGTGGCTCCAAACACCCTCATAAACTCTTAACAAGATCAAACACCCACCCTAAATCCACATAAACCCTAATCTCGAACCTAATCTAAACCAAATGGGTTTTCCCCTATCACTCCAGATCCTTAATACAGCTTATCCTCACCACAACCCCACCTCCCAAAGTGGTTCCAGCTCACACGTGGGGCCGACACGAGACACCCCTGCACCCATCGTTTTCCCCAAAACCCAATGAGGGGACAAGATCCTTGGTTGAGAGCTATTACTTCATCCCAAAGACTTTGTGGACGTCCAAGATTCATTTACAACAGTTGTATCATGGCAGGCATCACATTTAGCATTTAACCAATTTCAAGATTTTCAAACAAGAAGGGCAAACTTAGAAATCAACTTGTTAGGGTTTAGGACTTGCAATTTTATAATCATTGTTCTAGAATAGTCCTCTAGGTAGTATTTAAAGAGGGTTCAACATGTGAACCACTCCTGTTCTAGTTTCTTTGATGTAAACTTTTATTTATTGAATATTTAAAGTTATTTATAAAACCTTGCATCAAAAAGCTGTGTTCCATTCTTTTCTTCCTTGTTTGATAATATAGGGTTTAAATTTCTGCAAGTAATTTAGTTTATAAAAATTTGATCTTTGTTTAAAGCAATTTGGCAAGTTAGATTTTTGAGATCCAACTGCTATAAGCCTTGCATAAGCTAAGCTGACAACTTAGCTTATACAAAGACTTATAGCCTTTGTTATTTTCTGTTTTGGGTACTTATTGAGTTTTCAAAAGATTTGGTTCCAAAAAATGAAGTTTTACTTAAGATTTTTCCAAAATCTGCTTTGCTTATTTTCTAGGTAAAGTTACTGTTCATAAACCTCATAAGCTGAGGTTGACATGCCTAGCTTTTGAGAGCTTATTGAACATTGGTTGTACTTGTTTCCCTTGTTGTATGTTATAACAGGTACCAAAGACCATAACAACCCTTAACTGTTGTAGTCTTGGGTTGTTAGGACTGTTGTAGTCCTCACCATCTCTCACTCTTTTATACAAGTTCTTTTCTCTTACTTTAAGCTAAATGGAGACGGCATTCAGCCATGGTGGGGCCTGGATGTAGGTCCCATAAATTAATTTTAGGCTTGAACCCTCTATTTCTAGCAACAACTTAGTGTTTTGAGGTCTGGTTTGAAATCTGTGTTCTTGTGCTATTCTTGGGTACTTTTATGTTAAGTCTGTTATGGTTATGTGTTTTATGCATGTTGATGTCAGTTTGAAATAACTTGAGTTGATTTGCATCAAATTATTTTGTTATTTTTCTTTATCAGCAAGTATAGGTGTGTTTGGGTTTACTGTGTTTAGGACTTGGGGTGACAACAAGTTGAAATTTGTATGCCTGCACATGTCCTATATGTTAGTTTAAAAAGGTTTTGGAAGTTTGTTTTGTTCAAATTACAACAATAGTCAAACTGCTTATTTCAATTTTTTTGATTAGACTAAAAGTAGGCTAATACAAGGTTGTTTTAGTGATCTTTTAGGTTACAAATCTTGTTCACTGCTAGATTAGGGTGTGATACCAGGTTGTATGCAAGTTTTGGTGGGCCTAGTTTGTTAAGCTTCAAGCTTTGATCATCCAACGTTCACCAAATGACCATTTAGATCAGCATTATACCATCAGACCCCCCATAGACATTAGTAACTGATTTTGCTTTTTTTGTGTGCCATTTTGTGCTTGCTTTGCCTGTTTTTTGCTTATTATTGACTCCCCACACTCCACTGAGTGTGGGGGTGCCTTTGTTGCCCAAAAACAACACCAAACGAAGCTCAAAGCAAGCAATACTCACTTTCTGTAAAGGAGCAGTAAGAAATCCTTTCCCACTGCTAGATTAGTTCTTGCCACTTCTTTTCTAGAAGACAAAACCCTAGCACAAGTCACTATCAGAATCTTCTATTTTTGTCTTTAGTGGCAATTTTTCAGTATTTTTCATATTTTCCAATTTTCTTAGCTTAAGTAATTTATTTTAAGATATTTAGAAAAGAAAATTTTATTTTTCTGATTATTTTATTATTTATAGCATTATTTTAAATTTAATTTAGTTTTTAATTATGCTATTTTTGTCCTATTAGGCTTAAAATAACTTTTTTTCCAATTTTTTCATTTTTCTACTGTTTAGATAAGTAATCTAGGATTTTTGAAAAAGTAAAATTATTTTTCTCATTATTTTATTATTTTTATCATTATTTTAATCAAAAAATAGTTTTTAGCTAACTAAAAATAGAAAAATAGTTTTAAAAATTTAGGAAAAATACTTTTTAGCAAAGTTTTTAGCATAGTTCGTCTTTATTTTCCAATCTTTCTCACCCAAAAACGATCACGAATCCAAACATTGTTTTATATTATTGGCACATAATACACACACCTCCTTCGAGAAAGAACCCGCATTTATTCGATTTGTCGGTTTTCCTAAATCGTCGAATTTAATACTTGCCGCACATACGCGTTTTTCCTAAAACGTGTATGATTTTACTTACATCATTTTGGCGCCGCTGCCGGGGAGGTGTGTATAGCCATATATATCGTGTTTGTGTGAGTAGAGCGTTTTTGCTTTTCATTTTTGGAAAGCGTAAATATCGTACATAATCGTTTGGTATTTTTTTCTACTATATTATAAATATCCAAATAAATTGTGTTTAGTTTAAACACACAATAATCTTTTACTATATTGTAGAAATATTCGTTTTCGTTTTTCTTGTGAATATTATTAATATATTGTACTACGTGTTACAATAAATTTACAATATCCCTAAAAGCGTGAAAACGCAACCTTAATTGGGATTTCATCACTCAATTATTGTATTCGAATCCAAAGCAAAAAGAAAAGGCAAAATAGATAATTACTTTTGAAAGGCTTAATTTTGATTAACACAAACTATAAGGTGGGTATAAGGCGGTTGTATTTCACGACCTAAAGGAAAAAGGCTCTTAAGTGCTTAGCGCCGCCTCGTTTCCTCCGCTTGCTTGTGCGTGTTTTGAGAAAAAGGGCTAATCGAGGGTTTGCCAACCAAAGTATTATCTACGTATCATATATATTTGCTTTTTTTTCACGATTAAACCCTCTTGAACATTTTGGTGTTCCATTAACGTTCTAAAATCATCGAAGGCGTTCACTCAACGTGATCGTTTTCATTCCTTGAGGCTCCTTTAATCGAGAAGTTGATTCTAGGAGAGATTTGTAGATTTGAGTCTACGTAATACCCCAAAAATCCAAAAATTTAAAAAATCCAATCAAAAACCAAAAAAAAAATTGAAAAACGTTAAAAACCCCAAAAGAATCTTCTTTGCTACCCCCATTCTACGCTTAGTGCATGCACACTCGATCGAAGGATTATTCTAATTCTAGCGACGTTTCGAATCGATGCAATCGAAATCGAAGGAATCGACGATGAAGACGAAATTTAGAAACCGACGTTCCTAATATCGTTGTCGAAACCGTAGACGAGATGGCCGACAATATTTAAATGGTGGAATTGCTCCAAGCGCCCACCGAGGGTTATGGAGACACGATCATTATTCCCGCTATCGAAGCGGAGAATTTTGAGATTAAAAGCGGAATGATATCGTTGATTCAAGCAGCGAAGATTAAAGGTCGTGAGGTGGATAATCCTCACGACCACATTCAGAATTTTGATCGTCTTTTGGCCACGAGCAACTTTAAGAATGTTGACACCAATGTCGTTAAGCTTATGCTTTTTCCGTACTCGCTCGATGGTGCGCCAAGGATTGGTACGAGAAAGAGCCACCTAATTCCATAATTACGTGGAAGGATCTCGTTTCCAAGTTCGTTAATCATTTCTTTCCGCCGTCTAAGACCACTTTTTCAAAAACAAGATCACGAGGTTCGAACAAAAACCGAATGAATCGTTTAGAGACGCATGGGATCGTTTTAAGGAATTTATTAGGCAATGTCGTCACCATGGATTTTCTGAGTTACACCAAATCGACACGTTTTATAACGGTCTTAGTTTTCAAGAAAAAGATTCGTTAAATTCCGCTGCCGGTGGCAATTTTTTGTGTAAAACTCCGAAAGACGCGTTAATGATTATCGAGAATCGATCCAAGGTTTTCTAACTCCGCAACACACCGAGTGTTTCCAATCTCGCCAATGTTAGTAATTCTAATCACGATATTGAGAGAGTTGATGCGAAAGTCGATAAGTTGACGAATGTGTTTACATCGTTCTTAATCGAGATGCAAAAGAAAGACGCTCCCGCTACGGTGAAAGCGGTTGAGGCATCGTGTACGTTGTGTGGTGGACCTCATAATTATTACGAGTGTGTGGCTACGGATGGCCAAACATCGAGTGTAAACGCGTTAAATGGAAACAACAATTTTCAAAATCAAAATTACGCGGGTCCATCACAAGGAAATTACCAAGGCAATAATTATAATTGTGGAAACAATTTTCAAAATCAACAAGGAAATCGAGGTGATTATAATCAAGGTCTGAATTTGAATTGGCAAAATCGAGATTTTAACAACAACAACCAAAACTCGAATTTTCAAAACAACGCTAATCAAGGAAACAATTTTTCGAGTGGTAATCAAGGGAATTTTCGAAGAAATAATCAAAACCAAGGGAACTTTAATTCTAATCAAAATAGTTCTTCAAACAATTTTCAAGAATATATGAAAACGAATGAAGCTAATATGAAACGATTAGAGGGACAAATTGGTACTTTGAAAAATGAATTTTCCAATACATTGAAAAATCAAAATACAAAGATTGAGCAAGGACAAATCGGCATTAAAAAATGTTTTCATCCATTATGAACAAGTCTTCGGGAGTTCGCTACCTAGTGACACCATACCAAATCCGAAAGAACAAGTTAAAGCTGCCTCGTCTATTGGAAAAATTCGTGTGATTACCCCAAACCTTGGTGGATTTAGAGTTGTTACTTCTTCTCAACCCTCGACTTCTAAGACGCCTTCATGTTCTAAAGTCGATGGGGTGAACGTTGTGACCAAGGAAAAGAGTGCACACCCTCGTGTATCTTAAATTCCATCCACGGTTCAAAAGAGAGCTTTATCGACCTTACCAGTGTGACCCTTAATGAAACTTGTGCTTCGATCCTTCTTAAAAAACCCTAAAGGCATATGCCGAGAAAGGAAGAGGATTCGGGCCAATTTCTTTTACTTTGTGATTGTTTCGAGATTGAGGGATGTTTAGCCCTTGCCGATTTAGATGCTAGCAAAAATCTTATGCCTCATTCTCTTTGGAAATTGATGAAATTACCTAGACTTACCCCCACGAACATGACTATCGAGCTAACAAATTGTACACCTTTAAAACCAATTGGAATAGCCCAGGATGTTTATGTTAGAATTGGAAAGTTTTTTTTTCCCGCGGACTTCGTCATTTCCGATTATGAGTGTGATCCTAAATGTCCCATTATTTTAGGTCGGCCCTTTTTATCGACGGCTCGAGGCGTAATCGACGTTCACGGTGGGAAATTAACTATGAAATATGGGGACCAAAAATGGACTTTTTCGCGAGTAGATCCCAAGTTTCAAATGATCATGATAAAACCGAGGTTACTAAAACCGATATTTCAAAATTTGATAATGTCAAAGCTCATACTTTAGTGAAAAAATGAGGCTAGATGCATGTTTTGGAAGAATGAAAATGAACGGTTTTAAAGATGACGATTTTAATGATAAAGAATACGTTTACTTAATTCAAAAGGGTATTCGTAAATTTATGGATGAAAAATCATTTTGGGATATATTCGGCGAAACAAGTGAAACACCAATTCAAAAAGGAGACGTTAGTACTATCACGACAATGCACAATATGGACTCGTCTTCACCACCTTCGAAGGACCACGTCTATGAGGCATCAACTTCTAATTCCATTGAAGTGCCTCCATTTCCTAGCCCAACATCTGTTTAGGCCAAAGGTTTTATCGATATTGATCCTCTCATCATTGAAGAGTCACCTAAGCATAGTCGATTGACTTGTAAGACCATAGTTGTGAGTGCTCACATCGACTCTTTCTTTGATGACGTTGATGGCGATTTTGCTGAAATTGATCACATACTCAAAAATCCACAAGCTATTTTTGATTCTCCTAAAAAGAATTCAATGTGTGGTGAGTACGATGATTTCATCTTCGAGCCCGAGATTGAGGAAATTACTGAACGAGAGCTTTCTCTTTTACCTCCACTTCCACCTACGAGTGAGGTAGTTTTTTCCAATATCGAGGTCGAACTTGATGAGTTGGAACGTCTCACTCATAATGACGAACCAACTCACGTGACAAAAAATCCCATTCTCGAGGAGTTACCTAATCAACGCTCCTTAAATAGAATGACGTTTACCACATTCGTGAGGATCTAACTTATCAACGATCCCCACAAATGAATGATGGTTTCCGGCTTGATCATGATCTTTTCGAGAGAGTTTCTAAAATCATCAATGAGGGGAATGACAAACCTTGGTTTGACAAGCCTATCTATGATGAAGAAATCGAAGAGATCGACGTTCATGAGGATGAAGAATATGTTGACCCCGAGGGAGCGGTGTTCTTTATTGATCAACATTTTGAGAACTTATACAATCCACCACCCCCTAATCGTGACTTAAATGTGAGAATTTTTAGTGTGCCTAACATCGTCTTAGAAACTCCAAATATTTTCGACATAATCAAATCGGGTTTCATAAAGAGTTTTCTAAACGATGAAAAAGGAAAACATTTTAAAATTGGTTTAAAACATTTTCCTACAAGTTTAACTACGTCATCACTACGTTTATTGAGTGCTACGATCTTATCTGCTCCTTTTGACGTTGCATCGTGTGCTTTTAGTGTGAGGGAAGCCCCTTATGTTCCCTCACATTTCTCCACCGAGGACGAGATATTCGATCCCGGAATTGCTTGTAAAGGGAAATCTCGGTCTTCCACCGATGGAATAAATGGAAAATATTTTTGTTTTCTTGGTGCGAGTCTACCTCGAGTAGCTCATTGTATTGCCCCACCCATTTTCCTACCCTTCTATTTCTCACCTCTTTTCTTTGACCACTTTGAGGTTTTTGCATGCGTTGAAGTAGCGTTGTTTCGTCTTTCATCCGAAAACGAAGACGCTATCTTTCACCCCGGTATACGTTTATCGGATTTTTAACGAACTCCATGTACTTTTGGGCATTGTTTATTATGTAAGCCCCATAAAAAATGACCAAACCATGATAATCCCTAAAAGATCACATTTATGGGGATTCGAGTCGAGCTTTTGACTCGGTTATCAAAAACAAGGTGCCTCGTGGGGGATTCTCATGCTTATCCTTGTAAATATTATTGCTTTTCTAATAGTGTAATGCGGGACTTGTTCTCTTCCAACCTTTGTTCTTGGTTGTTTGTGATTGTGATTTATTAGGTTTATCGTCATCATTGAAGCCTCTCGTGTTCATTTTACGGATCACTCGAGCTTCTATCATTGTCTTTGAATATTCCGATATCCGATGACATCCTTTTATGTTCTAACGTTTATCTTATTAGCATAATTCATAAACGGCTTTTAGGTTATTCGTTTTACCCTTTCCATGCTCGAGATTAAGCATTCGACTTTCGTCTATAGTATGAGTGTGTTTCACCCTTAGACTCGAAACATTGAGGAAAATGTTTAGTTTTAGTATGGGTGGGGGGGTGAATAGATACTTCACCTTGCTTACGTCATCACGCAATCTAATATTCATCTTTTTGTTATCGTTTTATGCAAAGTAAGGCTAAAAATGGCCAAATTTTAAATTTTTTCTTGCTTTTCATAAGTGTTTAAGGCACGAATGTAAGTTTTCCGATGGTAAGAATAAGAGTAATTTTTGACTCGACCGTTCGTGTTGAGCACTTAGCTTCGATTCCTTAACTTTTTAGGCTAAGTCTCATTAAATTAAGGACGAGAAATGATAGAGCTAATTATAAGTTACTATGCTAAATGTAGAGTACTCATATTCTTTCAAAAACTCATGTCTTCTAATTATTTGCTTATTCTTCCTACGATTTTATAATAAATTGTTAATTGATTTAGCGGTTTAATCTCTATTGTTGGTTTCTAATTTGTTTTAGTAGCTTCCATATAATTAAATTGGGAAAACATTAAGGTATCGCCAGCGTCACGGTTTTGAAGTATTAGCAACCCGAATAATCAAAGGCTTCCCCCAATAATAACTTAAGTTCCTCTACACCTAAATCAAGAAAAAATTCGAAGCTCACAAGGCTGAAAAATCTATGTGAAAATTGAAAGTGAATGTCTTAAAATCTTGAAGCCTAATGCGTCCGTCGTGATTGGATTTGGAGAACAAGTTTTAAATTTATAAACACGAATTACCGGATTGACTAAAAGCGCACATGCAAGTAGAACCCTTTCGTTTGTGTATAGATTTTATGTGGTAATACCGAGATAGTTTACGGGGATTTGGAAAACCTATGATCATTCAAAAATAAAACTATAATCGGTGATTGTAGAAATTGGTGACAAACAAGTAACAAGTAAAATGATGAGTTTGATAATAAGATTAAAAGCAACACTTGGTAAGGACTAGTTTGGGCATCCGTAGTGGTATGATTGTGATGACACGTTTAACATATATGATTATGATAATTAGATGGATAATCCAATCTATTGTTTTCAAAAGCTTCAATCTTCGTCAAGACCTTGGTTAAAGAAAACAAGCATTAGACTCAATAACTCGATTCAAGACTTAATCCAATTTCAACACATTCGATTCACGGTCGTTTCACAAATTTGCTAACACTTATAATTATGTTTCTTGATAATCAAAACTTCTTAAGAAATGCTTAATAGAAAAGATAGCCAATCATAGACAAACCGGCTATGACTTGTTGATAGAAAATAATACTTTCGACCTATGAAATCTTCACCAACAAATTATGTTTTGATAACAATTGTCACATGAAACATAAGTACTAATGGTTCATAGGAAATCTTGACATCAAAATAAACACAAATCACAATCACAACCACTACTTCATACCACAAATATCATCCTACCAAGTGTAGAATGTGATTTAGCTACTCATAAAAAATGATGAAATAAACTCTGAAATAATAGTCTTATAAGTCATGATCAAGAGTCTTACAAATTGGAAATATATTGCTAATGATTAGGGTAATGATCCCTAAGAGTTTAGTGAGGTTAACTTTGCTTTTCGGACTCTAAAAGTGACTTTTCTTGCACCACCTTGCTCAAATCCGTGAATGGAGATTTGGAAAAGGTTGAGAGAGTTATTTATGAGATGATATCAAGAGATATTTGATTTGTGAAAAGATATGTTGTTACATGACCCTAAGGGTCTTAATTATAAGCAAAATTGAAAGGCATGGAGTGAATGCATGGCTTGGAGCCAAAGACAAATGCTTGGATCCAAAGGAAGTCTAGAACTTTCTTGTATGATCTTGTGTGTTCTCCCATAAGTATGCATGAATATAGACACAAATTCTTCCTACACAAATGTGGGTGGCAACTTAAATCTTGCTGGTGGCAACTTGTATGAGTTTTTCCAGTGGCGACTTTATTTCTGCTGGTGGCAACTTCATGCTGAGTGACTTATATGCACCTTGGAAACACTTTTTCTTGCACCCAAAATTGATCTTTAAAGGCTTGTAACCTGTACACGGGTCTTGAACTTGACTAGGATTCTTCGTATTCGTACTAATCTCCATATTTGTGTTGTTTTTACACTCCATTCCTACAATTTTCTACACAAAGACTTGCAAACATAATTGGGCACAAATATGCACAAAAGTATTACAGATATAACCAATATACATGTACAAAAGTACGGATAACGCTCCTAAAAACATGTTGGATATGGGCGTTATCAAATCCCCTCACACTTAAGTTTTGCTTGCCCTCAAGCAAGAAGAAAAGAAAATTAAATCCAAAGGTACATGTATTTTATAAAAATTAGATGCAAGTCTACCAAGTACAAGTACAAGATAAAACTCACCGGCTTAAGTTTTTAAGGTTGAAAAATTGAGATATAACGTCAATACCCATAAAAATCTAGAAAGTCTTTTATTTCTAACTATAATACACTAATAACATATGAATTGAAGAAACATGTATCACGACTTAGCACATTGGCTAATCGATACCTTTTATTTCCTCTTCTTCCTTCAACTTCTTAACATTTTAGCTCACTGGCTATTTATTTTTCTTTTTGACTTTTTTTTTCTTGGCTAAAACTCCTAGCCATGGATCAACATACTTACAAAGTTCATGTTATATTGACAAACATGGAACTTGCAACTTTCTTCTAATTTTTTTTTTGTATTTTTTTCAACTATTATATGAGACTTTGACTCGGGTAAGTTTGACACAAAAATATATCTCAAATTTTCAAAAATTACCGATTGGATAATTTCTTAATTATTTATATACATTTGCTTGAAACTTTTTATTTACGAGGGCAAAACAGAACAAAATTTTAAAATAGCCCAAAAATATGGCAATTAAGCATCTTTTTCTCGATTTCCCTACAACCCCCTCACACTTAAGTTTAGCATTGTCCTCAATGTGATGAAACTGAACAAAAGTATAGGGAATAAGAGAAAAACCAGAATCACGGGCATATCATGTATCTTACAAGAGTCTTGTCTTCGCCTTCAACTTGCGGTACCTACAAAAAAGATAAAACACACAAAAATACGAAAACACTCTATTTTTTGTTTTTATAGGTTTTTATAAAAGTGACACATGCTACACCCCCCACACTTAAGCAAACATTGGTTATAAATTGTGGGGTGTAAGCATGAATTTATTAAAAAGGAAAATCACACTTAAAAACTTCAAAACACACGGGTTGCCTCCCGAGAAGCGCTTATTTTATTATCGAGTCATCAGCCTGACTCGTACTTCTTTTTAATTTTCTTTATTTTTATTGAGCGGAAAGTGTTCACTCCACTCATCATGATATAGTTTAACACGGTGTCCATTAACAATGAAGCTTCCTCCATTCTTGTCATACAATTCAACATAACCGGACAGGTATCCATGTTTTACTATAAAAGGACCGTACCACTTTTGTTTAAGCTTTGGAGCTTTGAATTTATATCGCATATTAAACAAGAGAACTTTCTTTCCCTTCTTGAATTCTTTTCGGATTCGAAGTTTCTTGTCATGATAAGCTTTGTTACGTGCTTTGTATAATTTGGAATTCTCATAAGCTTGGAGTCTTAATTCATCGAGTTCATGCAATTGCAAGAATCGGTTTTCTCCAGCGATTTGAGATCGGGATTACAACTTCTCTGCCCAATAAGCACTGTGCTCAATTTCAAAGGGCAAGTGACACGTTTTACTGTACAATAAATGATAAGGTGTTGTGCCAATTGGTGTCTTATAAGTTTTTCGAATGCCCACGGAGCGTTGTCAAGTTTCTTTGACCAAATGGAAGGATTGCCCTTAACCGTTTTTTCGAGTATTCGTTTTAAGGCACTGTTGGTATTCTCAACTTGTCCACTCGTTTGTGGATGATATGCGGTGGCAAAGCGATCGGTGACTCCATAACGTTTTAAGATTTTCTCCATTTGTTTGTTACAAAAATGGGAACCTTGATCGCTAATTAAAGCTTTCGGCATTCCATAACGAGGGAAAAGCTTTTTTAGAAAATTGATTACGGCTCGTGAATCGTTCGTGGGTAAAGCTTCGGCTTCGGCCCATTTGGACACGTAATAAATAGCGACTAAGATATATTCGAACTTATGGGATTTGGGAACGAGTCCCATGAAATCAATTCCCCATGCGTCAAATATTTCGCTAACTTGGATGCTATTTTGAGGCATCTCATCTCTTGGTGAGAGGCTACAAGTACGTTGGCAAGCATCACAATTTTCGACTAGAGCATAGGCCTCTTTAAAAATTTTGGCCAATAGAAACCAACATCAAACACTTTTTTCGCGGTGGTGGAAGGACCATAATGTCCCCAAGTAGGGCCATGATGAAATTTATCAAGGATTTTTCTTGTTTCCGCACCATAAACACATCTCCTAATCATGCCATCGGGGCATACCTTGAAAAAGTAGGGATCTTCCCAGAAATAGTGTTTTAGGTCAGAAACGAATTTACATTGTTGGTGATAGATTAAACCTTTTCTTAGAATTCTTCCAACGAGGTAATTTGCAAAATCTGCAAACCATGGAGAGTCTTCCGTAGAGATTCGCATAAGAGTTTCATCAGGAAATAGTCATCGATATCTTCGTCCTTTAACTCTTCCATGTTTGGATTTTCAAGTCGCGACAAATGATCGGATGCGAAGTTTTTGGCTCCTTTCTTATTTTAAATTTCGATGTCAAATTCTTAGAGTAGTAAAATCCATCTAATAAGACACGGCTTAGCATCTTGTTTAGAGTATAGGTATTTCAACACGGAATGATTGGTGAATACAATCGTTTTCGACAACACGAGATAGGATCGAAATTTGTCAAAAGCAAAAACTACGGCAAGTAGTTCTTTCTCGGTGATCGTGTAGTTGAGCTGTGCACTATTTAGAGTTTTGCTCGCAAAATGTATAGGACGGAAATGTTTTCCTTCGCGTTGTCCTAATACGGCTCCTGCAGCGAAATCACTTGCATCACACATAAGTTCAAACGGTCGCGACCAATCCGGTGAAACCATGATCGATGCATTTATTAACTTGTCTTTAAGCTTTTCAAATTCCTTTATGCATTCTTCGTTGAAATCAAAGACTATGTGTTTTTCAAGTAGTTTGGTCATTGGTCTAGCGATTTTGGAAAAGTCTTTTATGAATCGGCGGTAGAATCTCGCATGACCTAGAAAACTTCTAACGGCTTTAACGTTAGTGGTTGGTGGTAATTTGGATATCACTACGATCTTGGCTTTGTCTACTTCCAATCCGGCTTCGGAGACTTTGTGTCCAAGCACAATTCCTTCAGTTACCATAGTGTGACATTTCTCCCAATTGAGCACGAGATGAGCTTGTTTGCATCGGATGAGCATGTGCTCTAGATTAAAAAGGCAAGACTCGAATGAGTTTCCAAAGACTGATAAATCATCCATGAAAACTTCCATGGATACTTCGATCATGTCTCGAAATATCGCGATCATACACCTTTGAAAAGTCGCAGGTGCATTGAAAAGACCAAAAGGCATACGCCTATAAGCGAACGTTCCAAAAGGACACGTAAAAGTGGTCTTGTCTTGATCGGATGGTTCGATAGGTATTTGGAAATATCCGGAAAAGCCATCGAGAAAAAAAAAGAATTTGTTTCCCGCTAGTCTTTCCAACATTTGGTCCATGCATGGTAGAGGAAAATGATCTTTTCGTATGGCATCATTTAATTTGCGGTAATCAATACACACACGCCAACTGGTAACGGTTCTTGTAGGAACAAGTTCGTTATGTTCGTTGGTCACAACAGTCATTCCTCTTATCTTAGGAACGCAGTGAATAGGACTAACCCAAGGACTATATTCTATGGCAAAGATGATTCCTGCTTCAAGGAGTTTGATTAATTCGGCTTTTATAATCTCCTTCATGTTTGGATTAAGTCGACGTTGCCTCTCAATAACGGGTTTGGCATCGTCTTCAAGACTGATCTTGTGATTGGAATATCTGAGGCTGTTTAAACCTTCAAAGGATATTCTTATGGCATATGGAATATGCCATATTCAAATTTGCATTTTCATTTTAATAAAACATTTTCTTAAAAATAAAGTTTATTGAAAATCTTTTGTATTGTTTGACAAAAGTGAGTGTTAAGGCTAATCACTTTTATGATCACTAAGCATGATTAAGATATGTTAGTGTAATGATTATTACCTTGATGATAGTGTTTGTTAGATAACTCGTTTTATGATTGTGTTTGACAATAAATGTCTTTGTAATTTGTCGTGATCAAAACTAAGAAATATTAATTAATACTAACAATGTTTTTAGGCATTGCTTATGCATTAACAATCTCTCCCTTTTTGATTACGACTAACTATAAACTCATTTACGTAAAATACAAGTTTATTCGAATTATTAACTACTTTATCACTATCATTTCTCCCCCTTTGTCGAAGCAAAAAGGTTAGCACACGTCTTTGAAGAAAAAAAGAACTGGACTTTTGCTAGTAGCTCCCCCTTGGTGCTTACTCCCCTTTTCTTGGTGCACCAAGTCAATGAGCTAAGGTGACGTGCTACAAAAAGGTTAGAAGAAAGAAAAGAAACACCAATGTATGTATGTGCACTACTTACTAACTAACTTTAGAGGGAGAAGGAAAAGAAATCTCAAATTAGAAGTAAGCATTTGCTAAGTATGTCCAAAGAGTATGTATTGACAACATCATAGTTCAATCGGTGAAATAAAGGAAGATAAAACATCCAAACCAATCAAAGATGATTTAAAATGTCAATGGGTTAAAATTTAGAATTTATGGAATCACCCATAATTAATTTTAAGTTTTAACCATGATCAACTCCTTAACAAATGTGTGTAATAAAATTAGAGGGAAAGGTAACACCCATAACATTCATATTATAAAAATATGAAATAACATAGAAGATAAATATTCATACACACAATATGAATTTTCGAAAAAAAATATGGAAAATAGACCACTAAGCATAAGCTATTCTAATAGTGATAATATTCCAAGATTGCTAAAAATTTATTGACTCAAACAACTAAAGTACAAAGAGTGCCTTAGTTGGAAAAGAAAGACGACGAAGCATCATTCAAAGTTTTGTTCACGGGAACGAAAACTTTGAGAGGAGGTCGAGTGAGGAGGAATTCAAGAAAATTTAGCTTTTCATAGATATGAGCAAGTTCAATTTGTTGAAAACGACAACAGGCACATTAGGAACCATGATGCAAAACAATGTCGTTAGATGGGGGAGGTCTATCAAGATTAGATGTTGGTGGAGAGGGAGATAATGGATAAGAGATGTTTTCACAATGCCTAGTAAGGTTAGGGAAAGAATTTAGGTCATTGAGTTGAGGAGAGTTGAAAGGTTTAGGTGGTGGGGGAAGAATTTCTTTTTCTCCGGTAATTGGATTTATAGAGTAAGTCTCATTCCAATATTGAATCGTAGAGAAAGAGTAATTCTTGGAGGATTTTGAAGAAGAAGAATCATGAGGATTCTTGTTCTTTTTGATCCAAATAGGTTTGACCGAGATTTTCGTTTTCTTTGAAAGTTTAGAAGAGGAAGCTTTAGGTTGAGAAGTTTGTGACAAAGAAATGTCAAGGTTAGAAAAGGAAGAATTAGGCATTGTGAGGGATGAAGGAAACAACTCCCAAATGAGAAGAATTTAAAGAAAATACACAAGGCAAAGATTTGAAATGGAAAAGAAATGTTTTAGAGAATGTTTAGCCAAATTGGGTAAACAAAGAATCTTAACCAAAACAGTGGTCAAGGAAGAAAGACCAGAAATAAGCCAAAATCAGCTTTACTAGGCGCGGTTCCTTCAAGAGGCCCGCGGTTCCATATCGATATAGAACCGCCTGGAGGCTTGAGAACCGCGTCCAGTGGACTACAAAACCAGATTTTCAAAAGTTTTGGAGAAAGATAAGAGTTTTTCAAAAATTTTCAAATCTTGGATTTCTACCTCTTTTAGCACTAGAGTATGCTAGGGTTGCATAAAAGCAACACATTCACAAAGAATGTCTTGACAAAGAGTGAAAAAATATTTAAATAACATTTTGGTCCAATTTTAAGTCAAGTTTTTAGAGGTTGTAATAGATTTAGGTTCAATTTTAAATAAAATGAAGTTGTTTAATGTGATCACATAGATTAAAGCACATAAAAACTAAATCCATAAATCATCTACATGAGAAAATCATGATGGAAATGAAAGGAAATACAAGAATTAAAAAGACAATTAACTACTACAAAGATAGCTAACACTTAGGTCTTGAGTTCATAGTTCTCTTTTAGCTTGATCTTCTTTTGAAAAGCATGATAATTTTAAAGTCCATCATTTATCTCCTAGGAGGTAGAGGATTAGCAAATAGGCTCAACTAGAATCTTTGCAACTTGATTTGAGCCCCAATCATTTCCATCCTTAGGATATCAATGAGGTGAAAGTTGTTCAAGCAACAAGGGCAATTGGTTCCATTGTGCATGAAAAAATCAAACAAGCGTGGATCACCCAAGAGATGGGAAATGGGAACACCCAAGAGAGGGGTGTTGCTGGTAGGAGGATGAGGAGAAGGCATGGTATCCAAGGGTGAAATAGGTGAGATGGGTGAATTTTGTGGAGCGAAGGGAAGAGGCTAAAAAACAAAGGGAATCCTTTGATGAGGTTGTGGTTGAGCATTCACATTTAAGGGAGGGCTAGAAATAAGTGGAGAGGAAAACTCATTCATCCTTGATTGGAATGAATAGGAGGTAGAACCATGAGAGTGGTTAGTACCATGGGTTGAGTTTGTTTGCCAAGAGACAAGTGGTGGTGAAAGTGATGAGGAGATGAGTATAGGTGAGACTTTATTTTTTGGTTTGAAAGAAGATGGAGAACCAAGTTTAGAGGACTTGAGATTCGCCTTAAGACTTCTCTTGGATGAAGATGTTTTGGAGGAGTTGGAAGTTCTAGTGGATACCATGGTTGAATGTTGAGGTTAAAAGAAGAGAAGGGGATGATCCAAACTAGTAATAGGTTAAAATCATTTTATGTGAACAATGAAATTAGGTATCCTAGTTTAGGAAAGTGCAGTTTTTTGCAAAAGTTTTATCAAAGTTTTACACAGATTAAAGAAAACAGTGTAAAGTAAAGATTATGTTGAAACAATACTGGGCGGTTCTTTACGTAGGTCCGTGGTTCCTTATCTCTAAAGAACCGCGGTGTTGATATGGAACCGCGACCAGAGGAGTTTGAAAATGGCACTTCCTTAAACTTTTGCTAGCCAAGATTTCATACTAAGGTTTATCAAGTCAAAGAGAACTAATAATCAAAGACTAGGAGGCTATCTAAACACATAAGATGCAAAGAGCCATGCAAATCGAAAAATCAATACCATGGATAACTAGGATTAAAATACTAGGTAATCCAAACACAAATTGTTAGTTAAAGAATACACAACATCCTAAGAATAGAAATAAGAGAAGAGATAAAGAACAACAATCCATACATGTTTACACACATGTTAATCTCACAAGAGTGATATATGTCAATCATCTATGATCATTTCCTCCTTTCCTTGATTCACTTCTGATTCGATCCTGGAGATTAAGATTGAGACAATACTGATAGTCTGAATAAATGTGTAGTGAAGAAAATTGGGAGATAGTTGATGACAAATCATACCGAGAAATGAGAGAATTATCTTGAGAGACATTTTCATCTTCATTTGAGTCATGTTTGAGAATTGAAGGGACATTTCCTTCAATGGGAAACATGACTCGAACGACGGAGTGAAAAGAGGAAGGATTGAGAGGAGGATGATCAAGGAGAACTCTCTTAAGAAGCCGTGAGAGAATCATGGCATAAGGAAGAGTAGACCGAGATCCATTGAGAAAAAATCTTATCCTTTTAGCCATGAAAAATGCAATGTTGTATGGAGTATTGGTAACAACACAATACAACATATGTGCAAGACAAGCAGGCACATGGTTGCGATCACCAACCAAACACATTGAATTTTCCTAATGATTTCGGCCCAAGGGACCATGAAATCACTAAGATCGCTATTTAGTAATTCCCAAGGAGTGAGAGTACGAAATTCTCCTTCAAAATTACCAAGGATAGGATGTTCACGAGGTGAAGCAAGGGCACAAGTGATGGACAAAGCCGAAGGAATCTCAGTCAAGTAATGCACATCAACAAGGGCCGATTCTAAGTGGTTTACACTCCAAGCATCGGTGAATCTACATTGAACTTCGTATGGAACTCCGAGAATCTCACCAAATTCTTCGAGAGTGTATACAAAGGTTTTCCCCTTAATGGAAAATCTTAAAGATAAACCATTGTTGATGTGTATTAACTTAAATGAGTTAAAGAATTCCATGAGGAAAGAAGGGAATATTGGGTCATCAATATCAAGCAAACAATCGAATCCAATGGTACTGGACATGAATCGAATGAAATCAAGTCCACGAAGGTTAGAAGGAACAATACTTCCCTCATGGAAACAACGAGACTCGAGATTATGATAAGTGTTTTGAAAAGAGCGAGATTGATTAGTCAACGAAGGATTAGGCATGTATCTTCTAGTGAGTAGATGGTCATTTTGATATCCTGTGGTCATGATGATAGTACCTAAAAATAACATATAAACATATTTCTCCAATTACTCATATGTTACATATAAAACAAAAATCAAGGAAAGTAAGAATGTGTTTTATCAATCTCTTGATAAATCAAGGTTTAATCCTTGTCATTCTCATATTCACAATGTACCCATTTCATCATTGATCAAAACATATGAACTATGTAAAATCAACAATGAACTAGAACATTGGTTTTTCAAAACAAAGTTTTTAGGTAAGCATTTAACAATGCCATTACCAAATTGCTCATAGGTTCATATCAATTCCATCAATCAACCAAAAAATTTAGTCAAAATTCGGATTTGTTCGACAAATGGGTTTTAGTGAAATCTCTATGAATATGAACCTAAGGAATCATAGTAACAATACTATGTCAACTCTTATTCCAAGTAAAGTTCTAATTCAATGTCAATTTTAAAAATCCCCAATTATGAATGTATGAACCCTATAACAAGTTAGATGAAATTGAAAGAAATAACTTACAATTAATTGATCTTGGATGATGGATGAGTGAAACCCACGAACTTAAATCAATTAATTTGAGTAATTGAAGGTCTTAGGAGCTTCAACAATGGTGGAAAAACACAAAAAAAATCGTCTGCTGTGTGTGAAGGAAAGAGAAAGACAAGTTTGAAAAGACTATTTTAATAAAACTGGCGCTCTGACAAAAGCTACTGCCCGCGGTTCCTTATCGATAAGGAACCGCGCCTTTGAGCCGCCGAATAAATAACTGCCTACAGAGGCAGGTTTTTATCAAAGAAAAACGATGAATTTTTGAAAACCCAAATTTTTAAAATACTTAAAAATAAATCTTAAACCTTTTAGGATACCACTGGACCACCACAACACTAGGTAATAATGCCTTGTTGAAGGATTACAAGTTGAATCGAGATAAGAAAAGACCGAAATGAACGAACGACTACTCGTAGCGAAAAGGCAAAGGGAGAGGAGTCAAGAGAAGTGAATCAAGACCAATGATATTGCTCAAAGGACAAATGACATTCTTTAAATTAATGATGTGAGACCTTGTGTCATATATAGTGGTTTAAGACGTGCCTTTCCGGCGATAGTCTAAACGGCTTTTGTGACACCCCGGGTAGGGTCAAAATATGCGAAAATATCCACGGAGATGTCAATAGGGTGGATCGATAGCATATAGTCCATAGAGCATAAGATAAAGGTTATTTAAATCAGATTACATGTTTGATAAACAAATAAAATAAAATTGTCTTAAACATGACGGAAGGTGATTGTTTATGTTTCCCAAATAGAACCCCTGACGAGTCCTATGATGCAGAATTCTAAGATGCTGGAGACCATGCACACACCACGTACTAATTTCATATTCCTGTGCAAAAGATACTAAAGGGGTCAACATAAAGTTCGTGAATTTACAAGTTTTAACAATTAATTAGTTTGGACATACATTAATCATAGAAGTAACAACGCACAAAGCATTCTTACTAAAATGTAGATTACATTTGTTTATTATTAGAAACTGAAGCTTAACCTCCATAGTCCTCAACAGATGAGGACGTAGTGTCTTACAAAAATACACCCATTCCAGTTCCAACATGGTATACGTCTGTTGTCCCGTCCAAGGCATAGTGAGCATGACTCACCCAGACGGGGATGGTCAATCCCTAATATATCTATTTATAACATTCGGGCGATTTACAACAATTTAACAGTTCCAATAATAATCAATCATAGTCAAGTTTATACAATCTGGTTATGTCCATTATATGTTTGCATATTTTCTTTCCCAAAAGGGAAAGTTTTATCAAAAGTTTATATGGGGCTGTAAACTCACCTGGGAGTAGGCAATAACTGTTTAATAAGAATATCCAATTAAAGCTCACGCCAAAGTTATGCCTAATCAGATAGTATAATCTTAATAGATAGTACAAAGAACATATATGTATGCTTATACAGATTTTAGTCAGTTCATTTATGCTACGGTATTTATCTAAATAACCGTAGTTCAAGTATCATCAATATTCATTTAACTTATCTATATAAGTTTCATTTCTAAGTAAACATAGAATGTTTAACTATTAATATCAGTTAGTATACATGTATTTATGATAATCATTCAACTTACAATTAAGTTACTTATTTAAGTGGACATATATTGTCTTACTTAAAATATTAATTTACATTCTCTGTTCAAGTATTATAATCACTCATTTACTATTAAGTTTCATTATTAAGTAAACATAAAAATTCTACTTAATATTAGTTCACGTTCGTAGTTCATTTATTATAATCATTCATTTAAACTTTAATATTAAGTTTCATATTTTAAGTAGACGTAAGATGTTCTACTTAAATATTAACATTCAATTTATCCAACGTTCCTATAAAATTTATTTTCTAAAAGTATACGAGTTCATGTATGAGTAATACATATTCATAATTATTTATACAATTATTTCTTAAAGTAAATATAAATATTTTATTTTGAAAAATAAAATAAAATATTTTATTTAATTTTAAAGTTTCCATAAATTATTCTAATATTTATAAAATTATTTAAACTTAAGAATTTATACCTTAATTCTTATGGTCTAAGTATTTTAATTATGTTTTATTATAATTAAAATAGATTTTAGGATTAGGGCTTGTTAATGTTTCAAAATATGGCAAAACTAGTCCCTCTACATTTTTAAACAAGTATAACTTTTGGATTTTACATATTTAGTACCTAGGGCTTGTTAAAGTTTCGGCTTTTGGCAGATTTAGTCCCCCTAGTTATATCTAGGTTTTGTAACTTTACTAAAATTACAAAAACAACCCCTAAGGCTTCTTTAAGTTTCGGAAAATTACATGTATAGTCCTTAGGGTTATAAAATGACAAAATAACTTTTAGAAACTTCCCAAAATGGTCCCTAGGGTTTAATTTGCCACGGATAGTATTTATTAAACCCTATACTTTTGGATATTTACATTTTCAGTCCTTGTGTTTACTAGTTTATCAAAACAAGTTTCATAAGTTACGGTTTTAGTCCTTAAGTTTTATAAATTGTCATTTTCATCTAAAAAGTTTTTATAAGTTATATTTTATTATAAAAACTTTTATTTTAACATTTAAACTTTATATGGGCTCATTAAATGGGGTTAACATCTAATGGGCTATTTTAGTGGACTTAAATATATCTCAAGTCCACTAATTTATTCAAATGGGCTTTTAAATCAATTATTGGATTTTAATACATTTTTAAAGTCTTTCATTTAGTTAAATGGGCCTAAGTGTAATCTTAAGTCCATTAAGTCTTGGATTAACATTTCATGGGCTTAAATAGTACATTAACACTACTTCACATTTTTATGTAAGTTTTAACTAAGGATATCCTTATAAGCTTATTATTAGCTTTTTCATATTTAGTTTTAAATCTAAAATAGGAGAATAAAACTTATAGTTTGTTTTATGTGATGTTCCAAATTAGATCTAGGTATGTTACAAGGTTGCATGCAATTATAAGTGTTTACAAGCATAGATCTAGCTATGTAAAAATTAAGAAAACAAGTCATAGTCCATGTACACCGTATATATATATATATATATATATATATATATATATATATATATATATATATATATATATATATATATATATATATATATATATATATATATATATATATATATATATATATATATATATATATATATATATATATATATATATATATATATATATATATATATATATATATATATATATATAGAGGAGCGTTATTATAGTGACCGGTCTTAAAATAAAAATAATAGGAACCATTATTAACCATTAGATCAATGATTATGGATGAGATCTAATCTTAATTAACTTATTAATTGATAATGGTAGTTTAGTAATAAAGTCTTAATATTAGTGGCAATTTGCACCATTGTAAAACCTGATTTACTTTTTGATTGAATTTGCAACGTTTAAAGCATTTAATAGTATTCGAAAAATTTAATTGACTTTGAAACACAATATTTATGTGCCAATTTTTTGCACTTCGAGGACTAGTGATACACTATCTTTTTTGGTATATTTATAGTTAATAATATGCATATTAATGTTCGACTTTACATTAAAGTTTGTTATAAAATAAAATTGCGTCGTCCTTGAAATATAAACCACTCATTACGTAAAACATGTTCCGGTTATAGTTAAAAAACCACCTAGTATATTTCTTTAAATATTTTATTTTTTACATTTAAACTTATGCTAATAATATAATTGTTTGATACAACATGAATTATTTGTGATACACATGTTTCCGTTGAAGGAAAAACCTTTTGTGATATGTATTAAAAAAATAAAAAATCAATAAAAAAAGACACAAGTGACACATATCCAAAAAAATACACAACCAGCTAAAAAAGACACATGTGATACGTTTTCGGAAACTACATGACAGTTTAAAAAGACCCAAATTATACATATCTATAAAAAGTACACAACCAATTAAAAAAGACTCAAATAATACGTATAAAAAATACACGATCAGTTAAAAAAGACACACGTGATACGTATACAAAAAACATACAACGAGCTAAAAAGACACAAGTGATACATTTATGATAAATTACACAACTAACTAAAAAATAGACAAGTGATACGTATCCAAAAAATATACAAGCAACTAAAAACGCAAGTGATACGTATCCGAAAATAATACACTATTAATTAAAAAGACACAAGTGATACGTTTTTGAAGAAATACACGATTAATTAAAAAGACCCAAATGATACATACCTATAAAAATACACAAATAATTAAAAAAAACTCAAATGATATGTATAAAAAATACACGATCAGTTAAAAAAGACACACGTGATACGTATACAAAAAATACACAACGATCTAAAAAGACACAAGTGATACATTTATGATAAATTACACAACCAACTAAAAAAATAGACAAGTGATACGTATCCGAAAACTATACAAGCAACTAAAAACACAAGTGATACGTATCCAAAAAAATATACGATTAATTAAAAAAACACAAGTGATACGTTTTCGAAAAAACTACACATCCAACAAAAAAACCCCAAGTAATATATATTTAGAAAAAAATACACAATCAACTACGCGGTAAAAAAGGACCCAAGTTATAAAAATCCAAAAAATACAATAATGTGTATTCGAAAGATATACACAGCCCCAACTAAAAAATGCAAATGATAAGTCTAAACGTAAGCATAACGTATATTCATCTTATAAATAACGAAATACATTAAAAATAGAATTACAAGAAAATATCTCCATTAACGAGCTGATGCATTTATGATACAGAATATTACGTATAAAAATATCAAGGTGACTTACGGCGGCAATATATAATTATAATTTTTTAGTTTTATATTAAATTTATAATTATACGAGTTATAAACATTTATAAATCTTAACTAAAATTGAAAATATTAGTAAACGCAAGTAAAAATTATAAAATATTTGAAAATTTTCAAAGCCTTTCAAAAAAGCTCGCGCCTTTGCTCGCCTTTTTCCCGCCTTATCCCAGGCCACGTCTAACACCGACGCCAAGGTCTGTTTCTTAACGTGGAGGCCACGCCTCAGGCATTTGCCCCGCTTTGACACCGCAAAGACGCGCCTTTTAGAACATTGAAAAATATTCTAAAACATAACACAAAAGTGAAAATAACAAGCAATATATGATACTCCCTATTACGGAGTAGTTAGCATGATTTAAATATTTGATTTTTATTATTTTAATTGATATTTTGGTTAAAAGTATGTAATATCAATGATTATTATTACCGTTGGATTTTGAGTGAATATATAACGGAGGTGTTTAAAGTCATATCATATGTTATGAGAAGCTAAATACCTATAACACCCCTTTACATTTATGTGATTTAATTTTCTTTTATAATAAAAAAAAGAACATGTGTCTTGTTCTTATTGGTTCTTATTGTTTGTATCTTAAGGTTGGTTCTTACTTGAACGCAAATCTATATATATATATATATATATATATATATATATATATATATATATATATACTAGCCTTTAGACCTGTCCGGTGGACAGGCTAGCTTTAAGTATATATATTTTTAATGAAAATTGAATTTATGTGTGTTTGTATTAGAAGTTTAGTATACATAGTGTTAGTTATGGCATTGATATTTTAATAATGTAGCATAGAATAGACAAAAATAACGTAGTTTAAGATATTTTTTTTGTTTAAGAATATTATGAGTTAATTGAATTTACATACGTTAACGGTATGAATAAGTTTGTTACATAAACTTTTTTAGAATTTAATAATATTGTATAAATATTTTATGTATTTTTGAGTTTTAAGAGGTAATAAATTTTGTATATATTAATGTTATGAATAACGTTTTTACATTAAATTCTTTTAAAAATAATTTATTGTTGTGCATTTTTATAGAATTTTGTATTTAAGGCATTGTTTCACCATCCTTCCTTATATTTTTTATAGAACTTTTTATTTAAGGCATCATTTGTAATAACTATATATATTTTATAGAACTTGGTATTTAAGGCATCATTTGTAATTCCTTTTTTATTTTTGAAGCATTTTATGGAATCATTTTTATAGAATTTTGTATTTAAGGCATTGTTTCACTATCCTTCCTTATTTATTTTTATATAATTTTGTATTAAAGGCATCATTTGTAATTCCTATATATATTTTTATAGAATTTTGTATTTAATGCATCATTTATAATTTCTATTTTATTTTTGAAGCATTTTATGGAATCATTTTTATAAAACTTTGTATTTATGGCATTATTTCACCATCATTCCTTATATATTTTGTAGAATTTTTTATTTAATGCATCATTTGTAATTCCTATATATATTTTTATAGAATTTTGTATTTAAGGCATCATTTTTAATTCGTATTTTAGTTTTGAAGCATTTTATGGAATCATTTTTATAGAATTTTGTATTTAAGACATTGTTTCAAAATCCTTCCTTATATACTTTTACAGAATTTTGTATTTAAGGCATCATTTGTAATTCCTATATATATTTTTATAGAATTTTGTATTTAAGGCATCATTTGTAAATCCTATTTTATTTTTGAAGCATTTTATAGAATCATTTGTATAGAATTTTGTATTTAAGGCATTGTTTCACTATCCTTCCTTATATATATTTATAGAATTTTGTATTTAAGGCTTAATTTGTAATTCCTTATATTTTTATAGAAAATTGTATTTAAAGCATCATTTGTAATTCCTATTTTATTTTTGAAGCATTTTATGGTATCATTTTTATAGAATTCTTTATTTAAGGCATTGTTTCACCATCCTTCCTTATATATTTTTATAGAATTTTGTATTTAAGGCATCATTGTAATTCATATATATATATATATTTTTATAGAATTTTGTATTTAAGGCATCATTTGATATTCCTATTTTATTTTTGAAGCATTTTAAGGAATCATTTTTATAAATTTTTGTATTTAAGGCATTGTTTCATCATCCTTCCTTATATATTTTTATAGAATTTAGTTTTTAAGGCATCATTTGTTGTTCCTGTATATATTTTGATAGAATTTTGTATTTAAGGCATCATTTGTAATTCGTATTTTATTTTTGAAGCATTTTATGGAATCATTTTTATAGAATTTTGTATTTAAGACATTGTTTCACCATCCTTCCTTATATATTTTTACAGAATTTTGTATTTAAGGCACCATTTGTAAATCCTATTTCATTTTTGAAGCATTTTATAGAATCATTTTTATAGAATTTTGTATTTAAGGCATTGTTTCACCATCCTTCCTTATATATTTTTACAGAATTTTGTATTTATGGCATCATTTGTAATTCCTATATATATTTTTATAGAATTTTGTATTTAAGGCACCATTTGTAAATCCTATTTTATTTTTGAAGCATTTTATAGAATTATTTTTATAGAATTTTGTATTTAAGGCATTGTTTCACCATCCTTCCTTATATATTTTTATAGAATTTTGTATTTAAGGCATAATTTGTAATTCCTATATATATTTTTATTGAAATTTGTATTTAAAGCATCATTTGTAATTCCTATTTTATTTTTGAAGCACTTTATGGAATCATTTTTATAAAATTTTGTATTTAAGGCATTGTTTCACCATCCTTCCTTATATATTTTTATAGAATTTTGTATTTAAGGCATCATTTGTAATTCATATATATATTTTATAGAATTTTGTATTTAAGGTATCATTTGTAATTCCTATTTTATTTTTGAAGCATTTTATGGAATCATTTTTATAAAATTTTGTATTTAAGGCATTGTTTCACCATCTTTCCTTATATATTTTTATAGGATTTAGTTTTTAAAGCATCATTTGTTATTCCTACATATATTTTGGTAGAATTTTGTATTTAAGGCATTGTTTGTAATTCCTATTTTATTCTTGAAGCATTTTATAGAATCATTTTTATACAATTTTGTATTTAAGGCATTGTTTCACCATCTTTCCTTATATATTTTTATAGAATTTTGTATTTAAGGCATTATTTGTGATTCCTATATATATTTATAAAGAATTTTGTATTTAAGGCATCATGTGTAATTCCTATTCTATTTTTGAAGCATTTTATGGAATCATTTTTATAGAATTTTGTATTTTAAGGCATTGTTTCACCATCCTTCCCTATATATTTTTATAGAAATTTGTTTTTAAGGCATTGTTTCACCATCATTCCCTATATATTTTTATAGAAATTTGTTTTTAAGGCATCATTTGTAATTCCTATTTTCTTTTTAAATCAATTATGGAAACCCTTTAATGAATTACATGTGTCATTTTTATAGAATTTTGTATTTAAGGAATTGTTTCACCATCCTTCCTATATAAGAGTTTTTGATTTGATTTGATATATATATATATATATATATATATATATATAGCCTAAGGCTAGATCTTTAATCTTAGTATTTCCAAGATGAGGTTTTTAGTTAATCTTATGATTTATATACATTCATAGATTCCAATACAAGCATGTAATCTTATTGCATGTTTCCAAGATCTTTCATAAACCCATCTAGAGAACATATAGCCCACGGCTAGGTTGTCTTTTCCCCAAAAATTCCCATTAGATCTTTATGTTAGTTTCATGTTTACCATTTAACCATAGATCTAATGTTCTACATTAGCATGCATGTACACCAAAAGACCATGTAAGTACATATAACATTTTAGTGATTTATAATAGTCCATTTAACATGTAATGATACATATTCCATCCTTTAAACCTAGCACATAACTCATATATACATTATTCATGTATGCCGTGACCTTCAAGGTCATGGTTTTTCCATGTCTTTTGAGTTACACAAGCTTACTTTGTGAGATCCATGATTATTAGTTAACCAAGATTCCAAAAAGTGAGATTTGTAACTTATGCTACATTTAAATCTATAAAATGGTTCGTATGATTTTTAGTCATGTTAAAACATAGAGTACAAGCCTTCGGGTTCCTTTATTAAAAAGTTTTAACCATGACTATGGTGGTCTACAATATGCCGTGACCTAGAATGGCCATGGCTTCACCAAATCTTGATTTTTAACTAGCTATATTACATGTGTTTATAGATGGATGATGATTCATGCAAGTGAAAATGAAGAAACATAAGGAGTATACCTTTGTTGCCTAAATGTTATCAAGGAAGATCTATATGAACAAGGAGGCTAGAGAACTAGTCAAGATGGTGAAGAAACCCCTAAAGATAACTAAGCCGTGGCCTTTATAGATTCGGCTAGGGCTTGTTACAATACTTCCAAAGATGATGATGCCAAATGATTGGTGATTACTATGGGACAAGGATCTAGTAGATTAGATGAACAAACTTGGATTTTTGTGGCTTATAGCCGAATTATTTGAGAGAAAAAGATGAAGAAGGAGTGAGATCTAGTTGAGAGGGAATGTGAAGAGTGAGAGAGAGAGTTTTCGGCTAAATGGGGGAAGAGAGAATGCAAGGCAAGAGTGTGATTACCTTGGTAAGAACATTTGTGCCAAGTGATGACACTTGTGTTTCCAAGGCATCCCTTCACCTTCCACATAAGGGGGTGCGTGTCATTCTTAACCAAAAAGACAAATGGGCTCATGTTGTGGGCTTATGTTCGGCTAGCACCAAAAGGTAAAGGATTTTGGGCTAGTCCAAGGTGTGCATGAATGCCTAAGATGTACACATATACATAAATGGCATAAATACTTATCACAACATATTTCCATGTTTTGCTAAATGTTGCATTCATAGATTTGTTTGATATATATGAATGGTTCATTATTTGTTCTCTTATTCCTATATACTATGTAATCTATCACAAAAACAAAATGATTGTAGATGTAAAAATACATAATGATAAGTTCACACACACATCTTATAGGATTATAACACATGAGTGATCGTTCTTAAGATCTTTAGATAAACCATCATTACATAAAATCATGGTAAAATCATGGATTTTACAGCACCACCCCGTTATTTTAGCTTTGCCCTCAAAGCTACTAAAAACGTAGTTATCTTTTAATTGAAAAGATGAGGGTACTTGGCTTTGAAGATGTCTTCATGTTCCCAGGTGTACTCGGGGCCTCTCTTAGAGTCCCATCGTACTTTGATTAACGGGATGCGGCTACGTTTCAACTTCTTGGTTATTCTCTCCATGATTTCCACTGGTGTCTCTGTGTATTGGAGTTGGTCATCGATATGGACCCCCTCTAAGGGCATAACCGAAGGTTTCTCGGCGTAGCACTTCTTCAGATTTGATACATGGAAGGTGGGGTGTATCCGACTTAATTGTGGCAGCAGTTCCAAACGGTAAGCCACTTCCCCGATCTTGGCTATTACTTTGAAAGGACCCACATATCATGGATTCAACTTTCCTCGCTTTCCAAATCGTATAACTCCCTTCCATGGTGATACTTTTAGCATGAAGTGATCTCCTACTTTGAACTGCAAGGGTCTGCGTTTCTGATCCGCGTAGCTCTTTTGTCGATCACGAGCAGCATGTAGTCTCTGCTTTATAAGGACAATTCGGTCTGTAGTCTCCTGAATCAATTCAGGCCCAGTGAGTTGGAACTCACCTACCTCTGCCCAACATACAAGAGAGCGACATTTCCTTCCATAAAGGGCTTCAAAAGGGGCGGCCTTGATACTGGTGTGATAGCTATTGTTGTAGGAGAACTCAAACAAAGGTATATGCTCGACCCAACTATTTCCAGAAATCAATTAAACATGCCCTTAGCATGTCCTCTAGAGTTTGGATGGTTCGATCACTCTGACAATCCGTTTGTGGATGATAGGCGGTCCTCATATCGAGTTGGGTACCCAGGGCTCGTTGGAGAGCCCTCCAGAAGTTGGAGGTGAATCTGCTGTCCCTGTCGCAGATTATTGAGACTGGTACTTAATGTTTGGTTACAATTTCCTTAAGGTAGGTCCTTGCCAACTTGGATAGGGAGTCGGATTCCTTGATGGGTCTGAAATGAGCAGACTTGGTGAGTCGGTCGACTATCACCCAAATGGCATCATATCCACGTGATGATTTTGGGAGTTTGGTCACAAAATCCATGGTGATATTTTCCCACTTCCATTCAGGTATCTCAGGCTGTACCAGTAAACCGGATGATCTTTGGTGTTCTGTTTTGACACGTGCGCATGTCAAACATATCTGAACGTAAGTGGCGATGTTAGCCTTCATGTTTGGCCACCAATATAATTTCCTCAAATCTTGATACATCTTTTCCGATCCCAGATGTATTGAATATTTGGATTTATGTGACTCGTGCATAATTACGTCCCTCAAATTCCCATAACGGGGTAACCAACTCCTCCCGTGCAAGTACAATGTTTCGTCCGCCCTTGGTTCTAGTTTCTCCTTAGAAAGGTCGGTTCGAAGCATTCCTCCTATGTCTTCTTTCCAAAGGTTTTCGGGTTTCTGTGCTTGGGTTTGTGCTTCAAGGATTTGCTTGGGTAGATCCAGATTGATGGTCATGGTTAAGGCTCGGACCCTCATGGGTGGGTCTTTATCTTTACGGCTTAGTGCATCAGCAACTACGTTTGCTTTACCTGGATGGTATTTGATTTCACAATCGTAATCGCTTAATAGTTCGATCCAACGACGCTGCCTCATATTAAGCTCTTTTTGATCTAATATATGTTGCAGACACTTGTGGTCGGTGTACACTGTACATTTTGTTCCGTAAAGGTAATGACTCCAAATTTTTAAGGCAAAGACTACCGCTCCAAGTTCTAAGTCGTGGGTAGTGTGGTTCTTCTCATGCTTCTTTAATTGCCTAGAAGCGTAGGCAATCACTTTCTTTCTTTGCATCAATACTGCTCCCAATCCCTTATATGATGCGTCACAATATACCTCAAAGTCATCATTCCCCTCGGGCAAGGATAAGAGAGGCGCACTACACAACTTTTGTTTTATCAACTGGAAAGCTGATTCCTCCTTTTCTCCCCAATTAAATTTTACTCCTTTCTGAGTGATTTTTGTCATTGGTTTGGCTATCTTGGAGAAGTCTTCAATGAATCGGCGATAGTATCCGGCGAGGCCTAGGAAATGGCGGATCTCCGTTGGTGATTTGGGAGATGCCCAACTCTTAACGAATTCAACCTTTGCAGGATCTACGTGAATACCATCGCTGTCAATGACGTGTCCTAGGAAATGGACTCTGGGTATCCAGAACTCACACTTGGAAAATTTTGCATATAGCTTCTCTTCCTTGAGTACTTTCAATACTTGGGCCAGATGCTCAGCATGGCCCTGTTTGTTCTTGGAGTAAACAAGTATGTCGTCGATGAAGATTATCACGAATTTATCCAAATAGGGTTTACACACCCGGTTCATGAGATCCATGAATATTATCGGTGCATTTGTCAACCCAAAAGGCATAACTCTAAATTCGAAATGACCATAACGAGTTCTGAAAGCTGTCTTAGGAATATATTCTTCCCGGACACTCAGTTGATGGTAACCAGACCTCAGATCAATCTTAGAATAAATACTTGATCCCTGGAGTTGATCAAATAAGTCGTCGATACGAGGTAGTGGATAGCGATTCTTTATCGTTAGTTTATTCAATTCTCGGTAATCGATGCACATTCAAAAAGAGCTGTCTTTCTTCTTGACAAACAGAACAGGGGCTCCCCATGGAGAAGAGCTAGGCCTAATGAATCCTTTTTCTGATAGTTCCTGGAGTTGTTTGGCTAGTTCCTTCAATTCTGATGGTGCTAGCCAGTAGGGAGCCTTAGCTACATGTGCAGCCCCATAAATCAAATCAATTTGGTATTCTATCTGTCGTACTGGGGGCATACCCGGCAGTTCCTCAGGAAATACCTCGGGAAAATCTCGGACAATTGGCACGTCCTCGATTCGTGTCTCCTCGGGTTTGTCTTCTTCCTCGATTTTGGAGATGTGTGCTAGAAAGATAGGGCATCCTCTGGTCAAGTATCTTTGTGCTTTGGTGCAAGAAATGACACTAAGTCTAGTGTTGATTATATCAGGGTTACCATCCCCTCGTATAATCAAGGTTTCATCTCCCCAAGGTATACGGACCAGTTTTTGATCACATAAGATGACTGCATGCTACTTTGACAGCCAATCCATGCCAATGAGGACATCAAAGCTACCAAGACTTACTGGGATCAAATCAATGTTAAACGGGTGATTGGAGAGGTTTAAGGTACAACCTCGAATGATGGTGTCAACTGTCACAATTTTTCTGTCAGCTAGTTCTACAGTATAGTAGGAGTCTAAAACTAATGGAGTAATTTCCAATACTCTACTAAATTCCGTTGATATAACGCTTCAATCTACCCCGGTATCAAATAGGACAGATGCATATCGTTGGTTTAGTAGAAATGTACCGGTGACGATGTTGGCATTTAGATTGGCTTGGGCATCGCCAACCATGTATGCTTGTGATGAAGTTCCCTTGTTGTCCTTCTTCCCGTTGGCCAACTTGGGACAGTCAGGTCTCACATGTCCAGGAGTTCCACACTCGTAACATACTACAGCCTTCTTTGGCCCATGGTTACTTCCACTTGCGGGGTTTCGGTTTCCCTTGCATTGTTTTCCAGCAACATGATGATAGTCGTACTTTGAACACTTAGGTTTGGACCCTGAATAGTTCCCGGTGCGGGTTGTGGGAGTAGTGTCCCCAGTTTGCTCAACATTTTGTCTTTTGGAAGACTGTTGGTGTTGGCTACGATCGTTTTTATCCGACGTTTGCTTGTTGTCCGTTTGTCTTTCGGACAGGTTGTGAGCTCGCTTGTTGATCAGCTCTGTCGCAAATTCCATTGCACCTTCTACGGTAGTGGGTCGTGAAGCTAGCACACTGTCATGAATGTTGTCAGGGAGTCCGCGGACATACTTTTCAATCTTGTCAGTCCTTAGAGGAAACATTCTGGTGCTCATCAAGCCTAACTCTTGAAATCTTTGGTTGCACCAAAGGATGTCATTGTTCTTACACTTGAGATCCCACAGCTCGACTTCCAACTTCTTCATTTCTCCTCTGGGACAAAACTTCTTGGTCATTCTCTCCTTGAGGTTAGCCCAAGAGAGAGTATAAGCAGTGCCATGTCCAAGGATGGCGACCACAGAGTTCCACCAGGTAAGGGCGCTCTCGAGTAGGGTGCATGTAGCAAACTTAACTTTGTTCTCGTCAGGGCAACCGCTAATGTGGAAGTCTGTCTCTAGTCTTTCAAGCCACTACATTAATTCAACAACTCCTTCTTTCCCTCGGTAGTATGAGGGTTTGCATTTTAAGAAGTCAGGGTAAGAGCAACCCATGTTGAAGTTGTTCCTGTGCATGTTGTGGTTTGGATCATTATTCACATTAGCTTCTCTGGGTGCCATAGCTGCCGTAATACCTTCATCAATCATCTCCCTGAGTTGAGCAGCGGTAACATTATGAGTAGCTTCAGGAACTTCGGTATTAGCGTTGTTGGAAGCAGTTGCATTATTGGGGTTTGATCGCGTAATCACCATTTGTCTATAATCATACACAAAATGAGATTATTAGTTCAAACGTTAGTACAATTTTTATATTATTTGCAAGAGATGATTTCATGCTTAAAATTCATAACAAATTTGGATAACCTGTCAGGATTTCATAATATAATACTTTGCACAACATATATAACATAAGAGTGTGATTACATACAAATTTCCGTAAGGAATTAAACATTCATCAAGCATATCAAATCCGGCACAAAGACTTAGCTAGCCTTGTCCTGGGTAGTGGTACACATTGTCTTAAGTACATCAAATCCAAAATACATGCCAGAAAAAGAGAGGTACAACACAAGGATACATCACCAAAAGCTTGAAAAGAAATAAAAATACGAAGGTCTTATATCATGATAGCCGGGATACAACCCGTAAGCTTGTCATGATGTACAAGAAGTCTGGTACATCTATACTAATCCTGCTTAGATGGTTCACTAGATAAGGCTAGTGCTGATGGTGCTGATGAAGCTGGTGGAGCTGCAGATGCGCTACGGGAACCCTGTCATGTCCGAATCGTCGCTCGGGTCTGCTTGAGCACATGGAATGCTGTCAGCAAATGGGTCCGGAGTCTATTAGTGGCTCCTCGGAGATGAGTCATCTCTACATTAATCTCGTCATGTCGGACGGTGGCAAGATCACAAAAGATAGACAACGATTGATCCTGAGCAGATAGGGTAGTATGGGTCTGATGCTGAGGACCCTCCATAACCTGAATGCATTGGTGAAGACGACGGTTCTCCTCTATGAGCCACTTCAATGCTTTATCAGTCTTACCCTGGACACCCTTAGTGGCCTGGGCTTCTTTCCTCATGATGCGGGAGAAAGTGTCAATACGATCATGGATGACGGTATGGCCTTGTCGACCGGCTATCATTAGGCTACGGAGGTCCGATATCTCCTTCTCCTGGCGTACAACCAGTGCGGCAATCTGAGCCTAGACGGAATCGACACATCTCGCTCCGGAGCCTTCCCCGGTCTCAAAAGCGGAGACCGGTACGGACCCGGAGAAATAGCCCGATGATAAGAATGGAGGCACGGAAGATGGTATGCTAGTAAGAACCTGGTCCTCCTCCATAGAGGTCGGGGCTAGTATAGCTGATGCGAAGATAGGAAATAGGTCCTCCGGGAGTACAACTTCGATAGTTGGGTCATCCTCTAAATCCGAGGCTGACAACCATCCATACTGCGTCGATCGTGGAGATGAACAAACAACTGGAGTAGGAGCTACTACGGGTAGAAGAGTCGAGGATGCAGTAGGCGTAATCATGATGCTCTGGAATAGTATTATTTTAAGTTTGAAGTGAGTATAAGCATACAAACAAAGAACAATATTATTTTAGATTACATGTTTTATGAAGTATATTCCTTTTAAAACAATTAATATAATGTTTTAAGGTTACATATATTAATATTTATATATATATATATATATATATATATATATATATATATATATATATATATATATATATATATATATATATATATATATATATATATATATATATATATATATATATATATATATATATATATATATATATATATATATATATATATATATATATATATATATATATATATATATATATATATATTTGTTAACATTTAAGCAGTTCTTTCAACAATTCGTAAGTACAAGGTTTGGTCTAATATCACTTCATATTTTTATTTCAGTATTTTACTATGTATTGTAAAATTTTCAAGTTTAACACGTCTAACATTTTCCATAGCAATATCTCACTAAACAATATTAATAATCAAGTTTAGCAATCAATATATATACACTTAGTTCACATAGCATAAAATGCCCTAAGATCTATATGCTTAACTAATACGGTCCCAAAATAAAATCCCAAAAAGATTTTTATAAGTTATAGTCCAGTTTTAAATAAAAGAAAATTCATTTTATTTTTTTTATTTAAAAATTTATCAGGTTCTCTATAACTAATGCTCTTATACCATTCTCTTTGACACCCCGGGTAGGGTCAAAATATGCGGAAATATCCACGGAGATGTCACTAGGGTGGATCGATAGCATATAGTCCATAGAGCATAAGATAAAGAGTTATTTAAATCAGATTACATGTTTGATAAACAAATAAAATAAATTGTCTTAAACATGACGGAAGGTGATTGTTTATGTTTCCCAAATAGAACCCCTGACGAGTCCTATGATGCAGATTTCTAAGATGCTGGAGACCATGCACACACCACGTACTAACTTCATATTCCTATGCAAAACATACTGAAGGGGTCAACATAAAGTTCGTGAATTTACAGGTTTTAACAATTAGTTAGTTTGGACATACATTAATCATAGAAGTAACAATGCACAAAGCATTCTTACTAAAATGTAGATTACATTTGTTTATTATTAGAAACTAAAGCTTAACATCCATAGTCCTCAATGGATGAGGACGTAGTGTCTTACAAAAAGACACCCATTCCAGTTCCAACATGGTATACGTCTGTTGTCCCGGCCAAGGCATAGTGAGCATGACTCACCCAGACGGGGATGGTCAATCCCTAATAGATCTATTTATAATATTCGGGCGATTTAAAACAATTTAACAGTTCCAATAATAATCAATCATAGTCAAGTTTATACAATCTGGTTATGTCCATTATATGTTTGCATATTTTCTTTCCCAAAAGGGAAAGTTTTATCAAAAGTTTATATGGGGCTGTAAACTCACCTGGGAGTAGGCAATAGCTGTTTAATACGAATATCCAATTAAAGCTCACGCTAAAGTTATGCCTAATCAGATAGTACAGTCTTTATAGATAGTACAAAGAACACATATGTATGCTTATACAGATTTTAGTCAGATCATTTATGCTACAGTATTTATCTAAATAACCGTAGTTCAAGTATCATCATATTCATTTAACTTATCTATATAAGTTTCATTTCTAAGTAAACATAGAATGTTTAACTATTAATATCAGTTAGCATACATGTATTTATGATAATCATTCAACTTACAATTAAGTTACTTATTTAAGTGGACATATATTGTCTTACTTAAAATATTAATTTACATTCTCTGTTCAAGTATTATAATCACTCATTTACGATTAAGTTTCATTATTAAGTAAACATAAAAATTCTACTTAATATTAGTTCACGTTCGTAGTTCATGTATTATAATCATTTATTTAAACTTTAATATTAAGTTTCATATTTTAAGTAGACGTAAGATGTTCTACTTAAATATTAACATTCAATTTATTCAACGTTCCTATAAATTTTATTTTCTAAAAGTATATGAGTTCATGATGAGTAATACATATTCATAATTATTTATACAATTATTTCCTAAAGTAAATATAAATATTTTATTTTGAAAAATAAAATATAATATTTTATTTAACTTTAAAGTTTCCATAAATTATTTTAATATTTATAAAATGATTTAAACTTAAGAATTTATACCTTAATTCTTATGGTCTAAGTATTTTAATTATGTTTTATTATAATCAAAATAGATTTTAGGGTTAGGGCTTGTTAATGTTTCAGAATATGGCAAAACTAGTCCCTCTACGTTTTTAACAAGTATAACTTTCGGATTTTACATATTTAGTACCTAGGGCTTGTTAAAGTTTCGGCTTATGGCAGATTTAGTCCCCCTAGTTCTATCTAGGTTTTGTAACTTTACTAAAATTACAAAAACAGCCCCTAGGGCTTCTTTATGTTCCGGCAAATTACATGAATAGTCCTTACGGTTATAAAATGACAAAATAACTTTTAGAAACTTCCCAAAATGGTCCCTAGGGTTTAATTTGCCACGGATAGTATTTATTAAACCCTATACTTTTGGATATTTACATTTTCAGTCCTTGTGTTTACTAGTTTATCAAAACAAGTTTCATAAGTTACGGTTTTAGTCCTTAAGTTTTATAAATTGTCATTTTCATCTAAAAACTTTTCATAAGTTATATTTTATTATAAAAACTTTTATTTTAACATTTAAACTTTATATGGGCTCATTAAATGGGCTAAACATCTAATGGGCTATTTTAGTGGGCTTAAATATATCTCAAGTCCACTAATTTATTCAAATGGGCTTTTAAATCAATTATTGGATTTTAATACATTTTTAAAGTCCTTCATTTAGTTAAATGGGCCTAAGTGTAATCTTAAGTCCATTAAGTCTTGGATTAACATTTCATGGGCTTAATAATCCATTAACACTACTTCACATTTTTATGTAAGTTTTAACTTAGGATATCCTTATAAGCTTATTATTAGCTTTTTCATATTTAGTTTTGAATCTAAAATAGGAGAATAAAACTTATAGTTTGTTTTATGTGATGTTCCAAATTAGATATAGGTATGTTACAAGGTTGCATGCAATTATAAGTGTTAACAAGCATAGATCTAGCTATGTACAAATTATGAAAACAAGTCATAGTCCATGTACACCAAATATATATATATATATATATATATATATATATATATATATATATATATATATATATATATATATATATATATATATATATATATATATATATATATATATATATATATATATATATATATATATATATATATATATATATATATATATATATATATATATATATATATATATATACTAGCGTCGTAACCCGCCCAACGGGCGGGGTCGTTTCTTTTGTTGTTCTGTATGTTTTATTGTTTGTGCATATTTAGTTTATTGTTTTTTTAATTTAACATGTAGTATATTTTAGTTACAGTTTACGCATAAATAACGTTAAAATTATGTTAATTATTTTTTTATTAATTTTAAATTCAATCTGAATTTAAATAAAAAATACTTAATATTATACTTTTTTAAATCCGGAATAATATAATTTGTTAAACAATCCGAAGTTTTTTTCAAAGAAGTCTAAAACGTATTTTGTATTTTATTTGTGTTTGTTGGTAGTAATAATAACATTTTAATGTCATTTAGGGGAGTGGGAATAGGAGTGCATCTAATGTACTCTACATTAGTCTTTTTTTCTTTGGAAAAGATGTAGTTTTAAAAAAACGAAATGATTGATTGATCCACCCCCGTTTAATTTTAGCACATAATAAAAAGATTACCTACTTTGAACCTGGTCGTATTCTACCACTTCATATATAAATTATGATGAAACTGAAAAGTCAAGCACATAAAGACTCGATACCAATGTCATAAAAAGAACTCTCTGGTGCAAGCTAAATCACAAACTCAAGACAAAATCTTAATAAAAAGAAAAAGAATTATCTGACGCAAGTTAATGGCGTCACCGGCACGACAGCGCTTGAGCCAAATCATTAATTAAACAAAAATCGAATAAAAAGAAAAAGAACTTAACACAATTTAATTTATTTTTGGTTACTTGATTCGAGAAAAAAATGTTAAGATTGACGAGATAATGAATTAATTAGTAAAAATTATTTGGAAATCCACAAGGCCACGATGGAAGAATTATAATCTACATACATTGTTCAAAGAGGTTTTATATACTTACGGCAGTACAAAAGATCTTGAACAATTTGGCATTGAAGGACGTATATTGAATCCATATTAGTAGATATTCAATCATTAACAAAAAATTGTCTAAGGCAACCCAAATCCTTTAGCGTTAAGGCCCAACGGATGAGTGGCTGGCTAAAAACATTACATTAAAATGTAGAAAGGATATCGTTGCTAACTGAACAATTAAAAAAGTTGAACATTATTTTAAGATTGATTCCTTCTTCCATCGGTTAAAAGTTAAAACTAAAAAATATTCATCTAAGGTGTAACCCATCATGTATAAACTTGTTTCCGTATCATGTTGGTGGCTACGAAAGATCTACATTCTACAGCCCTACTACCTTTCAAAGGCCGTTTCTTTTAAAATGAGAGTTAATCCGACCAAATTTTATAACGTACCGATGTCCATAGTTGTTTTTAAGAGGCCGGAGAAGGACGATATCGGAGTGAAACTACATGTTTTAATTTCAATCTATAAAATTTTACAAGATTTCGTTTATATCTTCAGTTTTATTGTTTTTGCTGGTGCATGTTTATTGTTTTATAAATTCATATTCATAAGATCTGATATATTATTCTATATCCTTGCAGTTGCATGTCTACTACCCTCAGGCTTCTGCAATGTGCAAAAATCAAGAGCAAGATTGCAACGTGCCACAGAAAAATCGAGATCTGGTATGTTTCAATGTGTAGTTTGCATCAACATGAGTCAGACATGGTGGAAACAAATCAATCCAATCTTACTATGTAGCAAGGAATGACGTGAAAAAGTGAGATTGTCGGAGATGGAGGTGGGAAGAAAGTGAGAACCAAGGTTATATACGACGAATTTGGAATTGACACTGTTAGATGGAGTAACAAAATTTGGGTAAAAACATTGAGGTAAAATGGTCAGTTCTTTTAAAAAATCTGTGGATAAATAAACAAGTTCCGTGAGCAAATCAGCTCCCATAACTAAAAGGCAAGACGAGATGCAAGGCTATGGTTAGAGTCGAATTCATCATCAGTAAAGCAACCATTCTCTTGTATATATCCTGCATTGCAAGATCGTCACACTCCTCGTCTGATTTGGTCGACTCCTCATCCACTGAACCTTTCATCTACATTATTAGAGGAATAGAAAACACCCAATCAACACGATGCTGTTAAGAATTGAAACCAGAATAAAAAGAATCAGCATGTGTGTGGATACACCTATACCTCTTCATGCATATGTGCTTTCGCGTCATCACTAAGATCCTCATCGCTATCCACCTCGAGATGATCATCTCCCTTCCATACACCGACTGCTCCTCCTTCAACTGAAAATCATACAAAAGTCAGCGTTATTACAACTTGCAAAGAAAAGGAATCCGAAAATGAAATGTACCTCTTTGGCAGGTCCATCAGAGGCCGAAGCCCTGACTTTGAAAGCTGACGAGGACAATCCAATTTTCCAACAGGGTTGGGAGGTGATGTATTAAATAAATTAGTAGTGAGAACACCATATTGTTAAAACTATAACACAGAGTATCCATTTGGAGTTTTTAATTCCCCTTTCGGATCAAGCACCCCAGCTTGTGGTGTTTCAAGCGCTACAGCTTTTGGCGTATAAAGTACACCAGCTTTTGGTGTTTCAGTTGTTCCTGCATTTGGTGCCGCTAGTGACACTGCATTTTGGTTCTTCGCCTACCACAGATTTCAGTATTAGTGACTCGACTTTCATTGTTTTATCAAGTCCAACGTGTGGTCAAGCAACATATGCATTTAGCAGCCGCCAGTTTAGGGCTCAAAGATCTCTGCTCGAAGCTCAAGCTAAAACTCAGCCTTCGGAACTTCTAATTTCGGTCAACTTGCTGAAAGTAGAGCAAACCCTTATGCTCATAAAACTGAAGCAGACACGCAGTTGTACATAACTTGCTGGAAAACTGGAGACAGTGTCTGCTATGTTAGCATATATAGATAAAGTCACGAGGTTATGTTAAACCTTTGAGCTATTATTGATTAAAGAAGTGACATACTGTTGCATTTCTTCCATTCGTAGAAGTTAACGTTAATTGTTTTAACTTCATTTTATTAACTTAAAACAGAACATGTGGTGGGCAATGAATACTAATTTAGTTTGGTTAATGGTAAAAACCCGTAAAGCGCGAAATATTAGTGGCCTAACCTTCTTCTTTCGTACTCGATGCACAAACATTTAGGCATTGTCATGCAAGATATTGTCGAGGCAAGTGGCAACTGTATGTGGTGGTATCCCCTCTGTTCTCAGCAAGATATTCAGTAAACATATTAGAACCGTAATCGAAGCCAAAAGACATTCGAGTTACCCAAGGTCCGGCTCTGCTGTTAATGAAGTGTACAGCCATGTCGATATCACCGGTGCATGTAGCCGTAAATAAGCATGGTATGACCATTCACCGGGTGTGGCGAAAAGGCTTCTGATTCATCATCATCCTGCATTTTATGAACCACGGGTAATTATACAGCAAAAATAAATGAGTTCTAAAAGAACAAATTTGACTCACACCCTCTTGCACTTATTTTAGTTTTATGCGTATGGACACATAGAGTGGCTAACCATCTTTCACTTAGAAGCTCTTCCTTGAAAGATGCCTCACTACATCATTTTTCATCTGACTTTAATTGACCCTCCGTATTCAAGACTTCAAGACGATGTCTTAACGAATGCGGGAGCAGTTGCAATTGTAAAACACTACAATTGTCTATTGCTTGCACCAAACACTCCAAACACCTAAATAAACATGTATTAACATTCATATAAGTTATGCTAGATATATAAAAATATATCTACACTTGACAATACCAATTGCAACTTCAAACATGATCCAAAAAAGTCTATTGACCATCAAATAAGCTAACTTTTTAAAGAATTGTTCTAAAGAAATAGCATATGAGAATACAATTAAAAGCAATATGAGTTGGTCAAAAACCGAAAGAATACCACGGATGAGAAATTGTTTACGTGCTTTTACAGAGTGTGTACCTTCATCAATCTGTTCAACTAATCAGCAACTTACATCATCAAAACAAACAGCATGAACAGACACTAAAAGCTCGGTCTTATTACCTTGTACTTCAGAAGTACGTTGATACCCTGATGACTACTGAAACCATCAAGTTGATTAAGTAGTTCCAACATAGTTCGTTGCACCTATCGATCCCCACTAACTTCACTGCATTCACATAAGACTTGTATCAGGAGGATGTGTACCAAAAGTAAAACTACTCATTGCTTGTTTAATACATGAATATTTTGCTTTGAAATCTTAACGCACCTAATTCCAATAAGAAATTGACATGTATGAAAGAAACTAATTACAACTGATTTAACGACTTACCACATCAAACTAATTGAAGGCTTTGCTTTCATTTGAAATTCTTTCTGATTGAATGAATAATTATTTTGCCCGATAGTCTCTAACAGAGAACAAAGCAGGTTTCTGAGCTAATATTTATGATTAGTGTAAGTATCTAGAGCATAAACTCAATTTTTCAATCATTTAATTCCATGAATTCAAAATAAACCAAAAATCAGTGGGTGAACTTGGTCCAACACGTGAAAGGCTATGTTTCCACCATGTATTACTTGTATTAGCTTTGAAACACATATTTGAAATAATATTAGATAAAGAGTAATAGTCAGTGGTGACTCACCAGAATTTCCATTCTATGTCAACAAATGGCCGAATCCCAGAGAATCAGAAGCATGCCGACATCTTAAACTGCCTTCACAAATTAGGGCAAATCAGACTTTCCACCGCACTTCTACAACCCATCAAGCAAGCAACAACCAATTAATTAGTGATCACTGTATAATTAAACAAAGTCGAAGTGCAGATAGGACATTGTCTAAACAACAGATCGTACTGGATTCAACTCTGCCCACACAGCTGCACTCACGCTTACCTTGCTCATCTGCCACTCTCTCACTTAAAGAGTAAAAAAATCATATTAGCATAAAAATATAACAATCCAATCTGCAAATAAGGCATACAAAATACATTCAATACCAATCTGCAGTCCTTATTCTCTATCTGCAAGTTAAAACTAATATCACAAAAATGCACAGACCAAACACAGACGTCAAAATCCAAGATGCAGTCCTTATTCTCAATCTGCAAGTTAAAACTAATATCACAAACGTCTCACAAGCAATGCATTGACACGACCTTGGCGGCTAAAGTCAATATCAGTCGCTAATTCTTGCTCGCCTTGACCAAGTCGAAAAAGATAACAGGCTGGTACATCCCTCAATAGCTTCAATACTTTGAAATTCATTTATTAAATTATTTGAGAAAACTTGGACAAAAGTACCAAACTGATGGCTGGATATGTTAGAGCCGTTGCGATACTTTTAGAGATTGCACCAAGCAAGAAGGCTGAGAATGCCAAAAGGGATTCGGGAGAAGATCTGATTCCTGATTTTTTCAGTTTTCCGCCTAAAAGTTTTTAGATTTAGTTGATCAAATAGAACTGATTAGTTTTAGCTATATGAAACATACGTTATATGGTGGATATATCAAGCTGAACAAAACACGTAATATTTCCAGCATTTTCCCACGCAGTGACTGCGAACAATCATCGGGGGACAACTCACCGGAACAACGATCAACTAAAATATGCACCAGAAATCCTTTTTTATCAGTTGACTTACATATATGAAAAAGACTACAAAGAAGAATGATATTTCGTTTTCCCACACGGAAGCAGAAGGTTAAAAGAAGAAATAAAACTTAGAAAGGTTAAAGATCCTAATAACATGATAACCTCCCATTAAGCCAATAGACACTTGTTTGCTGAATTTGGCAGCGATAGTGTTGCTACCACACGCTCTTGTTGCAGCAACCAAGCATCCCCGTATTCTAAAACCTACAGATTGACTTTGATCTATAAACATTAGCTACCGGCAAGTTATAGAGAAAGCATTAATATCAATCGCCAATCAAAGATATAAGTATAGAGCATAAATTTTTAATAACCAAAATAATTATTAAAGGAATATGAAATAGGGAGATTCCGATTTGTTGAATTGATCAATTACGATTCCATGATCACCACCAGATATTACATCTAATGGATTTCACAAAATACTAAAAAGTGTAGAAGATAAAGTGTTGGATTTCTTCTATTGAAATTAACGTTTTCTAGTCAAATGCTTTTCGTGAACTACTGCTTTTGTGCGTCTGCTAAAACATATAACCATATTCTTAGTCTCTTCACCATTCCATATCCTCAAACACCTGTATAAAAAAGAAAATAAAAGGGTCATATCTTATATCTCCTGAAAAGATAAAAATTCAAAAAAAACATATGCATACGAATATCTAAAAGATATAATTCTATGAGATTTGAGAAGAAAATACATGAAGATAAAAAAATAGTTAAATAAATACACGAAGATCAAAAAAATAATATAGTTGCAATAAGGTTTTGAGAGAAAATATACCTTTTAGATTAAACAAAGAAGATGATAAACCTGAAAAACAAACATATGGATCCGAATCTAATACACTGTAAATTGCACTGCCATCTTTTTATAACACAAAAGTGAGATTTGACATTACCTGTACGAAACTGGACACAAAAAGAAGTGGCTTCTCTCCAATCTTCTGATTTCTAGCCTGAAATAAGAAATAAATGGTAAAATAACATGTTCGGGTTGTTCTTACACGTCTATTATTTTCATACTGTCTGCGAGTACCCTATCTCGCAAGTTTTAATAACTTTTATATCATTTACTCCTATATGAATAAAAAATCTCACTAAGTGTACTAACGTAACATGCTGATAAATAGTAAAATGTGTTGTAACGAAGTACTAAATTATATTGGTGGTTAAAATCAACTGATATGAACCATGGTCAGCATATCTATAACGTAACCACTCCTCTCCATCATTGATTGTTCTATCATAGGTAGGGTCTCATTTCTGTGGTGGCTTAAGCCGACGCCAACCATAATTTCAAGGTTTGGTTGGTAGTGTAGTTGACAGAGAAGCTGACTGACCTTGCTGAAGGCAGTGAGATAGCGTTAATGAATACCTTTAATACGTTTGTCTCTGGTGTTGCACTGAGGGCAAGACTAATTTCAATCCTTGCTCTCGTACTCCTATCACAACCTACAGACCGGAAACACACACATATCACAAGCAACAAATGGATCTCCTTTGGCTATAGTTCCAACACTCTCACCACATATCTGGCAAACCTGGCCACCAATGATACATTTAAGCATTTTTAAAATCTAAAAAAAACGGATCACAAAGTGTTAGTGGGGCGGTCAATTTGATTCAATCCGTAAAACCTACACATATTGCTGTAGTTGCATAAAAATGATCAAGGGGGCGTTTGGATTAACTAAACTTTGGTGGTATTAAACTGCACGACAGTAGAAGATCGCTTACCGAGTCCGTTATATGTACATTTGACAAATCCTTCCCATTTTCAATCACTAATAGGAGCATCCTACAAAAGCAACGCACCATTTAAATTCATAATTAGTATGCACAAAACCGTTTTTGGAAGAAAAGCAATTATTAAAGTGTAATGTGGTATCCTCATTATTCATAAACAAAATTATGTTTACATCTTACTTCCTCATCAGCAGGTATACCTGAAGAGAGGAATAATTTCCAATATAAATAGTTCTTTAGTCACGAATAGCCCATGCAATTAGCAACAAACCGTCAATGACTTTGATCCACCTACCACCATTTTTTTTGATAACGTGTAGTTGTTTTATCCATATATCCCGATTAAAAAATTTGAAAAGAGAGAAAAACTTAACTTTGTTGAGTGTCAAACACCTGATCTAATTTCCCAAAAATCACACAATGCAGATATGCCTTCCATGGGGGTACTGTAGTACACATTATCACAAGGTAGCACAAAGCTTCAATTCAGTAACAGATAGTAGTAAATATGCAGGTAAATTATAGAGTACAATATTACAATAACAATACTATAGAGTCAAATTCATATTAGATTTAGTCAAGTTCCAGAGTTGAAGCCTTGGTACCCGAATCAAGAACTTAAAGCTGTTAGCTTCTGTGACAGAACACCGCTCCCTTCATCTCCTTGCTCCAGTATCTCCTGCCATATATAAAATTTCAGAAAGATGGAAATTTGAAAAGATTTTCGGTTGTTATGATGCATATAATGATTTGGACCAGCCTATAACATTGGTTATAGAACACTTACCCTGGAACTCCTGTTGGCTCCTACATATTTGGGTGTACTAATGCTAGAATTCTTGCCAAATCTCGATAATTACAGCTGGTACAACCAAATATGTAAAGCATTAATATCTGCTCCTGAACAATAGAAACATCCACAAAAGCAACAAAACTGTCATCGGAATTTATAGAGTTTGAACCTGCATCAGTATTCTCTGGTGTTGAATGTTGCTTCACCTCAGGAAGATCCCGCGTCTACGGGGACCACATCATCAAGTTCATCAAAGCTTGGCTAAGAATCTGGAATACCAGGTAGGCACAAGTGATCTGGTGCGACGCTCGGAGAACCAAACTCCTGATTTCTTGGTCAACCTTCATCACTAAATCTGATTAGGGTTTATATTTATTTGTCATCAATGGTTTATAAACATAAACCCTTAAAAACAGATCAATCTAATTAGGGTTAAACTTTATTTGTGTGATTAACAAATTAGGGTTTATAAACATAAACCCTAATCATATTAATTCGACATAAATCCTTAAAAACAGATCAATCTAATTAGGGTTAAACTTTATTTGTGTGATTAACAAATTAGGGTTTATAAACATAAACCCTAATCATATTAATTCGACAGTTGATAATTAATTAGGGTTTATAAACATATAAACATAAACATTAATCACATTAATTCGTCTGTTCATAATCAATTAAACTTACCCAAACTGAAAAACGATGATGGATCAGTTGTTTGATTGAAGGTTTGAAAGAGTTATGATTCAAACGGTTTAATAGGTGTTGGATGGAAGAAAATGGATATGAAGTTGATGGCTGTTTGATTTGATTTGGTGTTTTTGTTATGAAGAGCAGGATAAAAAATAGAAAAAAGATCCATGGAGGTATTATGGAGGTTGTGTGTGTTTTTACCCGTTAGTTGTGGCAAGACAAATGAAAAAAAAAATATAGACAATATATACCGGCGGTATGAAAACGCAATTTTGGTTCAAAATGCGATTTTAAAAACTGCGGCCCGCCCAAAATCGTGTAAAATGAGTTAAAAAAGGAAAAAAGTGAGATTTTTTAGCAAATACTCAAATCCTATTGGTCAAAAGATGTGACTGGGATATGACTGGGATCTAAAACTGTGGTTTCAAGTCATAAATATACCTATATATAATATATATATATATATATATATATATATATATATATATATATATATATATATATATATATATATATATATATATATATATATATAGCCTATGGCTAGATCTTTAGTCTTGGTATTTCCAAGATGAGGTTTTTAGTTAATCTTATGATTTATATACATTCATAGATTCCAATACAAGCATGTAATCTTATTGCATGTTTCCAAGATCTTTCATAAACCCATCTAGACAACATATAGCCCACGGCTAGGTTGTCTTTTCCCCAAAAATTCCCATTAGATCTTTATGCTAGTTTAATGTTTACCATTTAACCATAGATCTAATGTTCTACATTAGCATGCATGTACACCAAAAGACCATGTAAGTAAATATAATATTTTAGTGATTTATAATAGTCCATTTAACATGTAATGATACATATCCCCTCATTTAAACCTAGAACATAACTCATATATACATTATTCATGTATGCCGTGACCTTCATGGTCATGGTTTTTCCATGTCTTTTGAGTTACAAAAGCTTACTTTGTGAGATCCATGATTATTAGTTAACCAAGATTCCAAAAAGTGAGATTTTTAACTTATGCTACATTTAAATCTATAAAATGGTTCATATGATTTTTAGTCATGTTAAAACATAGAGTACAAGCCTTAGGGTTCCTTTATTAAAAAGTTTTAACCATGGCTATGGTGGTCTACAATATGCCGTGACCTAGAATGGCCATGGCTTCACCAAATCATGATTTTTAACTAGCTATATTACATGTGTTTATAGATGGATGATGATGCATGTAAGTGAAAATGAAGAAACATATGGAGTATACCTTTCTTGCCTAAATGTTATCAAGGAAGATCTATATGAACAAGGAGGCTAGAGATCTAGTCAAGATGGTGAAGAAAACCCTAAAGATAACTAAGTCGTGGCCTTTATAGATTCGGCTAGGGCTTGTTACAATACTTCCAAAGATGATGATGATGCCAAATGATTGGTGATTACTATGGGACAAGGATCTAGTAGATTGGATGAACAAACTTGGATTTTTGTGGATTATAGACGAATTATTTGAGAGAAAAAGATGAAGAAGGAGTGAGATTGTGACACCCCCAAATTGATTCAAATGCAGCGGAAATAATATTTGGGCGTCACGTAGGTGGATCAACAGCAGACAGAATATAGAGCAAGAGATAAAAGATTATCCTTACATTTATTACATGATTGAAAGTGAAAATAGTATTAAAATAGTCTTTAACATTGTTTAATAGTTTGAATTATCCCCCAGTTTATAAAACCCCATATGAGCTCTATAAATGCAGCCTATCATGATGCTTGACTCCATGCACACCAATACCTTCTTTAGTTTCCTGAGAAAACATGCTTAGAGAGTCAACATAAAGTTGGTAGGTTTAATAAAATAAGTTTGGACATTAAATATTCACTGAAGTAGTAATGCACAAAGCATCAATACTTAAAAGTAATTACATTCCCATATTGCCTGAAACTAAGACTTGACAGTTAAATCCTTAACAAATAAGGACCCTTCGCCTTATAAAAAGGCACCCATAAAAATAATAAGTCCTGACATGTGAAACATCTGTTGTCCTGGCCTAGGTACAGTGAGCATGACTTACCCAGATGGGGACGGTCAATCCCAAATAGATCTATTTATAACATTCAGGTAATTCAATAATTCTAACTGTTTCAGATGCACGGGTCATGCGGGTTCATCTACAATAGGCAATGTAATCAAAGGTTTCGCAATTCAATCCATGTCCATAAAATAAAATATGTTGCATGTTTTCTTCCCCATTAAAAGGTTTAAAAGTTTGTCAATATATAAAGTGGGGCCATGAACTCACCTCAATAGTACAGCAATAAGTCAGTAGATAAATCTGATAGGGATGCTCACGATACAATCAACGACCTAAATAATTATAAGGTCTCAGTAAATGCATAACATAATGCATAAAAGTTTCAGAATAACTCTATGCATGCTTATACTGGTTTTAAGCATTTTATTACGATACTTGTATTTTAGTTCATCGTTGTACAAGTTCTAATAGTATTTATGTTAAGTATAAAATAAATAATAAGGTTAAATTAATTAATCCATTTAATTAATATTTTGTACTTACGTTGTTTATAAACACTTTAAACATTTATAAAAGATAGTTTTATATATATATTTAAAGTAATAGAAAATAAATATAATTAATATATTTATTTTATAAGTTATTCATTTCTAATTTATATTTAATATATAATTAAGGTTTATAAAACGTATACCATTTTAATTAAATTCCACGTTTGCGTAGTGTTTATAATTATTAAATTATAAGTTTGGAAAAGTAGCAATTGTTACGTTTATTTAAGTTTTACGTTTTAAATAACGGGTATAAATATATAAAATTTTAGGGTTCGTTATAGTTTGTATAATTTACGTTTTAGTCCTTTTATTTAAATAATTACTCGCGGTTAAATTACTTTTATACCCCTAGGGTTTCTAAATCTTTCAAGTAATTACAATTTTGGTCCCTCCCTAGTTACACGTGTAACTAGGGTTTGTTTAAGTTTCATTAATTGGCAAAAATGGTCCCTAAAGTATTCGGCTTATATTAGGGCTTGTTAAAGTTTCACAAGTTGGCATTTTTGGTCCTCCACATTCGGCTAATAATTAGGTTTAATATTAAGTTACACAAATGCCCCCAGGGCTTGTATAGGTTTCGGCTTATGTCACAAATACTCCCTAAGGTTACTTAGGGCTTGAATAAGTTTGCTAACTTGGCATAAATGGTCCCTAGGGCTTATATTAAGTTTCAGTATATAACAAATGAGATCCCTAGGTTTTCTTAAGTTTACACAAATTACCCTAACACCATATTAATTCCATTTAAGTCCTTTTTATCACCTTAAAGTTTCGGATAGTGTTCAAAACACACCCTTAACTCTCGGCAATTTACAAAAGTGGTCCAATAGTTTATATTTTTGGAAAATAAGTTTCTACACTTGTTTATTTAGATCCCTATTCTTTATAAAATTATAAATCTAACCCGAAAGTATTATCTTTTCCATTTTAACCCGAAATTTAGTAGATCTATTATTTTAATCCAAAACTTCTTAGATTTATTATTTTAGTCCAAAACACTTATAGATCTACACTTTCAACATGAAACTTTATAAAGTTATATTTTGACACTAAAAGTTTTATATAAACATTTTATTTAGTGATAATGAATATTTATTTAGGCAACTTATTATAGTGAGCTTAAAACTAAACCTTATAAAGCATAATAGTGAACTTATCATTTTAAGGCACCTAAAAACATAAATCTAGTGTTTCTAGTTATATCTAAACATTACAAGATTACCCAAAATAGAAATATGGGCTTAAACCCCACGTCCAAAAATCATGCATGCTTAGGTTTTCATGGTTTTTCAAGTTTAACTAGATCATGGTGACATGTTCTTCATGGTTGATAAGTTTTTACATTATTTAAGCCATAGTAAAAATCAAGCCGTGGCTTATTATTGGTTTAGGGTTTCATATACTTGTTTCAACATTACTTTTTACTAAGAATCACCATGTGTATGTTAATATGCATGAAAGTAAATGTATAGAGAGATAGGTTTTAGATTTGACTTACTTGTTTAGATAGGTTTAGGAGTGATAGGAGAATGAGTAAGAACAAGAGTTAGGCCTTCAACAATGGAGGCCTTGGTGACCTAAAACAAGCCGTGGGCTTCAAGGTGAGCTTCTAGGGCTTCTTTCTTGCTTCAATGACCAAGGTACTTGTAGGATGAGCTAATGATTAACCTTTATGTAGCATGAGACATAATTTAAGAGTATTAAATGAGCTTGGAGGTTTATTAATGGTGGAAAGAGTGTTTGAGCCGTAGGGTGTGAGAGAGAGATAGATGAAGTGAAAAGTCAGTTTTCAATTGAATTATGTTGGTGAGTGTAGTGTGTGTTTTGGCTAAATGGAGGAAAGAGAGAGATCAAGTAGGATCTTGGTACCTAGTACCTTGTATCTTTCAAGATATACTTAAGATTGTGTTGGATTCTTGGTTGGTTTAATCACCACATGCTAAAAAAAGTAATTTGACTTTCTTCCCTAACTTGCAAAGTTGCCGTGTGTTTATGGGTCAAAGGGGGACAAAACTTACAAGGCATAGTGTTTAAGCATGGTGTTGTAAGAAAGGTGTAAGAAAAAGGTAAGGTTATGTAAGAAAGAATGGTTTAGTATAGTGTATTAGTGGAGAATACACTTGATTACTTACAAGTTAGCTAACAAATGATGATAGTGTAGACATGCATACATGTACACAGCATGTATATGCATGTGGGAAGGTTTTTGGTAAATTTTGCCAAGTGTTGTATGAGTATATTAGTCCTTGTTTAATATTGTATACATTTGTTGAGTTGTGGGTATTTTTGTTGATGCTTTTAGGTAATTTAGTGAAAGTGTATATTAAATACATCACTATAATTATTTTACTTAAATAAAGTAAATAAATGACAATGTAAAATAATGTACATTGTTTTAAAGTGTTAGGTGTTTATCCCTTTTAGGTAATATATGTAAATATGTACATATAAAATAAATCCAAGTACTTAATAAATAAATTAAGTAAGGTTACAGTTTATCTCAAAATATGTACTGAGGTGATGAGTCTATTATTAAATCAAGTGGCCAGTCAGTTGCTAGTGTAGTCAATAAATGACTAAGAGTTCATATAAATATAAAAAAAATATGAAATGTAGTATGACAAAAGGTATATGATAAATAATAAGTCATATAAAAGTGAAATTATATAAATTCCAAAAATAAATAGTACAACAGTTGACAAAATCAATAAGGTAAAATCAGAGGTTTTACAACACCATTCCGTTATTTTAGCTTTGTCCTCAAAGCTTAAGATGAAGCTATTGGTCATGTGAACAATTGTGGGTACTTGGTCTTGAACGAGTCTTCTCGTTACCAAGTGAACTCAGGGCCTCTCCTAGAGTTCCAACGTACTTTGACCAACGGGATGCGACTGCGTTTCAATTTCTTCACTGTCCTCTCCATGATTTCCACTGGTTCTTCTATGAACTAGAGTTTATCGTCAAATTGAACTCCCTCCAATGGCATAACCAGTGGTTCTTCAGCATAGCACTTCTTTAGGTTAGACACATGAAAGGTAGAGTAAACCCGACTCAGTTGTTGGGGAAACTCTAAACGATAAGCTACTTCCCCGGTCCTGGCTATTACTTTGAAAGGGCCAACATAACGTGGATTCAATTTTCCACGTTTTCCAAAGCGTACAACACCCTTCCAAGGTGATACTTTGAGCATAACACGGTCACCTACTTCAAATTACATAGGTTTGCGTTTCAGGTCCGCGTAGCTCTTTTGTCGATCGCGAGCAGCTTGAATTCTCTGCTTGATGATGACGATCTTGTTTATAGTCTCCTGGATTAATTCTGGTCCAGTGAGCTGAAATTCACCTACTTCTGCCCAGCACACCGATGAACGACATTTGCGACCGTACAGTGCTTCAAAAGGGGCATCCTTAATACTGGCATGATAACTGTTGTTGTAGGAGATTTCCACTAAAGGAATGTGGTCAACCCATCCATTTCAAAAATCAATCACACATGCTCGTAGCATGTCCTCTAGAGTCTGGATGGTTCGTTCACTTTGACCATCAGTCTGCGGATGATAAGCAGTGCTCATATCCAAATTGGTACCTAAGGCTCGTTGGAAATCCAAAAGTTTGACGTGAACCTACCATCTCGATCACATATTATCGACACTGGTATTCCATGTTTGGTCACAATCTCCTTCAGGTACGTCTTTGCTAGTCTTGCAAGGGAATCGTTCTCCCTAATTGGCTGGAAATGAGCGGACTTGGTGAGTTGATCGACGATTACCCAGATAGTATCGTAACCGTGAGATGACTTTGGGAGTTTGGTGACAAAGTCCATGGTGATGTTGTCCCACTTCCATTTCGGTATCTTGGGTTGTACAAGTAAACCCGATGGTCTCTGGTGTTCAGTTCTGACACGAGCACAGGTCAAACATTTCTGAAGGTAGGTGGCAATGTTGGCTTTCATATTCGGCCACCAATATAACTTCTTCATATCCTGATACATCTTTTCAGATCCAGGATGTATAGAATATTTAGACTTATGAGATTCGTGCATCATCACGTTCCTCAAATCTCCATAGCAAGGTAACCAAATTCGTCCGTGAAGGCATAGGGTTCCGTCTGCTCTAGGTTCTAGCTTCTCCTTGCTAAGATCGGTTCTGAGCATTCCCCCGACATCTTCCTTCACAAGGTTTTCAGGTAATTGGGCTTGAGTTTGAGCTTCCAAAATCTGTTTGGGTAGATCCAAACTGATTGTCATAACTAATGCCAGAACTCTCATAGGAGGGTCCGTTTCCTTACGACTTAAAGCATCAGCAACCACGTTTGCTTTACCAGGGTGATATTTGATCTCTCAGTCGTAGTCACTTAGTAACTCAATCCAACGGAGTTGTCTCATGTTCAGCTCCTTCTGATCCAATATGTGTTGTAAACTTTTATGGTCAGTATGCACTGTGCACTTTGTTCCGTATAGGTAATGTCTCCAGATTTTGAGAGCAAAAACTACGAATCCAAGTTCTAGATCGTGAGTGGTGTAATTCTTCTCATGCTTCTTCAATTGTCTTGAAGCGTAGGCAATCACTTTCATCCTCTGCATCAATACTGCACCTAAGCCCTTGTGTGAGGCATCACAGTATACAATGAAATCATTGTTGCCTTTAGGAAAGGCCAGTATGGGTGCACTGCATAACTTCTGCTTGATCAGCTGGAAAGCTATTTCTTCCTTCTCTCCCCAATCGAACTTTATTCCCTTCTGTGTGAGTTTGGTCATCGGTTTGGCTACTTTGGAAAAATCTTCAATGAATCTGCAGTAGTACCCGGCAAGGCCTAGAAATTGGCGAATCTCCGTCGGTGATTTAGGAGATACCCAATCCATGACAGATTCGACCTTTGCTGGATCCACGTGAATACCATCACAATCGATGACATGACCAAGGAATTGCACTCTAGGAATCCAGAATTTACATTTGGAGAACTTAGCATAGAGCTGCTCCTCCTTGAGTACTGATAGGTGTGTAAACACCCATCCTTTTTCCACTTAACTACAATAATAACCAAGCCAAAACGTGTATTTTATGTCATAAATGTCAGAATTATGCGTGGTTTGTGTTTTTTTTGTGATTTAGGACGAAAATGTGAAAAGGGGAGAAAACACGGGCATTCACGGGCTTTTATCGAAGAAAAAGACAAAAGACGAAGTCAAGAAATCAAGAGTGCAAAAACAACGGAAGTCCAAGACCAATTCTGAAGATTTATCGAAGAAAAAGTCAAAAGACGGAAGTTTACTAAAAAGCCGAAGAACTCAAGTCTAATTTATTAAAGAAATTACAAGACGAGTTTATTAATCCCGAGACAAAGTCAAAAGTCGAAGAATTAAGAAGACGAGGACTAAAGGATAAATAAAGAAAGAAGAAAGAGGGGAGGAAGCTTCCACTAAGCACCTCCCTAATCCCCTATAAATAGATTTCAGTTCATTTCATTTCATATTGTTGGCTAAGTGTGACAATTAGTCTTCCATCTTTAATTTTTGCACTTTTAAATACATGTCATTTACTTAATTGTCAAATTTAATTACCTTGCACCTTTAATTTCAAGTAAGTTTCCTTTTTATTGTTGTTAATCTTTACTTTTATTTGTTAATCTCCTATCTACCTTTCTTGTTTGATCTTAATCTTTATGTTTATGCTTATGTTCTTGAAGTTTTATTGATATAATCAAGTGGGTTTTGATTATTTTGATTAGTATTGTTAGTTTGATTGATTTGGATTGTTTGTTTATGATTAGTAGATGTTATTTGGTTAGTTTGATTTAATCTTTTGGTTGATTTTAATTCGTTTTGTCTAGATTCGTTTCTTTTTGTTTCCTTGTTCTTCGCTACTGTTCATTTTCCAGGTTATTCCGGATCAACGCCAAACATTCCGGATGAAGGGATTTTGTTGATTATTCCGGCTCAGTGAATATTCCAAATCAAGCTGGTGTTCCGAATCAAAGTGTTCATTCGGAATTACAAATATTCCGGATCAAGGCAATATTCCGAATAAAAGGATATTCCGGATCAGTGGATATTCCGAACCAACCAGTTATTCCGGGTCAAGGGTCGTTCATTCGGAATAAGCAGTATTCCAAATCGAGGGAGTTCATTCGGAATATTCCGAATCAAGGTTGTTTATTCCGGATCAACCTGTTATTCCGAATAAAGCAATATTCCGGATCAACAAATTATTCCGGATGAAGTAACCTTATTCCGAATCAGTAACATTCCGCATGAGTGTCTTTGTTATTCCGAATCAAGAAACATTCCGGATGAGCAGATTATTCGGGATGAGTGTTTTTAGCTTGATTATTCCGGATGAAGCTTTATTCCGCATGAGGTAATTATTCCGAGTGAAGAAGAATTATTCCGAACGAAGGTGACATTCCGAACGAGTAATTATTCCGAACGAAGGTTTATTCCGAATGAGCTGTTTTCAGGTTATTTTAAGTTTCTGTTTTTAAGTTTGAATTTTTAAGCTTTACTTTTCCCGTCTTTTTCCTTAGTCGCACTTTAAGTTTACTTGCCTTAGATTTATTTTCAGCCTAAATAACTATCGAAATAAGTCAACAATTCATCCTCGTGATCATTCAAGACAACAATAAAATATAAGAGATACACCTAGAAATAAGGGAGTCTAAGTAAATAATTGGCCCACATGAGTTCGTGTTAGTTTGCTAACTTATAATAACAATGATCTCGTTTTTAAGCTTGGTTTGAGAATGTGAATACTTGAGGATGATGATCATTCATAACATTTCCAAAACCCTAAGGTATGTCTTTGATTTCTTTACTTACTTTCTTCCTTTGAATGTTTATAATTTTCTATCTCTTTAATAAAGGCCAATATGGATTGATTATGATGGAAAATGTAAAACGTGCTTTGCAATTAATGCATTACATGATGACATTGCAATGGTCAAGTGTAGGGGATTTGATAGGTGTGTAAACACCCATCCTTTTTACCATTTAACTACAATAATAACCAAGCCAAAACGTGTATTTTATATCGTAAATGTCGGAATTATGCGTGTTTTGCGTTTTGTTGTGATTTAGGACGAAAATGTGAAAAGGGGAGAAAACACGGGCATTCACGGGCTTTTATCGAAGAAAAATACAAAAGACGAAGTCAAGAAATCAAGAGTGCAAAAAGAACGGAAGTCCAAGACCAATTCTGAAGATTTATCGAAGAAAAAGTCAAAAGACGGAAGTTTACTAAAAAGCCGAAGAACTCAAGTCTAATTTATTGAAGAAATTACAAGACGAGTTTGTTAATCCCGAGACAAAGTCAAAAGTCGAAGAATTAAGAAGACGAGGACTAAAGGATAATTAAAGAAAGAAGAAAGAGGGGAGGAAGCTTCCACTAAGCACCTCCCTAATCCCTTATAAATATATTTCATTTTATTTCATTTCATTTTGTTGGCTAAGTGTGACAATTAGTCTTCCATCTTTAATTTTTGCACTTTTAAATACATGTCATTTACTTAATTGTCAAATTTAATTACCTTGCACCTTTAATTTCAAGTAAGTTTCCTTTTTATTGTTGTTAATCTTTACTTTTATTTCTTAATCTCCTGTCTACCTTTCTTGTTTGATCTTAATCTTTATTTTTATGCTTATGTTCTTGAAGTTTTATTGATTTAATCAAGTGGGTTTTGATTATTTTTATTAGTATTGTTAGTTTGATTGATTTGGATTGTTTGTTTATGATTAGTAGATGTTATCTGGTTAGTTTGATTTAATCTTTTGGTTGATTTTGATTAGTTTTGTCTAGATTCGTTTCTTTTTGTTTCCTTGTTCTTCGCTACTGTTCATTTTCCAGGTTATTCCGGATCAACGCCAAACATTCCGGATGAAGGGATTTTGTTGATTATTCAGGATCAGTGAATATTCCGAATCAAGCTGGTGTTCCGAATCAAGGTGTACATTCGGAATTACAAAAATTCCGGATCAAGGCAATATTCCGAATAAAAGGATATTCCGGATCAGTGGATATTCCGAACCAACTAGTTATTCCAGGTCAAGGGTCGTTCATTCGGAATAAGCAGTATTCCGAATCGAGGGAGTTAATTCGTAATATTCCGAATCAAGGTTGTTTATTCCGGATCAACCTGTTATTCCGAATAAAGCAATATTCTGGATCAACAAATTATTCCGGATGAAGTAACCTTATTCCGAATCAGTAACATTTCGCATGAGTGTCTTTGTTATTCCGAATCAAGAAACATTCCAGATGAGCAGATTATTCCGGATGAGTGTTTTTGGCTTTGATTATTCCGGATGAAGCTTTATTCCGCATGAGGTAATTATTCCGAGTGAAAAAGAATTATTCCGAACGAATGTGACATTCCGAACGAGTAATTATTCCGAACGAAGGTTTATTCCGAATGAGCTGTTTTCAGGTTATTTTAAGTTTCTATTTTTAAGTTTGAATTTTTAAGTTTGAATTTTTAAGCTTTACTTTTCCCGCCTTTTTCCTTAGTCGCACTTTAAGTTTACTTGCCTTAGATTTATTTTAAGCCTTGCCTTATTTTAAGTTTTAGTTGCGTTTTAAGTTTGCCTTTAGGATAGTTTTAAGTTTGCGTTATTTACTTTAATTTTTCGTCACGCGTTAAAATTCCCGTCATTTATTTTATATTAGGTTTAGATTTACTTTAAAGCCTTGCACTTTTATTTTTCAACAACGACAAATATTTTTCTTAACCAAGAACAATTGAGTCACACTTAAACCAGTAATCAATTCGATTAGACATACGACAAAGAACTTTTTAACTAAGTAAATTCGAGTTATTAAGTACCTTTAGTACTTGTGCAAGATGTTCCCTGTGTTCTTGTTCGTTCTTGGAATAAATGAGTATATCGTCAATGAAGACTATCACGAATTTATCCAGGTAGGGTCTGCACACACGGTTCATAAGGTCCATGAAAATAGCTGGTGCATTGGTCAACCCATATGACATAACCTGGAATTCGTAATGACCGTAACGGGTTCTAAAAGCTGTTTTTGGAATATCTTTGATTGTAGTAAAATACGACTCTTGTTTAGGAAAACAAAAGAACGTATATGAGCGGTAAGTATCGAACAAATGACTTTAAGAAAAATCAAGTGTTAATGACCCAATCACTTAAAAAGAGAGAAAGTTCGTTTCCCAAGGAGGTATATGTGTGTGATTTAACTTGTAGTTATTTGAGATTAATATTGAGAAGAATGGGGATGAAAAGATGAAAAGACGGTTACGTTAAAATTACACTACGACGTAAAAGACGTAAACGTAAAGCCGTGAAAAACTACCCAAATTAAAAATTTTATACTAAGACCAAAAACAAAATCAATAATTAAAAAGACTAAAAAGAAGTCTAAAATAATATAAATAAAGATAAAAATCCAACAAAGATATTTTAAAACCTTTTATTAATTAAATATTTAATTTTAAATGCTAATTAAAGCCCTAAAATTAAATATAACTAATTCAAATGTCTAAAATATGATTTTATTGAATAATTACTTAACTTATATTATTAGAAGACTAAAAAGTAATTTTCTAAAAATTAAAAGCTAATAAAACTATTTTTAAAACTCTAAAAATGATTTAAAATGATTAAAAACTAATTAAACTTAAGATAATTATAAAAATAAATCTAAAAGCTATAAAAATATTCTAAAAATGGAAAAGGTCCTTATTAATGATAAAGAACTTAAGAAAAATGAAAAATAAATAAAAATAAAATTTTGAATTTTTAATAATAAAATAATATTAAAATAATACTAAAAATAAAAAGTTCTCAAATAAATTCTAAAAAAAATCTCAAAAATCCTAAATATTCTAACTAAGAGAAAAACACAAATTAGAGCTCCTAAAACCTTTTTAATAATTTTATAAAAATGTTTAAAGTTTATAAAAAACCTTAAAATAATATAAAATTAAAAATTAAAGATTTTAAAACCAAAACCTAATGTAAACCTCAAAATATTATTTTGAAAACTAAAAATTATTTTTCCTAAAAATAAAAACTCTTTTTTATATTTTTTAATGATTTAATAAAACCGGGTATTAAATAAATGCTAGAAAATAATAAAATAAAGGGAAAATTATAAAACTAAGCCAGAAAAATCAACAATCCAATAATGGTCCTAGGAAAAATCAAAATAAGAAAAAACGTTAAACCAATAAGCTCAAATGAGCTTATTTGCTCACGGCTTTTAATTAAGCTAACAAAAGAAAAAGAGGTTAAATAAAGTTTGAAATCAAACACTAACGTAAAAAAGCATCTAGATTAGCGGTAGAGCTCCTAACCCTCCAACGAGAGGTCTGGGGTTCGAGTCCTGCTACGGGTGACTTTTTGCTTTTATTTTCTTTTTTATTTTTTCTTTTTTAAAACTTAATCAGAGACAATAGTAGGCTACAAAAACACAATCCAACTCAAATCTTACCCAATATTAAGTCATATAAAGACCAAAACGTGGCCAGGTCTGCACTTGTTTCTGATGAACAAGTGTAGCTTTGCTTGTGTGATTTGGAAACCAAGAGGAGCTTGGTTTTTGCTTGTTTTGTGGTGGATGATGGATACAAAGGCACCCTTGTGCTCTTTGAAGCACAAGGAGTCACAAACAAACTGAAATAACACACTTAGCTCACACAAATCTCACAAACCAAAGCACACAAGGCACATTCAAGTTTCTGAGATGAAAAGACTAGGTCTGGTGGACTTTTTGTTAAGCAAAATGCACACCAAAGGGATTCAAGCTCCCAAACTTAGCACACAAACTCACCAATCAACATACAAGCCAAATCCAACCTTAAATCACCCTTATACTTAACAAAGTTCAAAGATCTAGCACCATTTTGTTATGAAATTCAAGCAGAAAGTGAGTATGCAGATTTAGCTATGCTTAATTTCTTTTATACACACCAACTAGCTTAAATCTTGCACCAAATGATAACCTAACTATCAAACAACTTATCTCAGTCCTATCCAATAGCTCTAACACCTTTTTAACTCACAAATCAAAATTTTTACCCTGCTTAAACCTGTTTCCAAACACCCTTTTAAAACTCAGTTTAGGCAACTTTTCAAAGCAAAATACTCTAAAACCTATTCAAACTGATCCATATGACATCTATCATGCATATCATATCATGTAAACATAATCCAAACCAGTTTTAACACAAATATCAAATAATCATTCAAAGCACATAAACCACAACTTTTCTGAAATTTTAAAAAGGAAAAAGGGATTTTACCTCAAGGACTTACATCCAAGCCCTTTGTGGATGTCAATCCACCTCCTACAGGCTGGAGGCCTGCGCTGAACTATGATCAACTCAATCCACAACCTGTTTAAATCAAAACAAAAAGAAGAACACAATACAAGCACTATATATTCTGATTCACTTTCTTTCTTTCTTAAACCTTACCAAAAACTTTGAAACCTTCTTAAAACGTTTTCAAAACACTATTTCACCAAATTAAACCTAACTCTAAACATCAAAACTTGAAACAATCTCTGTCAAGAATCTCAAATTTCAGAAACCTTTAACTAAATTTTGAAAAACAAAATTAGTTAACCAAATAACAAATGGAACTCAGAATCAAGCTTTTACACAACACACAACTTTTTAAAAGAATAAAAAGGAATTACACTTGATTTTCTCAAACACCAAACTTTTATTTAATAAAAAAGGAATTACAAGTGCAAAGCTTGAAAACTGGAACAAAGGAGAGTGAACAGGCTCACCTCCTATTTATACTACTCTAATGAACATTCTAGGCTGCTTAAACACAAAACCCTAATCTAAGAAATTCCCAAATATGCCCTTGACGTTTTTGAGTGGTGAGCTGCCCAAATTTGATCTAAGCCATTTGTTTTTGCGTTGTGATGAAGCAAATAACCTCCACTGTTGATTTGGGACACGTCATATGCCTTGGAGGCCAAGGTGTGCTCTGATTGGTTGAAAGGGGAATTGGGGGTGGGGTCTACAGTGAGTGGGATGAGGGTTTTAGGTGTGGGTTTTGTTTCTGTGTGTGTGAATCATACGTGTGCACAAGTAATTGGAATTTACCCAAGTTTAAGTTGAGGTAATTTCTGGGAGTGAAAAGGGAACAGTAACTTCTATTTGATCCGTTTTTAGGGGAAACAAAAGTGTTAGGCGCACTTTTTATTTGAATGTTTGAGTTTTGGCAACTTCAGTCCTTGTCTTTTGACATTTTTGGCAAATAAGGTTTTCCAGCCCTAAAAACGTATTTGCTTTGTTAATAACTTTCACACTTTGTCATTTTTGGCACCAAACTTTGGAAAAGGGTTTCAAAGGATTGTTTTTGCCATTTTTGAATAATTCAAGGGCTGATCTTGGACAATCTTGATCTTCAAAGGTCTTCTTTGTATCTTTGACTTCATGAGGGACCATAATTGACAAATTGATTTTGTTGAGGGACCAATCTTGTCATTTCTTCAAAGTTGAAGGACCTTTTTGTAATTTTGACAAACTTAAGGGACCAAACTTCTAATTATCAATATACAAGGGTTTTAAGTGTCATTTCTTCATTCTTGGAGGATCAATCTTGTATGTCTTCAAGTCTTCAAGGGTATTTGTTGAATATTCCATGATTAGGGCCCGGTTCATTGTACGGCTTCGTTTCTCGTGTCCGTTTTTCGTTGTAACTTGTGATCTTTTGTCTTTTTCACGATATCCATACCTAAAATACACAAGTAAACAAACACAAGCATATATATGGTATTTTATGACATTTTTATGCATTTAAAGCCCGAAAAGAACGATGAGATCATGTATAAATGCCATCTCATCACTTCCCCATACTAAGCCATTGTCGTGCCCTCACGCAATGCTAGAATAAAGTATCTAAGCATTATCAAAGTTCAATTTTATTAACCTTTATTGAAGAGTAAAAGACTTGCAACATACTACGAGAATGTGTAAAGACATAATGTATGATTTTCATCACCAAAAGGTGACTTTTAGGGTCAAAGAATAGAAACAAGTTAATGTCCCTTAGAGCAAACTTCGTCATCCTTGATTGTCATACATTCCATGCTAAGTGCAAAAACAAGATCATTGTTGGTACAAGTCACAATGCTAACACTACTCATACGTCCAAATTGTGTAATACTTTTTCTCCCCGCAATCCTAGTTATTATAAAAGGAAATGGGTTACTAGCATTTTTTATCTATTTGTCATGGATCACAAGTGATTCATATTGACTTATTTGAGTAGTTATTAGTCCGAAAGCAAAGTAGCACGATTTGATCAATAGTTAGCCGAAGGACAAAATCTTTTAAAACGGCTTCTCGTGTATCTCCTTAAGTTCATATCTTGGCATAACTCGTTTCACGATTTGAGACCTTTCTCGGACCGATATTTGGCATGTACTTCATACTTAAAATCTTGGGAAGACGTTCTTGAAATTATGGTCTTCTGTTCATATTTTGGAATTTCTTCACTTGACGTTTTTGAGAGATTCTTCATATTGGACCACGACTTCATCATTTTTCTTCAATCTTTACTTTGGATTTTGATATACAACGATCCGCCTCCTTTTCGGACTTGGATATATTTATCCTCATACCTTGTTAGGGTCTTTTTGGATAGACTTTCTCCATTCTTTAGGGGAGTAATTGCTTCTCGTCGTGTGTCTCGATCCTTCATATTGATTTTGGAATAATGATACTTCACATCATCTTTGGATCTTTAGCAAAAATAGAGCTCCTCATGCCTTGTTAGGGCCTTTTTGGATAATCGCCAATCTTCGCGTCCCGCTTCAATAAGTTATGCCTTGGCTATGAACTCTATTCAACCCCGAGCAACTTTTAAACGATCTTGTGCTAGAGGCTAAGTAACCTTTCAAATCGTACGACCTTACTTATTGCAATTATGATTTATTCCTAATGCATTGATCTTATGGGAAGAAAAAGCCACAATTAAAAACATATGAGTTTTTGAAAGAACACTTTCATGTTCTACGTTTAGCATGATCACTTGTCTAACTCTATCAATTCTCGTTCTTCACTATATAAAGACCTCTAATTAAAGAGACTCGTGAATACTTAGCCATGCAAGTCAAAATTAAGCCAAATTTGGATTAGCTTTCATTAAGACTATATCAAATCAAAGTTTTGGGTTTTCAAGCCACCTATAGGATCTTGCACTTTCTTGGACTTTTTCAAGTTTAGAGAATGCGTTTTAAAGTTCCCTTGATAAGTGACTTTCTAGAATCAATTATAGGAACTTGCGAAAAGTTCTTGTTCTTAACCCGAATGAATTAAGACTTTCGCGTTTTAAAGCTCCCTATATAAAAGTCTAGCAAAACTTGAATTGAGCGGGTTAAGGAATGTAAATGGCTCCAAATGCCCATCAAGTCAAAAATTAACTCTTATTCTACCCATCGGAAAATATTCATTCGTGTCTTAAAAACACTTATGAAAACTAAGAAAAATTTTAAAATTTGGCCATTTTTAGCCTTATTAGCAAAACAAATCATTGAAAGTTGGAAAGCGTGAGGGCGTAGCAAAGCAAGTATCTATTCACCCCCCCCATACTAAAAGTAAACATTGTCCTCAATGTTTCGAGTCTAAAGGTGGAGCACCCCCATACTAGAGACGAAGAATCGAATGCTTAGGATCTAGCATGGAAAGGGTGATCAACAATATATCTAAAGCCGTTTATTATGCTAAAAGATAATTGTTAGAACAATAAAGGATATGTCATGGAATCGTGAAAAACTTCTTCAAACGAACGATGGAGGCTCACGTAAACGAACACGAGAGTCTTCAATCGTAGATGATGATGATGATCTAGATAACACAATCACAAACAACCACGAGACAACGAGTTGGAAGGGTACAAGTCCCCTTATTAGTGAATAGTAAGCATAAAGATAAGCATGGGATCTCCCCCACGAGGCACCTCGTTTTTGATTACCGAGTCATGAGCTCGACTCGATCCCCTCAAAATGTGAACATTTAGGGATATCATGGTATGGTCAATTTTTGATGGGGCTTACATGATAAACAAGGCCCAAAAAGCAACCGGTACAAAGGACTAAGTCCTTAGGTGATGCAAAATACCGGGGTCGAAGATGGCGTTCTCGTTTCCATTGGAAAAACAAATTAACACCACTTTAACATGTGCCATAAACTCAAAGAGTTTGAAGAAAAGAGATGAGAAGTAGAAGGATGGGACAATTGGTAAGACAAACGTTTGAGCTACTCGAGGTAGACTCGCACCAAGCAAATAGATATAGTTTCCATTTATTGCATCGGTGGAAGACCGAGATTTCCCTTTACATGAAATTCCGGGATCGAATATCTCGTCCTCGGTGGACAAGGATGAGGGAACATAAGGGGTTTCCCCCATACTAGAACCACACAAAGCATCGTCAAAAGGAGTAGACGAGTTTGTAGTACTCAAAAAACGTGGTGATGACGGAGTTAGATTTGTAGAAAAATCAATTAAATCACATTTAAGATCTTTTCCTTTTTTATCTTTTAAACTCTCCTTATGAAAACCCTTTTTGATTATGTCGAAAATATTCGGTGTTTCTAAGACGATGTTAGTCACACTAAAAATTCTCACATTTTGAAACCGTTTTGGTTTTGGTGGTGGCAAGTTCTCAAAACGTTTATCGACGAAGAAAACCTCCCCATCGGGGCCAACATATTCATCATCCGAAAGATCTTCCGTAGAAACCGGCAACTTATCAACACTTTTCAAGAATGAATGTTCGAGGTGAGGCGAAGGATTTTTCGATTCAAGTATTGATGGTTTCTTCTTTGTAGGCTTTACACTCATAACCTCCACCGGCGGAGGAAATGGTAAATTGTTTTTGGCGACATTCCCTAAAACTCTTGGTGAAAATTCTTTGCAAATGACATTGGTTGAATCACCATGGTTTAAAGTAGCAATAGAATAGACATGAGAAAGATTGGAGTTTTGTGTTGCATTGATGACAAGTTCTTCCTCATTGAAACGAAGGGTGATTTTACGAGCATGAACATCGATAAGTGCTCTTGATGTATCCAAAAATGAACGACCCAAAATGAGAGGAACTTTTCGATCGATAGGAATGTCTACAACGATAAAGTCAACGGGATAGTAAAACTTTCCGACTTTAACGAAAACGTCCTCGGCTACTCCACATGCTAAAATCGTAGAATGATCGGCCATCTCGATAGACATGCTCGAAGGAGTGAGAGCCGGAAGCGAAAGCGATTTGAAAATCTCGAGAGGCATTAAATTAATACTAGCGCCAAGATCGGCCAAGGCGTAGCATTCCTCCATATCTTGAATTGCACACGGAATTAAAAATTTACCGGGATCACCGACTTTTTGTGGTATGCGGCTAAGAAAAACCGATGAACAACTAGACGTTTGTTGTAACTTCTCTTTGTTGTTAAGCATACTTTTGAAGTTTGCGGCAAATCGAGGCATCATGATAAGAGCGTCGGCAAAACTTATGTTAAAATGTAAATCACGAAACATTTTCATAAATAGCTCAAATTGATAATTGTTCCTTTCTTGTGCTTTCTCTTTGTTTCGTCTCGAAGGGTAAGGTAAAGGTGGTGTGGGTTGGTCATTAGGCAACGGCCTTGGAAACTCGGGTTCCACAATTGGTATTGGTTCAACCGTAGGTGTGGTTTGAGCGGTACTTCGTGGGATTGTAATATGCTCCTTTTCGACCATCACCTCGGGTTCTTTCTCGATTTCCTTCTCCTTAGAAGTACTTGTACGAGAGATTGGTTCCTTGAAAGTTTTACCACTTCGTGTAGTAATAACCTTCATTTCTCCCTTCGGGTTGTTAATGGTATCACTAGGAAGACCACCCGAAGAAGAGGGCTTACACATGATTGCTTCAAACATCTTAGCCATTCGGTCCTCAAATTTTGATTGCCTAGCATCCGCTTTCAATAACTCTTGCTTAATCTCATGTTGTCCTAATTCCATCTTTTGTTGGTTTTGTTGAAGATGTTGGACATTTCCTTCCATTTTATTTGCATGAGTTTTAAGTTCATTAGCAAGTTCATTTTTAAGCTCGTTTTTCAACTCGGATCTTAAGCTAATCATCTCACGTTGCATATTATCAAATTTAGCATCATTTGCTTTTGCATAATCCAAAAATTCTCCTTGCAAATTTTTCGTGTGAGCATTTTGGAAACCTTGTGTAGTGTTTTGAAAATCACGGTTTTGGTTTTGATTAGAGATTTGTCCATTCCCACTTTGATAATTCCCTTTGTTGTAATTGCGTGTGTTGCCTTGGTAATTACCTTGGTTGTTGTTTCGATAATTATTAACATTTTGGTTGGGTGGAGTTTGATTTTGGCGGGAACCTTGGCCGTTTTGGTTGTAAGTTCCTGTTGCTACATAAGCACTCGAAGTGTTACCATCCGCGGTAATGCACTCGGAAAGATCATGAGCTCCCCCACAAGATAAACAACTCTTAGCAACCGCTTTAACCGAAGCGGAATTGGAAGCTTCTTGAGCCTTCCAATGGGACATTAGATTAGCAAATCTATCAAAAAACCGATTTTCCTCATTAGCTTCATCATGTAAGGCGTTAATGCTACGAGACGATTGTGACGACGATGACGAACCCATATTGGCAACACTCGGTGTGTTACGAGGGCTATAAACCTTAGATCTATTTTCAATGATTTGTAAAGCCTCATTTGTCGTCTTGCACAAAAAATTACCACCCGCGGCGGCATTCAAATAATCTCGTTCATGATCATTAAGCCCATTATAAAAGGTATCCACTTGATGCAATTCCGAAAAATCATGGTGTGGACATTCATGTAACATCTCTTTAAATCGTTCCCATGCCATTGAAAAACTTTCATTATTACGTTGCACAAATCGTGAAATCTCATTTTTTAAGTGTGTTGTTTTAGATGGTGGAAAAAACTTGTTCACAAACTTAGAAACGAGATCGGCCCATGTCAAAATCGAATTTGGCGGTTCTTTCTCGAGCCAAATTTTTGCGGGTCCATCCAACGAGTATGGAAACAACATCATCTTAATGGCGTCATGTGGAACATCCTTAAATTTGCTAGTAGCGGTGAGACGGTTGAAATTCCTAATATGGTAATGCGGGTTGTCTTTCTCGTGACCTCTAAACTTATTTGCTTGCAACATAGACATTAAACCCGTCTTAATCTCGAAATTCTCCGCAAGGATGGCGGGAATCACAATAGCCTCTCCAAAACCCTCGGTGGGTGCTTGTAGCAACTCCATCATAGTACGATTAGCCATGACGACTTCTTGTTCTACAATAGGTTCAACAATTGGAGGTTCTTCAACAATCAACGATCCTTGATTTGCTTGCTTTTGAAAACGTTTACGAGCTCGTTTTGCTTGATTACGAGTGATCATAAACTACACGAAGAATGGGAGGTGAGCAAAGAAGATTCTTTTTGGGTGTTTTGTGAATTTTCAATTTTTTTGTGTTTTTGATGATATTTAATTTTTTTTTGGATTTTGGTGTATCTTTGTAGACAACAATCTACAAAATCTCTCCTCGAATCAAACTCTTGATTAAAGAAGCCTCAAAGGAATGAAAACGATCACGTGGAGTGAACGTCTTCGAATGACTTTAGAACTTTGGTGAAAACCAATTTGTTCAAGAGGGTTTAATCACAAAGAAAACCAAGAAAATATAGTATACGTAATAATACTTTGGGCGGCAAAACCCTCGATTAGCCTTCAATCTCAAAATACTCACAAGCAAGCGGGGAAACGAGTCGGCGCGAAGCACTTAAGATCCTTTTTCCTTAGGGTATATTTTATAATACCCGCCTTATACCCACCTTATAGTTTGTATTTTTCAAAATCGAGCTTCACGAAAGTATTTATCTATTTTTGCCTTTTTCTTTTTGTTTGAGATTCGAATACAATAATTAGGAGATCAAATCCCAATTAAGGTTGTGTTTTCACACTTTTGGAGATATTGTATTTTTATTGTGATACTTAATACAATATATTAATAATATTTGTACAAGAAAAACCAAGAAAACCGATAATACGTGTTAAGGGAGTTCCACTTAACACAAATACTTATTATGGATAATATCAAAAACAAAAGCTTCCAAATTAAAGCACAACACACCTCCCCGGCAGCGGCGCCAAAATGATTGTAGTAAAATACGACTCTTGTTTAGGAAAACAAAAGAACGTATATGAGCGGTAAGTATCGAACAAATGACTTTAAGAAAAATCAAGTGTTAATGACCCAATCACTTAAAAAGAGAGAAAGTTCGTTTCCCAAGGAGGTATATGTGTGTGATTTAACTTGTAGTTATTTGAGATTAATATTGAGAAGAATGGGGATGAAAAGATGAAAAGACGGTTACGTTAAAATTACACTACGACGTAAAAGACGTAAACGTAAAGCCGTGAAAAACTACCCAAATTAAAAATTTTATACTAAGACCAAAAACAAAATCAATAATTAAAAAGACTAAAAAGAAGTCTAAAATAATATAAATAAAGATAAAAATCCAACAAATATATTTTAAAACCTTTTATTAATTAAATATTTAGTTTTAAATGCTAATTAAAGCCCTAAAATTAAATATAACTAATTCAAATGTCTAAAATATGATTTTATTGAATAATTACTTAACTTATATTATTAGAAGACTAAAAAGTAATTTTCTAAAAATTAAAAGCTAATAAAACTATTTTTAAAACTCTAAAAATGATTTAAAATGATTAAAAACTAATTAAACTTAAGATAATTATAAAAATAAATCTAAAAGCTATAAAAATATTCTAAAAATGGAAAAGGTCCTAATTAATGATAAAGAACTTAAGAAAAATGAAAAATAAATAAAAATAAAATTTTGAATTTTTAATAATAAAATAATATTAAAATAATACTAAAAATAAAAAGTTCTCAAATAAATTCTAAAAAAAATCTCAAAAATCCTAAATATTCTAACTAAGAGAAAAACACAAATTAGAGCTCCTAAAACCTTTTTAATAATTTTATAAAAATGTTTAAGGTTTATAAAAAACCTTAAAATAATATAAAATTAAAAATTAAAGATTTTAAAACCAAAACCTAATGTAAACCTCAAAATATTATTTTGAAAACTAAAAATTATTTTTCCTAAAAATAAAAACTCTTTTTTCTATTTTTTAATGATTTAATAAAAACCGGGTATTAAATAAATGCTAGAAAATAATAAAATAAAGGGAAAATTATAAAACTAAGCCAGAAAAATCAACAATCCAATAATGGTCCTAGGAAAAATCAAAATAAGCAAAAACGTTAAACCAATAAGCTCAAATGAGCTTATTTGCTCACGGCTTTTAATTAAGCTAACAAAAGAAAAAGAGGTTAAATAAAGTTTGAAATCAAACACTAACGTAAAAAAGCATCTAGATTAGCGGTAGAGCTCCTAACCCTCCAACGAGAGGTCTGGGGTTCGAGTCCTGCTACGGGTGACTTTTTGCTTTTATTTTCTTTTTTATTTTTTCTTTTTTAAAACTTAATCAGAGACAATAGTAGGCTACAAAAACACAATCCAACTCAAATCTTACCCAATATTAAGTCATATAAAGACCAAAACATGGCCAGGTCTGCACTTGTTTCTGATGAACAAGTGTAGCTTTGCTTGTGTGATTTGGAAACCAAGAGGAGCTTGGTTTTTGCTTGTTTTGTGGTGGATGATGGATACAAAGGCACCCTTGTGCTCTTTGAAGCACAAGGAGTCACAAACAAACTGAAATAACACACTTAGCTCACACAAATCTCACAAACCAAAGCACACAAGGCACATTCAAGTTTCTGAGATGAAAAGACTAGGTCTGGTGGACTTTTTGTTAAGCAAAATGCACACCAAAGGGATTCAAGCTCCCAAACTTAGCACACAAACTCACCAATCAACATACAAGCCAAATCCAACCTTAAATCACCCTTATACTTAACAAAGTTCAAAGATCTAGCACCATTTTGTTATGAAATTCAAGCAGAAAGTGAGCATGCAGATTTAGCTATGCTTAATTTCTTTTATACACACCAACTAGCTTAAATCTTGCACCAAATGATAACCTAACTATCAAACAACTTATCTCAGTCCTATCCAATAGCTCTAACACCTTTTTAACTCACAAATCAAAATTTTTACCCTGCTTAAACCTATTTCCAAACACCCTTTTAAAACTCAGTTTAGGCAACTTTTCAAAGCAAAATACTCTAAAACCTATTCAAACTGATCCATATGACATCTATCATGCATATCATATCATGTAAACATAATCCAAACCAGTTTTAACACAAATATCAAATAATCATTCAAAGCACATAAACCACAACTTTTCTGAAATTTTAAAAAGGAAAAAGGGATTTTACCTCAAGGACTTACATCCAAGCCCTTTGTGGATGTCAATCCACCTCCTACAGGCTGGAGGCCTGCGCTGAACTATGATCAACTCAATCCACAACCTGTTTAAATCAAAACAAAAAGAAGAACACAATACAAGCACTATATATTCTGATTCACTTTCTTTCTTTCTTAAACCTTACCAAAAACTTTGAAACCTTCTTAAAACGTTTTCAAAACACTATTTCACCAAATTAAACCTAACTCTAAACATCAAAACTTGAAACAATCTCTGTCAAGAATCTCAAATTTCAGAAACCTTTAACTAAATTTTGAAAAACAAAATTAGTTAACCAAATAACAAATGGAACTCAGAATCAAGCTTTTACACAACACACAACTTTTTAAAAGAATAAAAAGGAATTACACTTGATTTTCTCAAACACCAAACTTTTATTTAATAAAAAAGGAATTACAAGTGCAAAGCTTGAAAACTGGAACAAAGGAGAGTGAACAGGCTCACCTCCTATTTATACTACTCTAATGAACATTCTAGGCTGCTTAAACACAAAACCCTAATCTAAGAAATTCCCAAATATGCCCTTGACGTTTTTGAGTGGTGAGCTGTCCAAATTTGATCTAAGCCGTTTGTTTTGCGTTGTGATGAAGCAAATAACCTCCACTGTTGATTTGGGACACGTCATATGCCTTGGAGGCCAAGGTGTGCTCTGATTGGTTGAAAGGGGAATTGGGGGTGGGGTCTACAGTGAGTGGGATGAGGGTTTTAGGTGTGGGTTTTGTTTCTGTGTGTGTGAATCATACGTGTGCACAAGTAATTGGAATTTACCCTAGTTTAAGTTGAGGTAATTTCTGGGAGTGAAAAGGGAACAGTAACTTCTATTTGATCCGTTTTTAGGGGAAACAAAAGTGTTAGGCGCACTTTTTATTTGAATGTTTGAGTTTTGGCAACTTCAGTCCTTGTCTTTTGACATTTTTGGCAAATAAGGTTTTCCAGCCCTAAAAACGTATTTGCTTTGTTAATAACTTTCACACTTTGTCATTTTTGGCACCAAACTTTGGAAAAGGGTTTCAAAGGATTGTTTTTGCCATTTTTGAATAATTCAAGGGCTGATCTTGGACAATCTTGATCTTCAAAGGTCTTCTTTGTATCTTTGACTTCATGAGGGACCATAATTGACAAATTGATTTTGTTGAGGGACCAATCTTGTCATTTCTTCAAAGTTGAAGGACCTTTTTGTAATTTTGACAAACTTAAGGGACCAAACTTGTAATTATCAATATACAAGGGTTTTAAGTGTCATTTCTTCATTCTTGGAGGATCAATCTTGTATGTCTTCAAGTCTTCAAGGGTATTTGTTGAATATTCCATGATTAGGGCCCGGTTCATTGTACGGCTTCGTTTCTCGTGTCCGTTTTTCCTTGTAACTTGTGATCTTTTGTCTTTTTCACGATATCCATACCTAAAATACACAAGTAAACAAACACAAGCATATATATGGTATTTTATGACATTTTTATGCATTTAAAGCCCGAAAAGAACGATGAGATCATGTATAAATGCCATCTCATCAATCTTCCTCCCTGACTCGTAGCTGATGGTATCCAGATCTCAAGTCAATCTTGGAATACACACTTGACACTTGCAGTTGGTCAAATAGGTCGTCAATGCAAGGAAGCGGATAACGATTCTTCACAGTTAACTTATTCAGCTCTTTGTAACCGATGCACATTCGAAAAGAACCATCTTTCTTTTTGACAAATAACACAGGATCTCCCCATGGTGAGGAACTGGGTCGAATGAATCCTTATCAGATAGTTCTTGAAGTTGCTCAGCTAGTTCTTTCATCTCTGATGGTGCCAACCGGTATGGAGCTTTAGCTACAAGTGCCGCTCCGGGAACCAAATCAATTTGAAATTCCACTTGTCGGGTCGGTGGTAAGCCTGGAAACTCATCAGGAAAGACTTCTAGAAAATCTCGGACGATGGGTACGTCCTTGATTTGCTTCTTCTCGGGCTTGTCTTCTTCATCTGTTTGAGAAATATGGGCCAAGAAGATAGGACATCCTCTCAACAAATATTTCTGAGCTTTTGTACAAGAGATAACACTGAGTCTAGTGTCAGCGAGGTCGGTGTTACCGTCGCCTCGAATGATTAGAGTTTCGTTTCCCCATGGAATACGGACTAGCTTTTCGTCACAAACAATGACTGCGCGGTATCTCGCTAACCAGTCCATGCCAATAATAACATCAAAACTACCAAGGTTTACGGGGATAAGGTCAATGTTGAACGGATGTTTGGAAAGATTTAAGGTACAACCTCTAATGATAGTGTCAGCATCTACAGTTTTACCGTCAGCTAATTCTACGGAGTAACGGTGATCTAAGCTTATAGGAATAACTTCTAGTACTTGGCTAAATTCAGTGGATAAAAATATTCGGTCTGCTCCAGTGTCAAACAAAACAGATGCATAACGATTGTTCAATAGAAACGTACCAGTAACAACATTTGAATCGGGGTTGGCTTTTGCATTGCCGACCACGTACACTCAGGATGAAGCTCCTCCACTGTTCTTGTTCTGGTTGGCCCGCTTAGGGCAACTTGGTCTCACATGTCCTGGTGCTACACACTCATAGCACACAACTCCCTTCTTGGGTCCATTGTTGTTTCCTCCAGTAGCGTTGTGGTTCCCCTGCTATCTATTCCCATTCCCACGGGCATTGTATCTGCCCCTGTTGTTGTACTTCCCAGTATTTTGGGTGGGTCGGGCCTGAGTGCCAGCATTAACTCGACAGGTTTTAGCAAAATGAACCACTTGTCCACATCTGTAGCAGTTCTGGCATGGGCTATCAACAGTATGATGATAGTTGCACTTTGAGCACAAAGGTTTGGCGCCTACGTACGAGTTAGCTCCTGCAGAGGTAGCACTGTAAACTTGCCCAGCATTCTGCTTCTTAGGATGCTACTAGTGCTGACTGCGGAAATACTCGTCTGCCTTTCGTTTGTTGTCAGTCTGCCTCTTGGATATGGTACAGACTCTTTTGTTTATCAACTCAGTAGCGAACTCAATGGCATTCTCGACGGTAGTAGGTCGAGATGCGAGCACACTGTCGTGAATGGCATCTGGGAGTCCACCCACATACTTATCAATCTTATCTTCCTCCTCCACAAACATTCTGGTACACATTAGGGTCAACTCTTGGAACCTTTGGTTGTACGCAGTGATGTCATTGTTCCTGCATCTGAGATCCCACAATTTGATCTCAAGTTTCTTCATTTCTCCCCTTGGACATTATTTCTCTGTCATTCTCTCCTTCAGCTCAGTCCAGTTGAGAGCATAGGCAGCATCGTGTCCAAGAGTAGCAACTACAGAGTTCCACCACTCTCAAGTAGGGTGCAGGTGGAAAACTTCACGTTGTTCTCTTCTGCACAGTCGCTGATGCGAAATACTGTTTCCAACCTCTCAAACCACTGCATCAGTTCCACCACTCCTTCCTTGCCCTTGTAGTAGGAAGTCTTACATTTCAAGAAGTCGGGGTAAGAGCAACCCCTGGTGGTCTGATTATTCCGGTGGTTGTTGGAGTTTTGACTATCGTCTACGTTTCTGTTGGCAGCCATCGCAGATGCGATGCCTTGATCAATCATTTCCCTTAGTTGGGCAGCAGTGACATTTTGGGTAGTGTCGGCATTGTTGGGGTTCGTTCTAGTCATTACCATTTTTCTATAATTATACATAAAAATGAAATCATTTGTTCAAGGTGTTAGCACAGTTTTATATAATTACACGAAAAGAAATTCATGCATAGACTTTGCAACAAATTAGATAACCTGTTTAAAGTTCATAATATAATACAGTACAGGATATAACAAAAGCTAATGAGTACATGCCATAAGTTTAGAATAGGAATACTGTACAAAATGCACAACCTGATCCAAGACAGAGCACAGCCCGCCTGTCTGTGATGGTGGTACATGAAATCTAAAGTACATATTCTATGCATCCCTAATCTAAATAGTACAGTACAAAGATACAACTGACTAAAGAAAAGTACAAATACATGAGATCCTATATCATGATAGCCGGGATGCAGCCCTAATAACTTATCATGATGTACAAAAGATCTAGTACATCTAATCTACTGGTGCCTAACGGACTCCTCGGTAACGGCTGGTGCCACGGGCGTTGATGAGACAGCTGGTGCCTGCATGGCAACCTACATCGCGGTCATGGCTGTCCTGGTCTCCTTGAGCAGTCGGAGTGCCTCTAGGAACTGGTCTCTGAGAATCTGCTGAACTCCCCGGAGATGAGCGGTCTCTGACGTCAATCCGTGATGACAAACCTCCTGGAGGTCGAAGAAAATAGCAAGAGTCTCCTCCATGGTCAAGAGGGCAGTATGAGTGTCCGTCTGCTGGCTCTAGAGCAAGTAGATCTGCTCACGTAGGAACTCATTCTCCATCCAGCAACCACTGGAGAGAATGATAAGTATTCGACCATGCCCCTGGTGCAGCGTGCGCCTCCGCACTCACAGTCCAAGATAGAAGGTCCTGACGCTGCTGTAGAACAGCGCGCTCGGTCTGTCCGGCCGATAGCAGAGCAAGAATATCTGCTACATCCTGGGCCTGGCGTGCGGCCAGTGCCGTAATCTGGGCCTGAACGGGTCAGTATGTCTGGCCCGAGAACCCTCACCGATCTCAAAAGTGGAATCGAGAGGTGCCTCGTACCTCCTCTTACGAGGTGGCAGAGACTCGGGTGCATGATCCCGTAGAGAAGTCACAAGTGGTACAGGTGGTATAGCAGGAGGAGGCTGGACCTCTTCCCCAGCGGGGGAAATAGGTGGAGTAGAGATAAGTACCTCAATAGATGCGGCATCGACAGAAGCATGACTATCGCCGGAGTCACTGGCAGATAACCATCCACATAAGACGGTCGTCGGGGATACGACAGCAGGTGTACCGGTAGGTGATGTCATGGTAAATCTGAAAGTAATATAGTTTTAATTGACATAAGTATAAACTTACTCAAGTTAAAAGTTTTGGGAAATATAATTTAAAATTATATAATAGTGTCGTTTAACACTCGCCATGCTAAAGGTTACGTTAATACTTATAAGATTAATCAACCGAATGTTAATAATCAATGCACAGGCAATCACACAATCGATGTATGCTCTACAATCTATATGCTTAACTATTCTAGTCCCGAAAATCTCAAAAGATTTTTACAGGCAGTTATAGTCCAGATTATATAAAAATTTCATTTTTAAATTTATTTTAATTTTGCTCTGATTCTCTATAACTATCGCTCTGATACCATTCTGTGACACCCCCAAATTGAGTCAAACGCAGCGGAAATAATATTTGGGTGTCACGTAGGTGGATCAACAGCAGACAGAATATAGTGCAACAGATAAAAGATTATCCTTACATTTATTACATAATTGAAAGTGCAAATAGTATTAAAATAGTCTTTAACATTGTTTAATAGTTTGAATTATTCCCCAGTTTATAAAACCCCAGATGAGCTCTATAAATGCAGCCTATCATGATGCTTGACTCCATGCACACAAATACCTGCTTCAGTTTCCTAAGAAAACATGCTTAGAGAGTCAACATAAAGTTGGTGAATTCACATGTTTAATAAAAGAAGTTTGGACATTAAATATTCACTGAAGTAGTAATGCACAAAGCATCAATACTTAAAAGTAATTACATTCCCATATTGCCTGAAACTAAGACTTGACAGTTAAGTCCTTAACAAATAAGGACCCTTTGCCTTATAAAAAGGCACCCATAAAAATAATAAGTGCTGACATGTGAAACATCTGTTGTCCTGGCCTAGGCACAGTGAGCATGACTCACCCAGATGGGGACGGTCAATCCCAAATAGATCTATTTATAACATTCAGGTAATTCAATAATTCTAACCGTTTCAGATGCACGGGTCATGCGGGTTCATCTACAATAGGCAATGTAATCAAAGGTTTCGCAGTTCAATCCATGTCCATAAAATAAAATATGTTGCATGTTTTCTTTCCCATTAAAAGGTTTAAAAGTTTATCAATATATAAAGTGGGGCCATGAATTCACCTCAGTAGTACAACAATAAGTCAGTAGATAAATCTGATAGGGATGCTCACGATACAATCAACGACCTAAATAATTACAAGGTCTCAGTAAATGCATAACATAATGCATAAAAGTTTCAGAATAACTCTGTACATGCTTATACTGGTTTTAAGCATTTTATTACGATACTTGTATTTTAGTTCATCGTTGTACAAGTTCTAATAGTATTTATTTTAAGTATAAAATAAATAATAAGGTTAAATTAATTAATCCATTTAATTAATATTTTGTACTTACGTTGTTTATAAACACTTTAAACATTTATAAAAGATAGTTTTATATATATATTTAAAGTAATAGAAAATAAATATAATTAATATATTTATTTTATAAGTTATTCATTTCTAATTTATATTTAATATATAGTTAAGGTTTATAAAACGTATACCATTTTAATTAAATTCCACGTTTGCGTAGTGTTTATAATTATTAAATTATAAGTTTGGAAAAATAGCAATTGTTACGTTTATTTAAGTTTTACGTTTTAAATAACGGGTATAAATATATAAAATTTTAGGGTTCGTTATACTTTGTATAATTTACGTTTTAGTCCTTTTATTTAAATAATTACTCGCAGTTAAATTACTTTTATACCCCTATGGTTTCTAAATCTTTCAAGTAATTACAATTTTGGTCCCTCCCTAGTTACACGTGTAAGTAGGGTTTGTTTAAGTTTAGTTAAACGGCAAAAATGGTCCCTAAAGTATTCGGCTTATATTAGGGCTTGTTAAAGTTTCACAAGTTGGCATTTTTGGTCCTCCACATTCGGCTAATAATTAGGTTTAATATTAAGTTACACAAATGCCCCTAGGGCTTGTATAGGTTTCGGCTTATGTCACAAATAGTCCCTAGGGTTACTTAGGGCTTGAATAAGTTTGCTAACTTGGCATAAATGGTCCTTAGGGCTTATATTAAGTTTTGGTATATAACAAATGAGATCCTTAGGTTTTCTTAAGTTTACACAAATTACCCTAAAATCATATTAATTCCATTTAAGTCCTTTTTATCACCTTAAAGTTTCGGATAGTGTTCAAAACACACCCTTAACTCTCGGCAATTTACAAAAGTGGTCCAATAGTTTATATTTTAGGAAAATAAGTTTCTACACTTGTTTATTTAGATCCCTATACTTTATAAAATTATAAATCCAACCTGAAAGTATTATCTTTCCCATTTTAACCCGAAATTTAGTAGATCTATTATTTTAATCCAAAACTTCTTAGATTTATTATTTTAGTCCAAAACACTTATAGATCTACACTTTCAACATGAAACTTTATAAAGTTATATTTTGACACTAATAGTTTTATATAAAAATTTTATTTAGTGATAATGAATATTTATTTAAGCAACTTATTATAGTGAGCTTAAAACTAAACCTTATAAAGCATAATAGTGAACTTATCATTTTAAGGCACCTAAAAACATAAATCTAATATTTCTAGTTATATCTAAACATTACAAGATTACCCAAAATAGAAATATGGGCTTAAACCCCACGTCCAAAAATCATGCATGCTCAGGTTTTCATGGTTTTTCAAGTTTAACTAGATCATGGTGACATGTTCTTCATGGTTGATAAGTTTTTACATTATTTTAAGCCATAGTAAAAATCAAGTCGTGGCTTATTATTGGTTTAGGGTTTCATATACTTGTTTCAACATTACTTTTTACTAAGAATCACCATGTGCATGTTAATATGCATGAAAGTAAATGTATAGAGAGATAGGTTTTAGATTTGACTTACTTGTTTAGATAGGTTTAGGAGTGATAGGAGAATGAGTAAGAACAAGAGTTAAGCCTTTAACAATGGAGGCCTTGGTGACCTAAAACAAGTCGTGGGCTTCAAGGTGAGCTTCTAGGGCTTCTTTCTTGCTTCAATGACAAAGGTACTTGTAGGATGAGCTAATGATTAACCTTTATGTAGCATGAGACATAATTTAAGAGTAGTAAATGAGCTTGGAGGTTTATTAATGGTGGAAAGGGTGTTTGAGCCGTAGGGTGTGAGAGAGAGATAGATGAAGTGAAAAGTCAGTTTTTAAGTGAATTATGTTGGTGAGTGTAGTGTGTGTTTCGGCTAATTGGAGGAAAAAGAGAGATCAAGTAGGATCTTGGTACCTAGTACCTTGTATCTTTCAAAATATACTTAAGATTGTGTTGGATTCTTGGTTGGTTTAATCACCACATGCTAAAAATAGTAATTTGACTTTCTTCAATAACTTGCAAAGTTGCCGTGTGTTTATGGGTCAAAGGGGGACAAAACTTACAAGGCATAGTGTTTATGCATGGTGTTGTAAGCAAGGTGTAAGAAAAAGGTGAGGTTATGTAAGAAATCATGGTTTAGTATAGTGTATTAGTGGAGAATACACTTGATTACTTACAAGTTAGCTAACAAATGATGATAGTGTAGACATGCATACATGTACACGGCATGTTTATGCATGTAGGAAGGTTTTTGGTAAATTTTGCCAAGTGTTGTATGAGTATATTAGTCCTTGTTTAAAATTGTATGCATTTGTTGAGTTGTAGGTATTTTTGTTGAAGCTTTTAGGTAATTTACTGAAAGTGTATATTAAATACATCACTATAATTATTTTACTTAAATAAAGTAAATAAATGACAATGTAAAATAATGTATATTGTTTTAAAGTGATAGGTGTTTATCCCATTTAGGTAATATATGTAAATATGTACATATAAAATAAATCCAAGTACTTAATAAATAAATTAAGTAAGGTTACAGTTTATCTCAAAATATGTACTGAGGTGATGAGTCTATTATTAAATCAAGTGGCCAGTCAGTTGCCAGTGTAGTCAATAAATGACTAAGAGTTCATATAAATATAAAATGAATATGAAATGTAGTATGACAAAAGGTATATGATAAATAATAAGTCATATAAAAGTGAAATTATATAAATTCCAAAAATAAATAGTACAACAGTTGACAAAGTCAATAAGGTAAAATCAGAGGTTTTACAGAGATCTAGTTGAGAGGGAATGTGAAGAGTGAGAGAGAGTTTTCGGCTAAAAGGGGGAGAGAGAATGCAAGGCAAGAGTGTGATTACCTTGGTAAGAACATTTGTTCCAAGTGTTGACACTTGTGTTTCCAAGGCATCCCTTTACCTTCCACATAAGGGGGTGCGTGTCATTCTTAGCCAAAAAGAGAAATGGGCTCATGTTGTGGGCTAGCAGCAAAAGGTAAAGGATTTTGGGCTAGTCCAAGGTGTGCATGAATGCCTAAGATGTACACATATACATAAATGGCATAAATACTTATCACAACATATTTCCATGTTTTGCTAAATGTTGCATTCATAGATTTGTTTCATATATATGAATGGTTCATTATTTGTTCTCTTACTCTTATATACTATGTAATCTATCACAAAAACAAAATGATGTAGATGTAAAAATACATAATGATAAGTTCACACACATCTTATAGGATTATAACACATGAGTGATTGTTCTTAAGATCTTTAGATAAAACATCATTACATAAAATCATGGTAAAATCATGGATTTTACAGCTTTGGTAATGAATTAAACCAAGCAATTTTGATGCATAGAATAAGATCATTTTCAAGAGTAGCCTTATTCTATTTCAAAATATGAGCAAAGTATAGATTCACTTTCTCTCCCACATGATTGGTTAATTATTGCTAGAATTAACAATAATATTATCCTTGGAATATTTAAATTCCAAATGTGTAAAATCCACCTACAACTTAATGAAGTAGTTTGTTGTCTCAAGGGTTTCACTAATCATCCTAGAGATTAGCTTAATTGCACAAGTTACACATGATATAGGGCCTACTAACCGTAAGGGTGCAAACCATGGAAATCATGCTTGATACTTTAAGCTTCTACTAACTCACCCTACATCTCCATAGTGACTCAAGTATCCAAGCAATGAAGGTTTTAGAGGAGAAAAGAAAAGAATCACAAACCACAAATAAATATCAAGGAAAGGATGCCAAGAACAAGGATATAGTCAATTAATGATCAAAGAATGATCAACAGGGCGTGTGGAAGAACGAAAGCGTACCTTGGCCACAAATTGCATTCCAAGCTTTCAAGGAATCGATGCAAAGCCCAACAATGACTCATAATGACTACTAAGTGTTAAAAGACTAGTATAACTTCTACCCATCTTGATATCATCATTCAATGATGTTGGAAATCAAAGAAGATGAGTCTTCTACAAGTGTAAGTAACTCAATCCACAATCAATAAAATGATTTATCTTCATGAGTACCTACACATAACAAGATGCAAACTAGTAGATACATGTCAATAGTAAATCTAAAATGCATTAATACTACTAATTTAAGTAATATGCAATATTAACATTTTAAAAGGCTTATTTTCAACAAAAAAATAGTTTTGACCAAAGAAAAACTTTAGTACAACTTAACCTTCTAATTTGAGGAGACAATAGATCGATCTAAGTTTTAAAGTACAATATACTTCAAAGATCTTGTGTCACCATCGCTCTGATACCAATTGTAGAAACTAGAAGGGGGGGTTGAATAGTTTCTCATCGGTTTATCTCCTAATTAAAATTCCTTTCAATTAAGTTAGTGCACAAAACTATCTTTTACTTGAAAGCTAGTTGCATAATGATTAGGTTAAATTCTAATGCATTGACAATGTATAATAAGTGTAGTGATAATGAATTTAATTAAAGAGTAAGGAAAGAAACAACCTAGCAGGAAGACACCAAGATTTATAGTGGTTCGGCAACGAGGCTCTATCCTCGTTCCTACTCCACTCCTTAAGTACACCTTACTCGAGATTTCCACTATATCCACAAGCTCCCTTCTTGGCGGAGAAAACCTTACAATGTCGCTTACATTATTTTCCGACACTAAGCTAAATGTCGAGACCTAATCTTAGCTAGGACCAATCTACACAACGTCGCCTACTTCACTCTTTTACGATACAAGGCTAGATGTCGAGTTCTAATCAAAAGGTAGAACCAATCTTCACAACGTTGCCTACTTCACCATTTTCCACACAAGGCTAGATGTCGAGTTCTAATCCAATGCTAGAACAAATCTTCACGACTCTTCACTTTGAAGCTAAGTGAGAACTTCACACAACACAACTACATATCACTTTATAGTTTAGTGAGAACTCACAAGACACAACCACATCACTTTATAGTTTAGTGAGAACTCACAAGACACAACCACATCACTTTGTAGTTTAGTGAGAACTAACACAACTAATTACAACTCAACTAATCATATCCAAGTACACACATGTAGCTTAGATCTACACAACATAAAACCAAGCATACACATGTGCAATGGATGTACACAACTCTAATCCAAGTATTCAAAAATAACTTGGATGAACACAACTAGTCCAAGTATTCACAAATACATTAGATCTACACAAGACACAAATAGACAAATGATGAACATGCCTAGATCTTTAAGAGGAGGTCATTTTCATCAATGCTACATCTTTAATCACATCACAAGTGTGTGAGTGATCTTCTCTTTGGACAAGGTAAAGAAGGAGATCAAGAGGATAATCATGAGTAAACATACTTAACACATTAAGTAATCATTTACAAATGACTAGGATTAGAAAGGAGAAAGAAGGCTGAAGAAGATGTCCAAAAAGGGTTGATAAGAATGCGGATTTAATTCACTATTAATAAGACAAAACATCCAACGGCTATATCTGCCCGCGGTTCCTTATTGGCACCCGCGGTTCCTTATCAATAAGGAACCACCACAGGTGCTAAGGTACCGCTGGCGTAGACTCTGCTCCTTTTTGTCTTTAGTGAATTTGAAATATCTGAGGCTGTTTAAACCTTCAAAGGATATTCTTATGGCATATGGAATATACCATATTCAAATTTGCATTTTCATTTTAATAAAACATTTTCTTAAAACTAAAGTTTATTAAAAATCTTTTGTAATGTTTGACAAAAGTGAGTTTTAAGGCTAATCACTTTTATGATCACTAAGCATGATTAAGATATGTTAGTGTAATGATTATTACCTTGATGATAGTGTTTGTTAGATAATTCCTTTTATGATTGTGTTTCACAATAAATGTCTTTGTAATTTGTAGTGATCAAAACTAAGAAAGATTAATTAATACTAACAATGTTTTTAGGCATTGCTTATGAATTAATATAGACGACAAATGCGTCTAAGAGATTATCAAACGGTGGGTTTTTGGTTTTTGGAATTCGGTTTTCAAAAGAAACAAAGGGTTGCTTCTTGCGGTTTTTCTTTTGAGATTGATGGATATAACGTTCGGGATCGATGTATGGACTAAGTAATTCTTGACCGGAAGAACGTGTGTTCATTCAAGTCTTGAAGAACTTTTGAAAAAGATTACAAGTAATAAAAATAAAAACAAACAAAATATAACTAATAAGAAAATAAGTAGATAAGAAATTAAATAAACCAAACAAAATAAAAACATAATTTTTATATTTATTTTCATTTTTTTCAGAGTTGCCGGCGGCAAGAAGGGGGTGCCGGCCGGCAAAATCGGGTCTGTAAAAAAGAGGGAAAAGTTGCCGGCGGAAAAATGCTTTGCCGGGCGGCAAAGTTGGAACTGTGGAAGGTTTGCCGGCGGCAGAGGGGTTTTGCCGGCGTAAAAATCGACTCTACTGCAAAAAATTTGATTTTTTTTTACTTTTTGATTTTTGGGCTTTTTGGCAACAAGAACGCTACAATGGGTTTGATTATAGGATAATTTTGGAACTAACAACACAATCAAATCCCCGGCAACGGCGCCAAAAACTTGATGCGTCCGTCGTGCTTGGATTTGGAGAACAAGTTTTAAATTTATAAACACAAATTACCGGAATGACTAAAAATGCACGGGAAAGTATAACCCTCTCGTTTGTGTATAGCTTTTATGTGGTAATACCGAGAACGTTCACGGGGATTTGGAAAACCTATGATCATTCAAAAATAAACTATATTCGTTGATTGTAGCAATTGGTGACAAACAAGTAACAAGTAAAATGATGAGTTTGATAATAAGATTAAAAGCAACACTTGGTAAAGACTAGTTTGAGCATCCGTAGTGGTATGATTGTGATGACACGTTTAACATATATGATTATGATAATTAGATGGATAATCCAATCTATTGTATTCAAAAGCTTCAACCTTCGTCAAGACCTTGGTTAAAGAAAACAAGCATTAGACCAATCACTCAATTCAAGACTTAATCCAATTTCAACACATTCGATTCACGGTCGTTTCACGAATTTGGTAACACTTATAATTATGTTTCTTGATAATCAAAACTTCTTAAGAATGATCAATACAAAAGATAGCCAATCATAGATAAACCGGTTATGACTTGTTGATAGAAAATAACGCTTTTGACCTATGAAATATTCACCAACAAATTATGTTTTGATAACAATTGTCACATGAAACATAAGTACTAATGATTCATAGGAAATCTTGACATTGAAATAAACACAAATCACAATCACAACCACTACTTCATACCACAAACATCATCCTACCAAGTGTAGAATGAGATTTAGCTACTCATAACAAATGATGAAATAAACTCTGAAATAATATCCTTATAAGTCATAATCAAGAGTCTTACAAACTGGAAATATGTTTCTAATGATTAGGGTAATGATCCCTAAGAACTTCGTGAGGTTAACTTTGCTTTTCGGACTCCAAAAGTGACTTTTATTGCACCACCTTGCTCAAATCCGGGAATGGGGGTTTGGACAAGGTTGAGAGAGAGTTATTTATGAGATGATATGAAGAGATATTTGAGATGTGAAAAGATATGTTGTTGCATGACCCTAAGGGTCTTATTTTTAAGCAAAATTGAAGGCATGGAGTGAATGCATGGCTTGGAGCCAAAAGACAAATGCTTGGAGCCAAAGGAAGTCTAGAACTTTCTTGTATGATCTTGTGTGTTCTCCCATAAGTATGCATGAATGTAGACACAAATTCTGCCTACACAAATGTGGGTGGCAACTTAAATCTTGTTGGTGGCAACTTGGATGAGTTTTGCCAGTGGCGACTTTATTTCTGCTGGTGGCAACTTCATGTTTAGTGACTTATATGGTCCTTGGAAACACTTGTTCTTGCACCCGAAACTGATCTTTAAAGGCTTGTAACTTGTACACGGGTCTTGAACTTGACTAGGATTCTTTGTACTCGTACTAATCTCCATATTTGCGTTGTTTTACACTCCATTCCTACAACTGGCTACACGACTTGTAAACATAATTGGGCAAAAATATGCACAAATGTATTATAGATATAACCAATATAAATTTACAAAAGTACGGATAACTCTCCTAAAAACATGTTGGATTTGGGCGTTACCAAAGCCTTAAAGATCCAAAATTCGCCTTAGCGTGAGGATATACGTCAAGTCATAATAAACACGTCATGGCGAGGTTAAATAAAAGACAAGGGCGAGACCAAAGCCATAATAAATACCTCATGGCGAGGTTAAATAAAAGGTGGCGGTAAACCAATTCCAGATTGGTAATAAGTCTCATGTTCAAAACCGTTATAAAACCGTGTTTATTGATCCTTATTATTGACTTAATTTTTTAACATCGTTGTCTATTAGGATGAATAATTAAGTCGATGATTTTGGTTACACCGTTAAGACTCTATTTTTAGACCTAATCTCTATTCACGCATAAATCAATGATGTATCCTCGTGATCATTAAGACAAAAAATAAAAAATAAGAGATACACCTTAGGAATAAGGGAGTCTAAGTACGTGATTAGAGCATATGAGTAGTGTTAGCATTACTAACTTATAATGACAATGATATTGTTTCACGCTTAGCATGGAATTAGGTGAAAATCGAGGATGACAAAATTATTTCTAACAAAGCATTCATGTGTTCTTATTCTATGATCCTAAACGTCCCATTTTAGGATGAAAACAATACAGTATGTCTAAAACGCATGTAGTAGTTTGTTTAAAATTACATTTTCAATAAATGTCACATAAAAATGAATTTTGGAAATTCTATGATACTTAATTCTAGCATTGCGTGATGGCACATCATTGGTTTAGTATGGGGGAGTGATGAGACTGCATTTATACATAGTCTCATCGTCCAAATCGGGCTTAAAATGCATAAAAATGTCATAAAACACCCCAAATTATGCTTGTGTTTGTTCATTGTGTATTTTAGGTACGGATATCGTGAATTCAACAAAATATTACAAGAATCAAGCAAAAACGAACACGGGAAACGAAGCCGCACAAAGAACCGGACCCGAATCATGATTTTCCATTGAAGTCCTTGAAGTTTGAAGATTTGGCAAGACTGGTCCCTCAAGAATTGAAGACTTGTCATGTTATACCCTTGTAATACCTCAAAATTACATATGGGTCCCTAAAATATCAAGTATGTACAAGAAAATCCCTTGGAAATGATCAAAATTGCATTAATATTCCTTGATGAAAGTATGTGAAAGTCCTTGTGCTATTTTTGACAATTGAGGCAAACTATTTACAAAGGAAAAGTGAGTTTGTGTTGTTTAAACTTGCTATGAAGACATTTGGATACATGGGGGACTAAACCTGCCCAGACAAAGAAACTTCCACCACCAATCATCAACCACCACCTCACCCCACTTTCCACATCACCAGCCACGTCATCCCTCTCCTCCACTCACCCTAAGCCACCTCACACCCCACTAACTAATATATTAATAAATTTTTAAACTGATTATTAAATCAGTTTGTGGCGCCAAACACCCTCATAAACTCCTATCCAGATCAAACACCCACCCTAAATCAACATAAACCCTAATCTCGAACATAATCTAAACCAAAGGGGGTTCCCCCTATCAATCCAGATCCTTAATACAACTTATCCTCACCACAACCCCACCTCCCAAAGTGGCTCCAGCTCACACGGGGGCCCACACGAGACACCCCTACACCCATCATTTCCCCCAAACCCAATGAGGGGACACGATCCTTGGTTGAGAGCAATTACTTCATCCTAAAGACTTTATGGACGCCCAAGATTCATTCACAACAGCTGTATCATGGCAGGCATCACATGTTAGCATTTTACAAATTTCAAGATTTTCAAACAAGAAGGGAAAACCTGGAAATCAACTTGTTAGGGTTTAGGACTTCCAATTTTATAATCATTGCTCTAGAATAGTCCTCTAGGTTGTATTTAAAGAGGGTTCGGCATGTGAACACTCTTGTTCCAGTTTCTTTGATGTAAACTTTTATTTATTGAATATTTAAAGTTATTTATATAACATTGCATCAAAAAGCTGTGTTCCATTCTTTCCTTCCTTGTTTGATAATATAGGGTTTAAATTTCTGCAAGTAATTTAGTTTATCAAAAATTGATCTTTGTTCAAAGCAATTTGGCAAGTTAGATTTTTGAGATCTAACTACTATAATCCTTGCATAAGCTAACCTGACAACTTAGCTTATAGAAAGACTTATATCCTTTGTTATTTTCTGTTTTGGGTGCTTATTGAGTTTTCAAAAGATTTGGTTCCAAAAAGTGAAGTTTTACATAAGATTTTTTAAAAATCTGCTTTGCTTATTTTCTTGGTAAAGTTACTGTTCATAAACCTCACAAGCTGAGGTTGACACCCTTAGCTTATGAAAGCTTATTGAACATTGGTTGTACTTGTTTTCCTTGTTGTGTGTTATAACAGGTACCAAAGACCATAACAACCCTTGCTGTTGTAGTCTTGGGTTGTTAGGACTGTTGTAGTCCTCACCATCTCTCACTCTTTTATACAAGTTTGTTTCACTTACTTTAAGCTAAATGGAGATGGCATTCAGCCATGGTGGGGCCTGGATGTAGGTCCCACAAGGTAATTTTAGGCTAGAACCCTCTATTTCTAGCAACAATTGAGTGTTTTGAGGTCTTGTGTGAAATCTGTGTTCCTGTGCTATTCTTGGGTAGTTTTTTGTTAAGTCTGTTATGGTTATGTGTTTTATGCATGTTGATGTCAGTATGAAATAACTTGAGTTGATTTGCATCAAATTCCTTTGTTATTTTTCTTTATCAGCAAGTATAGGTGTGTTTGGGTTTACTGTGTTTAGGACGTGGGGTGACAACAAGTTGAAATTTGTATGCATGCACATGTCCTATATGTTAGTTTAAAAAGGTTTTGGAAGTTTGTTTTGTTCAAATTACAACAATAGTCAAACTACTTATTTCAATTCTTTTTATTAGACTAAAAGTAGGGTAAAACAAGGCGTTTTAGTGATTTTTTATGTTACAAATCTTGTTCACTGTTAGATTATACCAGGTATTATGCAAGTTTTGGTGGGCCTAGTTTGCTAAGCTTCAAGCTTTGATCATCCAAAGTTCACCAAGTGACCATTTAGATCAGCAATATACCATCAGACCCCCCCCATAGACATCAATAACTGATTTTGTTTTGTTTTGTGTGCCATTTTGTGCTTGCTTTGCCTGTTTTTTGCTTATTATTGACTCCCCACACTCCACTGAGTGTGGGGTGCCTTTGTTGCCCAAAAACAACACCAAACAAAGCTCAAAACAAGCAATACTTACTTTTTGTGAAGGAGCAGTAGGAACTCCTTTCCCATTGCTAGAGTAGTTCTTGCCACTATTTTGCTTGCAGACAAAACCCTAGAACAAGTCACTATCAGAATCTTCCATTTTTGTCTTTAGTGGCAATTTTTCAGTATTTTTCAGATTTTCCTATTTTCTTAGCTTAACTCATTTATTTTAAGATTTTTAGGAAAGAAAATTTTATTTTTTGATTATTATTACTTTTAGTATTATTTTGCATTTAAATTAGTTTTTAATTATTCTGTTTTTGTCCTATTAGGCTTAAAATAACTTTTTCCAATTTTTTTCATTTTTCTATTGTTTAGATAAGTATTCTAGGATTTTTGAAAAAGTAAAATTATTTTTCTCATTATTTTATTATTTTTTATCATTATTTTAATCAAAAAAAGTTTTTAGCTAATTAAAAATAGAAAAATAGTTTTAAAATTTTTAGAAAAATACCTTTTAGTCTTAAGTTAGTATAATCTAGGTTAACAAAACATAAAGTTTTCATTTTCACATTTTATTAATTTTATTTATTTTTAAGTTTTTTATTAATCTTTAAAATTTTATATAAATTAACTAAAAAACTTTTGGAAATTTTTGTTTTCATTTTTGTTTCAATTACTTTTTTCTTAGCACGTGTTTAAAATTTGGTGATTTTTAGAGTAGTTTGGTTTTTCGTCGAGTTTTACGATCTCGCGTTTTGACCGTCTTAGCATAGTTTTTAGCATAGTTCCTCTTTATTTTCCAACCTTTCTCACCCAAAAACGATCACTAATCCAAACATTGTTTTATATTTTTGACACATAATACACACACCTCCTTCGAGAACGAACCTGCATTTATCCTATTTTTCGGTTTTCCTAAATCATCGAATTTAATACTTGCCGCACATACGCGTTTTTCCTAAAACGTGTACGATTTTACTTACATCAAAGGAAGGTAGGGTTTTTGTTTTCTTTTCTTGAAAATAATGTATGTGTAATTCCCAGGGAATACTTGATGGACTAGTGGTTTTCAAAAATGGGTCGGGCCCCCTTGTTCTTGCCTCTTGCCGCGGGTACACAAGCCCAAAAGGCTAAAACCATAAATTTTTTCATGTTTAACTATTATACGTAATATATTTGTGTTCTTTCGTGTTTTACATGTTCGTGAATTAAATATTACACTTAATATTTATCGTGCATTAATATAATACATAATTAATGTTCGTGCTAAGTGTCGATGTTACATATGGAAAGTTTTTAATTTATCACGATTTCACGTAATGTACTATTCATGGTATTTATATGCGGATTTTACAACTCTTCCCCTCTAAAAAGAACAATTCGTCCCCGATTTAGAGATACATAAACTGAAATAAACGTACCCGAATCAAAACTGGAAATGAGGGTAAGAAGTCCGGATAGACTCCGCCGTCTCTCAAGTAGCTTCCCGCTCGGAATGGTACCTCCAAAGTATTTTGACGAATGGAATCGTCTTCTTCCTCATGACACGTTCTTGACGATCAAGGACTCTTTCAGGTTCCTCGACGTAAGAAAGATCCTCACGAATCTGCTCGAGTGGATACTGAACCATGTATAGGGGATGATAATTGTACCCTCTGACTAAGGACACATGAAATATGTTTTGGACGTGAGATAGCTGCGGAGGTAGCGCTAGACAATATGATACCTCACCGACTCTTTCGAGAATATCAAACGGTCTGATAAAACGAGGACCGAGTTTTCCCTTGACTCCAAAACGCTTGACTCTTTCGTGATGGTGATACCTTGAGAAAGACATGATCACCCACGTTGAAGTGCAAATCTCTACAGTGCTTGTCGGCATAGCTCTATTGACGTGCGCAAGTTTCCTGTAGTTTCTCCTTGGCGACGACAACCTTCTCGCTGGTTACCTCTATCATCTCTGGACCCTCAAGAATTCGCTCACCAACCTGATCCCAGCAGATTGGTGCGCGACACTTCCTGCCATACAACGTCTCAAATGGTGCACACTTGATACTGGCGTGCCAACTGTTGTTGTATGCAAATTCTTCTAAGCAGATATAGTCGTCCCAACTTCCTGTCCATTCTAAATCACAAGCTTGAAGCATGTCCTCTAGTGTCTGAATGGTATGCACCGAATCTCCGTCTGTCTGAGGATGAAAAGTCGTGCTAAGCTTAAGTCTGGTGCCCAAGCTTTCTGTAGACTCTTCCAGAACCGAGATGTAAAACGAGGATCTCTGTCAAAGATGATGTTGGATGGAGTATCATGTAGTCTCTAATGACCCATTCTGATAAGTGTCAGCCAATTTGCTAATTGAGTCATCCTTGCGGATTGGTAAGAAATGAGCTGATTTGGTCACTCGATCAACAATGACCCAAATGACATCATGCTTCCTCTTGGTCTGCGGAAGTCCATTGACAAAGTCCATAGAGATATTTGTAGAAAATAGAAGGGGGAGGGGGGTTGAATAGTTTCTTAAAATTTACTTGTTAAAAGATGGTTTTCAAAAATCCTTTTCCAAAACTTAGGCTTGAGAAATTATGAGAAATCTTCTTATGCACAATATGAACAAGGGATAGTGCACCTAAACTAATAATCACAAGTATATGCTAATAAAGAATAATGAATGTAAAGAGATAAGGAAAAGAAATATCAAACCAAACACCAAGGATTTATAATGGTTCGACAACGAAGCTCACTCCTCGTCCCTACTCCACTCCTCGAGTACTCCTTACTCGAGAGTTCACTAATCAACAATCTCCTTAAGGTGGATAAACTGTACACAACGTTGCTTATCCAATTTCTGAGTCTAAGCTAAAAGTCGACCCCTAATCTTAGCTAGGATCAATCGACACCAATATACTTTAAGGACCAAGTATTAACCTTAATACATACAAAACTTCCAAATAGACACAACTACTTGGATCTTCACAACAATGATACAACGATGAATAAATAAGATTTGATCTTCAATGGATCTTTGAGGTAGACTCCGCTCCTTTTTGTCTTTTAGTGGTATGGTTCAAATCTGGTGATTAAAATATCTTAAAAGGATATTCCAAACCAAGATAGAATATGCCATTTTCAAATTTTCAAATAATTAATTTAATAAAACATTTTCTTGAAAATAAAGTTTAATAAAAACTTGTCACACATAATAAAAGGTGAGTCTTAAGAAAAGATTAAATCCTTGATCACTTAATTAGGATGAGTACTTGTTTGTACATACATTAATTGATAATGGTTGAAATGAAAAATACTTAAACTCAAGAATTCATTTTACGTTGTTTTCGTAAATGCTGGTTTTTACATATTATCATAATTAAAAAAAGCGAGACCGAAAAATGCAAATAACGTTTTTAGGCATTATTGCATTAACAATTTCCCCCTTTTTTATTCCGACAATACATAAACTCAATCACATAAAAAACAAGATTTTCGAAGACGAGTTTATTTCATTTCTCCCCCTTTGTCGAAGCAAAAAGGTTGCAAAAGTCTTGGTAGAAAAAAAAGAACCGGACTTTGCAAATGCCCCCCTCCCCCTTGGTGCTTACTCCCCTTTCTTGAGGCACCAAGGAATTGAGATATGGTGACAAGCTACATAGAAGGATTAGTAGAAGAGAAGAAACACCCAACAAGATATAGCAAAGGTCACTGATATGAGTGAAATCTCATATCAATTATAACAAATCAAACCCTAAAACACAAAGAAAAATACCAAGTTTTATGTGAAAAAGCAGTATTATGGGGTATTCTTTGTTGTTTGTGATTTTGTAGGTAAAATGATACGATTTGGTGCAAACATGGATTTCAAGGCATTAATATTGAAGACAAGACAAAAGAAGGACTCACTATGACAAGTCTCCAAAGATCAAGGACCTTTCATGACAATCTGCCAAACTTGAAGGACTTGAAGTGTAAATTCAAGAAAGTCAAAGAGGTTAAGTGTAAAGTCAACCAAAGTAAAAGGGCCTAATTACTTGATTTCATAAGTTGAGGGACTTAAGATGACAAGTTTTTGAAGTTCTTAGCTCATAACTACAAACTGCCAAAGTGGAAGGGTTAAATCTGCCAAATATGAAACTAAAATGGGCTTGATCCATGTGCTAGAGTTCTAAGCCAATGAGAATCAAGAATGAAAATGACTCAGATTGCCACTTCATGCTTAATAAATGAAGAGTGAGAAGCTGCCACCAGATCATAACAATAATTCCCACTATCCATTGTACACCAATCATATTTCGAGTTTTAGATAACGATCTGTGTATTTATCTCTCCACAGATAACATCATGACATGTGGCTAAGCTATTCGTAGAACGATGAGATCGAAGGAGGCCATTTCACAACAACTGGTAAACATGAAAAATGATCATTGAGGCAAGCCAAAGACATCCCAACTACTTAATCAAGATGATATCAAGTAATTCAAAAAACCCAATTCCTGGCCAAGAACACAAATTCCAATTGAGCTGCTTGGACACGTGGAAGAAGCTGATTTGTGAAGACACGTCATCAACCCTCAACACTCATCATATTTCGTCTATAAATAGTAGATAGATAGTTCATTTGTAGCAGTTAGTTAGTGTGTAAAAAACAAACACTTAGCAATTTCTCTCATTCCATTTACCTTTTAGCTGTAACAGCTTAAGAGTGATAGACAACCACTCTTAAGTCTGTTATGTTAGTTGTAACAGAATAACTACTTTCACCATTAATGAGAACTCATATTTCACATTTCACTTGACCTCCATTCTACATCTACTATACCTGTTGTTCTTACCTTCATACTTTTGATTCTATTATTCTCATTAAATAACTGAATCAGTTAAGAGTTTTGGAAGCTTGTTGTTGTGGAAAGACATTGTTGCAGTTCGAGTTTCTACCAGTTCTAGCCATTAGCTTATGATCAGACAAGTAGCAGGGTAGATGATGATAATCCATGGTGTGTGATGGTGATTGGTTGTTGCTGATATATTGATAAGGTATGAACAAGCTTACAAGAGAGTTCACCACTCTCTTCTCCATCAAATGAGGCATCATTAGCTAAAAAGTGCAATTATGTTTTACATTTTCCTCTAAATTGTCTTTGCATGCTTAATTCCTAGTTTTAGTGTAATCCTGCTTGATATTTCCTGCTATTTGATCCTTGTGTTTGTGATAGTATGTTTTGTTAGCTTGTAGTCTATATCTGTTAGATTTGATCTGTTTGCATAGCTTAATTTCCATTTCAGTCCATAAGTGGTGTTTGGATTATCTGCTATCTTTTGATTCAGTTAGTGAGAGTGAGTAAATCTTGTTTCTATATATTCACATACTGGTCTAATACATGTGTGTAAAGTTTCAAAGTCAAACTATAAGTCACTCAGGCAAATGACAGTTAAATGCTTTTTGTCAGACTTTTAAGCCTAAAACAGTCCACTTTCAAATCATCATAACTAGCTTAAAACTTGGAGCTAAGACTTGAAATTTGTTTTATTGTAAAGTCTAATATCCTAGCTTTTAATAGTGATAAGCCAGTAGATACAGTTTTCATTATAGAATAAGCTAGGAGCCATTCAAAGTCTCTGTGATAATACTTATATCTGTCATAGCTTATTTTCATTTCCCACTGAATTACTTCATAAACTTGGCCATATTATTGCACAATTTAGTTGTATAAGTCATAAAAACAAGTTTTGAACCTAGTCAACTTTTGGTCAACGCTGGTCAAACTTGGTTAACATAAGCCAGTTTGAGCTTATTCGATTTTCTGGCTTATTCTGTTGATGTTTTTCAAATTTTCTTGGATATGTGTCAATATTTTGGGCATATAATCTTTTCTTGTGAAAATCAAACCAAGTGCTTATCTGGATAAGTTGTTCTCTTAAAAGTAGCTTATTGAAAATTGCTTATTTGAGTTCAAGACCATCCTAGCTTATTTCCTTTACAATGACTAGCTCATTTTGAATTTGGAATCTTTTGAGACTGATTTCAGCTTATTTGGTTAACTAGAGCTCTAGATATGGCTTATTTTTAATAAGCCCGTTTTTCCTAAATAACTTTCAATAATTGCTATTAGGTCCTTGGGTTTTGGTTAGTTGTTGTTTAGTTGGTAATTAGTTATAAACTTTCTAGGTTTTGCTGATTAATCCCTAGAGTTGTTAGGGTTGTTAATTTCAGTTTCATAGTTTGTTAAACTTGTTACATTTGGTTAGTAGTTCGTGCAATTTACATTTTTAGTCCCTAGACTTTTCACATTTAAACTTTTAGCCCTTATACTTTTATATACTCTACATTTTAGCTTTTAATACTTGTTGTGCATTACTTGGTTGTACTTTGTGCTTAATACATGGTATGTGCAATTTGTTTTTAGACTAGTCTGGTTACGTAAACGATTTTATTTCTACTTTTTTGACGGTTTTGTGATAATTAGCAATAGAATATCATAATCTTGACAATCAAATACCAAGAACAATAAAGTGACTGATTGATATCGATCATTCAATTCGTAAAGATATCGAGAGAAAAACGAACTTGAAAAAGATAAATATTAAATGGTGCCGTTGCCGGTTCTTTTCGTGAAGATTGACGGTTTCAAGTGTGACGTATTGGATTTTGGGATCCGTTCACTTTGTGAACGTTATTTTTTGTTGCTAATCAAAAACATAAAAAAATCAAAAAGTAAAAACATAAAAAGATAATATAAAATCACAAAAATAAATTCTTTCCTAAGAATTGAACCAAAAAAATAAAAAATACAAAAGTAATCTTTTTCCTAAAAGACTACACCAAAAATATATTGTATATATTGTTTTCAATCAATTTTAAGTACATATTATATTTTCTTAAAAAATCAAATAAATACAAAAATATTTTCTCTATATTATTACATGTAAAGAAGTATACGTAGATACGAACACCCAATCTACCTACTTCCATAAGTATTGCATTGTAATACACCGTTTGTGGCGGCGTTTCGGTGCCACTTACGTGTATCGATCTAAGATAATTAAGGCACAATAGATAATTACTACAATCTACTTGAACTTGAGAACGAGGCCACTGTGTGGGGGTATAAGGCGAGTGTATTTCACATTCTAAAGAAGCAGGCTCTTAAGTGCTACGCGCCACCTCGTTTCTCCGCTTCCTTGTGGGTCTTTCGAAGGTGATAGTAGTGAGTGGTGTGCCACCAAATTAGTACTAAATATCTATATACTTTCTTGTGGATATTAATTATCAAACCTCGAGAGAGATAATCTATTCTCTTTCAAAGTTGACCGAGAGCTCCTCTCTCATTCCTCGAGTTTATTTACACGTGTATTCGCACGCGTGCAACCATACCACAATTGGTGTATTACTTCCTCCCTCAAGGAAGTGTCAAACGTCGTTCACTTGTATATACATTCGACCATTTCTTTCACTTGTATATTGCCATACATGGATAATCGTCCTATTTTGGAGATATTACAAGAGCAACATTATCGAGCTGTGTATGGGCCTTGTGTGATTTGTGGAGGACCGCATGGTGACTATGATTGTGATCCACCCACGAGCGATTATGAGGATATAGACCAACCTTATTTGAACCATAACATTGATACTTATTTTGGGTCTCCTAGTTTTCCTACACCTATTAACCCACCACATTATGATCAAGGATTTCATAAGGACTTTCAAAACCAAGGATTTTTAAATCAAGACGATTTTCCAAATGAAGGAAATTTTCAAGGTCATAATAAAAAAGACTTTCAAAATCAAGGAATTTATCAAAGCTATAGTCCAGCTGTTTTTCAACGTATAATGCAAGCACTTGAGCAAATGGAAGAGGCAACTGATATAAACATCTCAAGCATGAGAACACAAATCTTGCAACACATTAGACCTGACGATGCTTTACCTTATGATGGGCCTTCTTTGAGAGTAGATGTTGAGGATGACAAAACTAGTGATGTTCCTACTGAGGACCCTTCCATCTCTCCACCAGTAAAGGAGAGAGAAATCCCTGAGACTATATTTGAGCTATACATACCTTATGACCTTGATACCATGATTGATGATTCTTGTGATGAACCCTTTGATGATCATTATGATAGTGACGAGTCCTTTACTTCTGATGATGAATCCATTTCTTCTATGACTCCTTCACCTATTCCTCCAAGTGATTTTGTGATGCATTCAAACCCTCTTTTTGAGACATGTTTTGATAACCCAATTTTTGAAGAGTGTGAAGAACCTAATAATGAGTCTATAGAAGAAGAAACAAACCTTGCTTGATCATTCTTCACTGGTTTTTGAGGATACACCTATTGATTTTCATGATCATATCATCCCTAAGAGTGATTCTCTCATTGATATACCTACTTTTGAGCATTCTAGTCCCACCTTTTCACCCATGGAGTTGGTTATTGATGAAGATCTTATCCCCTTAGAGATTGATAACATTTCACCCAAGGAAAATTTAGAACCAAAAACCGTTGATATGGACTCTCTTATGGAGATTGATGCCACCATAGAGGCTACTCTTGCAAATTTTGATATAGAGGTCGATGATAGTGTTTCTAATTTGTAAGAGGAGGTTCGTCTTATTACAACATTGCTTTTTAGGAACATAGAGCCTACACCTCCTTCCCAAGACACTATTACTCTTGATCCTCCTTTCACTCTGCCTTCTATGGAGGATTCCCCACCTTTTGATGATGATAAGGAGCACAACATGGACATACTTGTTATGAATGTTTTAATTCATACACCCTCATTGTCTCATGATACTTTGATATCTAAGTGGAATCTTATATGGTTGATACGAGCTCATCTTCTTATTTTCCTATGAAGGGAAATGTTTTTGATCCTGGGAACCGTATGTTTGGGAAATATTGGTTTTCATCTACTTCACTTAAGAGTGTGACTTTGATTGATATGGGCTTCCCGTATGAGCTTACTTTGTTGATGCTTCCTACTTTGGAGTTGTTCGATTGTAGAGATGGAAATTATGTCTTTGATCCTGGTATGCTTCCTATATGAGAGCTTTCGTATGTTGGACAAACTTGAGACACGTTGGACCGGTCCATTTATCGAGGCGGATATTGTAAATCTCATAGTAAATGGCAACGTGCTAAGTTTGAGTGTATCATGTGAGATGTGCTTCAAAGTGGATACCCTTTATTCTCCATGATGGTTTCCCCAAGGAAAACCTAATTCGCGGCCAAGTCGAGCTAGAGACTTAGGGCATAAAATCAAGCATTGAATAACTAGGTTAGAAAACATAGAGTAGATCTAAATAGGTTAGGTTTAATAAGAGGGTGTTATAGTAGAGCTGAAGTGGAGGGGTGGCCTTTCTTCGTCTTTTGGTGTTTGTTTCAAGGGTTTCTCTCTCATTTCATTCATGGAGCTTATGGAAGAGGCCCGTGTATCCGGTTCACTTTGATTAGTTTTTGCTATAGTGATATTCAAAACTTGTACTTAAAATGAATTCACTTTAGTTGTCTTTTCCTTAGCCTGAGTTAAACAAAGTACGTAATGTCCTAAGTGTACGGAGTTTACTCTAATACTCTTAAACATTAAGGACAATGTTTATCTTAAGTATAGGAGGGTCTTCTATCGAAGTGACCTTGCCTAGACCATTGCCTTTGCTTTCATAATAATTGGGAAAATTAAATTTTCAACATTTTACAAATTTTCGATCTACTTTGGCCACAAAAAATATTGCATTCATAATTTTTTCATATCATTTTCATTGCATACACCTTGCATTGTCTTTTATTTCTTTTTTTCTCCAAAAATAAATGAAAACGGAAAAAAATATAATAAAGGATATGGTTTTTGCTTGTTTAGACTTCTTTGACATATTAGGCCCGCCATGTATATTTTGACTCAACCCGAGTTTGCTTATTCAAGCTTACTCTATCTAGTATCCTTAACCATGTAGACCTTTATTGGTTTCTTAGGCTAAGCATCCACGAGTCTCATTATTTGAGATTTTAATCTATGGAGAACGAAAAATGATAGGGTTTGAAGTAAGTGTAAAGGGCTAGATAAACCTCATATTAATTACTTGTGTCTTTTATATCCCCTTTCATTTCCCTTACTTTCTTGTCAACGCATGTATATATTGTTAATAAATAATCAAGAACGGTTTTAATCGGTTTGTAGTCTCTTATGCATTTTTGACTAATCATTCGTGGTTGGTATAAGTACATCTTATGATTCTAAGTTAGAACGTTTTATGTGAACTAGATTTATGTCATGCTTAATACTTAGCGGATGATTTTCTTTTTATTCTTTTCCTTTTATTGTGAGGAATCAAGAAAAATGAGAGCGGCTTAAAAAAAATGAGTGGGTAGAAAGAAAAACAAATTATACAAGACTCCCAAGAGGGGCAGTATGGTGTTAATTATAGTAGCTATTAAATTCCAGTATTACTCTCACAAGGGTTGCGGGGATTTAATAGTTGCTGCAATCCAGTATTACCTTGACGGGTTGCGGGATTGAAGATCCAAATTCTCAAAAAGGCGAGGGATATAAATTATTGCGTAAGTTTTATTTTTCTTTTCTTAGCGAGTGAGTAGCTACTTATTAATGCATGATATAAGGATCTTACACAAAAGGCGAATGAATTATTATTTTGTGTCGGACTTATATCAATTTTGGGCGGTTTTTCAAGTAATGGATAAGATTGTTACTTAGGATTAAAACCGTGCTTCCTTATTTTCAAATTTTACATTTCTTATATTTCACGCTTTAAATAAAGACAAATTTGCTCAAATAATAACCGGTCTTAGAGGCAAAATAGGTGGGGGTATAATGGTAACACAATTAATTTTTATGAATAAGTCGATGCACTTTCACTTATGAATAACAATGATCTCGTTTCTAAGCTTGGTATAGGGAAGGTGAAACTTGAGGATGATAAGTATTCATGGTACCAAAGCCCTAATAAAAGTCATTGATTTCTTTATGAGTTATTTCCATCAAACCATTTTCAATAAAATACAAAAATATATAAATAGAGTTTATATTTTGCATTGCATTCCTAAAAATTAAAAATCATGCATCATTAGCATAGTATAATATATTAAATCATAAAATAGCCAAGGTGGATTAATTATGCGAAAAGTGTAATCTAGAGCTTTAAAATACTGCATTACATGATGCCATGGCAATGGTCAAGTGGAGGGGAGTTGATAAGTGTGAAAACACTCATCATTTTTAAATTGTCAGAATTACGCGTGTATTTGTATTTGTATGTGTGTAGGCAAAACAGATACATTTCAGACAAACACGAGCTTTAACGATAAATATCTGAAGAAAAGAGAAAGAAAAAGACAGGATAAGACTATAAGGGCCAAAGATTCAAGAAACAAGCTTTTAAAGGACTAATCTTGCAAGTGGAATAAAGATTCAAGGACCAAGTGTGCCATTTTCCAAAGTATTTTCAAAAGAAATAAATCTGCCATAGTATTGCAAAACTACAAGGACCAGAAGTGACAAATGATCAAAGATGTGTTAGTGTAATCTAGTTGGACCAATCACAGGCCAAGGAAGGGTGCACATGGATTGCCAAACAAGCTATTATCAACCATTCATTGTGGATATTCATTTGAAGGATGAGATCTTGATCCTCCCATTTACACTCCAACAAATGAGAAGAGGCCACATCACGAGCTTTTCCACAAGGAATCAAGAACAATAGAGGCGGTTTCAGGCAATGATCAAAGAACAAAAATGATTGTCTTGATCTCCTCTACACATCCCATCTACTCAATTGATCAATTATTCTCGCAAGCGAAAACCCCCAAATCTGCTGGTGTTTGAAGAACCCTAGTTTGATACGTTTTGATTGCTGATTCGCTGAGCCACGTCATTGTATACCCCTCTTCACTCTTCTCGTTGCCTATAAATACTTCACTCCATCCTCACTTCACACAGTTAGCTAGTTTAGACAAAAAAAATAGTAGTAGGTGTGAATCACACAAAGTAGGAGCAATACATTTAGATTGTAGATATATTTTAAGCTTCAAAATGATTCTGTTGAATTTGTAACTGATTTCTTTAACAACTTAATCCTTTCAGCCATTAATAAGATTCAACTTTTGATTTTCAGCATTTATCTACTGTTTTCATAGCTTAATCTGCTATAAGCTCTTATGAGCTTATGAGTTTTCATAACAGCTTTTTAAATCATCTTTCTTTACTGTGATATAATCTCTGATGAGCTTGTGACTTGAATAAATTCTCTTTTCTAGCATTTCATATACTCAACTAATTTAAGTTTTTGAGTTGGTTAACCACAAATGTTTTTTTGTTGAGTTTGTTATAACAAACTGGATAGTCAAATGATTTTTCCATTAACGAAACTTCTTAATCTTTAAATCTATTTTTAGTAAATGAATTGATAAATCTTGAGATATGAGTTAAATCAGTTAGATAAATCAGTGAGTATTCCAGTTTAATTCATCAAAATTCATACGTTTAAGAATTCAGTTCATCGAGGAAGTGTATTAGTAAAGTTCCTTAGAAGAGTTTTAGTTCAGTTAGCTTTGGAGCATAGTTCGAGTTGGTTGCTAATTCTGTTTTCTTCATTTCTTAAAGTCAGCAGTTAGTTTGTCTACTACAACATACCTTTCAGTTAGTTTGTTAGATTTTTGTTATAACGTTTCGTTCAAGACTTTTCGGTTACTCCAAGAAGTTAGTCTATTGTTCTGTTTTAAAGAGAAGCTTCTCAAGTACTTTCCTGGGAAGCTTATGAAAGTCTTTTAATCCTGTTTTTGAGTTTCTTGCATTGCTTTTAAAAGAAATCATAGAGTTGTCTTTAAAAAAAACTTCTAATTCTGAGATTGGAGATTGTTATCCTGCTGATTCATAATCTGATTTAGCTATTGGAGTACAAGTTTTCTTGTAGCCGTTGGTTATGATTTCAGAAGTAACAAAGCTGATCTTGATTGGAGTAGAGAAAGTTCAGAAGTTTGCTTTTTCTATTCTGTTTATGCAGGTGATCGGTGGTAGATCAGTTCAACAAGTTTCATTTAAGCTGATAAAGTTGCAGGTCGTTGATGTTTTCTGTTCAGTCAGCGTAGTGTTAGTTTGATCGAGCCAGCTCAGGGCTGAGCTTACGCCCACAAAGGAGGCCTTGATTCAACGGTTAAGCGCGTTTCTATTTGCAGCGATTCTTTAGTTTAGCTATTGTTTAGGATCGTAGTGTATCTTTGTTTGCAATGTGTCTTTAACTGCTTGTTACTTTGTTGTGATTCATTTAGATATGGTAGCTGGTATAGAGCTTATAGCATGATATTCCTGCACACCTTGAGTATACTGTCAATAGGAGTTTAGTTTGCGATTTTAAATGGTGTTAGGGAGTTCATTTTTAGATAGCTTACGTGGCACAAAGACTTGGAGTTAAGCATATTTGTTTTGAAATGTTAGAAATCAATAGTTATAGATTAATTTTGAGATAGCTTAACTTTGTAGACTTAAAGTACAAATTAGATTGATTGAGAATTACAGTGACTGTGATATAGGTGGAATTATAGCTCTAGGAATAGTTTAAAAGTCCATTGCATAAAGTTTGGAAAAACTGATCCTTTTATCAGTAAAGAATTTGTCAAGAAAGAAAAAATGTATTTTGAATTGTTGTAAATAAAGTAAGTATAGGTTTTTGACTTTGCCAAAGTTGAGTAAGTTGACTTATAGATATAGACTAAAAGCTAATATTTTAGAAAGAAAAAAATGATTATATTAAAATGGTAGTTAAAATAGGTCACACTTGTAATCTGTGTTAAACTTCTACTTGTTTGAAGTTTGATAAAGTTCATCGCGTTTTACCCCTAGTCTTGATATACTTTGTTCCATTTCAGCTAAGTTTCATATTGTATTTTAAGTTTCATATTGGATTAGCTAAGTTTCATATTGGATTAGCTAAGTTTCGTTTGTTTCTAAAGGTTTCTTGCTAGGCTTATACTTTTCTTGTTGGGCGGTTTATTAGTGTGAATGCATATGGATTAAACGTCCTTAAGACTTTTAGATTTTGTAAAACATTTTTTTGATTTTATAAAATTTGATTATACATTTTATAAAATTTGGTTTTTACTTTTATAAAAATAGAATTTTTTTCAATACATTTACAATTTTTTAGATTTGTTGAATTTGTTAAATCTTGTTACAAATTTGTTACATCTTGTTTTAGTTTGTATTTTATGCTTTAATTGTGGCACTTGCAATATGTTTGTAGTGTAGTACATATACGTAGTACCTAGATATTATTTTTACCTTTTTACTTGCTACTTGTCAATTAGACATAGATTCCAAATATCTTACTAATACCAAAAACGATTAAGCCTTACTTGAAAACGTTAAATCAATTCAAAATGAGTCGAGAAAAACGAACCTTAAAAAGCAATTGTTAAATAGCGCCGCTACCGGGGAATAACAACAATAACAACAATAATCCACCTCCACCTTTCCAAAACCAAGGATATAATCAAGGGAATTGACAAAATGAAAACATTGAGATACTTCAAAAGATGAATCAAGAGAATGAAAGAAGGATTCATGAGAGTGAAAGAAGAACTCAAGATCAATTGAGGGCAATGCAAGAGGAGACAAACAAGAAGTTTATGTTGCTCTTAAACCAAAGACCTCAAGGTGCTTTACCCTCCAATACTCAAACCAATCCTAGGGCCATATTAATGGAATCACTACAAGGAGTGGGAAAACCGACGTGGGACCTTCCATTCCTCAGCCATCAAAGGGGGAACAAGGCCAAAAGGTAATAATGAGTACTCCTACTCACCCTTTGGTGACTCCTCCCACGGTCCCTCCTTGTGACATTCCACCATCAACTAATCCTACACCTCCTAAGCCTACCCTTGAAGAAACCCAAGAAGAGAGTCTTCCAACACCCTCTACTCAACCTTTACCTAAACCTTATCTACCATACCCTTCTAGGTTGAGGAAAGAGAAGTTAAAGAACAAAGATGACATACAAGTGTCCAACTTTTTGAGGATGTTTAAGCAATTGAATATCAACATATCTTTTGCGGAGTCTTTTTCTTACATGCCCAAGTTTGCCAAGATTTTTAAGGACCTTCTCTCAAACAAAGAAAAATAGTTTGATATTCCTAACACTTCATTGAACGAGAATTGTTCCGCGGTGTTGTTGAAGACTTTACCTATTAAACTTGGTGATCCGGGCAGATTCTTAATTCCATGTAATTTCCCGGGGTAGAGAATTGCATGGCACTAGCGGACCTTGGTGCTAGCATAAATCTGATACCCTTGCGGTTTGGAAACAACTCTCTCTTCCCGAGCTTACACCTACTAGAATGACACTCGAATTAGCAAACCGTTCAATTGCTTATCCGGTGGGGATGCGGAAGATGTTTTTGTTGGAGTTAATAAATTCACATTCCCCGCGGATTTTGTAGTTGTGGACTATGATATGGAACCTAGAGTTACCCTCATTGTAGGAAGACCTTTCTTAAAGACCGGTCGCACTCTTATTGATGTGGCGGAAGGGGAACTCATTATGAGGGTAGAGGATGAGAAGTTGTGTTTAAGATGGGAAAAGTAACTATGAAATATCAAGGTTGTGAAACCGTTAACATTGTGGATGTTCTTGATGAAGTATGTGATGAACACTTTCATGAGGCTTGCAAGAGTAGTAATGAGGACATTCCACATGTTGAGACCGTAGCTTCCATTGCTCCTTCCTTGAATCCTTTTGGAGCAAGTGATTTTCTTCTTCAATAATTTGAAGAAAGTTTAGGAGATGTGGATTTACCATATGACGATTCTCCCACCGACTGGGAAGAAGATATTCGTACCATTGAGAAACTTGAGGATAATACTTCTTCACACACTCCTAAGGAATTTACCAATAATGATCCTTCATTAGTGAAAACTTCTATTAGGAGTCCACCTACCTTAGAGCTTAAGGATTTACCATCACACCTTGAGTATGATTTCTTAGAGGGAGAGGATAAGCTACATGTTATCATTGCTAAATACTTGAAAGAAAATGAGAAGAAAAAGCTTATAGAAGTTCTTAAGAAGCACAAAAAGGCTATTTGTTGGAAAATATCCGACATAAGGGGGATTAATCCTAACTTTTGATCTCACAAAATCCTTATGGAGGATGATTACAAACCCTCCATTCAAAACCAAAGAAGGGTTAACCCAAAAATCCTTGAAGTCATCAAAAAGGAGATTATCAAACTTCCTTGATGCGGGTATGATTTACCCAATTTCCGACTCACCTTGGGTTAGCCCGGTGTATTGTGTGCCTAAAAAGGGTGGAATCACCGTTGTGCCAAATGATAACAACGAGTTTATTCCCAGAAGACTTGTCACGGGTTGGGGAGTTTGTATAGATTATCGAAAGCTTAATGATGCCACTAGGAAAGACCATTTTCCCTTGCCTTTTATGGACCAAATGCTAGAGCGTTAAGCGGGAAATGAATACTATTGCTTTCTTGATGGATTCTCGGGTTATGTCCAAATACCCATTGATCCAAAAGATCAAGAAAAGACCACATTCACTTGTCCCTATGGCACATTTGCTTACAAGAGAATGCCTTTTAGCTTGTGCAATGCTCCTAGGACATTTCAAAGGTGTGACAATCCGTCAATTTATGGTTGATATTTTATTCTCAAGTATTATTTAAAAACATTATTTTAATGTTATATTATGAACTCACTTATTTTTGGAAAGAAATTTGGATTTACGTCTTGAAGTAGCATCGACTACTTCTAAACCGGAGGATTCTACGTTACGTGCTTACGTTTACATACACCGTTTTTGGTGACAGTCTGACATTTTAGAAAATAAATTTATCCGTGAATATTATTTTGGGATTTTAAATTTGAGTTAGTTCATAAACTCATAAATTTACGAGAAGAGATGATGACTTGCGATTTTAATTTAACGTCCTTTACGACTAAACCGGAAACCTTAGGATTACATATTTACGTTTTCGAAAACGTTTTTCGTAAAACGACCCGAGGGCACGCAAATCGAGGAATACCCGTAAATTAGCGGGATGGGACAAAACTAGTTTATCCCACCCCACTACAAAGGGACGGCCCAAAGGAGGACACCACATCAGAGATGTGGCATCCTTACACCAACTTAGCTAACACTTGTAACATTAGCTTCACTTTGAAGCTATTCTTCCCACAAAACCACTAGCTAAACTATTCCTTCCATTTCATACATGCAAAACAACTCTCAAACTCTCTCACCCTCTCTATACTTGCCATCTCATATCGTCACCACAACACCCCATTCATACAAAATTTTAACCACAAACATTTGTTATAATTAACATATATTAATCTCCATTCAAAGAGATGAAGATTGGTGCAAGTTTTAACATCTAAAAAGGAGTTTTCAAAGGAGTCAAGGGCTGATTATCATCAAGGTGTTCATGTAGATGGGTGGTCTTGAAGATGGTCTTGGTTTATCACAAGTTTCTCCATCAAAATCCATGTCTTAATCGCAACCTACATCATCTTGGTGGTATAAAGATTGTTCTTCCCATCCTCTTGTTATTTTGATTATGTAATCATGTATTTTCTTTCTTATTGTATATGTATATGATGAATATATGATGATAAAAATGTTGTGTGGGGATCAAGTGTTGATAAACATGGGTAAAAAGATGAAAAACTATATGTAAAAGTGGTTAATCTTGCTTAAATTAGTAGGCTATATAAAAACAGTAAATAACCATATGATGAACTGATAAAATGGTATAGATGAATTGATATACAGTAATCTATGAGTCTTGTAAACATGTGAGAGTTGGCCATACAATGGAATCATTATAATGAGTGAGATATGATCAAAACAAGTTTAGAGTGCAAATTTGCATAGACTGTTTTGGACGATTTTTATAAAATACTTAGAAGCTGATTCAACAGTAGTCATAGGAGAGTTAAATGGAGCACATATCATTTAGTTTATGCCATAAAAATTTGGGCTTCTATCTCCATATAGAACTCTAGATATGGCTGTTTTGGTGAACATGAAAGTAAAAATCAGATTTTGGGAAATTAAAGTATAATAGTATTATATAAGCACTCAAATAAAAATAGTATAAAATGTGAATTAAAACCCACTAACTTTTATAATACATTTATATAAATATGTATAAGGATAAATAAATGGACATTTTATAAAAATGTTAGTTTGATAAGTTTTATAAGTTATAAAACTATAAACATGATTTTTACGACTTTTTCGGCTATTACCGTAAAATTAACGTTTTTCGCCAATTAAAACTTAGACGATCAAACCCGTCTAATTTAAACTTTCTAAAAGTCATATGCTGATGCATAAGTACCTAATACAAGTAAAAACCGATAAAACCCGAACTATATGACATACGGACATTAACGAGCTAAGTTAGCATATTTGGACTAATGATTTAACCAAATAAGTTAAACACTTATAAAAATTACTTATTGGGCTTAACCTATTTGGGCCCAGCATGTAAAGTATAAATAACTGATAATACAAGTATAAAATGGATTAATACAAGTTAAAGAACTTATAATAGGCTTATTGGGCCTAACACATGTAAATAAGTAAAACTAGAAAACTAGTATAAAAGTTACCAATACATAACACTAAAATGAGTAAATAAGAATGTATAAACCCACTTGATCATCATATATATGAAATAATCATATGTATACATAATTGTTATTTTTATAAAGTCATTGGAAAAAAGTCTAAGACGAGTATTATTTTCTAGGTTTCTGTGATTGAAGCACGTACCGTACATCCGAATTGCCGATAACCCGCTTTCCCACATCAACGTGAGTTCATAGCCTCGCACTCTTTTAAATGTTTTTATGAAATGTTTTATAAACCCGCGAGGGAGATAACATGTTAGTTTTGATAAAATAGGACACCATTTGTCCTGATTATTTGTCTATTGATTTGGACCCGAATGATTGTATGACCCTGAAATGTAGTATAATGCAAGTTCGTTTTCTCAGTTCTTAACCAATAGAAAGTCCAATCAATATCAGATTTATTATTGTTCTTGGTTGTTCAAGCTTTCTTGGTAATCTATTGCTAATTCAAACAACACTATTTAAAAATGAAAAATATAAACCTACTTATACGTAAAACAAGTTGCAAATACCAAGATTTTATTCAAACAAAAATAAAATTGCAAAATATAAAACTAAGAGGACTGAAAATGTAAATTCTAGGAAAATTAAATGCTTGAAAATTAAATTCTAACAACTTTAGGGACTAAAAATGCAAATCTGTTAACTATGAGGATCAACAATGCAAAATTTATAACAAACTTAACCAAAAATGTAACTAACCAACAAGTTGCTAACTGAAATATAACAAACTTCAAAGTCCAGGGACTAAATCTATGCAAACCCTAAAAACTAGAAAGATTAGCCAAAGATAAACACTTATTGAAAAGAAAGGACTAAAATGCAATTAAACTAAATTTTTAACTAAAAACGGGACAAAAGCAAGATTAAGCTCGTTTGAGCTTATTACTCAACCAAATCAGCTGAAACAACTTGCAAAACTCTTAAAATCCAATTTAAGCTATGTGTGTCTGAGGAATCTAGCTAAAAGTCAAAAATAAGCAATTGAGTGCTTATTAATAAGCACAAAATAAGCTACAGCTTATTCCAAACAGTCACAACTTGATTTTTGTGATGAAACTGATTAAACACTTGATTTAAAGAAGGGGAAATCAAACTAGAACCATTTTCATCCAGAAATGAATGAGAAATCTGAAATAAGCTCTTTTGAGCTTATGTTGACCAAGTTTGACCAACTTTTTGCAAAAAGCTCAAAACTTCAAAACTTATTATTCAACACTTTCTAACTAGAATTGTGAAAGAAAATAACAACTTTTGTGAAGTGGAATTGGAGAATCAAAAAAACAGTCACTAGCTTATATCAGAGAATGAGATATGCTCAGTCCTTGACCAAAAAGCTTATTTCTAGCTTAATTCCTAAAACTGTAGAATTTCCTTTTAGAAACTAGAAGTTTATGATGTAAGCTAAGTCTGGAAACAAGTTTGAGAAAATTTCATCAAAGATTGAATGAGAAATTAGCAATTGAAAATGGTAAGTTTTAAAGAACAAAGCTGAAATAAGGATGACCCAAACTATTTTTAAACCAATTGCCTGTTTGACTATTATTTTGACTTGCAAATGACTTAAAACTACTTGTTAACACCTAATGACTAGAAATGAACTCTTAAGCACAAATTTCTAATACTTGAAAACTGATTAAAAGCTATTCCCAAACACTCCTTTATCTGTTATGATCAAGATTTTACAAAGGCTTTTTAAGTACTGGATTGAACTGATTAAAAGGCTATAACAAACTTGTTTCAATGGACAAAATGAAAGCTATTAAAACTGAAATCAAGCAATTACCAAGTCTAGAACAGTAAGTAAGCTATAAGGCTAACAAGTAACTGAAATGATGCAGAAACTATAACTCAGAACACAAGAATGCAAGATTAATGCTACAAATGAACTAAGATCAATTAAACTTCAACTACAAGCAATTATATCATACAGCCATCAAGATTAACTATGAAAATGAGCATGGCAGTTGACTGTTTAGAGGAACATAAAACAAGAGCTATGGAACCTATTATAGAAATCCTTTGGGAAGAAGAGGAGCGCTGAGCTCTCTTGCCCTAGTGATAACCACCACCTATCACTAGTATTCAACAAAAATCAGCCATCAAACAGCTACAATCCATCTGGAATCAATCAAACTGCATTGAAATCTCCAAAAGAACTAGGAATGAAGAAATTCTGATCAAACAGCTTCTAATCTTCACAAATGTTAGTTATGATCAATGGTTGATCATAACAAACATCAAACAGCAACAAGAACACTCAACAGCAACAA